>JABAKD010000028.1:11438216-12085716 GCA_012845835.1 Undaria pinnatifida
CCACCCTCACAGAGGTTTCCAAATAGAACACAGTGCACCGTGAGAGGATTTTATAAAATCGTACCAATATGATATAGTGGGATGTTCGGCATGTAATACCGCCGTTCGCGCATTATGGGGTTGAAACCCCTAAAAAAAAAATTGCACCGTGACAGAGCACAATCATTGTCAATTGTGTAAGTCAACACCATGTGCAGCGCGTGTTGACGCTCGTGACAAGACGATCATGGTTGCACGACCATTTTTGCAAGACGAGACGTGCGCCAGCATGATGAAAGCAACACGTGCGGCATAGAAACGGAGGGGGGGCATTTCCCGTGGTCGCTCGCAAAATTATTGTCAAGCAACTAACAGCAGAAATGAATGCCTTCAAACCAAAAAAATGAAAGGTAAAAAAAAAAGAAACAGTTATCGACTTTCAAGCTTGCGCAGCAACGTTACAATTTTGAGCAGCATAGACCCTGCTTTATCGTAAAATTGAAGCGAAAAATGCGTTGAAATTTGGGCATCATCTACCCTGTATCACCAGAAACGGGGAAAAGTAAACTCGGTCCGGTGACAAAAATCGGGCAAATCTCAGCAGCGTCTACTCCACTTCATCATACGAGATGGGGCAGATGCGAGGGACTTTGATGCGTTCTGTCGCAAAAAAAAAAAATGTTAGCGTAGAGCCTGCTTTTGTTATGGCGTAAAAAGCTGGCCGAACGCGGGGGGGGGGAATAATCCAATATTAGACAGCGTAGAGCTCGGGCACGACAAATATACTGGCAAAATGCTCTTACAGCAGATGCATATGGGCATGATAGAGCCCATATGTGGCTCAAAACTGGTAAGAGGCACGGTTACTGCAGCATTTCGGACGATGTGAGCAGCATAGGGGGCCGTGCGTGAGACAAAACCGACGGAATTCACATATATGACACCAGTATCCTGACAAATTAAGGCAGCATAAAGCCTGTGTATGACAGAAGGCTGGCGAGATACACGTACTACAGCAGTATTTTGTCAAATTTTAACAGCGTAGATGCGATGCAATGGCCAAAATGTACGAAGTGTGCGCTAAACAGCAGCATGGTGACAAACGGCAACATAGAGCTCTGTACGTCATAAGCTGGTAAGAATTGCACACTGGACAACGGTAATTTCGCCATAGCAGTGTAGGGTCCGCGTACGATATGTCTTTAACTGGAGAGATGGTACGTGCGACACCACCAGTCAGTGTATAAAAACAAAACGAAAGTTTGCACGAGAAGAAAAAACAGTACAAGCAGTATTCCCCCGAGACACGTGCTTGTTAACCAAGCAACAAACAAGCAAACAAAGTAGCTATCAATGAAGCAAACAAGGGAAATGCATCAAAACAAAAGAACAAACCAGGGGCAAACCAAAACGACTTTGGGATGGCGGTGGAAACGGGGCACTACCGGGAGTATCAGGGCAAGACGCAACCGTGCATACAGGCCTAAAACCCTGGGAGTCAGACTCGGTACAACTCCGTACCTGGTGGGGGGGTAGGTATGCTACGATTATGAGGGTGTGCCACGCCCGAAAGGTACGTGTCAACCCATACGTGTGTACGTACCACTGCTTGTGCTGTGTACGAGGTACGCAAATTATCTATGAGCCGCTGTCTCACCAAAGGTACGCAAGCAAAAATATTACTATTATAATACGTCGTACCCGATGCCAATCACACGCCGTAAAAATGACACCACCGGCTAAGTATGCGGGCAGAAAAAGAAAAAGAAAAGAAACGAGAATTACGAAAAGCTGGCCTATACGAGTACATGAGCCGTGCTGTGAGCGAACCCACATGAAGGTGGAGTGTCTCATAGGCTGTAGGTCGGAGATGCAATGCTCGAAAGGTTAAAGCACACAGCGTGCTGGTACCTGGTAAAAATATGCCAAGAAACCAAAACCCAAACATGGTTCAGCTAAAAAACGAAACCCAAGAAATAGTCACGCACTACTACTGCAGGCCTGCTGTGTCTATAATATAGATCATTAGCAGAAATGCGAGGGGATGGCCAAAAGTAGGAGAGAGAACAAGGGCGAGTTATTGCCTTCATCCGGAGCGCGCAACTCGGACTCGGGGGGGTGTGATAGGGCAAACTATTGCACATGTACCCCTATTCCGCAACGACACGGTACAGTAGTAAGGTGTGGTTCAACGGAGCCGGCCACTCGAATTAGTCGAGTGCAAACAGCTCACAGGGGTCCAACTGCGCTTCTACTGGATGAAAGGGAGTATGTTAAAATACGAGAGGAAAAGCAAAAAAAAAGGTAAAAAATAAAAACTACCAAAAAAAACGGGAAAAGTAAAATGCAAAGCTGTGCAAGCCGAAAAGAGCTTGCCTTGGGGAGAGAAGAGCACCGGGGAGAAGGTCACGAAGCCCAAGGTCGACACGATCACTGCTACGACGTCGCCAATTGTGGTGGTACTCCGAGTGGGGGATGCGTGGTTGGTCGGTGTTGGGAAGCGTGCTCCTCATGGGTTCCGGTGCCCTTGTTTGGTCTCTCCTCATGGCTCGCTGGATAGACTCAAAAGCTTATACATTATTTCCTCTTCATTGGACTCTAAAAGACAGACAACACAGGCCTAGCCACGATAGGGCTGGGTAGAGCAGGTAGAGCTGGTAGAGCAGGTAGTGAGAGCACGGGGGTGGGGTGAAGCTCACAGAGTTCGCTTCACCCCAGCATTGCTACTGTGCTCTGTTCCGGACCTTTTCCTATGGAACGTACAAGGAACGTTCTCCTGGGTGTCCTAATGTTCCCATGAGCGCTTAACGCGCTTACTTCTATCTATCTTGTCCAGAGGAGGAGCGTTCCATTTCCGAGAACGCTCTTGTGGTACAAACTAGCTACATTCTACGGGTTATCCGCTTCACTCAGAATATTCCGTTTAAGAGAACCTTCTTGTGGCCATTAGACCATAACTCTGCGGACTATCCTACCGAATCTATTGCCAGCTATACTGACACTCTATAACATGTCCCCTATTTCTTAACATTATCAATCCCCCGAATGACAAATCGGCGAGATGGCACCCTCCTTGGTATCGGGGGGGCTTTTCCCTCCTGACTTAAATTTCAGAGAAAAAACACTGTTCAGAGTTCCCCTCACAGAATACATCCATCCATGTATTCCTTGAAGGCAAAACGACAGAATTATCGCCGGCGACGATGACGCAAGCTGATGCACCAATACTTCGACAAGTATACCTGGAGGTGTCGTCAAGATGCTGTGTGTGGTTACAAACAAGTTGAAGGTGCGAAGACATTTTCTGGGCCAGTTTTTTTTTTATTTATAACTGTGGCTCCGAGCTGCGAAGATGTTTACCCGAAACAAACCGGCACCTATGTACCGGGCTCCGTTTTTGGCCGTTTGCCGACTATACGCATAATATTCATTAACAAAGTCGTCATACACGAAATCACTGCTAGGCAGCAGTAGTAATCGTATAGACATAGCGGCGAGAATATTATATTTCCCGCCATTCCAAAGTCGGAAAAAAACCGGGTACTAATAAATCAGAAATGGGTTAACTAGTGTCCTGGGGCCCCTCAGTTTCTTTAGGAGCTATGTACAACATCAAACATAACTCACACAAAACCTGACTCTTGCAGAGATTAAACGGAAATGGAACCCAAGGAAAAATCACATGGACTAGGTAAAAGACGAATACTGTTAATACATCGATACTATTGTTGATAAGCTCAACGCGCAACGACACACAACAACTACTACTTCTGCTGTCTGGGCTGTCTTTCCTATGTCGTTGGGGAATCCTCTGTCCCGGCCGCAGTCATAAATATTTGGCTAAAAAATTGTACACCTCCCTGTCGAAGCGCGCGTCATTTTGTTTCATTTTTTTCAGACTTTGTCCAACGTGAATATTTACAATAAGCAAAAGCATGATGAAATAACAAAATAATTTCTACCATATACTGGCATGTGGTATCACATCACACTATTAATAACTTAAATAATATTTATATTCACGCGTCAAGCGTTGTCTTATATATGTGTTTACCACATGTTGTGCAACACGTACCATCGGGGGAACAGTTTTTTGTTGATCGCATTCCGATGGCTGCGTTTGGCTGAACTCATGTGCGTACGTATGCACACGTACGTACGCATACGCGCATGCTTCGTACTTAATTTTATTTGTTTCCACTATTTAACTATATATTGGTCTATTCCGCAAACAAACCTCAAAGCACAAACAGAAACAAATGTCAATCGTTCTGGTGAATCCTGAAGCTTGCAGGTGACACAGCTTGGAAACATCAGGTATCAGAAAAGGCAGTAACGCCCTCGCTTGTCCCAAAACTCCGAAAAATGAAAGTTCTTCACACTTCCACCACACTGCACCAACAATAGTCAATGGTAGTCAGGAAACGGGATGCCTGAGACATTGCGAAGATAACTAACATCAATATGACCCAAGACAATGGCCGAAGAAAGACAACCAAGGAATGCGTATTAAGGATTGAGGGCAACAAGAGTTCAAAGCAACAGGCCGAGGCCTTGCCTGAGTTGCTCCGTCGGGAAGTCTTTAGTCCGCCGATATGTTGTTCCCGGGGTGCTACAAGAGTAGTCCCTTCCCACACCCCTTTATCCGCTCCCACTTCCTCTTCATATGCCAATCTGTTTTAAGGGCCATCCGACTCGGCCCATCGCATGTGCGATAACACGAGCCCTGTTCCCACCGGCTCGTCCACCAATTTTTCGTCAACGCCTTCAAGTCAGACACCGCGATATAGACAGTCACGGTATCGCGCGTGGCGGCTTGACGCTCAGGTGAGCAGATCGCGGGGCAAATCCTCCGAATACGGGCGACGAATGAGGTGATGAACCAAAACAAACGGCTGTTGATTGCCCTACCGCCAGGAAAAGGCAAAAGACAGAGCTGCACGGCCGATGCTATTATTATCGAAAAGTTAGTTGATAATCGCCGTAGCATTTTCTTTCTTCGCGTTTCGAGCTGCCGAGCGAAGCTAACCTTGGAACTTTCGCCGCTGCAGAAACTATCCTACTCTAAATCCAAGTAGGTTGTCTCCAAAAATGAGGGTACAATTATCAAGGGATTAAAGCAGCGTCACTGCAGATTGTTGCTTTTGCACTTCCCAGGGCAGCCGACGTACACGACCCTCACGAGCTGCACACGACCAACAAGATAACCCCCTGAAAATTAGCTCGCGACATACTTGGACTGCGCACTCAAATAAAGATCGCGCTTCGTCAGTATTAATCCTCACTCGCACAAGCCACAAGACTGGCGTACTAGACGGTGCCCGGTGAGCACGTGCAGAAGAGCGGCGGCCAGCTCACCTACGGGCGTCTTCAATGATCAACCTTTAGTTATCAACGACAGCTGCACCACCCTCCAGTACGAGACGTCTTGGTCACTATCACAGTTCCCGTTGCCATTCTACCCACTAACAGTTGGCGCTTGCCGGTAGGGTTGCCATCACCCCACTGCGTCCGCGCGTTTCGCGGACCACCGGCTACGCCTAGCAGCTCCATATCTGCCACCCCCACGCCTCCGTGCGGAATGCCTCCCTCCTTTTGCTACTGATACATCACCCCCCAAGACACAAAGCGGGACCACGCTCGGACGTCCGTGGGCGCAGAAGAAAGGCCGCGCGCAAGCAGCTAGCTTCTTGATCAGGTCCACGCATTCGGCCCGAGACAGAAAATCCCCAAACCTGATCACGGTTCCATGGGGGCAGGGGGGCGGGGGTGGGCGTTATTTGTGGACATGGACGCGAAGCGCGAAAATATAATAAGTTTCTCTGGCATTCAGCTGTGCAGTCACTTGTAGTTGAGAGCCAGGAGAAGGGGGTGAAGGGTGTAACAAACTTCCTTGCTCGGTAGGCAAGTCGCAGAACAACTCCTGTCGTAGACCCTGTGTTAGCGGCCAGTCTATAAAGCGGGGCGATAGAAATATACACCGAATGTGCACGAGAACCGTCAAAAATCGCCTCGTGGTCCATGGTCAATACGTCTAGTAAACGTATCATCCAGTAACGGTTGTCCTTTCTGGGATATGGTTTGACATTAACCAAACGATTTGAGGCTCAGCGTCCGCCCTTAGAACTGATACCTTACACCGAGGATTTGTTCCTTTAGCTATAAATAGCTCGGTTGGTCGTGTAATTCGATACCCTGGTGTACGATTATAGCATGCACAACCATTACTTCTAACCTAAATAATAATAAACGAACATTGATTCGTCCCTACAAACTGTGGCTAACATCCAACTACTTCAGTACTATACTGGTAGCACTTTCTGCGACGTGGCGGGCAGTACAGTATTGATCTCTGATGCCATCTCGGGGCAAGCCACCGCAGCAAAATATCCATGCGTGGGCCTTCGGGCATGACTCACCTGATAGCTGAGTGGCACGCCTTGTAGTTAAGGATGTGCTGTACCTGCGGAGGCCTTACCCACTTGGCGGACGAGCCGGCCTCCACGGTCTCACGTAGGTAATGCAGGAACCCCATCAGGTCCTGAGAGGTCAGGGATGAACGAGAACCGTTCAGGTGAGAGGAACGCCACAACTCACGTCGAGCATTATGTGCAACAAGAAAAGACGGCGTGAGCGAGACAGAACAGGCGTTGGCCGGTTCTTCGTTTTCCAAATCCAATATGAGGCAATCACACCATTGTCGGCTACGCTATATAATACCCTGGTACCTGGTGTATACCTGGTAATCATCTAATGGGAGGCTGTGATACACCCTTGTACGAGTAAGCGACTACTCAGAATGGAAAACGGCACACCGCGGAAGAACGAACATCTCAATAACCGCTGCATCGAATAGCTCGAGTTTGCAAAAGCCAACCACCGCTAAACCGTACAAACTCACCGTGAAACCGTACAAACTCATAACTCTGCACGCTGGCACACCCATAATCTCCCTGGAAGAGCAAAGCATAATAGAGTATAGCTGTCGCTAGGAACTCGTGCAGCAGGATGTTTGTGCATGTGGTCAACTATCATCTTGTGTGCGCTCGTGGTCGGCGGACCCCTCAAGCAACTCTATAGGGGTCCAATTTTAGGCGCGGTGTAAATTGGAAAGTCCGATAACCGCGCTCGTGTACTGCACCCAACTGTGTTCACACCTGCACGGACATTCTCACGCCGCACAGCACCGGTACGGTCCGCAGGATTGCCACCGGT
Source organism: Undaria pinnatifida (assembly GCA_012845835.1). Classification (NCBI taxonomy): domain Eukaryota; class Phaeophyceae; order Laminariales; family Alariaceae; genus Undaria; species Undaria pinnatifida. The sequence goes on from JABAKD010000028.1 coordinate 11,445,411, forward strand.
GCACCACCGTGGGCCTCCTGCTCCCCCTTAACCTCGACGTCAAAATGCCAGGAAAACAGCACCTGGGATGGACCGCAAGTGGCGAAAAACAAACAAATATATATATATATATATATCACCGGCTGCGTGCGTTTCCACTTGCTTCATTCAGTCCAGGGTATGACTGCTTTAAACCTAGAGCGAACATCTCAACATCCCGACTAAGAGTGGGTTACAGACTCTTTAATATGTTGATCTTATGAGCGGAGTTAGCGCGAGAAGTGTGGCTACCATATCCCTGAAACGCCGCCTTACTGCACGACGGGGGCAACTGATGCGCTTCAACGCTAGCGTTTGAAGATTCTGCTGGCATACAACAGCGGTGCCGGTAGGACCCTTTCGCCCCGACCTTTCGGTGCTGCTCTAGCAGTTCCCTGTCGGAGCTCGTAACTGGCAGGGTCTCAGCGGGGTCGAGCTCCAGCCTCTCGATGTTGCGTTTATTCTTCTTCTCGCCGAATACCTGGCGACGAAACGAAGTCCAGAGCAAGAGGGAAGGCGTTTATCAGCTTTATTCCCCACAAGAGCTCCGGTGCTCCCACGCCGCGAGTATCGATCTAGCGCGAGTGATAACACGAGCAACTCGTATGCATGGTCGAGCCAGCGTTCGTGCCCATGTGCTTCGATGCGCTGGCTTGGTTTGCGGTACTGCTCGCAGTGCGGCTGCTCGTATTCAGCTAGTCCACTGACAGGAACATGGCTAGCCATACACCCTCCATCGAGGGGGCGTGTTATAAGTAGGCATTCAGTGATATATTATATCGATGGTCAGTAGCAACTGCCGTCTCAGTGTAGTCATCCAATCGACGTAAAGATCGAGCGACGTAACTTGTAAGGGCATATATACGTTTGGCGTTGCACTTCGGATAAATGATTCGAGGACATTGTGCAGCAGCCTGCCACTGGCGAGTTCTATCGGTCACACGACCAAATCCAACAGCGTTCCTTGCAAGAGGCTTCATGAACCACACCGCGACCATCGATGAGGTGCCAGCAACAAAACAAGCGACTCACATGGAAGGCCCTCTTCGGAGGAGCTTCCATGCTATAACACCAAGCCGCAAGCATCGATTTGGCACCAGCGATAACACACGCGACTTGCATGTGTCATGGCGGAGTGCCACTCTAACTAAGCGCGACATGCCCTACGTGAAGCTCGAGAGAGGTGGTAATTTTATACTGCCAGCGCCACCTCAGCAGAACAAGGCATGGGGAACGTGCGTAGCACACGGGGGCGTCCGGTATGGGATACCTGGTATGAGCGATGAGGCCTAGAGCGCGGACAAGCAGACATCCGCAGATAACATCGGTTTTGTCCAAGCTTGGTCAGTCGGTAAAATAGTTTTACTCGAGAGCACAACAACCAGAGCAGGCGGTGTTACTAATAGAGAAGTTGCTCGGCATTATGAACACATCGAAGCAACACCTCAACGGGCCTACCAATGTACAAATTTCAAGGTGGCAAGGCAAGACGGTAAGGGCTGCGTAACAGACCTGGCGCTGAAGCTCCTCCAGCTTGACTCTCTCGTCCGCGGCGTGCTGATCGACGCACAGAAGCGCACCCGTCCTTGCGCGGAGTAGAATGAACTTGCGTCCCGCCTAGATAGACGAGAAGTGAGCAGACAGTATCGAAAAAAGTAAATTTGAGACGAAAGCCGCGAAAACAGCTCAAGGGAAGCGGTCCCCAACGGAACGCGATTACTTTCAGTATTCGTTGGTAGGGGTTAATTGCTGAGTTAAAACGATGCTCGAGAGATTTAAGAAGTTACCAATCAAAAATAGTAATTTGACCTCCGCCAAAACGACTTACAACTAAAAACGAAAATCATGTTCACATCACTATGCGCTTGGCGCAACACACTAGGTAAAACTTGTAAGCTATACTCGAACATACTGTACAAAGACGAAAAAGCACAATGAGAAACTGTTCACAAAAAATCTGCCAGCTCATCACAGTTACAACCTTGGCGCGATACAGACTGTACACGGGCTGCAGTCTGAAGCCCCCCCTCCCCCGCTGCGGCTACGCACCTGGCCAATCACGTACGCTTGAACCAGCTCCTCTGGTGTGACAGTTACCGCCACCGCTCCAGCTCCCGCTCCAATCTCGTCTCGACCAGCCTGTAACACTTCAGATATCGGCCTTTCGGGAGCACGTAAAAGGGCACGCTGGCCCAGCTCGTGTTCGGCCTCGCCACCGCCATCGCGCTCTCGATTTGTACCCGATCCATGCGGGTAGCGAACAGCGGAGACACCAGTATCTGGCATATGGAAACTGATATATCGCGGAAGCAACAAGACCGGCAATCGGGGGTAAACATTCACGAAACTGATCTTGCTGCGTAGGAACAAGAAACAGCGGGGGGGTGTATCTCTGCTGGACTGACACGTGTTTTCGACGTATCGGGAAAGAAAGGCTACTTGTACTACTGCTGTTGTGCGGAGTTAATTGGGATGGCAATCACCACGTGCTCTCCTAGCAGTAGCGAGACGCAACAGAAGTAGTGCATCATTTGCGCACAGGGGAGGTCACAGTGATACCCGACCCAGCCACAGTCGTACCACACGATACAAGGTCGACCCCCGGGGATGGGACGCAGACCATGCTTGGGGCAAAGTGCAGTGCACGGGCTACCTTCTACTGTAAGTTATCCCGGTATCTGGCCTTGACCGGCCGCTTTATTACCAACCGACGCCGTCAACAACACCAAGGTCCGCGCACTAAAAGTGAAGAAAACGCGTCGCTCACGAAAGAAACGAACCAACGTTTGCCGCATCTGCCTCATGAATCTGCGAGAAGACGCTTCCGAAGCAAACCGTTGCCGAGCTCCTGCTGAAGCCACACGACTCGTAAGAATATACCTGGCATCAGTCAGCCCATCACCGCCGAGCACATCCTGATCGTAATCCGCAGCACGCGCCGTAACGGTAGCGCTCGGGCAGTCCTCAACATTGCTGGCGTCGTCTGTAGTTTTATCGCGTGGCCCATTGTGGTTGTTGCCGCTCTCAGCCCCCGCTCTTGGGGGAGGAGTACCGGGTGTGGCACCGACGTCAAGGACGGCCTCGTCTCCCACCACAGGCCGTTCATCTAGTCGTTGAAGCCCTGCTAACCGCTGACTGCTCTCTTCAACCCACCCCGTGTCGTCCCCTGAGCAGGCGGTGTCCAACCATGGTGTCTCCGCAAACATTCCTGGCTCCAGTTGAAGCCCTGCTACTACTCGCGGACTGTCTTCCTCGACCCACCCACTGGAATCCGCTTCGCGAGCACTGTCCACGTGTGGGGTCTCACCCGTCATTTCCGCCTCTATTGGTTGGGTAATCGCGCGACCGTCCGCAGCAGGCAGCCCATCTTTCGGTGGCGGCGGCGGCAAACTCTCCCGTACTCCATCTGCACGTCTCGCTATGCCACCTTCGCCGTTTGCATCGCACGAAGCACTGCGTCCTTGGACCCAGGTAGCATCCGCCGTATCAACAATGCGCGGAGCACCTACTGCCTCATCGTCACCGTTGTTGCCGCCACCTTCCAAACCGAGCCTGTTCTCAACTCCAGGAGAGCGCGCGAGGTCGATTGTCCGTGATTGCGGTTGTGAAGCCTTCCCTGATTCGCCTTTGTGGGCCATATTTGCGAAGTGACCCGTAGCCAGGGAAAAGGGAGACAAGTTTCTCGCAAGAGAGGCGTTTGCCGTTGTCCAGGATTCCGGGCGTCTCCTCTTGCTCGAGCGGGGGGGGGTACAAGCGGTACCAGCTTCTGGGGACGGTATCTCTCCGGCCCATCCTGCTAGCGGAGAGTTCTCCGCCCTCCGACCTGTTGTGGCACCCCCAACCAGCATTTTTGCATGTGGAGTGGCAGAACTTTCGCTATACCTCCTAGTTTTATAGGCGCTAGGTATTCGAGCAGCCTGCTGCCCCACGTCGTCCGCCTTCGAGTCGCCAACGGTGACACACTTCGAACCCTCCACGATGACACATTGTGACCCCTTCTCGTCGTTTCGCCGAGCATCGGGCGAGCCTTGTTGCCAAGAGGGACGCCGCTGTTGCCGAGCATCGGGCCGGTCGTTCTCGGCCATGAACCCAAACTGAGGACTCTGCGGTCGTCGGACAGTAACACCGACGAGTGCCTGTTTGTCATTGCCGGCACCAAGGGCATCTCTCAACGGCGGCGGCGGCGACGATCGGGGGCGTCGAGCATCCTGGCCCGCCCTGACAGTGTCCTCCACTATGACGGGAAGCGTCGATCGTAGACTTCCTCCGCCGCCCGCACCACGGAATTGCCCTCCTTCTACGTGCCCTCCATTATTTCGGGGGCTGTCGCTGCCCCCAGTGGTTGTGCTGAGTCCTTGCCGCCGACCCTTGTCCGTGAACGCGTAGTCGAACAGCCTCGACAAACTTCGCGCGTTACCTCCTTCCGCCGTATACATCTTACCCTTGCAACGCTTGCTCGAATGAGTTTCTTCGGCCACAGCCGGAAGGTTCCCGACCCTCCTCCCCTTCTGGCTATTCCACGAAACGATCAATGGGCCCGGGCTATCGCTATCGCTGCTGTGCGACCGTTTACCCGAGCGTTGTTGCTTCATGCATGCCTCACGGTGTTCGTTTTGCGAGTCACCAAATACCCCAAAGTCTGCTAAGATCGGCGGCGGTGGCGGACCCGGCGATGGTGTGGTTCGAGACCTGACGTCGGACATAATCGCTGCCCACCCTCCCCCCACGCTTTCTCCATGGGCGCGCGCATCTTGCACTTGATTCCCTCGCGCTCTGTTCTCGGAGTCAGCTTCATTCCCGCCCTCCCAGACGCTTGCATCAAATTCCAAAACCGAGGGGCACCAGTCGCTAGGTGCAGCAACCGGCGGCTCAAAATCGGAGCATAGTCGGTCTCCTCTCCTGCGATACCTATTACCAGCGCCTACCCCTTGAAGACCGATCTCCAGTGGCTGCGGGCTATCGTAGCCAAGCTGCTGTGGCTGCGGGCTCTCGCGACCACTGTAGCGTCCCTGACCGTCGAGTTTGTCAAAAAACGGGGAATGACTCGTTTCCCAGCGGTTGTTATCCGGATTCTTTATTCTCTCCCGGCCGTCGGGACTCCTTCTTCTCTCCCGGTGGCGCGCGAAATGCGGAGACACGTCTATGGCAATGCCGTTGTGGTCGCCAAGGGCGCCGAATGGAACGGCTGTTAACCGCGACAAATCCATGTCGCGGGCACCGAAACGAGAGGCTGGGGATGGGTACAAAACTCCCCCGCCACGGATTCCGCCGCCTTGAAACTCCTGGGAGTAATCCGAACGGTGGGGCAAAGCAGAGGGTGCAGGTAAATGATGGGCATCATCAGAGCTTGCTTGTTGTGTTGAGGGAGCCCAAAAATCGGAGGACGTAATCTTTAAACAAAATGCAAGTGACTACGCTCCGAGGAAAACAACTTGTTCGGCACTCTCACTGAAGGCGGTGGGTGCACAGCGAAAAACTCTTTTGTCACGTCCGCATTTTATGTACAGTACATGACAGCACTTAGTAGTTGTTGGCTCACTTTCTGCATAAAACATGAGAAAAAAAAATGCATACCGAAAGGAGTAGACACACCCTGCCTCACATAAGCATGTGAGCAAGGCCCAAATTAAGTTTTTTTTAAGCGGTGTCGGGTACTGTACGTACCTCATACGAGTATATCGAAACTTGGTCGAGCTACGAACGAGTACTCTTCTGCACCAACAAAAAAGACGGTCGCATATAATGCAAAACTAGAGCAAAAGCAACACGGTGCAGGCACGCAGACATATCGCTGTACACAGCATACACTAAGGCAGGAGCAATGACACGCAGAAAGGCGCAGGGAGGCAGTCTTGATTTTTCTTACCATCGCCTCTCCGCCTTCTTCGTCCATGAGATTCGACCCTGGGTCTTTGCCCATCCAAGCGCAACTGTCCACGGCCCCCATCGCTACATCCGAGAATGCGCCCAAATCCGGTGTTGTGAGTCGCATTGGGGAGGGGGAAGGCGAGGGAGCAGGTTCTGGAGAGGCTCGCCCAGCCCCGCGAGGAGGGCGCGGCGGGCTCGCTATTGTCCATGTTTCGCCGCCTTCGTTTCTATGAAACGTCCGTCGGAGGTCCTTTAACACGATGCTCGGCACTGCATGTGGGAAGTGGGACAAAAAGGCCTGAGGCATGCGCGGTACAGTGGGACAGCGACGGACGGAGTGGATGATCTTGAGTGAGCGTATTTGTGACAGCGACGGATCGAACGAATGTGCACGTAGCCTACGACGACGGGAGGGCAATGCGCATGGATGTTGTACGAGGGCTTTCGCCTGTGGGAATGAGTCCGCACTTGCGGTGACAATAATAGCTCTTCTGTCGCGACGATTTAGGGACCAAAAGAGTGTGACGTGCGCCAACATGGGCGGCTAATTAACTAACTATATACCCGGGAGGTATGGATACCTCTTTGTCACCGCAGTTATGTGCTCAGTGCCCCTTGGTACGATTCGGCGCTCCTGTCGGCCGACACAAACGCCAAAGATATACATCTCCAGCTCAGCTTCAGATATCAACTGTCCAAATCTGTATGCTTTTACTTTTGGTGCCTGCAGATAATGCGATAGCCCCTCACAGTTTTCTCCAACAGGATCGCTGGCGGCTCGTTGCTCTATTTGAGCCACAACAGGTGGTTCAACTTTTCAAGCCGCCTTTACCGGCCCTGTTCGGTACCCCTACAAACAGGGAGTGGACACTATCTACCGTAATTTGAAGGAGGCTAGTGAAACCGATACTGGGTAGGAGCCCACTCGCGGCAAATCCTCACCAATAGCATGGCCACGCATGCGTTCCGAGCAGCGGGCCAGTTTGAGAACTCCACCCAGGTCTTGTCGGGTTCGGAGGTGATATCCACTTCGTCGGGTGGGCACTCCAAGTTCATCACAAACACTGGAAACAGCTCCTAATCGACAGCGCAGTGGGTATGGACGTGGGGAGGTTACAGGCGGCATTGTGCTATTGCTACATACCCGGTATTGTATACTGCATGATGACCCATCGATCTGTTTTATGGTTCCAAATTATCAAATTATGACCCCTCCTCTCTGCCATTGGGGCGAATGGGCCAGCCCGAATCCCTACTACACATATAAAGCGCGAATTGTGTTGGTATTCGCGGTGCTATGTCTCCCTTGCCCGAGTGTTCTACATGGAGCACGAACACTGAAGGCAGCCAATGGCCGAAAAGAAGGCGCGTCGGCACGAACTAATGTGGGTGGTGTTCCCTGCTGAAATGCTATCACCTGACGCTGCCCCGAGGAGGTGTTCGGATCTCGCACTCTCCGGATAACACCCTGCCCGTCAGCACCACCGCGACCGGCAAGGAGGGTCATGCAAGGAGCGAACGCGTTGTTGATGGCCTTTTGGAGGAAGTCCAGCCTTCGCACGCAGCGTCGGTTCACATACACGAACTACCACAACGCGTCACGGGAAAAGGTTGGGAGAAGGGCGCAGACGACAGCGGGACGGTGAAGAAGAACGGCAAGTACGATTAGGATGTGTATTTATGACGCGGAAGAACGGGTGGGTAGCGCTTGCTTATACTCCCACAAGAAAACGTCGTACCAACGTCAGAAACCGTCCTGCGAACATGCTTGGCACAGATATGGCAATAACAACATGCTTTTGCGACAGGTTGCAATTGTCGTATAGTCCTCCCCTGACGCCACCAACGCAACTCAATCTGCTACATTTAGACGGCATCAAGTGATGCTCTTAAGCGCAAACTTACTGACGGTCATACACAAGAATTGCTTGGTCGTACAAGAGCGAGCATCACCTGAAATTCCTTGGACCAATGGCAAGCAGTCGACGATGGCGGAGACAGGTAGCCGGTTATCCGAAACTGCTTGAAATCGAAGGTCAGCTGCACGATGGGGGGTGGGAGGAGGAGGCGCGGCAACAGAAGGGAAATTACTGGTTGCTTCGAGGAACGCGCATTAATCTGCAATCCAGTAATTCCGTGTAAGGAAAGCACGAACCAGGCGCACCCTGAAGTGTCAGTTGGTGCAGCTGGGTCTAGTGCTCATCTCGGCAGCGTGTCACGTGGGTACATTCGCCAGACCAACTCTACAACAACGAATTGACAAAACCAGTATTCGTAAGAACAGGACCACCGACAAAATTGGTACCACAAGAAGTTATTGTTACGCATAGCGAGCTCTTAGAGGTAGCCTACACATGATCATTGTATATAGCAGTAGGCAGGACTCTTTCGCACGATTCGGCAAGTGTCGCTCGAAGCGTTTCGCTCACCTTCCGCGCCGTGGAAAGCTTGTCCGATGAAAACAGCTGAGCGAAGCTGCGGGTAATGCTCCCAGTGGCAACAGCCCTCACCACCTGCTTCGATCGCGCTGAAGGGGCCGAAACAGACGAGTGTAGATAGACAAAAGCCGTTGCCGACCACAACAAAAAGCACCGGCATCGGACTTGTTGAAATTACCACGTTCTCACACTGTTATAGCTGATACCAGGTACCAGGAAGTTGGTACGGCCGATTTTCGGGAACGTTTGTATGAAGGGTCGACCGCGGAGGTACTCACCGGAGTCGATTACGGTGATCGCGACGGAGCTGTTGACGAGCGCCACCCTTGACACCTGATCTTTGATACGTAGCATCTCTGTTACCTACCAGGCACAAGGTGTGACGAAACACAAGCGAGAAGGAGGCGTTAAGAGTCGTTGTAAAAGTTGTTGTGGAGGTGATGACGTGCCAAGACACGAACACCCGGCTGAACGGGCGTAAACATAGAGAAGTACGCGAAGTCACTATGGTGTGAACAGGAATAGGAATGCCGCATATGAGCTTCACAAAACTTGCTGCCCTATTATTTGGCCATCGAAGCATTAGGTCGCAAGTGCAACTTCGGAGTATACGGCTAAGCCTCCGATTAAACACTATCAAAGTCTTCGATTGGGTACAGTCACCTCGTTGGCTGCTTTTCGACGCACTGGCCACTTGAAGAACGCATCGCGCAACTTCACGATAGTGCCCGGGCGCAAGGGTGCTCGTGCGGGCCCGAAGTGTAACGTTTGTCCCTCTCGGACCACCTGTACCACCGAAACAATAACAATAACAACGCTTTTGGAGAAGAGTAGTCATTGTGTCCGATTGTCGAACATGTCCGATCGATGACGGTGGGAAGTTTTTCGCGAACGCCGATGCATATGCTCGGATGAGACCTTGATCAGCAGTTGACTGCAGTTCGCGTTGCAACCAACTGCAAACAGCTCATGTTGCAATCAACTGCAGTTCACATGGCAGGACGCTCTTGTGCCCCTACGGCTGCGATGCAGTCTCAGTCTTGTATTACTACCCCTGACAAAGCGCAGCCGTAGCGCCCACTACACTATCGGTACAGTCCCACAAGGTGCATTCCTGAGGCTTGTCACCTTCGCGTGCGATTCCTTGCCGGCGCAGCGACTCTGTATCTCAATCAGAGACGTCAATCCAAGGCTGCACAGGGCTTCGCCGCGAAAACCGTACGTACATGCGCGCTGCATGTCTTCCGCTGATCTGGCCTTTGATGTCGCTGCCACAAAAGCAAGAGGAAAAACGAGGATCGCAACGGATGAGGAAGACTTGCGGTATGGTCGAATGGTCGGTGCGACACACAGGCAAGCAAGCTCGTTAAAGGCAGGGTGTTGGAGTGTAGGAGTAACGATTAGAGCCTATGCCTGTGGTCGTTTCATCGTTAAAATATTCACCCGCGGGAAAAAAAAAAACACGATAAGTTTCTTAGAAGTCCTACGCTGCTGCGGTGTTAGCTGCCAGGTATGGACACTACTACTCACTACTTCCCTACCCCGGAGGTCGCCCGTGGCATATTTTCTCACCTCTCAGCCATCCTCAGCTGTTAATTTGCCTACGGGAAAAATGCTTACTCCAGAAATAAGTGCATGAACCTTCGGTAATATGGTCAAGTGGATAAGTCGACAGACTTTGAGCTTGAGGACGTGAGTTCGAGACTCGCGGATTTGTTCTTTTTTTCTACCATCTTTTTCAGTTTTAAACTCTTTTTTTGTACGTCTTTTCTGCTATAGGTTTTGTTTTTTTTTGTCTCATTTCAGGCAGGACTCCTTCACGTTTTCTATTTTTTGTTTTTTTTCTACTGCTGTTGTTCTATTTTCTTCTTCGGCTTGGGCTTTTGCTGTGTCAACCGTATCGTGTTATTTGTACCCGGTACGCTGATACCAGTACCAGATATTTCTTTTGCTTTCCTCTGCTGTTCCTTTATAATTGGTCTTGGTTCAAATTATTTTTTTGACAGCAGTACGTACGAGAGCCTTTTGTGTCCTTTCCCCTCCTTGTCATTTTAATGGGTAGTAATGAGAAGGTAAATTGACAAAATGGGGTGTACCCCAAGGGTATTTGAGCAAAATGGGGTACCCCATTTTTTGTAACGGGGCGCGCCAGCGTGAGCCGGCCAGATGCCTCCAATTCGCGTTCTGGCGCCTCCACCCCACGCGCACAGTGTGTGGGCAACACGCCAAACTTTTTTTTCGTCCTTCGACACCCCGAAACAGGGTAAATACGGGAGCTCAAAAAGTACCCTCCACAGACGACGTCATTTTGTTTGTAAAGTACCGGGGTATGCCCTTATATCTGCACAAAAAATGCACCACCCCATTTTGTTCATAGCATATCCCTTTTGCCAAACGGCATCACCCCTTTTTGTACAATGATCCCCTCCCGCTGAGTGATGGAAATGACACCAAAACACCATCTCTCCGCAACCCCGCAAAAAAGATCCTGCACCGGCAATCTACACAGTACAAGTTGGCTGTTGCGACTGCACTGCGGACCGCACAAGGATCGCCGCTGGGACAAAGAGCTGGGGCGAAATTGCTATGCCACCTCTCTCTCTCTCGCGCGCGCTAGTCCACACACGCGCGCGTCACAGCGCGAAGCACACTAGAGCCATGTTGTCCGCACTCCTGCTGAGCAATGCCATGCAGTCTCTCCAGGTGGATTTCGTGAAGGTGGGATAATCTTTTGCCTCTGCCCAAGAGCTGACGACCACAGCCGCACGGGTCGTTACGTCAAAAGCGCGGACGCTCTTCAGCGGCCGCCGGGTGACCGGCAGCAGGCAGAAGTGCGGTGGCACAAAACAGCCAACTTGTCGATTGCCCGATGCTGATTGCCAAATCTTTTGTGCGGGGGTGCGAAGAGAATGTGTTTCGGCGTCATTGCCATCTCTCCGCCGGTGAGGACCATTTAACAAAAAGGGGTGGTGCTGTTTTGGCAAAAAGGGGTATACTATGAACAAAACGCGGTGGTCTATAACTTTTAGCAAAAGAAGGGGGTATGCCCCCGGTAGTTTACGAACAAAATGGGGCGGTCTTTGGAGAGTAGTTTTGAAGCGCCCGCATTTACCCTGTTTTGGGGTGCCGAAGGACGAAAGAAAGGTTTGACATACTGCCCACGCACCATGTGCGTGGGGTGGAGGCGCCAGAGCGCGAATTGGAGGCGTTTAGCCGGCGTACGCTGGCGCGCCCCGCCACGAAAATGAGGGTACCCCATTTTGTTCAAATACACCCGGGGCATACCCCATTTTATCAATTCGTCTAATAATAAAGCTACACCAACAACTGCTTCTTCTGCGCACATCACGAGAAGGCCCGGTATAGTCGTAGTTTCATAGCACCACTTAGTTCCCACTGGTATTTGAAAGTCGCCCTCGCCCATTGCACCAGATCGTGAACGTCCTCTGCCCTCTGTCTGCTTTACACTTCGTTCTATCTGCTTCCTTGGGCGAACGCAGCGCGGGGGTATAGCCGCCCGCGAAGCACGGGTAAGAGAACTCTAACTCTCTGAATGAATGGAATAGAGTCAGCGCGCTTGGCGGGACTCAACTCAAGGACAGCAGCACCTTGTACGTGTAAACTGGTATATAATCTATCGTTCGATGACATGGAGAACACAGCACCAGTGCTGGGGAACTCACTTCTTCAACCATACTAAGGGGCCGGGCACCCACTAGTGATACCAGGCGACCTCACTGTTCATTACTCTCACCGCGGGCTGTGGCCACGAGCGATTGCAGCTTCTCCGCCGGGATGCCCCTCCCGTTGTCCGCGACAGAGAGGCGATACGATGGCAGGTCAATCTTGATCTCCACGCACGTTGCACCAGCGTCGACGCTGTTGGAAAGAACTGCGACAGAGGCGATACGAGTTGGCCAAGGGATCACCGGAACACCGGTTCGACAAGCGTGCAAACAATCCCGCACATAGCAACACGGGGTGTGCACAAGCTCAACGAGAGAGCTAGAGACAAGACACTGCTTGCTACGTACGCCCCCTCAGAAACAAATTGAACCAGCCACTTCATTTTTGGTGTACTCACGTTCTTGCACTGCTTGAGACATGGTAGAAACGACAGCACCAGCCCGGACTCGATTAGCAGTAACCTCTTCGATCCTCTCCACCCTGGCCATCGCCGCCCCCGAGGCCGCCTTGCGGGCAGTACGTTGCTCAAGAGAGGATTGATGCACCCGTGCATGGTTGGCGGGAACAACGGATTACACCGCATTCCCCGCATCCCTCTCCCTGTAACGCACAAGCCTTGAGAGTGGAACTCCCTAGTCCGCCGTCGCGCCCTCGGTGAGAAGATAAAAGCCTTTGTAACGTAGTGCCGTACCTCCGCAGCTGCTGCTCCTATGGACTCCTTGTGCGTGGCTGCACTTCTACTTGCTCTGTACTCCCCAGCGACTGCCTTCGCTCCAACTGCTCTTTCCCGAGGCAATCCACGATCAACCGATCATCATGCGCAATTTCTTGATCACCACAGCAGTCACGCAATAGGCCATCTGAGACCGAGACTCAGCAGGTGAACGAGCGATCGAACAAAGCGGAGGGCACCGGTAGTGCATCATCACAGGATGCGCACCCCTTGCTCTTGCTGAACATGCACTTAGCTCCAGGTCCAGGTCCTGTTGTTGTGTTATTAATGGATGCATACACCATAACCACTGAACATGAACAACATGAACATGTGTATTTTGTCGTTGATGCCAGGGAGGGAAGTCGCGGTGTGGGAGAGCGTGGGAGGGAGCTTGTCCTCGAGGCGACGGCGATGGACAGGGCCGATTTTGTCAGGGTAGCAGCAGGAGCAGCGTCGACCTTGGTGGCGACCTCGTTATCGAAAGAATCGCTTGCATCAGACGTGGCGGGTGCGTATCTAGCAGTTCGTCGTAAACTCGTAGCGCCGCACCGGTGAGAGCGTCCAATCCTTGGAGCTAAGATGTCCACACCCCGGACCCCGGACAGCTCGTGAGCAAGCTCATCCATCGTGTATAGCTCACGCGTTCAAAACATGTGCAGATGAACTCTCGCCTATAGCTCAAGCGTTGAAAACATGTGCAGCTCACGTAGCTCTTATACCTCATCCAGAGTCAAATGAGCTAGCTCATGTAGCTCGTATAGCTCAAGTTTTGGAAACATATGCAGCTATCGATGATAGCTCACCCTTTCGAAACACGTGCAGATGAGCTATCGCCTCCTAGGTATAGGTCAAGCGCTGAAAACATGTGCAGCTCATGTAGCTCGTATAGCTCATTCCGGGACAAATGAGCTAGCTCATGTAGCTCTTGTACCTCGCCTTGGCTAAACATGTGCGGATGGGCTATCCTGTATAGCTCAAGCTTTGAACATATGTGCAGATGAGCTACCTACCGCCTATAGCTCAAGTCGGGAAAACGTGTGCAGATGAGCTACACGTACCGTCTACCTGGTATAGCTCAAGCCGGCAAAACACGTGCAGATGAGCTATCCTCTATAGCTAAGCGTCGAAAACATGTGCAGATGAGCTCCCCTAACCTTAGCCCCAACCCTAACCTCTACAGCTCATCCCGGGACAAATGAGCTAGCTCTTATACGTAGCTCATTGGTATCCTTTCAGGCCGAAACATGCAGGTGGTGCGTAGATGTGTAGATGCGTATGAAAATACGTGGAAGTGTGATGAGCTAAAGCTTTATTTTTCCCCATCCGCCGGAGGATAAAAAAAAAAGAAAAAAAAATGTAGATTAACAAAGCTGGCCTCTGGGACGAGTGCGAATGTAGGTTATACATCTCACCATCCGGGCGAAAACTCAACGTCGGTACGTGCGGCAGCATCGTACTCCCTCTCAACGTCAAAAAAGGTATACCTGGTATACTGTATGTAGCTGATATTTATACAGTACCTGGTATATTGACATTAAGACCGTACTTCCTACGCATATCATAGCATTGCATTGAACACATAACAGCAGTACAATAGTCAATGCGACTATATTGACACAAAGCAGCATTTGAAACCCGTGCTTCCTCATCCCTCCAACACAGCTTTGCGTAGCCTACCACAAGGTGCAAAAAAAAAAGGAAAAAAACTGGCAGATCGAAAAAAATAACTTGCATTGCCCAAAAAATAAGTAGGATCTGCCGCTGCCCCCCATTTATCCCCAAGGCTTCTAGTCCGAGCCTTCCCCTGCGGAGTCCGCAGCCGGCGTTAACGCCCTCTTCGCCCGCAGACCCCGCCTCCCCTGCGTACTCGTCGTAGGCGGCGTCCACGCCCGCTTCGCCCGCAAACCCTGCCTCGCCCGCAGAAAGGGCGGCCACCTCTGCCTTAAGGTTGGAAAGCCGGCGAGGTACCGCCTGGAGCGCCTGCCTAGTTGACAAGGCTGACACTTCAATCGGCAAATGGTCTTGGTTTCCGTTGAGGAACATGACCATCTCCGCGTCCCCCGCTTCTTGCTGGCTGCCGGCAGCCGAAGCACCCTTACAGCTGTTTCCCCGGGTAGTGGGCATGCTAGGCGTATTGTGCGGTGTTGTACGTGTATGCGTGCGAACTTTTGTTTGTGGGTGGCAGGTGCCTCGATTGAGTTGAGTTGAGTTGTACTTGGTTGGGTGCATGATGGGAATGGTTGTGCCGAAAAATGAAAATCCACCGGTACTGCTGTCTGTTTATGTATCTGGCATATTAAGGACAGAGAGTTCTCCGATCTCGTATATAAAAAATGTATGGATGCTTTTGTTGATGTCGTTCAGGCACGTGTTGTCATGGTGTGGTGTGTACATGTTCGTACCTGTGATTTAGCAGCAGCAGCTCGTGAGCTAGCTCATGTATCGTTTGTAGCTCACGGCCTCAAAACATGTGCAGATGATCTATCCTCTATAGCTCAAGCGTTGTAAACATGTGCAGATGAGCTATCCTCTATAGCTCAAGCGTTGCAAACATGTGCAGATCAGCTATCGTCTGTTCCTCAAGCTTTGAAAACATGTGCAGATGAGCTATCGACTATAGCTCACCCTTTGAAAACTTGTGCAGATCAGCTAGCTCATGTAGCTCAAGCCTGAAAAACATGTGCAGCTCATGTAGCTCGTATAGCTCATCCAATGCCAAATGAGCTAGCGCATGTAGCTCGTATAGCTCACCCTTCCAATACATGTGCAGCTGAGCTACGTACCTTCCCGTAGCTCAAGCCAGGAAAACATGTCCGGGAAAACGTATGTCGCTCATGCGGCTCACGTAGCTCACCGGTGAGCTACCGTCGAAAAGAGCTAGCTCGACCTACGGTGAGCTGACCCATCCGGGGTATGAAGATGTCATACCAGGTGTCATGCGTATAGATAGCATGTTGACATGTTGACGTTCAAGTTTAGGTGTGCATGTGGAGTTCATATATATGGTCACATGACCGCTCTCGCAATAGCGGCAGCCGCAATGAGATGCCGTGATACTCTTCGGGGTGGCCTGGATCCCGTTGTAAAACTTTTGCTCTTGTTGAAACGCAACGCAAAGATGACCCGGCCTGTATAAGAGACATACTCACAAATTGCCGTATTATATAATAAGGATATCTCGGCAAGTAATTCTTCTTGAAATCACTTGATTCTAAGGCCCTGCTTCGCTCTCTCAGCGCTCTCACCCGGAACACGCCTCTGCCTAAACCCTCCTCTCGGATAACCTTCCCGGCGGCTTTCTTTGCGTTCCTCGTCTTTTTGCTCTCTTGATGGTCCTCTCTGTGTCCTCTTCATGTTTTATTTTGTTTGCAAATTACACCCGTACTGCCGATTAGAACGTGGTATCGCCAGCAAGCACACAGCACAGGGCAGGGCAACCAGCTCTGCACAACGAGCTTTT
Organism: Undaria pinnatifida; assembly: GCA_012845835.1. Taxonomy (NCBI): domain Eukaryota; class Phaeophyceae; order Laminariales; family Alariaceae; genus Undaria; species Undaria pinnatifida. The sequence continues at coordinate 11,461,597 of JABAKD010000028.1, forward strand.
GGCATGATCAAATCGCTAGATGCACCAAATCATGGGCCTCTTCTTTGTGCCCCCTTCACATTTTGTTTTATCCATCCTTGCGCTAGCGTAGCGGGCGGCGTCAGCCGCCCGCGGAGCGGAGCCCTTGTTCAGAGTACACGTACCGTATCATACCGTAAACCGTTACTCCTTTGAGAATGCGTGCCATGTTCTTTTTCGTCGTTCATGTTTTGATGTCCCCTGTTCAAAACAGCAAACGCCGCATGTACCGGTATGCGATTGGCTGCCCTTGGCTCCTTGTCGCAGCTCCTGTGGAGGAGAAATATGTGGACTTTGTAGATTCCCGTGGGCTGTTCAGCTGTCGCATTCCGGGTGACTTCCTTCGGGCGGAGCGGGCGAAGGACAAGAAAGGGACGGTGTTCGTCGCTGGCAACTACAACAAAGCGGAAGTCTTGTCCGTGCAGTCGTTGACGACGTACGATCTTTTGAACGATGCCGGTAAGGACCAGCTGTATTACGATTTGAGCCCCAGAGGGAACGTTCACCCCCAAAATGTGCTCGTATGTAGGCGCTGCTCTTCCTTCACGGTCTCTTCATTCAGTACGGCTATGCCTAACGGAGAGCACGATCGACCGTGTGGAACCTCCAAGTCCCGCATACCTATGCACCTGTATGCATCTATTAAATATTGTATTGCGGGGGATACAGCAGCAGTGTCAATGTATGTGGGGCTTCCTACGTCTAGACAGCATACAGCACGGGGCACTTAAGTACCTGTAGCAGTAAACAGGAGAGGTGGTTCGCGTTTCTTATTCGGAGTGCATGCGTTTTAGACGTGTCCCTAATTTGTCGTTTTGCTGTCAATCTCAGCGTGCTCGCTTTCTTCGTATTGACGTATATCCTATACTGTACACAACCAACATTTTATGATTGGTTTTGTACATTTGACGCTGACAGGCTTCCCCACAGTCGGAGACCTGACGAAGTGGGAAGGGCTAGGCAAGCCCAGAATAATCGCGGAGCTGCTAAAGCAGCGAAGAGACTCGGATGCGGCCGGGGGGGCTCAGGTGGAGAGCGTTGTTCTGCCCGGAATTGTCATGGAAGGAGACGTTCTGCAGGTCGGCACCGTAGGGCAATGGATGGAAGTCTCATATATGAGTGCACTAGAGAAAGGATAGGTTACGGCGAGGAGTTCACGTAGTAGTGCACAGTGGACAGAAGTTCCACTTACGAGTGGACTAGATTAAGGATAGGCAATGGCGACGAGTTGACGAGAACATCAGTAATACCAGGTAACAACACACCTTTTCTTGAGACGCCGATGAGACAAGAAGCCGATAATTGTATGGCACAATGTTGATTTCGTTGCTGCTCGGAAGTGGCGGTCGACGTTCACGACGCATACCGGTTTTGCGCATGTCTGACACGAAATACGTAGGCGTGTCCCCTGTCGTTGGTTACAGGCGCAAGGGCACCATGCCCTTGCTGGAAGGACGGAAGTCAACGCTTGCTTGTGGTTATCTTCGTACGACGCGTCCATGCAGCAGTCACACCCAGTCGCAATACAGTATTTCATCATCGAGGCTGCTATACACTGCCAAACTGCAATGTGTGCCAAAGGAATGGCGTTGCGAGTTCTAATGTGTCGGTGCGATGTTTTGTGTGCGCAAACTCGACTTTCAGTTCACGCTGAAGTCGCCAATCAAGGTGATGAGGACAGACCTTCTGGAGAAGGAGCAAGGGGTGAGCGAGCTGTACCGGAACACGTTTGTCAAGGCCATTATGCGCGGAGACGGGTCTTTCCTCATCGTTTGGGCAGGTGAGTGCTGATGACGCCCCTGCAGCATGCATCTTGCGCAACAGTTTTACTGATAGTTCAGAACGTGGTTCGTCTAAAAACGTAACCTAAACTTGTTCCTGTTGTTTTGGTTCGAAGTAGTACCAGCTGGTTATGCGTTAATCCTTCCTCAAGTTGAATGGTTTGTCCAAATTTCTGTGCAACCGTTCTTTCGGCGCGAGCGCTACATATGAGGTGAGACATGAGACCTACATCACTCACGAATAGGTGTGTTTCAACTGTATAATAGCACACGGCACGACAAAAGTATCATTCAGCTTACGTTCTAGATCATCGGCTACGTTGGGTAAGCCCACAGTTGGCAATTGATTTATCACGGCACCAGCAAATGTTATGTAGTGTCAGTTATCTCTTATGTGTCTGGTACCAGTACCTAGTAGTAGCTAGGTACGTCGGTATCGTGTTATCAAAATATTGTCGCCCGCGGCAATCCAATCCACCCAGCGTTCGTTTGTTTCTCTTGCTGGTTGTGTCGGCCCGTTCCTTCCTGTTGCCAGGGGCGCTGAACACAGATTGGGATGGGGAAGGTGGCGCCAAGAACCGCTTGAAGGAAGCCGTGGACTCTTTTAGACTAGAGGGACTCGTCGTCGATGGTGTGCGGCTCGGTGCCGTCTAAAGCTTGCTTCTTCCGAGCTAGTGCCGAATTCACCGTGGCTTGCAGCCTTGTGGGAAGAAAGCCTTTGCTGCATACCTCACCTATGTGAAGCAGCTGGGCGTGAATTTACCAGCCATGTGGACAAATCATGTTCACGTCATCGTTTTTTCCCCCTGGAGTTGGTTGCTGGGTTGCTGTTGTGTTAATGAATCCTCTATTAATACCGTAAACTACACAAGATAACACACCCACATAAGATATCACACCCCCCACAGAATACGACACCCCGGTGAAAATTTTGGGCGCATTTTTGCAACCATCGATTTACCACCGGAGCTACACAAGATACCACACCCCGGTGATAATTTTAGTTACGCCGCGTACACAACGGGGCCCCTCCTTTGTACCACCGGGGTCATAGAACATCTGCCCCGTGGGCACACAACACCACACCCTGTGTGCGGGGGGAACACCCCGTGTGGAGACCTCCAAGAACATGAACGTTGAGGGAGAGCAGAATGCCTCTGCAAGTGCCCCCGCTTCTCCGACAACTGCTTCGACCGCAGCAGTACAGCAGGCGCCACAGATCACGTCGTTCTTTCAACTCGAGCGCACTTCTCCTACACAAGCAACTCCTGCCACGAGTCCTCCTGCTGCTGCTGCCAATCTACCAGCAGCAGCAGCAGGCACCAACATGACAGCCCCCGCATCGCCTCACCAGCAGCGGCTCAACTCTACAAGGAGTGTTTCGGTATCCCCCCCCAAGCACGACCTGTGGGTGTTCGGAGGTTATCATACCCCCTGGTTTATCACACCCCCAAACACACCCTGTGGGTGTTCGGACGTGCTATCACACACCCTGGTTTATCACACCCCCAAACGTACCCTGTGGGTGGTCGGACGTGCTATCATCCCCCCTGGTTTATCACACCCGCTGGGGGCCGCCGCGACCAGCACTCTATCACCGGGGCTACACAAGATACCACACCCCCCACAGGATACCATACCCGGTGATAATATTTCCAAGCGCTCAAATGTATCACCGGGGGTGTGTTATCTTGTGTAGTTTACGGTAGTACTGTAGTCCTTCAACAGCAGTGGCCGAACCCCTTTGCCCCTGGTGCCACTTTTTTTAGGTAATCTACTTGGAATAGAGTAGATATGTTTTTCAGTGGTAAAAAGCTTTGACAAATATTGCAACTGCACCCATGTCGGGCACAACATTCTTGGGATCAGAGTTGGATCACTTATGGAGTGAGAAAAAGCCATGTGTGGGAAAAAACACTCCTGACATTCGAGAAGGGCGTTTGGCTGCACGGCGTAACATACGGAGTCCTTCAGCAGGGCACACTTCAGCATACTTTCGTGTACAACGTTGACCAATGGCATGCGAAGGAGCCGAAGACGCGTCGCCATTCTTGAGTTAGAAGGCGGGTGCTCTATAGGGAGCGTGTATAGATATCGAACCGCGCAAACAATGACTGGCTGCTACCCGCGATATTTTTCGTTGCGAGCCGCAAATAGCGTATTTGTGCTACGTATGATGCGGCCCAATGGGTCTTTGGTTCTCTCATAAAAACACATCAACGTTAACGTTTCGCTGCACGGAACGAGAGGAATTTCTGCCGCCTCAAATACGCTGCCCGATAATAGAACGCAACATCATAACAGAGCCATGCCGCGGTAGGGTACCTGTGCAGCATCAGTCCCTCAGCTCCTAACATGAGAAGCTAGCTCAATATCTCACCCGAACAATGACTTAATGCATCCGTTCGCACAACCCGACCAAGCTTCTATGCCTTATTATAGTCCTAAAACATGTACTCGTGAAATTGCTTCACCGATGACTAACCGCTAGTTCCTCACGTGAGGAGCTCAACCGAACAGGTATACCTTTTTTAGGCGCAAAAAGTGCAACCCCTACCGTGGGGTGAGTCAACCATCGGACAAATAACACAGACGCTCAAATTCACGACAAGGAAACAAAACCTACACTGGCTATGCACGCACACAAACCCAAACCAATCCCGTTTTGTCGCTACCAAAAGGAAAAATACGAAAAATTCGCAGGCAACGGCAACGTCTCGACACATTGGTGTGCTGTGCTGCCGAGCCAGCATTGAGTCTCACGCCGGAAGCAAGAGATATAGTAATCGAAAAGTCTTCGATAATCTGGGCACACTTACACGACAAGAAACGAAGGGCGAGTACATTTCTAAAAACATCTCGAAAGAATTGTAAACATAGGATACAGCAAGTTCCAACAAAAGGAGCCCTACCGCCCGTCTCCCTTATGCAATGCAGTACGTCGACCACAGCAATAACGAGGGATATGATACCCCCCCCCCCCCGGTAGTTGCGACCAGTCTTTTTTTCGCTTAGGCCTTCGGCGAATACGCCGTCGTGCTCCGCAAGAGCTTCGCACGAGAGATGCGGGGGCGGCCTGATGTTGGCTCCCTTACACCTGGAGAGTAAGCAATATGTATCATAGGAACATTAGCTTGTCCACGCAAGCGTCCAGTGCAACATTGGACGTGCGCTATGTTAGACAGCGCTGAAGAGAACGCACGAGGACATCAACAATCGGGTCCGGCCCACGAAGAATTCAGTGCGAAAGCTGGCCCGTCAGTTTCCCACATTCCGTACACATGTACCAGGTATGATTTTCGGTCGTATAGCCCATGATCTGTTGGGCGCACTGTCGCCTAGTCGCGACTGGCGTCGTTTCCTCTGTCGAAAATTTGTTTTTAACAAACACGAAAAGGTTGCTCCTTTCATTGAACCTACCGCGCATGTTTTGAACTGGCAACGGGGGATCAAAGCCACGCAATTGACATATTGTTGGTACGTAGTGCCATATCACTCCGAAGGCATATGAAAGGACGTTCAGTATTCGTATTAACATCCCAATGGTCTCTATAATTGCGTCCAGATAAGTATTTATTTATATAATCATGGATGGGTTAGTGGAGTGCTGCGGTTACATACATAACTTCTGTGTACAGATTGGTGTCGTTGTCGTTGGGCTATTTTAGTCCGCCCGCCCGCCACCCGAATTCGCGCACTCACCGACGTCGTACACGCATCCGTTTCGCAGAATTTGTCGGGAACTTCCTCAATCCTCCCCTCGCGACCCCCATCGCCTCCCGGAGGCCGTTCCTCCCATCGCTTAAAGTCCAGCTTTTGCAGTTTGGCTGTCTGGCTCTTATATTGTTCTTCCGATATTGCTTCGTATGGCATCTGATCATGTATAGCGGTGAGCGTATAACGGCGATTGGATCCAGTGGAATAGTTCCGACGTACCACGGGTGATTCATATGAATACCAGACAGAGGGGGAACCCAAAATAACATGTCTCATTTAGGCATAGCACGTGGGCAAAGCAGAGGACAGGTACAGGCATACGATGCAAGCGTCCTACAAGACGGTGTTCGATTCTTCGCCCGCTTGCTCGATGTTCATTCAGCACGGGTATCACTGGATATGCTGTCGCTGCCCCGGTTCTAGGTTTGCTCTTCTGGGATCACCATTTTCGACTTCTGTGTAGGCTACCTGCTAGCTACCTGCCAGTGGGTACAATAGTGCTATATATATACAACGCCATTCGTTGGGTCAAGCCCTCCTTTCTCCTTTCGGACGCGTGCTACATTAGAGGCAGGCAATTTTTGCCTTTTTTTTCTTGTCAAGATCGGGGCTCCTTAACCGAAAATCGTTGAAAAAATATTGTTTCGCAATTTTATTTTTTGGCATACCTAGGCCACGGATTTGTTCATGACAAAGGTTGCACGTTTAGTTTGCTCTATCCATAAGGCAGTCTTTGGGTGAGGTATGGAGATCTTCTAGCGGTTAGGAGTCTCGGAAAGAAAAAAACGGTGCAGTCCTACCGTAGCACGTGTCTTCGCTCGTTCATTTTCTGCGGAATTTCATGCCGAAGCTACCTCTGTACGAGAATTCCACACGGTGCTCGACGAGTGTCCTCAGGGCATCTGTCACACTCCTTAGTAGGTGGCGCGTCGACCTCCCAAAAAAAAATAAACCGACACCGAAAGTCGACCCTAACACGCAAACAAGTAACCGAGCCCAACTCGCCAACCGCTCGTAGAGGGTGTTAAATGCGCACAGTAAGCACTCTCCCACTGTCAGCGCTGACTATGGGGGAGTGGTTATGCTGCACATTTAACAAAAGCACAATCCGGGGCCCGTTTGGCTGTTACGCACTGGACCCTAGATTTAACCCAAGGGCTACAACCCAGAAATCAACGCTGCCGTTCTACTCGGAAGGACCGATATGTGGGAACGGGATTATGCGCCTTTTCTTGCCCCCGCCGCGTCGGACGAAGCCATACCATGAATCTCAGATATGCACTTTTCCTGAAAAAAGGCAACAAGGGCTCTTGGGGAGATTCGAACACGGGACCGTGCTTTGTCGAATGTGCACCATAACCACTCTCCCACAGTCAGCGTTGGCTATGCGAGAGTGGTTATGCTGCATTCTTAACAGAGGGTTAGGGTTCCAAGACCGCTTGAGAGACGACCGGGATGAATCTTCGCACCTGAGGAAAAGCCCCTAAGTCTAGCCTCGGGAGAAAGCTGACGCCCTTCAGTTGGTACTGGAAGTAGTCCAAAGCATGGGCCAGGTGTTGCCCTTCTGTTTCAGGGTCGAAGGAGATCGTGCAGCTCACCTGCGGTTGTGACATCGGGGAAACACAATGCAACAACATTCGCACAGTATGCGTCGCGGCCCAGCGACAGTCTGGATATATCGGATGGGCTGGCGTACAGCGGTCTTGATGGCCACATCAATAAGAGCAAGAAATAACCAAGAAATTGAAGCTCAAGTTTTTTCGGACGGAACTAACGAGAAAAAATGTGTGAGAGATTGTGCTTAGCGGCAGGCGCTACACTAAACCCTATAAAATAGCTTTGCTCAAGGCTGGTGTCACAATCACATTTAGTTCTGCTCGAAGAAGACTTTTCTTGATGGCAGTCCAACACTCTGTCAGTAGAGCAGCAGATCGCCAATCGACTATCACCAACATGTTCCAATCATCATGCCCCGCAACTCGTACACCGTCAGCGGAACGCTGTAAATGCCGCCCTATCGCAACTCGTACACCGTCGGCGGAAAGCTGCAAAGGCCGCCCTATCGATAAAGAACACCGAATCATCGCGAAAACATCATCCACGGCGTGTACGGCATGACACATCATCGTCGACAGCGAGTTCGTTTACGTACTCCCACGTTAGAGCGTCCTAGTGATACCGGTATGATTGTCATGGTATGCGCGAGGCCGTCGTCCTTCAGGCGGTTTGTGCGCGAGGTTGGCCCGTTTTGTGTACATTGCGAAGAAAAAAGTGGTAAAATAACAAGAACATGATAAGAAAGCACTCTATGAAGCGTGGACTTCTCCCAGCCTTCAAATTTTATGGCCGAAACGAGCGGCTCCGCGGGCCGATCGATCCATTCGTATTCGGCCCAGCGTGGTCGTTCAAAACAACAAACTATCATTCACACGTTGCGCGGAAAAGAGAGATTTCGACTTTGCAGATAACCTTTTCGAAAACGCGATGGCACCGACACATTCTCAAACAACTGAACCTTGCTTGCCTGGTTATCGGCCCAATACCGCTGCAAAAAAGCGGCAAAACTAAGCTGTTCCCACATGCTCAGGTCTCGCGCCGTGCGCACGCCTTCTCCCGCGTCCACAGGAACTTCCACCACCACCGTGCCTTCTGGGTCTGTTGCGGCAGGTTCTAGCCTGGGGTGCGCAAGCAGGGTTAGTTTTTTGTTTTCTTGTAAACTGTGCTTTGGCTGTGCGTGTGCGGCCAATATGCGTTTTCGTAATGTATTCTCGATTGATACGCCCGGACGGCTTTCAGTCCGATCTCAATTTCTGCTACGCAAAATAAATAACAACACAGCTTGCAAGGATGATTATTGACCCGAAATTCGTCGAACTCACGGCTGACGTCTTTGAAATATTTTATAAAAAACAACGCGAACCGAAAACAATAGAAACGCAACATGCTCTTTGCCATTAGCTCAAGCCTTGGCACTCTCTCGTCTCGTCGTGATGCGTCTAGACCAACCAGCACGGTGAAGCTACGGATATCTCACCCCGATCAATACACGCCCGCTATTGCAGGCGACGAAAATAATCTACAGCGTAAGGTGCAATTGTTGGCGTTTTGGGGCCAAAAAGAACTTGTACTTTGTGTACCAGATAAAAGAGTAAACGCATACCTGTACCCAGCGTCTCGCAGCGCACCCAGCACATGAGCATCTGATGATATCCGAACTCGACGTAGATAGAACCTCGATTCGGGATAGTGCATTCCTTCAAAAGCAATGAGCGGGGGCATAAGCACGGTCTCAGCATCAGCAACCACAGGGTCTTAGCGCGATATATGTGTCCGCACCCAAAATATGCTATTAAAACCGCGTAGAGACCGGCGCGATTCCGGAAGAATGAACCACTACCGCCATTAGGATCCGAAAATACTATATCTGCCAACTTTTAACATACTCTTATCCCTATCCCAGTCGAACAGACCAACGCCCCGAACAAAAAGCCAGCGGCTACAGGTCAACCTTCTCCACTCAACAAAGACTTCCCGTGAAGCTACTAGTAATCGGGTTACGGGGACAATTGACCATGAAAACCAACCATGCGTAACGCAGACCCGAACAAGATGAGCTAGTGTCACGGGTCACGTCTCCTGTGTATTAACGGGCACCTGTATACACCTACTTCCGCCAATTCTGTCGATTTATAAAGTTGAAGTATACCTAGTACATGATGTACACATTGTATAAAGCGACTCAATAGGAAAAAACGCCTCGTGCTGCAGGCTACCTGGGGTTGCCCCGGCCAGAAGAGACACGGTTCCACTGGGCTTGATGCTGGTAGTCTTAATGGACGTCGGGATGCCGAATCGACCTGCGGCGGGCAGGGGAAAAACAGCCACATTCCGCTGGATGGAATTCCTTTCCGGCACCATCGCCAGATCGAAAATTTGACTTACAAAACAGTCAACAACACCCCGACGACACCTCAGACTCACCAGTTCACTACCATCACGTCGGCCGCATGGGACATGCACTACTGTGTGATGATGGTTTTTTCACATTCGCTCATTTCCCTGACATCCTGCCTAAGTTCACAAAAAAATACCACGTAGATATCACTCTCCATGCCGAAGAATGAAAATATGCGGGGACTCTCTCGCCACAACCTGCATCAAACCCTCAGGGGGTGGGCATACCATCCCTGTTGAGAACGTGAGCACCCACGCGTGCAGCCCTTGTAGTAATGGTCGGCAGCCTCGTCGGCAACACCAAAAGGGTTGCCTTCCTTCGATATCGCCTGACGCAGCGATACTCGCGAAAAAAAACACGGCTCAAGCAAACAAACGCGTGCTACGACATGACAGAGGTAGCACGTTTGGCCCAAAACACTACCGACAGACACGCTGCTCAATTGAGGAAGCCCACCAAATATCATTGGGAGTTCCATATGTGCTAAGATAATATCCTTGGTTTTACACCTGCCAGGTACGCCATTGGACCGTTCACCGGGCGAACCGTCGTTTTTTCTTTGTGTCAATTTAATGAATGTGTGACATCGTGAGGATGGTCAGCTTCTCGAGCGAGGTGCATCATGATTTTTTCGTGCATCCCTGTCGCAGCCGACGCAGGCCACGATAGAGGTTGTCACTTTTCGGCTAAAATATTTTCTGAATGGAGGCGCTCTTTAAAACCCAAGTCATCAAAATGTTATTCGCTTTTTTAGCAAAACATTTCTATTTACCTAGGCCATGGCTTTGTTTATCAGGCTGCACTTTCAGTTTGCTCAAAGTTCAGTTTTTGTGAGACATACACGTGCTCAAGCGAGAGGCCTTAGAGAAAACAATAGTTGCACCTCTATCGTACGTGTAGCATCCGTCAGCGTGCTTTTGTAAATAGTGTTCACACCCTTGCCCAGAATGTCGCAAGGCCGTGATATAGGTGCGGTCGCCCCGGTGGCGTATCAGGTTATCCTCGAGCCTGGTATAGGTCAGTTTCGTGACTTCGAATCCCCCCGAATACACACTCGTATAAATTCGTGAGGGTTTTTTCTTGTGTACACATTGACTTGCGGAAAGCGCGAGAGCGTGAGTTAGCCACACTCGATGAAAAATTGACGAGCAGAGGGATTGCTGAACCCCATGCGCAATTAAGATTGAAGACAAGAACCGGGAGGGAGAAGGGACGACACTTGTAACCACGGCCTGTCCAGAAGCTGGAAAGTACAAGTGTGAAAAAAAAAAGGTCCATCTCATCCGCGCAAAATATGAACCGGCGTCCCGCCTAAAACAAACAGTGATTTATGCGTCACGCACGAACACAAATCAGTGATGAAGTATCCAGGCGACTACTTATCCATATGTCCCGACCCCCCCTGCAAGCCATGCCATACCATGGCATGCCATGCTATCCCCTCACCCGAAAGCTCCTGGTCTATCTTGGACACGGCTTTGTAGCCCTCTTCGCACCACTCCCGAAGAGTCCCCAGACCCCTAGAGGCGACGAACTGAGCCAACCCGCTCATGCTATGGCAACGAGCGTGAACCCGAAAGGGACGGAGAGGGGGGGGGGGGCAGAGGTCATCGCCGAGAGAACCGCGGAAGGCACACTGCAACGGTGGTCGATCCATGGAAGGAGTGCTACGTCTTTCGTTTCGGTTTCATTGGCCCCTTCGGGACTTCAGAGGGGAAAAGCGGCGGACACAACCGACAACTACAGCATCGGCAACAGGGAGCGGCCCGGCCTGCTCGGGGTAAGGTATGTGTCTGAGCAGCAGTGAAGGCAGCTGCAAGACACGCGCACAGCATGATGGTACATCCACGGCTGCACGCTCTTCCCAGACGGTGGGGGTTAGACCGACCTCGTCGCCTTTTTGGTCGCGATACATGGGTCCCAAACGCGTTAATTTACAGCTGTGCGCTCACACTAAGGGGGGCATCGATGAGTGCCGAAAATAAGCTGCGTGTCCTTAAGCTGCGTGTCCTGTACGTCATTTCGAAGGTGACTGCCTCACACAGGTATGTGGCACGCTTCTGCTTGGCGAGAAGAACATACCTGCATCCAATCCTGCGATTCCTGAAGAGGATTTCGTTCGTTTTCTCCCAGTGAGTACCTCCCAAGGTTACCGTCTTGGCGTACATGAAGGCAAACCTGGAAGCGGTGGGTATGCATCACAATCCGGTGGCACGTTCAGATGTCGGAAGACAGCAAACACGTACAGTACGATTCACGGGTAACCCTGAGTTGCCCCAAACGAAAAAAGGAAGCTGCCCAGAAAAGCCACACCTGCGTTTGCTCAACCCTTTCACTACGGCATAAAACTCATCCACACGAACGAAGAAAAAAAAAGTACGCAACAACGTGAATGCGGTATTAAAGGCGTTAAGAGTATCCTAATTCTATGGAACAAACAAACACACAGCACCAGCCGATGAAAGCGTTCCTACGGTTGCGGCACGAGTCACGCGCGATGCTAACTCGCCTGAGAGTCTCAAGAAAATCTTCCAGAGACTCGTGCTTGTCGGGGAACGTTTCGACGAGACAGCACATCTCAAAGCTCTCCAGTGTCTGCTCTAGGCAGGGGTTTCCACCCATGGCCTTGACGTCGCGGTCGTTCTTGTCGTCCCCCATGCGTCCGAATGCCCGCATATTTTCCAGCCATGCAAAGCCTGGCTCCCCGTTTTGCTCTATTCGCTCGCAGACCTTTCCGTGGAACACATGGATGCGCGACAAGACAACTCATGAGCGGGCTGCCAACAAGCATGAGTCAATTTCACTCTCAAAAGGAGGCACCAAAAAAGTAGCTAGCAGGGTATTAAACGTTACTGCAGCCCGTAAAATACTCGAGCCATTTCAGCCAACACAAACTGCTCCTCTCAGGAAGGAATACGATTTTTTATGGCGTGAAACATCGATGGCTCGATGGGGGACACATACCGCGGTAAAGGTGCACCATCTATCTCCTTTCTGGTTTCTGGGGTTCCTCGCTTGGGGGACCTCTGTACTTCAACTATTAATACAAGCCGATTTCCGGAAAACCGAAGCGCAAGCCGACGACCAAACCCATGGCCTAACTACAAAGAAACGTTCATATTGTGCAACACCAGAATGACACCCCCACACTTTTGGGTTAAGAAGTCCCATCCATTAGAAACAAAAATGCCAAAAATGGCGTATATACCTCTACCGCAGTACGTATCGGGGACCAGTGCAAAAGCATGGAAGGGGGACCAGTGCAAAAGCATGGAACGAGGCTGTTGTTGCTGAAAGATCGCCCGGCACTCGGTACAGCATCATTTCGGTAATTGGATATATAATGGTGTGCACGGACGCCTGGCAAAACTCAGGGCGCCAACGATGCTTTTGTTAAATCAAAAACTCGATCGAACGCCTACCATACTCTACCACGTCCATGGTCTCGCTAGGAACGAATACCTTAGAATAGTCCATGCCGAGCTTGGCCAGCACAGAGTTGTTGCTCGCCCAACCAAAACCGACGCGGTCGGGATTTTTTTCGTAGTTCTTGAGGTCGATGTATTCCTCGTTCCCCGGGTCCCCGAAAGCGATCTCTGCCGTTCTTCTGACGTTTCCGGCTATCACGCAAACTCCCACCTTTCAAGATGCAAGATGGAAACGGCCCCAGTTTGCGTCCACCGAGGTGAAAAAAAGCAAGTAGCAGAAAAGGAAAGTGGTGGTGATGGTCCACCACAGAGAGAGAGCCCTCGTATTTACCACAGCACCAGCTCTCATATGCAGATGTATTTCGTACAGGAAGCGTAGGTTTTCGATGTTTCACGCAAGGCGCATTCCTCGAGATGGTCTTCCAATAAATGCCGCCGAATGTCGTATCCAAAAACTATAGTCTGCGACAGGGACCTGGGACCAGAGGCAGCCGCTGTCGAGACTTGAAAAGAGCAGCTCACAGCAGCACGGTCACTGACAGAAAGGAAGCGTGATTGTGTACTTTTCAAGACTATCGCAAAGCTGCCTGTTGGATGCGGGTACGCAGCATTTTCGCTTTGTGTAGAACGCCCTTCCCTGACCTCATCGCGAACCAGCCGTGCCCTTGCTACCTGTCACGAGTTGTGATAGCGACTGGCCAGATCCTACCTGTAAATGGCACATCAGTAGCAACTTCAGCTTGTGCCTGTACCACTCTGGACGAGAATACACTAAACGTTGGGGTATTACAGTAATATGAATAACAAAGTAAGTACTGCATTTCCGCCAGAGTGGCATGCTTTACAGTAGAACAACTCTGACTTACCTTGTTCATGATATCCACGATGGCGGTAACAGACAGAGGCATGCCGACCAACGGGTCCAGAGAAGCCTTCACGCCAGCCATGAGTTCTATCAAAGGTGCGCTACCTTGGCTCACTCCCCCGAAACCCCGAATCGGAGCTCCGACAGGCCTAAGAAAGGAACAAGAGCGGCGACATGCGACCCAAGTTAGCGTTGGTGAGGCTACTGATTCGACAAACCGTTTAGACCATGCACGCTATCTTACCGTAAATACGAGAAAGTCACTGTAGTCACGGGGCGACGCAGGTGTTCCATGAACTCATTGAACACAGTTGGCGGCAGAGGTAGGGAGAGGGTAGGGTAATCAGTATTACGATTGAGAAGAACGTTTGAGACTACTGCTCCAACACATCGGTTAGACCATTCACGCTATTTTACCGTACCCTACGAGAGAGTCACTGTAAGCACGGGGCGACGCAGGTATTCGATGAAATCATTGACTGTAGTTGACGGCAGAGGTAGGGAGAGGGTAGGGTAATCGGCAATACGATTTAGGAGAACGTTTGAGTGCGCCGCGTGAGAGAACATGCTCTTATTCGTGTTCGCTGGAGACACCCAATCATCAACCATATTTCCCCAGACGCTGGCCTGCCGTGTGGGACACGACATCGAAGGACGACAGAGCCTGCACAACGCACACAAGCGCCTGCATGCATGTGATCACTAAAGTACCACTAAGAACTAGGTGCACAAGGCGCACAAAACTGCACCCGTTGGGGTAGCTCGTTACCGACCAGGCGTTGAATTGCACGTACGTGCAAGGTTTTCAGATTTGCAAGTAAACTCAATACTGTCCCTGCCGACTTCGAGAGCAGACCTCAAGCCCCCCAAAGGGTGGGGTTGGGGTTAAGGTTAGGGTTAGGGTCAGGTCTGTCGTCGGGTTGGTCTGGGCACCGCAAATGTCGTTTTGTGCGGACCTGCACATAGGGAGCCGGCATACATAAATCGCTATTGAAATGGCGTGCAAATCCGAATAGCCTGGCACGTACGTGTAACTTCGCGAGGGTCGTTCGTTACCAGGCACTCGCTCATTGCCCGGCACGGCGCACAAGACTACAAGCACGGACCAAGGTTCCAGGCACGAGCAGTAGGCATTTATCACGTCAAATATGGCCCCACACAATTTCTCCGTATTTTGTCCCCAAAAGCATACGGGTGCAGTTCGGAGTTCGGCCGGGGTTAAGCTCACCTCAATCGGGACGTGTCCAAGGCGGGCGCCTTCCGTCCAAAGAAGTACGACTCTAGCAGGGCTTTCAAGGCGTCTCGCCAACCCTCTCGGGAATCATCCACAACAAAATGCATCTCTCCAAGATCCTGAATGACGAAGGTAAGCAGCAGCACACGGGTGTAGAGGTGAAAATTTCTGTAGATTTAACGACTGCTCAGGAATGATGGAACCCAACCACTCCAGCGCCTGCGTCATCCGCTTCTGGCTCGCGCTTCCCCACTTCCAGTAATATGAACTAATGCTGTGCTTCTGTGTCATGCTCGACCTCGAAGTGTGCCTAACACGGCAAAAAAATCGACTCATTCGAGCACTGCACTGGGCTCATGATACGCCTCTCCTCCCACCCTGTATGAATTCAACCGCGAGCAACAACATTGCACATAGTGCGTTGCTCGTAGACCCAACCCAACCCACTCACCCACCCCACTGTGCCCCACTGTACCCCACGCCACCCCAACCCCACCCAATCCGACCAACGTTTATCGAGCCCGGGAGCACTCACCTCCACACCCTCTGTACTACCAGGCGCGACGACGTTGATCGTTCCCGCCCCTTTTGTGTCGAATCCTACCCCAACCCCCAGCATAGCCGCGTCCATCAAGAAACAGAAAGGGGCTGTCGGGTCCTTCGCTAGATCTGCTCAGCAACATTCCAATGGAAACAGAGACGAACGTGCAGCGGGTGCTCATTGACTTGCCTTTAACCCCGTTTAGTCATTGGAATTAGCACGGGACAATTTTTGCTGTTGCAAAAGGGTTAACACGTTGTACGGACTTGGCTGTGACGGCAAGAAGCAACGAAACACGGTGACTTACCTTAGCGGCGACCCAACACCCGCCGCCCATCTCCATCACCCTGGATGCATCAGAGTATTATCGAGTTATGTTACGGTGACAGGCCTCCAAAGCTCGCAAAATAAGTATCGAGACTCTCAACGGTTGCTCATCCTTTGGACCCTTTGCTGCACAAAAGCAAGGGCATCGACGACAGGCAAAAGCGTGCACGTACAAAGTAACCGCACCAAACAAAATATATTAAACACGAATAGGGGCTTCACCTCCTCTACCTCTCGGCGTTAGATGTCCTACATCTCACCTTCGGTGCTGACGAATGCGCAGTTGTTGAGGGAAGCGTACAGTCGCCTTTCCGTCGTGAGCTTTGAGCCCATCGCCCACAACCCACGTCCGGGTGGGAGGAATTTCATGGCGAACATCCGACGATACATCTCCTGTGCCGTTTTCTGTGCCTGATCCACGGCAACAGCATAGACCCGGGACAAAGGAAAGGTCGTAGATATTCGGGCCCAAGTTCGACCAACTCCAAGTGTTGGAACTCCTTGAGAACTTCACCCACGTGTGTAGGGGCAATGTATATCGAAATAGTGAGGTGTATGTCCTGCAGTAGCAGAAGGGTATTGCTTCTCGCAAAACAACGCCTCTTGGTCATGCGCCCGACCTCCACGGAAGTACAGCTATTAGAGTAGAGCAACCAGTGTGTTATCGCTCTGTGCTCCAAGGTTAGCAATCGTTGGTCTCGCACCCGATCGACTTGGCAAGCTGTTCTAAGTATTTTTTTGGGGCCAATGTACTTCATCGGTACTCTTAAGCGCGAGGTAGCGGTGACTCACGCACGATTCCCGCATTTTCTTGCGCTGGATGCGTTGCCGCGCCTACTGCAGTGATCGCCGTTGACACGCAGAGTAGACAAAAACAAAACCGTACGGCGCTTGAGTGTCAGCCAGCCGACAGCGATGGTGGTCCGTAAACGGCCCGGTCACTACTGTCTGATAGAAAGAAACTTACCTCTTCCTCGTCCCACGGCATTCCCCGCGACAGCATCCATTCTTTTTGCATGCTGAAGGTCCCGTTCACCACCCTCGCGATCGTCTGGTACCTGAGGGTCCAAGTCGAGCTCGTATTTAGCGCGACTATACGCGCGCA
Source organism: Undaria pinnatifida (assembly GCA_012845835.1). Lineage (NCBI taxonomy): Eukaryota > Phaeophyceae > Laminariales > Alariaceae > Undaria > Undaria pinnatifida. The sequence goes on from JABAKD010000028.1 coordinate 11,478,568, forward strand.
CAGCGGCGTGCGGCTGGCGCAGCAGTGATTCCGCCCAAACCATACGCAACAACTTGTTCCATTTGCTACATCAGCGGCAAACGTGTTGCGGCATTTATGTAAAAACCATGCTTGGACGTTCGTGTGAGTAGAGCGCTCACATCTATAAGCTTCCGTTTTTTCTCTTTTCTGCAAGCGAGTCCTTCGCCGGTACGCAAGTTGTAGATCCCAATACTTCAGACTTCTGCTGCTGAAGTACCTGATAGCTTACCAGAGGTAAAACATGTGAGTCTGAAGGTAGAAATTCAACGTCCAATCGATCACTCGGGCGCAGGAAGCCATGCCTCTGTACGAACATAACCCTCCACAACTAATCCAACACCAATCAAGTATTCATACTGAGGTTTTCACCATTCCTCCCTATCGTCGGAGTCGTCTCCAAGGTACCGCGCGTATGTGCGCTGATACACCAGCTCCCCCAGACCGTTAAATCCGAACATAGGCTTGCTTCCCCGCCCCTCCGTGTTGACAAAATCTGAGGTCAGCCGAAACGCCATGGCTCCCGCTGCACCCTTAGAGCGGTTCGAATGCCCGGAAGAATTGATGCCAAGGCCGGCTGGCCGTGGATCTGATTTGGCCGTACCGGCGTGGCTAGCATCACTCCCAACGCACCCTTCCGGCGTTTCGACGCGCAGCTTCCGACTGCAGTTGTTCCTGCACCGCACAAAACGTGGAGGGCGGTTCAAATAAAATTTCATTGGATTACAGTGTAAGAGGTGACAGTCCCGCGAGAAACGCGTTCATTCTCTGTTCTGCGTTTTCACAACCAGTACTTGTACGAGGTTCCAGGTATGAGGTACGTGCCGCAGTCCGTACATACCTGTATCTTACTCAACGCCGAACAAAGCTTAGCACCTGTCAACGACGAACACGGGCTAGGACTACCACCAACTGGTGCTGTCACCAGTCCATTGGCAAGCAAGCGCCTTTCATACCTAACGAAGCGGCGGAACAGACGAGCCCAACTGGGTCAACGAAAGCGGGCAATGAAATGGCCCACTTCTGGCCTTTCAGCGCCATTCCTCCCTCTTCTGCGAGGATTGCCCCAGCCGTGTCCACCCAGGAAGCGATAGGTACCAACGAATGGTAGAGGGCGTACTTACATCGCCTCACCTTGATGCCGGCCGGAAGTCCGTACCACCATGGCCGATATCACCACCTTTTTCAGCTGCTGCTGTTTCTCCAGCTGCTGCTGTGACTGTCTTCTTCGGACGTTCGTCATCTGCACCTGCAGCATATTTTTGCTGATTGCACGCTGGCTCTTGCGATAGATACGGATACTTCACGTTACCGAGATGGTGGGTAACGGTGGTATCAGTCCATAGGCACCGACTTGGCGCAGACGATGCTCCCTCGAGGCCGATAACTCTACTCACCGCGCTGCGAGACCAGCTGTAGTTGGACAACGTCGAAAAATTGGGCGTTCTGTAAAAACGAGGTCCGCATAGGGAAGCTCTTACTGCAGGCACCAAGGCACGGGATGGGCGGTTCCCTGGCATCCAGCATGCGCAAGAGAGCATTTTTGATCGCCCACGTCCACTAAAGCGTGGGGTTTCTCAGAGAAAAAGCTTTGTCCACTAAACGCCACGCTTGATTGCCGATGTTGGGCCTGGCACCCGCCGTTTCTTGCTTTGAGTTTCAGGGGCTCGGAACGTCATGTCCCCAATCCGCAATCGAATCCCGCTAAAAACTGCGGACGATCTCATCATGAAAGATGAAAGATCCGAAAAATGAAATCGCTGCAAATTATCAAAATTATCTGGTTCACAGCCAGCCCGGTCAACACGCGCGATCAAAGTATCACACGCAACTAGCAAAGCTGAGTGTTGATCAAAAATGAAATTCCACGTTCCTTTTTGGTCGATCTCACAGCTGAATGAAGTGTATTTATTTATATTTTTTTGAAATATTATATAATAATACGTATCGCCAAGGTATCGCTGTACTGGCCAAGACGTGCATACACACACTGGCCAAGGTCATGCATATACAACTGTTAACAGCATACCAGGGCATTCATTAGTGGTTCGGCGTCTATTGCGCCCCCCGGGAGGACCCCCGCGCCGGAGGCGGAAAAAGTGTGATATTTGCGGGAATATATACGCCTGAAAACCAAGTAACGAACCTCCCGAATCTCCAAAAAAAGGCGTGTAGTCTAATATATTACATAAAAAAGGACCCTGCGCTTGCCTTGGGATGTCTTAGATAGAGCAAAAACGAGCTGATTGTGCTTAAACTTAAACAGCATCGATGCACCCACATCAATCGAGACAAAAAAAAAGAAATATATTACTATATTCGCCATTCGCCATGGTCGGTGATGGGTGACGTTTCCAATGAATGCCCAGTCTCTGTCGTTTCCGTGGTTACGGCTCGATCGAGTAGCACATCAGCAGCGCAGTAGCAGCAATCCTGAGGATAGGCGAGCGATATGGCGGAAGACGCCACACCAGAAAGGTATATGGCAAAAATGGCAAAAAAAAAGTGTACGTGTGCTCGGCATGGGCTGCGGGGGGGTCATGCCAGCGCGTCAGAATTGTTGTTTGGGGCGAGCGCGGGCACGATCCGCGGCCGTGTTCCCCTGTACCTCCAAATGGCCGAAAAACCCGGGGGTATACCCCCCTTTGACTTTTCCCAAACAAGAACCCCCCTCCCCTCCCTCCCCTCCCTTGATATTTCTTTGTGTTGCACGAAAAAAAATCTGCCTGGTCGGTGAAGCCCGACATGCTCCCGGCATTGTAGGGGATGCGAGGGTCTACGGCAGGTCTACGGTTTTCCGATTACGGCCATGGATGAAGTGAGTACACCCCCCCCCCAGTTCCCGACCTTGATGCTGCAATTTCCACACCGTCACACTGCAGTAGTATGTAGCTTGCCGTCGTTATCGCATGATATCACACATCACACCATCACCACAGCAACCGACAGCTAGTTATTAAGTAATGTATTTCCTACGGCGACCTGTGTGTGCATTAAACCGTTATTTCTACCCAACGACATCATCATCAGTACACCCAGCGTCCGTGCTGATTCTTCATCCTAGAGAGATACACATTCTGTGGTCACAGACTGTGAAACAGAGTAAACCAAACAGTCGCAGTTCATCAAGGTAAAGCAAGTGAAATGCTAGCGTACCAGGTGCGAGGACACAACCAAAGAAGCCAGACCATAAAAAAAGAGAGAAAAAAAAACAAGAAAATAAAAAAAACTAAGCAAAACAAGCGATAGGTATTCTGAAGAATGTGATGGAAGAAGATCGCAAAGGAAAGGCTGCAAGAACAACAACATACGTGCTGAAGAGGGCTAGGGTTAGGGTAACGGCGATCTAGAAGAAAAAAAACATTTTTTTCCCCCCGCAAAAAACGCTTTTTTTTTCCCGCAAAAAACGCGCAACAACAGTGTTTTGCGCGCCCAGAATCGCGCGTTGCGCTGCGCGCAACCAGCCTCGCGGCGACTGTTGCGCAAAACGGTTGTGTTGACCCAAATATCGCGCCCGCGCAACTGCGCTTGCAGGTAGTTAATGCCTTGATGCATACCCTGGTATGAACCTGGTAATCGACTTTACATATTGCTGCCTTTTTCCTGGGCGGGCTCCATCCCTGTTGCCTCCCCCTTAAACATCAAAGCCTCCCATTACTTGCGGAGCTGTCCAGCTTTTCTTTGATTTCTTCCAGCTGAGAGTGCTGCCATTCACCGTACAGTCGGGACTGATTGAGATGTCTTCTTCCGAGCCTTTGTCATCTCAGTTTGCCCAAGTGGACCGCTATAGTAGGATTGTTGACATTTTCGGCATTGACATCATTGGCACTTCAGTCAATCCAACCCAACGACGTCTCTGGAGGATGGTCTGAAAGTGTTTGGATAATAAAATCTCGGTGTGGGAACGTCGATCGAGGTATCCTAAATCACTTGATTAAAGTATTATGTTTCATAATACATGATGGAACACTACGATTGCCTCACACATTTTGGCTTGATTTTTTGTGTACTCTTTGTTGACGATATTTCAATTCTTGGTCTATAAGTTGCCACTTCACACGTCTCGGATACAAAAAAAACATCTCGAACGTTGAAATAACTCTAAAACCTGACCCCACCCCATACGTTGTACAAGCTTCTGACACCTGGGTACGCGTTGTTGGAGGGAAGCAGGAAAGTCCAAACCCAACCCAGCCCAACAAAATTACTTTGCTGCTATCGGGCGTAGGTGTGTGTGGGTCCCCAAATGGAAAAAAGTGGTCTATGGGAGATCGGCTCGTCAGGTGGGACACAGGACATCGAACATCGGGCAAGCGAGGCTGCAAATTAGCATGTTTTTTTACTCCTTGCAAGTTAGAATCTCGCTTCGCTCGTATCGTGATCATCATGGTGTTTTGGCCCCGACAGAAAATAGGTTTCATGCTAGAGTGTGCTCAGTACTCGACTCGCGGACGTGCTGGTTTCGGCGCCAAACACATAAATACCGGGTTTGCCATCCCTCGCGCATGTCACTTTGTTTCCGGTAACCGCCTCAAATAAGTGGTGTCCCGCTTTGTAATCAGAATGCTACTGCACATGTAAACTGGTTGCGTTATGTTTGAGCCATCAGAATATGTGGGTGTACGCTGTCACAGCAGTATGATACGAGTACTCGTAGATACAGTAGATACGAGACGCAACGGAGCCCGTCCACCACCCATCTAATCGACAACGACAAACACCACAGTAGGTATCAACATTATTGATGTTCCGTGATGTTCCGAACAACTCGTTAAAGTTGATCGGAAATCTGGCGGGTGCCAGATGCCGCTCGCATTAGGCGCGGGGTATGTGAGGCGTAGGCGCAAAGACAGCGGGTGCCATCATATGATAGCCTCGCGTGACTCAAGCGCATGGGTATCGCGCGCGGTCAGGAGACCCTCCCGTACATGATATAACCGTCCACAACACATTACTTTGTACGCCCGTGATCGGTCCAAGCTCTACTGCGATGGCGATTCTGGTAGTTCGTCGGCAACAACAGCTGGCGAGGCCGGATCTTCGTCGTCAGCTCGCAATTCTTGGCCAGCATCGGTTCCTTGTGTCGATTCTTCGACTGGTCTTGGAGAGATGGCTGCGGGTACGTCGTACCTGCCGTGGTATTTTCAACATGAGCACGACAATATGACCATCAGCGAGGTGCTGTTGTCTCGCTATGTGAACTGGATATTCTATGGTCGAAGAAATCGTTGCGTTTTTTGCTCCAGTAGGACAGCAGCGCTTACCTGGAAGAGAACGGCAGTCGGGGGTGCACGGAGCTATCTGTCACAAATTTCATGCTTTCTTCTAGACTCTCGGCCCAGCTTTCCACATCCGCTTCTTCGCTGGTCCATCGAAGGTGCAGAACGCACGCTGGGGCCAGCACGTTTGAATATTTGAGGCTGGTGTCATCTCGTGCGAGTACACGGGTTGGTGGCGCCATGAAGAGCTCGAAGTCGTGGCAAATATCTTGACCGTTATCCCGGGATGCCGCCTCTCTCGCAAGGCTTGCCTCGACCACATCGTAGACAGTCTGAATCCGACGCGATGCGCAAAAGAGTGGTGCATACGGGGATGACGTGGCGTTTATAATCCTGCTGTAATGCAGCACCAACAATACGCGTTGCCGCCTTGTTCCCCAGTGTACTGCGTAATTACTGAGTTAGGCCGGACGGTAGCACGAGATTACAAATTTCAGCAACAAGAGCGAACGATGTGTGTTGCACAGGTTGCAAGTGAGAAAGCATGACGTGGAGTTTACAGTATAGACTATAGGGTGAAGCTGAGGAGTGTGAAAAATAAACGGTGCACGCATCATATTCCACCGAAATGGCCCTGACGGCAGATGTCGGCAGTCCTGTACAAGCACTTCATATACGACGAGCAGGAAAGGAAACAATCGCTAGAGATGGACAGCGATGCAACGGGCCAGAAACTTTCAGGAGGCCCGCGTAGCTTGAAAACCACCCCTTTTATCAAATAAATCAGTATTTTTTCCAGACCCTTCACCTTCAAGCTTTCCTGCAAACTAAAGCGGCCCTGCAGAGAAACGCCCCCCGGCAGTCGAATACGCAATATCACGTATGAGTAGACCTTTGAGGCCCGCAACAACCTCAGTTTTTTTGCGGCGGCTGTTTCGAATCTTTCGATGTCATCGTGGGCCATTCTGTTTCGCCACAGCTGCGCGACCAATTCAAGCTCGTGTTGCTCCCTGTCTTCGCTCCCCTGCGTTTTCGCCGAGTCGCTTTCGGGTGCATCCGGTACCTCCTTCGGCGAGCTGGCCTGGGGCAGCAGGATTGTGATGTTTCGGTCCTCTATTCTCGAGAAACGCTGCTGCCGCTTCGCCTGCCTCTCCGAGAAGTTCGCCAAGCCTTGCTCTGCCCGCTCTTGCAAGTGTGTGTGAGACTTCCGAGAAAACGCCGTCGTGAATGGGTTGAAAACTGGCAGCACGGGACGGAAAATAAGACACCGACGAACGGCTGTGTCGATGTCCGAAGTTGCTTGCTACGCGCAACGGGACATATCTGACATCAGCATATCCTCGTACGGGTAGATTTACCCATCGATTCGCAACAACTACTATCAATATGAATGGGAATAAGCTTGCAGATAGGTCGACTGCTGTGCGATGCTGGACACGACATAAAAATAGAGCCGGTGTAACTACTGTAGTACACCGTGGACATGCACACAACGGCCTTTCCCAAAAATACATAAACAGCGTACCTGGCGTACTCGTGGAAAGACAGAAACAGGGTTTGACAGCAGATGGCGATCGAAACCAACGTCGTGTGCAAGGCATCTCTCGCGTTTAATCACCTGTTTTGCTTTCTACTGCAGGTGATGTCAACTCGTCGCCTCCGGGCTGCTCATATTTGGCCTGCTCCCCTGCCTTCTGCGGTGCTGCATGTGCCGAGAGTACTGCCAACGCCTCCACCAAGTCTGCATCAACTGGAGCACCTGGGCGAGTCTGAAAAGACGGTCCTTTGCCTGCATCTGAAGGAGAACATGCGACATCGTCAGAACATGGAATGTGGCGGTGTCAGCTCGCTCTCTCAGGATTAACCTTACTGCTGCACTACTGCAGTAGACCCAATTCGGCCCACGGTGGCCTAGAAGCAATGCTAATAATGCTTATCGCTTGTTCGACATGTACCACAGGTACAACAGCAGTTGGTATGATAAGAGTCAGGTCATCTACCAACTCGCACCTTGCTCAACCAGATCAAATCCCAGCGCAGACATGAAAGAGACGCCTCCATCCACACTGCCGATCCTCTCCCAGAAAGTCTTGTTGAGAAGCCTAATGCTGCGGTATCGTGGGTCTTGTGGTTCATCTCTCAGCTTCGTGGCAATTTGTGTGAGAGTCTCCACCGTGTTTGAAAGCCCTCGAGCATCTTTACCATGGAAGCGCATGATGAGATCCAGAGCACTTGCAAACTTGGAGGCCTGTACAACACCGACACGCAGCATCGCCACAAGCACACAGCGTAGGTTTAACTTCATGGTGTACCAGTCAGTCTAGATGGAGCGGTGCCAGACTCACGCAACATCAAGGAATGGAAGTCAACTCCCAAAGCAGGCCAGCATCGCCCCAATTTGATCGTCAACAGTAACAAGAACGCCTGCCAAATACTGCAACTCCATCAATGGGCTGTTCGTGTTCGTTTCGTTTCTGTAACGTTGTCGCCGCCGCCGCTTGCCATTCGACAATTTGGACAATTGTCCGCCAGGGTTGTGTCAACAATCAAAAAGATTATTACATAACCGAAGGTCCAGGCCATATTCACTATTCGCTGTCGACGGTTGACTCCTTAACGAAGGTCCAGACCATATTCACTATTAGCTGTCGACGGTTGACTCCTGTCACCCACGCCGCATGCCATCAGGCGCCTGGGTTGCACGCTTCGCTATGCTGAGGCACAAACATGAGCGGTCCTCTCCATGCTGAGGCTATTTCATACTATCGAAGGAAAATACAGCAGGTGAGGAGCTGGAATGGCAGCATAATAACGGCAGGAGCCGGCAGCCGGTGGCACGCGTCGCCGTACAGTATTGATTGGTGATTGCCCAAAGCGGTTGACGTTTCTATTGCGTGGGATCCGAGAACAAACCCTCAGTGAGTCGAAGATCCGTCGACGGCTGATGCTGCACCTTTATTTATTATTACTCACAAGTTGTTATTCATGATAATAAGGGAAATAAATAGTCATGGGGAGGTATGCCCCCGTTTTTTTTTTGTCCTATGGGGGTACATGGAAAACACGGCCGCGGAACGTGCCCGCGCTCGCCCCAAACGGCCTAAATTTTATCATGACGCGCTGGCATGACACCCGCAGCCCATGCCGAGCACGCACATATTTTCTCTTCTTTTTCGGGCACGGCATTGGGGCAAACGGGGCCGCGGCGAAGGAGGGGCTACCTGGTCCCCCCTTTTGACTAAAACGTGGGGGGGTATACCCCACATAATCTACTAGATGTATCCCTGGACCCCCGTTCGGCTGCATTTGTCCCCCTTTTGACTGAAAACGGTACCACCCCCGATTGACCGATTCTGACGCCTTCAAAAGCAAGAACAGCGGGCGGCTGCACGTCACCGCTCCATGGCCCGAATAGACTACGAGCGGAAAATCCAGTAATCGCGAATAGTTGCGATCGTTTATCTCCCGAAAAAACGACGGAACAGGATACAAACAAAACAAAACGATAACCACGAAGACAAGCGGCAAATACCATATACTACTTGCTTTTTCTTACCGTTGATGGTACTGATACTGAATATCAACACGAGATACTGAATATCAACACGAGACGATAAGAAAAAAATGCGAATTTTAATCGGGGAGCCAGAACACAGAATCCTACTTTTCATACAACTACACGGCCATACGTGGGCACGTCCTGCCCGACGATATTCTTTTTATTTGGTGTTTTCCGCTTGTCTTCGTTGTTACCGTTAAGGCCACGGGGGATCGCACAGGAATATTTTGAGTAGGAGCTCGTATGGCGGCATTTCACGCAATATAAAACCACTTGAAAGTAGAGTATGGCATCTCTGCAAATAAATTCCTTTTTTCGAAATTTTAGGAAATATTCAGCCAAGATCCAACAATAGAGAGCATTTGAGGTGCTTTTAGTCCTTTTTTGGACTCCATAACTAACCACCCCTATATTAGTGCCCCTCTATCTTTTCTCATAAGCCGTTACACCCGACATATGACAAAGTTATATTATCCGCCTGGTGAGCAGCAAGCTCTTCGTGAAAACCGTTTATTCATTGGTAATGTACCCATTGTATTAGGCTCCCGCGCGTGCATTGAAATATTTCAGCGATTTCGGCAGCTTTTTTGGTGTTGCTGCTGGCAAGTTCGAACTCACTAAAATATCTCGTGAATCGCTTCTGGCTGCCTACGACTGCTGGCTGGCGCACCCGGCGTCGCCATACACCCCACCAGGAGCGTCCCTCAATTTCGCGGGCCGTGGTTGCTTGTGGGGAGCTGTAATGCCCGCTACTAATAGTGAACCTGCAAACGTTTTGATCGGGGTCGTTTTTTTGTCTCGTTTTGTGTACCCCAATTTTTGACCACTGCACGCGGTGCCTCAAAGTCGAGGTGTGGACCTCTGCTGAGAACCAGAGGGACACCGATCTGAAGAGACTCACATCATCTGTGGATTAAGCCCTTTTTTTCATGGGTTTCCGGGTCTGTGTTCCACGAACCAGCCGAAGCCCTAAACGTAGCGTGTTGAACTGGCCATGTGTTTCTGTAATGGAGTGCCCTCCGTAGAAGGATAGCTTTATAGATTCGACGTGAAGCCATGTCATGGTTGAGGTGAAACCACGTGACATTAGATGTCACATTCACGTCAACGCCATCATAGATGGGCGATAATGTAGGTGACGATGATGGGACAAGCAGGACGCCCCACATCTCACTACCTGCTCTACCTGCTCTACCTGCTCTACCTGCTCTACCTGCTCTACCCAGCCCTATCGTGGCTAGGCCTGTTTTGTCTGTCTTTTAGAGTTCAATGTAGAGGAAATAATGTATAAGCTTTTGAGTCTATCCAGCGAGCCATGAGGAGAGACCAAACAAGGGCACCGGAACCCATGAGGAGCACGCTTCCCAACACCGACCAACCACGCATCCCCCACTCGGAGTACCACCACAATTGGCGTCGTCAGCAGGACAATTGGCGACGTCGTAGCAGTGAACGTGTCGACCTTGGGCTTCGTGACCTTCTCCCCGGTGCTCTTCTCTCCCCAAGGCAAGCTCTTTTCGGCTTGCACAGCTTTGCATTTTACTTTTCATGTTTTTTTTTGGTAGTTTTTATTTTTACTTTTTTTTGCTTTTCCTCTCGTATTTTAACATACTCCCTTTCATCCAGTAGCGAACTGGGTTATCTGTTTGTCTCCTATCCGCAAACCACGGGCCTCTCCAGGCCTCTACTATGCGACGGACTTGTTGAGTCTGCAGCTACCACGGCTTTGCGCAGCAGTTTTTCGAAATTTTGTCTTCCCGTGCTCTTTCTTCGTGGGACACTACTACTATGACAATCGAACGAAAAAAATGCTCCCCTATTTTTGTTTTGGTGCTATGGTCTATTCAGTTGTCTTGACCTCTTTTCCACTCCAAAAGCGTTCCCACTCTAATTCCAAGTGGTTCGTTCCAACGTTGGGAGTCCTGTCCAGACGAATACCCCGCCAGGTTCCCGTAATAAAACCTTGTGGGAAATTTCGCAGTTGGACCCCTGTGAGCTGTTTGCACTCGACTAATTCGAGTGGCCGGCTCCGTTGCACCACACCTTACTACAGTACCGTGTCGTTGCGGAATAGGGGTACATGTGCAATAGTTTGCCCTACCACACCCCCCCGAGTTCGAGTTGCGCGCTTCGGATGAAGGCAATAACTCGCCCTTGTTCTCTCTCCTACTTTTGGCCATCCCCTCGCATTTCTGCTAATGATCTATATTATAGACACAGCAGGCCTGCAGTAGTAGTGCGTGACTATTTCTTGGGTTTCGTTTTTTAGCTGAACCATGTTTGGGTTTTGGTTTCTTGGCATATTTTTACCAGGTACCAGCACGCTGTGTGCTTTAACCTTTCGAGCATTGCATCTCCGACCTACAGCCTATGAGACACTCCACCTTCATGTGGGTTCGCTCACAGCACGGCTCATGTACTCGTATAGGCCAGCTTTTCGTAATTCTCGTTTCTTTTCTTTTTCTTTTTCTGCCCGCATACTTAGCCGGTGGTGTCATTTTTACGGCGTGTGATTGGCATCGGGTACGACGTATTAGTAATATTTTTGCTTGCGTACCTTTGGTGAGACAGCGGCTCATACATAATTTGCGTACCTCGTACACAGCATAGCAGTGGTACGTACACACGTAGGGGTTGACACGTACCTTTCGGGCGTGGCACACCCCCATAATCGCAGCATACCTACCCCCCCCACCAGGTACGGAGTTGTACCGAGTCTGACTCCCAGGGTTTTAGGCCTGTATGCACGGTTGCGTCTTGTCCTGATACTCCCGGTAGTACCCCGTTTCCACCGCCATCCTAAAGTCGTTTTGGCTTGCCCCTGGTTTGTTTGTTCTTTTGTTTTGATGCATTTCCCTTGTTTGCTTTATTGATAGCTACTTTGTTTTCTTGTTTCTTGCATGGTTAACAAGCACGTACGAGTAACTGCTGTTTAAATTTGTCATGGGGAATTACTACTTGTACTGTTTTTTTTTTTCTCGTGCAAACTTTCGTTTTGTTTTTATACACTGGTGGTGTCGCACGTACCATCTCTCCAGTTAAAGACATATCGTACGCGGACCCTGCACTGCTATGGCGAAATTACCGTTGTCCAGTGTGCAATTCTTACCAGCTTATGACGTACAGAGCTCTATGTTGCCGTTTGTCACCATGCTGCTGTTTAGCGTACACTTCGTACATTTTGGCCATTGCATCGCATCTACGCCGTTAAAATTTGACAAAATACTGCTGTAGTACGTGTATCTCGCCAGCCTTCTGTCATACACAGGCTTTATGCAGCCTTAATTTGTCAGGATACTGGTGTCATATGTGAATTCCGTCGGTTTTGTCTCACGCACGGCCCCTTATGCTGCTCACATCATCCGAAATGCTGCAGTAACCGTGCCTCTTACCAGTTTTGAGCCACATATGGGCTCTATCATGCCCATATGCATCTGCTGTAAAGAGCATTTTGCCAGTATATTTGTCGTGCCCGAGCTCTACGCTGTCTAATATTGGATTATCCCCCCCCCCCCCCCGCGTTCGGCCAGCTTTTTACGCCATAACAAAAGCAGGCTCTACGCTAACATTGTTTTTTGCGACAAAAAGCATCAAAGTCCGTCGCATCTGCCCCATCTCGTATGATGAAGTGGAGTAGACGCTGCTCAGATTTGCCCAATTATTGTCACCCGACCGAGTTTACTTTTCCCCGTTTCTGGTGATACAGGGTAGATGATGCCCAAATTTCAACGCATTTTCCGCTTCAATTTTACGATAACGCAGGGTCTATTCTGCTCCAAATTGTAACGTTGCTGCGCAAGCTTGAAAGTCAACAACTGTTTCTTTTTTTTCTTTGTTCTTTGTTATGGTTTGAAGGCATTCTTTTCTGCTGTTAGGTGTGACAAAAGCTTTGCGAGCAATCACGGGAAATGCTCCCCCTCCGTTCCTATGCTGCACGTACGTGTTGCTTTCATCATGCTGGCGCACATCTCGTCTTGCAAAAATGGTCGTGCAACCATGATCGTCTTGTCGCGAGCATCAACACGCGCTGCACATAATAATGTTGACTTACACATTTGACAATGATTATGCTCTGTCACGGTGCATTATTTTTTTCAAGGGGTTTCAACCCCAGAATGCGCGAACGGCGGTATTACATGTCGAACATCCCACTATATCATATTGGTACTCTTTGATAAAATCCTCTCACGGTGCACTGTGTTCTATTTGGAAACCTCTGTGAGGGTGGAGACTCAACGTGCCACGAGCCTCGTCAATACGCTCAATACCCCACGCGTGTTTGAGCTATTTTTATGAGGCTTACGTTTTTGCTGTTACGCGCCTACGACCTGATGCAGCGTTGGAGTGACCCGAACTGTATTAGGATCGTGCCTGAGCAAAAATACGGTTGAGCAAAACCGCACCCCGAGTGCGTCGCGCTCCGAATGCCATATCTCTCCCTTTTTCACGAGTGTCCTACCTGCGTTACACGGAACCCCCCCCGGTATTTTTATAAACAGTGTACCCCCGAAGTATACCGTCATTTTTAGGTCCGGATTTTTGCTTCGGAAACCTCAAACATAGCTTAGGTTATCGACGGGTACAAGAGGTACACATAGTTTCCGTGTTGTAAGGTCTGATTTTGTTTTGTTTTCGACTGGATAACTCGGTGGTTTTAACCATCTCCCGAGCTCCACGCTCCTCCCCCGGGAATATCTACAATCATCCACCACCCTCCGGTCTTCTTGGTGACGTTCGAAAACTACTGGTACTGCATCCTACCCCTCTACTCCGGTGCGTGCGATACCTCCCTATCCATTCCGGACCAACATGGATCCCCCCCCAACCTTTGCGGTAAATCCCGCACCAACCAGGACCCAACCCCTAAACCCTCACAATGAACAGTGTGCTTCGCGTTCTTCTCCTGCTGTAGCCATGGGTGGTACAGTCACAGTGAAGGACCTTGTCATTCTGTTCCAATAAAATCGAAATAATGCCCGGAGCGCATTTTTGCGGCCAGGGTCGTTGACGGCATTTCCACCACCGCCACTGACCCCGACCCATATCAGTCAAACCGGATCCCTCGACGTTTGGTACGGCCACCTTACACGCCGAGACTAGGAGGACGGATCCCTCTACGAGAGACGCCCACCTGATACGACTGCGATTTTGTTTAGCGCGTGAGGGCAAGAGGTTATTTTTTTTCCCGTGGGGGAGCGCAACAACGCCGCAAGTACAGCGACGACTAGCACAGCGTGTATCGCCGAAGCGGGCACCCATCAGGCCAGTGCCGCGGTGGTTGCCGATTATCATGCCACCGCGACTGCAGCCCTTTGTGCCCTGCCCCCCCCATCTGAGCCACGACTACCGCCCCAACCAACACGTTGCTGCTCACATCCCAACCCCGGCTCCCATAGCCGCCCACCCTACGCGGCCGCGTCTATCACCACAACGGTTCAAATTCGCCCGCCCACTATCGCGCTTAACCCCCGGCGCCCAATCGCCCCTGCGTTTGTTTGCTGGTACTTGCTCACAACTGCATCCGGCGCGCCCACGGTCTCGACCGGGCGGCACCCAAAGGCAACTTTGTCTGCGGTAAAATATTTTTCGGTCATTGGCCACGTCGTACCTACCCAACTACGACTCATGTTGGCATCGTTAGACGGTCCGTCTGCGGTAATCTGCCGGTCCGGTCTGTTTCCTTAAAATGCCGGCTCCTCCCGCCGCTACTATTGTTGTCAAAACGGCCACAGAGCCGCCGAACCAACTTTGTGGCTGCATTGCCCGACACGCTCCCAAGCCCCAGCACCCACCTCCCGTAAACCCACGGCTTGAAAACGCCGGACACGCCCTCCGCAACCAGCCCCCAAAAACGCCGCACGCACCCCCCCGCATCACCTACCGCTCGGGTCAAGACCACCGTTCTTCTCCGACTACCACCTACGCCATCATTCTTCTCCGACTACCACCTACACCACCATTCTTCTCCGCCTACCACCTACCTCACCGATATTGACCGTTGTAACAGCGACAGCATGGTCGCTCAACGACGCAGACGCCATCCTATCCGTAGTGGCCGCGACGGCGGTCGCGACCACCCGAATTGTGACGCCCACGACGCCTGCGTCTGACTCACGAACCGCAAAAAGTGGTGGCTCGCAACCACCACATATTGCGATACGGGACACAACCTGCGACGAGCATCATTGTCAACTACCTGGCCATCGAGTACCACTCCGCTGGCTTTCGGGCGTTCTCCCTGACGTCTGCATCGTGCCGGCGGCATTCTCCCACCGTAGCAACACCGCTACGCCTCCGGTGCGCTCAATCCAGGTATGGGCATACTTCAGGATATTGGTTTTTACTTTTGGTATTTGCGGAAACGCGCGGACCGTAAACCCGGCGCTATTACCCGGCAATAACCCGCGACAACCAACGCCGCTCGTTATAAATGCCGTGCCAACTATTTTTTGGGTCGAAAGCGCCATGATCGCCTTTCTTCCGCGGGCAACTACTGCGACAACGACGACAACATCGGCAGCAACAGCGTGGCCGGCCGATACCCATTGCGGCAAAAATCCCTGGACGCTACACGCTGATCAACAGATACAGCACTACCAGCGCCAGGCCATCTAATTGCGGGACGAGGTTCCAGCTCCAACTTTCAAAGAACGAGCTCCACCGACGCCCCCGCCCCCCAACAATCTACCTCCCCCGCCCAGCCCCATACATGCGATATCGCTTGTCCAAGCCTGATCCCCTTGTTCTAGCGATGGTCTTGAGGTGTGGGTGCGAGGAGGCCAAGACGTCGAGCCCTACTGGGATGCTCCACTGGACGCCTTCCACCGATGAGCAACGCTACTTGCCGAAGACCACGGCTACCAGCGGTTCCGGACTACAGCACGAAACTTCTGCTTCCAATTCCGGGCCATCGCATCCTGAGCCCGCCTCGCCTATTTATCGGCGGCTCCACTCGCGCTCGTCCTAGGACGTGCGCGTTTTTCAGTGACAACGTTGGGCCCGCGAACGACGGATTCCCACTCGCTGCCACGGTGTTGACAGCACCACTGCCCCTGGGCCCAAGGGACAGTCCCGTCATGACGACGGAAGACTCGCGATCATAGTTGACCAGGATATGCCCTGAGCCCCCTGCCCCGTCTTCCCCGCAACTCTCGTGGATTGCGTGGACACGGACCACAGGTACGGCATTTCCTAGCGAGTTCTATCCTGCTCATCCAACGCCGCTTGGAGACAGGACCCCCAGGGTATCTTCGCCCCGCTCCTTTAAACGCCACCCACGGAGACCCTCCCAGAGCCTCGGTGATACAATACCGAGACTCCCTTTGCGATCACGTGGACCCAAATGCCCCTGTTCTCTAGATCAGCCAGCTGCACCCTCGCCATCGCCACGCGACAGTCTTACAGACAGCCGCAACTGACCACTGCTTGGCGGCCCACCGCAGCCAGCCTACACCGAACTACCTCTTCTGAGATGTTCAACCTTTAGCAGTGCCGCCCTTTCGGATTCTTCCTCTACGGTTTTTCTTATCACCGTGTGGAGTAGTTTCCGACATCGCTCCATACCGACATTTTGAGCGACACCACGACCCCTCAGCGCTCCCGGCTTTGACCAAGTATCGGAACCGTTCCTACGACCAGCCATGGACATTGGTTCCGAGGCCAACAAACGCCGGAGCTCCTCCTTCATTACCTACCTGGGACAATGGTTCCGAGGCCGACAAACGCCGGAAACTATTCCCGCACCACCACCCAACAACCCTCGACATCTACCACCGCCCTCCCAGTTCGTATCTCTAGCTTCGGCAACGGTACACCCGAGACTGGCAATCCCATCCATAGGCAGAGGCTATAACCGCTTTATTCGGTTGGCAGCCGCCTTTTCCCCATAACCCGCCGCGTTGCAAACGAGTCATCCCTTTCCGGTCTCGGCATTTCTCACCGAACCCTTCTCCTACCGACCTCGTTCCGACCCTTTCCATCGCGACAGAACAAGTCTGCCGCCGCCCCCCCTTCAACGCGACCGGTTTCCACGGAACACCTCTGTCCCGGCCCCCTCCATCACCACCGAGGCGCACCTGCCGAATCCCCCAAGCCGTTCTCCACCCCGACGTGTTACCGCAGAACCACCTTGCTCCGGTCTCCGCCGACCATCTGGAGGAAGCAACCGCCCTTCTCCTCACGGTCTGGTTAGTTCTCACTTCGACAAACGTTGGACCCCATACCGCCCCTCTTTTCACGGCTACCCTGATCCAAACCATCCCACCTATACCAGGCCTACAACGGTACCTCCCGGCCAGCTTTTCCGTTAGCCCACCAGCGTGCCCTGGTTCCCCCAACCACAACAAACCCACGGTTTATCGCTCCCGAGCCAGCTCTTTAGCTCCCCCCCCATTAACCGGATCCTTGCCACCAACGGCCCTTCAGATTTCCTCAACGACACAACCACGGACGACCATCGACTGATTCTGTTTCCGTTGCCAGTGAACACCGAACAGTTCCCATCCAACCCAACGGTCGCGAATCCCCATCCGACACCAATACCGCCACCCCCCCTTTGGGCCTCAACAACCCTGTAGGTTCACCACCAACCCCTACCCGTCCCTGAAGGCATATCTGTGACGCCACTGTCGCTACCCCCCCCCTACCCTAACATTCCTATAGGTTTACCATCTGAACCTGTGGTTTTGTTCCTTTCCGGTTATGACCTCTCCGAGCCGAGCATCGGCTTGGGTGGGCTCGTTCCCCCGTCCCTCCCAACCCACCACTACATCCCGCCGCTCCCATCTTCTGAGTTGGAGCTAATTTTTTTTTTTTCCGGGTATGAGCGTTTCGAACCGACTATCGGTTTGGGTGGGCTCGCTACCTCTCCTCTACGACCCACCTCTACCATTCCACCGCCCTCTTTTTCCGAGTTTGTTATTTTTTTTAGCCTCGGGCTCATGAACCTCCCGAGCCTGGTACGTATGGGACCTTTTTAGCCAGAAATCGGGCCCTTCCACGGCCTCTCCGCTGCCCACGTCGACCGATGCGAGCATTCCATCCCGGGTATCGTTTTGGGTGGGCTAGTTCCCCCTCCCTTTCGACCCACCATCACTATCCGCCCCCATCCACAGGCGACGCGCAAACCGTGCACCCTTCCTGTTAGGCATTGACTTGGGTGGGCTCAAACCCTCTCCCTCCTGCCCCATGCACCACGTTTCGCTGGTAATACTTTCGGCAACTCACCGTTGCGGACCATACCAAAACAGTCCGTCGACCCCTTCTCCGCGCCAAAACCTCCGTCGGGTCTATTTCGGCCCATGACATCGCCTTCGGTTCGCTAGCCAGCTCCGAGAAAGGCGCCGAGGACGCTGGCGCTCCTCCTGGATCGGCTTTCAGGCCGTCCTTCGTTCTCCCCAGCGCCCACCATTGGCGCATCCCTTTTTGGCCATCCTCATCCTTCGTCGGACCATTATTTTCCCGGAGCCGTCACCGCTCCACAGCCGCCGCTGAAAACTGTGGACTGCCCTTCCGACTACGGTTTTTCTCGCCAGTACCTGTGGCTACACTTCCAAGATCATCGACCCCCCCCCCCACTGCCGCGCGAACACCGCGACCAGAGCTCCATCGTCATCTGAGCTCCGTCGTCACCTGAGCTTTGCCACCAGAGCTCCATCGTCACGTGAGTTTCGTCGTCGCCTGAGCTTTGCCACCAGAGCTCCATCGTCACCTGAGCTTCGCCGTCACCTGAGCTTCGCGACCAGACCTCCACGTTCACCGGAGTTCCACCTTTCACCAGAGCTTCGACGTCACCTGAGCTTCGCCGTCACCTGAGCTTCGAGACCAGAGCTCTACGCTCACCGGAGTTCCACCTTTCACCAGAGCTTCGTCGTCACCCGAGCTTCAAGCCCAGAAATCCACCTTTTTCAGAGCTCCATTTTCGATAGAGCTTCGTCGTCACCTGTACTTCGCGACCGCAGCTCCTCCTGCACGGAGATCCGTCGTCACCTTTCGTCACCTGAGCTTCGCGACCAGGGCTCCACCTTCGTCAGAGCTCCACCTTTCACCTGAGCTCCATCTTCGTCTTCCGCGACTTCTTCATTCGATGTTTTTTTCCTTCAAGCCACTACCAACGTCAAGGCAGCCTCTTCTTTTTTGGCCACTACCACCGGCCCCGGCGTTGTCGCCACCATCTACTCCGACAATCTGGGAATTATTTCACCGACTTCTGCAGCCATGCACCGATGGGCCTGCCGCTTCAAACCGCTACCAGCGGCGAGGCGCCCTCCCCCTGGCCACTACCACCAACTCCGGCGTCATCGTGCCGTCAGCGCCGACCAGCGGGGACATTTTTCGCCGACTCCTGCAGCCACCGCGCCGGTAGGTTTGCTCCTTCAGTCCGCTACTAACCGCCCCGGCGTCACAGCCATCGCCGGCTACTTCGGGTCTTCTCTACCGCCTATTCCAACAACCACGCCGTTATCCTCGCCGCGTACAAAGCGAACTCCACCACCGCGAGAACCGCAGGCATCTCCACAGGCCCACTTTAAAGGACTACTATAGCGTCAACGCTTGCGTCTACATGTACGCTGCGGAACACGCACATTCCACCACCGCGTACGCTATTCGCCACCTTCTTCAACCTACCATATTGAGCTACTGCAACCTCGTCTTCTTCCGTCAAATAGCTCCAACCGCATCGTCCGCAAACAATCCGTCCTCACCGGTTCGTGCTCGGAGCTCTTCAACGCGTTCTACTGGACAATCATCCGTCTCCAGCGCTCCTACCACATCTTCCGCGAACACCACGACGTCACTGTCTCGCGATCGGAGCGCTGCAGCACACCCTAGTACGACCACCAGCCGCGTTCCATCGGATCTTTCTTCAAACCCTACATCACCCGGTTCCAGGATCAACCTACGGCGTCTCTACTGCATATCTTCGCGGAGCACCATCTACGGACCGGCGTGCCTACAACGCCACGCGACAGGGATATCTGCAGTCAGGGTATTATCGCGTTGAGTCGCACTTACCCTTTTGTCTTGTTGTCCCTGACCCTCACCATGTTTCTTGAGTTCCTTCTTGAGTTTTTTTTTTCCATGGGATTTGTTTTGTGCGCATTGGCTTCTTGATTTTCTCTTTTGGGTTTGATTTTGTTGTTTAGTTAGTTTCAAGGTGCCTCTTCTTTGCCTTGACGCTTCGGGTAGTCACACTTTTGAACAGCACATATGTTCGCGTGCTTGTGTCGGTGTGATACCCTGACTTTTCGGGCTGTTCCACTTTTGACGAGCACATATGTTTGCGTGCTTGCGTCGGTGTGCTACCCTGGCCTTCCAGCCACTGATTTAGCTGGCCCCATTTTCGTAACCAGGCCGAAAAGTTTTGGTGGTTCTGTCTTCCTGTTTGCGACGGTTTAACCTGCCCCGTTTTCGTAACTTGGCCCAAACCTGCCGTGTTTTCGTTTCCTCTCGTCGGTTTAGCGTACCCTTGTTTCGCTGTCCGCGAATCCGCTGTAGTATTTTTTTTTGTTGGCCTTTCTCTTGCTTTCTGCACTACGTACGAAATAGGTGCATATTTGGGCATCATATATGGCTCCAAACCTGCTGTGGTATGCCCATCTTGGCTCTTCTTCTGCCTTTTGCACTACGTACGTCATTGGTACTTATTGAGGCGCCATATTTGGATTCTTACCGCTATGGCATTTATGTCTTAGCCCTTCCCCAACCCTTTTGCACTACGTACATCATCCTTGAGGCGTCGTATTTGTTCTGTTACCACTGTGGTATACGTGGTATGTGCTCTGGCCCTTCCTCTATTTTTTGCACTGCGCACGCCATAGGTGCTTATTGAGGCGTGTTGTCCCCCTTGTTTGCGTCGTATCGCCCTGCACAAGTCCCCTCTTCTCGATTGGAGATCCAAGTGCTTTCGCGTATGTTTTCCCCGATTTTTCGTCGCTTAGCTTCGAGTAGGAATGGCTCTATAGTAGGCCACATTTTCAGAGTTTCACGACGTCAACGTTTTGCTAGTATTTTCGGGTCCGTCGTTTGTTCACGACCCCCCCCTCTAGGCTTCTTTATAGTATCAACCCCCGAAACCATGATAGTTTCGCTAGGTCCTTATTAGCCTGAACTTCGCTTGCACGCTGTGCATGCGCCCCGCTAGCATTTTTAGAATTGTACGTGGTTTGCCCCCTCCCTCTGTCCGGCTTACGGTATCAGCCCGCGACATCGTAATAGTTTCGCCTGATTCCTTCTCAGCCGAGATATCGTCTGCACCGTGTGCGTGCTCTTTCGCAGAGTTTCTGAGCCCTCCGTTGCGTTAAGACCCCGTTTTTACCGCTCTCACGGTATGAGTGTTGAAATTAATATCGTGTTAGCTTCGTTTTTCTATCTTGGTTTCCCTTCCCTCTGCACTATGTGCCGGATGGGAACGTACACCCCCTCCTCTCTGCAGTGTGTGCGTTTTCGGAACGTATTTCCTCCCGACTCTGGCGTTCGTGAATTTTCGGAACCGGTACCTTCCGCTTTCGCGTCCATGCAACGCGGGTATTATTTGATTTTTTTTTCTTGTTATTTCTGGGCACGCTTGCTCCTTAGTGGTTATCGCTGTGCGCAGTTAGCGGCCGACCGTAGTAGTACTCTCTCCTTTCTTCTGGGAGTGAACGCTTAGTGCGCGTATTAGCTTTGGACCCTACTGTCTCAGTACAATTCTACCTGGTAGCTACCAGTATCGTCAGTGTTATCGCCTTGTGCCCCCCCAAAGTATTCCCTTACAGTCTCAGTATCATTGAGCCCCCAACAACGTTTTAACGTAGTAGTATGCCTTCTGTCTTATTTGCCGCATTCAAAGTATGGCACTTGTTAGTTTTTCGGTGACCTTCATGGGCGCCTTGATCCTGAACTCGCGCCCAAGTTGTTCCACTTTTCTACAGTACGACGAGTGTTCGCCTTTGTGGTTTTGCTTCCGCCTTCTACCGCCGATGTAGCCTGCCCACGTTTTGTGCACAACGACGAACCATGGCGTTTCCGAACCATGTTGAGGTTTTCTATCGTGTCGTTCCCACCTCGCCTTATGCGATTGGTGACAACATGGATGCTTTCCGCGTTATTTCTCTTCGTTTTTCGCGAGGCATTACCTCCTTTTTTGTTGCTGCTGTTGGACTTCTCCTTGCCCCTTGGCATACGTCCCTTTCGTTGTTGGACCTTTCTTTGTTCTTGCCGTACTTCTTCCCACGACTGACGTCGCTGCACTTTAGCCTCAGCCACTTGGTATTACGGCATTTCAGCTATTGCTACTATCTATGGTCCCATGTTGTCGACCACTGGCTTCACATTGAGAGCCCCCCTTAGGTTCCATGTTAGCTGTCCCGTGCTGACTCTTCAGCCCATCTGTCGGTTTTCTTTGGCCTCTGCCTTTTTGTTTGGTCGTACCTGCCGCCAAGAGCCCCTTGCTGTCGGGCTCCGTTCTTGCTTCGTAGCCAGCGGATCTATTCCCCTGGGCCACTATTTCTTACCTTTTCCTCTGGGCACCCATGCCCCTTCGGTCCAACGACACTGACCCCCGTCCTGGCTTTGCAGCCAACAGGTTTTGTTTCTCTCGACCATTTTTTCTTGTTTCTTTTCGGCATACCTGCCAATAGGGTTCAACTACACCGGCCTTAATCATGGGTTTACAGCCCGTCCTGACTGTGCAGTCCACAGGTCGCCCCCTCTTGGCCCCCGTTTTGCTCTTGGCTTGTTGGCGTACTTGTCGCATCGGGCCCACGATTTGACTCCAGTTTGGCTTCGCTGCCCATATAGGTCGTTCCTTGTTGACCCCCTTTCGTGTTGTTGTTTTTTTTTCGGCGAAATCGCTTTCGGAGGTATGCCTTCGCTACGTACCTAGTGTTGCTCGTTTTCTGAAAGTAGCCTTTCAAGGTCCTTTGCCATGGACCCTTCTTTTTGTCAGGCTGCAGCACGTTGCTATGACACGATTTGCCTATTTCCTGCTTTTCCGTGCATTTTTCTCGGTTACCTTTTTAGGGTTGCTCCACGTTAGCGACCCCGCGTTCCCGACGTATAGTACCCAGCTGCGGCTTTTCTTCATATTGTCTTCTCTGTTCCCTGAATTCTTTCTGGATCTAGACACTTTCAGCGCTGCTTCGAGCTGAACGAGTATCCTCGTGTTGACCCCATTTTTGGCTTGCTTTGTTATGGTTGAATAGCCTCGCTACGTTTGCTGGCATTGTTCCCATTATTAGTTGGCCTCTCAAGGTGTCATATGTCGACTCTCTTTCCGGCTTCCGACAGTGCCTTCCGTCTTTCTGGTGTCTACGTTTCAGTTTCGTCCTTGTTTGCGTATAGCTTTGGCTAGGTGACTTCACCACATATTTTCTGCCCGTTTTCATGGCACTGTACCCAGATAGCTTTCAAGGGTACTCCACTGTTGCCCCCCGGTTAAGCTTTCCGGCGTATAACACACGCCTCCAGTACCATCATTTTGGTGTTGTCTGTGCCACTGTTTAGGTGTTGTATTTCACTGCGGTGTTGTCTTTCACTGCGTTTTCGCGATTTGTTTTGGTAGCCTCGGTTTCCCGTTCTACAGTTCGACCAAGGGCCTTATGCTAGCCTCCTAGGTCCCACATTACGGCCCCTGTGCTTCCGTTACACATCAGCGTACTGGTTACTGATAGTTTTGCCTTTCGACCAATGGTCCCACGTCAGCCTCCCAGGTCCAACCTTGCGGACCCTGACATTATTTTAGGCACTGTTTTTTGTTTTCTCTTGCTTCATGCTTCAGGCTCTTTCTCTTCTGCCTTTCGATTAATGGCCCGACGCTTGCGTACTTCTTCGCGTCTTGGTTGTTTCTCTTTCACCGTCCAAGCGATGGCCCCACGTCAGGTGTCCATGTCCAACGTAGCGGACTCTGATGTTCTGTTAGGCAGTGTTCCTTTATTTCTCTCTTGTCTTCCGGCAAATGGACCGACCGCCCGCCCCTTCGGCACTACGCTTCAGGCCGTAAACTCGTCTGGTCTCCACAGCGTGACACGTGTTCCCTTCTTCTCTTCTGACTTGGTTTCCGCGTCTATACCTTCTTCTTTGGCCCCCTTCGCATCCTTGCGCTCAGTGGCCACGCCCTTCGTGTTTTCGTAGGCCGATTGCTACTGGTATACCGTAGGTACATACCCTTTCTCGAGCTCTCGCGGTTGTGAGCTCCATCATAGGGTTGTATATCTTGCAATGAGGCGTTTAAGCCTCATTATTACGAGGTGTGGGGGAATCTATCGCCTCATTTTCGTTTGTTTCGAATAGCCGCATCTTCGATCCCCTTCCCAATTCTGGATGTTTTCTTGACATCCTTTGATTGGCAGGTGACCTGCATCTACGACTATTCAGGGTGGCCTAGTGTAATGGAGTGCCCTCCGTAGAAGGATAGCTTTATAGATTCGACGTGAAGCCATGTCATGGTTGAGGTGAAACCACGTGACATTAGATGTCACATTCACGTCAACGCCATCATAGATGGGCGATAATGTAGGTGACGATGATGGGACAAGCAGGACGCCCCACATCTCACTACCTGCTCTACCTGCTCTACCCAGCCCTATCGTGGCTAGGCCTGTTTTGTCTGTCTTTTAGAGTTCAATGTAGAGGAAATAATGTATAAGCTTTTGAGTCTATCCAGCGAGCCATGAGGAGAGACCAAACAAGGGCACCGGAACCCATGAGGAGCACGCTTCCCAACACCGACCAACCACGCATCCCCCACTCGGAGTACCACCACATTTCACTGTTCCGATAAAACATCTAGATGTTTTAGAGTTACCGGAAAACCGGGGACCAGGGGACGCTTGGTTCCCCCCGTGGCCTTAAGTATTGGTTTTGTCTAGTTTGTTTCGTCGGGCGGGACGTGCCCACGTATGGCCTATGAAAAGTAGGATTCTGTGTTCTGGCTCCCCGTGAATTTCGTATTTCTTGAGCAGGAGCAGATAGATATAGACTACATGGTATTTGCCGCTTGTTTTCGTTACTTTTAAAAACTTGTTTCATTTAGCTTGTTTCCTAATCCGTCGTCTTCGTTTTTCGGAGATAAACTATCGCAGCTATTCGCGATTACTGGATTTTCCGCTCGTAGTCTATTCGAGCCATGGAGCGGTGACGTGCAGCCGCCCGCTATACTTGCTTTTGAAGGCGTCAGAATCGGTCAATCGGGGGTACCGTTTTCAGTCAAATGGGGAACAAATGCAGCCAAACGGGGATACAGGGATAAATTTAGTAGATTATGTGGGGTACCCCCCCCCACGTTTTAGTCAAAAGGGGGGACCAGGTAGCCTTCTCCTTCGCCGCGGCCCCGTTTGCCCCAATGCCGTGCCCGAGAAAGAAAAAAGACGGGTGCTCGGCATGGGCTGCGGGTGTCATGCCAGCGCGTCATGATAAAATTTAGGCCGTTTGGGGCGGGCGCGGGCACGTTCCGCGCCCGTGTTTTCTCTGTACCCCCACATGACCAAAAACCCGGGGGTATACCCCTCTTTGACCATCCCCCTAGTAGAAACATAATTAATTACATATACTCTACTAAACTGTAGATGTGGGTGTGTGCGTGTTTGGCATGGGCTGCTGGTGTCATGCCAGCGCGGGCACGTCCTGCGCCCATGTTTTTTCTGTACCCCCACATGACCAAAAACCCGGGGGTATACCCCGTTTTGACCATTTCCCTAATAATACAAACGTCATTAAATATACATACTACTAAACTGTAGTTATATACCTGGTGATCATTTGGGGTCGATGATATACGTACAAAATACATATTTCAGTTTGATGAATGTTTCGGTATTTTACCAAATCCAGAGAGGGTTGAATCTCAAGGAGTACGAGCCTCACTCAGTCGGCTCGCAAATAGTCGCCAACCCGGCGCAGACCCGTCACTACAGCAGCAACGCTCGTGAAAGTCACCCGCGTGGTAGTCCCACTGGAGTCGGCCTGACTTGTACGCAGGTGTCGGTGCCTTGGGGAGTGAATTACATCACCAGCTCATTGCGTAACAACAACGCCCAACGGAAAAAGTAAATCGGTTCCCTCAGCGACCTGGTTCGGTCGGCCGCCTCGGTGCGGTCACTTTGTCAACCCGACGAACATAAAACTTCCGAATTCACTGTGTCTTTTGAGATTCATCATGCCTGCGAACGACGTTGTGACCTATCCTGATAAGTGTTGTGCGCTCGCCAGTGGTGGCACAGCATAGCTGGAGCGGTGCCGCTGGCCGATTCTCTGCATCCACCCTTTTACCTAAATTACGCATAAAAAAAAGGTGTTTCATCTACAAACAGCATTTGAAGATAGATAACCCCGGAATCGACCCCATCCCTACCCCAACCCAACCCATCGACCCATCAGTGTTTCGGGTTTTTACCGAAACACTTCAGCCAAAACCGTTGTTGCAGCTATTACACGGTTTGTAAACGTCTGGAATGCTCATTATCGAAGAACAATGCCATTTTGCTGGTAATACCGGAGAAAATCTTGACAAGGCCTCTCACTAAAGCATCAGGTGTTAGGTGCTGCTGCTTTCACGTATATACCACACGCAGCAAGCACCTGAGGCTCTGATCCGCAGCCATTAAATAAACAAGAGAACTGCCCCGGTACCGTCCACTGCTACTGGAGCGCCAAGACAGGGAAAGCAAAATATCCCGTCAATAGAGCACGAACTTTCACCTTCAACTTTCGTTTCAGACTTGGCGCGCCTAGTACCAAATCTAACGACTGCATTCGCCTTGTTCTTGCGGCGCCATTTCCAGAATCCGACTAATCCGGCTCATCACCATAATCTGGCACCTCTCTTGGTAGCTCAGGGAAACGTGGGTGCCGCGATACATCACTACCGCAGGGCGTTCCAGCTGAACCCCGAAGATGTCGACTCCAAGAGCGACTTAGCTGTGATCTTGTTGAGGATGGGAAAGTGGGAAGCGAGCCTGGCGGCACTGTGCCAAGTGGTCGCAATAGACGACAACCATTTCCAAGGGCATTTAAATCTCTCAGCAGTGTATTTTGCCAAGGGACAATATGGCCTCGCTCTGAAACACGCGACGAAAGCTACTACGCTAAGGCCGAGCGATCCTGTGGGCCATCGCACACTTGGTCAGGTACACGACCAAATGGGAAACTCCGGCATGTCGCTGCACCATCGTCGGATTGCGGTCCGAAGGGGGCCGGGCGCCGCAAATGCCATACAGGGCGGAGACGTGAATCATCCGTTCGATATCCACACGTACAAAAAGGTTGGGGTGCAGCTTGTCATGCGAGGCGCAGCGGAACGAGACAACGGGCACGCATTCATTGACGCTTACAGGGCCATGAGCGGGAAGCACGTCGATCTTGCGAATTCGGAACGAACGCACGAGCTTCTGCATAAGTGTACGCGCTGAGGCCGGAACTGGACGTTCACCGGAACTTATGTAAAGTACTAACCAATTAACGGCGTGTTTCGTATTCATCATGAATTGAGGTTCCACGGGCAGCTCGCCGGATACGGAGTAACAATAACACCATTCGGTATCGCGTCGTTCTTGCGCCAAGGCTACTTACTCCCTCAGAGAGCCAGCGATGCAATTGAAACCCCTTCGTTCATGTAAGACTTGCACGCCTGCATAAAAGTTAGCGTCGCGCGCGGCCTCCTTTGACATGATGCATCAAATTCAGCATCGCCTGGTGGCCGTGCCAAAACTGTCAAGCTTCCCCATGACTCCGCCGTGGGCATTGTCACCCAAATACTTGCTGGGAAGCAAAAGCGACGAATTATGGAGTTTATGCACACAGCGAAAGCTACCTAAACGCGCCGAGACCTCGCTCTACATTTGCGGGACCAAAGCTCGAGTTCAGCTCTTCTAGGAACGAGGTCGAGTTGTGCACAAACGACCCCCCCAACACCACATTGCCTGATCCTAGGGTTGCATTGAGCTCCGCAACTTTGCAAGCTTCCTCGTACGTTACTCCTCCCACCATGAACACGATCACCTGAGGCGGACGGACACGGCAGGCACGTCAAATCATAAGGTTGGAAGCGAATAAAAAGCTGCCGTAGTTACATGTTACGCGTGGCACAAATACCCATCTCGTGAGCTAAAAATCACAGGAGCGTCCCTACCGTCCTGTCGTCCAGTTTTCGCAATGGCCACATGGTGAGGGTATTTTCATGTCTTGTTCGTCTCATTGAAGGGGCGATCCCACAATGCCAAGGCATTGGGGATTTCGTGTTCCTTTTTTTCTGACTAGTAATTTATGGTGCATGAGTCTTCTAATTGGCGTAAAATTCCTGTATGATTCGTGACGTCATCCAAGGTAATGCCACCTTCTGTCCATGGGCCTTTCTGGCGTCACTGGACACATTCTACGGTAAATGTGCACTGTTGTTTTGCTGAGGCTCCTTACTTGAATAGGTCTATACCTCACCCAAAAACTAGTTTTAAGTAAACTGAAAGTGCGACCCGATGACCAAACTCAGGGCCGAGGTATAAAAAACATTCAGATTGCAAAACAAGAATGACATTCGAACGATTTGGGGTTAAGGAGCCCCGTCATGAAAAAATATTTTAGCCCAAGAGTTCTACCTCTGTCGTAGCACGCGTCACTGACAATACCGCATCTTCCTCATTGGGTACCTTACAAGAGCTTTCTGATACTCGCAGGTGGAACCAACCTGTAGTAAAAGTGACGTCAACCAAGGCAACGTCACTTTCTGTCACACGCTTTTTTCACGCTGGTAGTATTACTGCAGTTTTCTGACTGGCCAATATATTTGAAGGAGCTTCTGATTGACCCAACATCCGTGGGCGACACGTGACTCGTCCAAGGCGACGTCAATATTTGTGTTAGTGATAAAGGTGTTTGCGATTCCCGAGCTATGTTGGGCTGGAAAACATACAACATAATATTTCGAAACCGACAAACGTCAAAAGTCACACCCCAAGGCCGACCAACACGCGAAAATATTGGGCTGAAAAAAAAAACTAGGGCGGAAACAATTTAGTAAGCTACTTCTTCACTGCTTTTTTTTCTTTTTTGGTGGGTCGGGTTGGCCTTTGATTGTGACGTTGAACGGTTTACTGTTGTATATGTCTTCCTACCCAAACTCCTACCCAAGCAAAGTTGGTATCTCGCAAACACGCTATTTGCTCACCTCCTGGGGCTTGCCGCCGGCTTGTCCGGTTGCCGGGTAGATGCTGTCCTTTAGCTTTCCCTTCAACGCCGCTTCAACGGTAGTCATCATTAGCGGCACGTGCTGCGCGTACACGTTCTCCACTCCCTGGAAACGCCACGACAACCCACAGAGACAGTTGCATGTGTCAAGTTATTGTCAACCTCAACACTTATCTTAGTCTAATTTCAAGCCGAAATGTCTCCAAAACGGAAGAGCAGTGCCATAGATTAAGGGGTAAGCTGTTTCTGTTTTTGTTCGCATTTCCCCACCCCAGCAGGATACTCCAATCCTCACCCGTCACTTTTAGGCAACACCAACAATATCGACCACAGCACACTAAACGTACAGGGAAAGAAAGCCCCCTTACCTGTAACGTGGTGG
The DNA here is from genome assembly GCA_012845835.1 of Undaria pinnatifida. Taxonomy (NCBI): domain Eukaryota; class Phaeophyceae; order Laminariales; family Alariaceae; genus Undaria; species Undaria pinnatifida. Next base: position 11,507,903 of record JABAKD010000028.1, read on the forward strand.
TGAGCTGCTTGCCCAGCTTAGCCATCAGATTGTCTTGCCCAAAGAGTCCCGGTCCTCGAGAGGCAACTCCTGCGTGCGATGAAAGCATTTGCAAACGATAAAAGCTTTGTTCGAGGTGGCACCTTCGTAAGTCCACGCTAAAAAAATGGAGAAGACGAGCAGCAAAAACAACTATCTGCGTATTAACGACGTTCGGCGCACACCTGAGTATTGCAGCAGAGCATCGATCAGGTCCACTTTTTCCGGGGTGAGCCCGGACTCTAGTAGGCGCGCTTTGACAGCCCGCAAGTTACCCGTGTCTTCATACCGTAGCGCGTATAGCATCGCCAGGCGGAGCTTGTCCGGCGGCTTGATCCTGTTTGTTGCGAAGAACGACCATTTAGTGTTTTTGTCATTTATAGCCCATTCGGCGATGCACTGGTCGTCAAAAAGATCCGATTCTACAAAAGTCCCGAGCGGCGGGACAGCCAGGGCATACCGTGCGACACAGGTCGACCATCGTTCTCCTACGGAGATAAACACCCACGCCACGGGTGAATTGTAAGCAATCAACGGATAAGCAGCACCCGTGCACTTTTCACGAACACTGAAACCTACGCGTGTTGTATCACCGATGTCGAGGTTAGCGTCACTCGCCATCCCTCTTTCATCAGTAGCCTCGAGTGCGTTTACTGATTGGTTGAAACGGCACTTGAAACACACCTCGAGCCCGTAAGTTTGTTCATGAGCTCGCGGTAGTGCGCGGTGTGGTCGTCTGCACACGCTAGCTCCTGCTCGAACTGGCTGACATCCAGCAAATGGTAGACGTCCACAAGACGGGCCAATTCGCTCAATACAGCCACGTGCTTCGACACGTTGAGAGATTGCGAGCGGAATGCCGGATACCTGTCGCGCGGAAAAGGGATGATTTCGGTGGTTAGGCGAAGGCACCGTCCTTGAACAAGCTCTGCATACAACACATCCCACGCGGGTTAGAGCGGACCAGGGTGCGCGCTTTTCCAGTACCAGACGAGTTTCACGCTGCGGCCTCACGTTTTTGAATATCACGACATAAGGTAGGATATCGTCGTGTTGCTCAAATCTAACATTTCCCCCTTCTTTAAAATTACTTGCACTTTTTGATGTGCCGACATAAATCAGAGATTGTGGACGCGGACGCGTGGATGAGAGCTATCAAATCTGACGCAAATTGATCACCCAAAGTGCACACGGCAAGGACAGGCCACAAATACTGAAAAAGCCCGCCCCCACACCTAATTTCGCAAGGCAACATAACGGGAACGTAGCATGCTTAGCCAGTTGCACCGCACGAGAGGCACTTACCGCTCGAGGAATCCTTGCATGTCTTCAATGCTGTTGATGTTTTCGTTGAGGCGGGTCGCCTTCTGGTAGTCGTCCATCAGGCCCTTCACTGCCACCCCGAGATCGCCGAAGTTGGAGAACCGGTTACGCGCGAAGAAGTCGTCTTGCGTGCACGAAAGCACCACCTGCAACGTGGACGCAGGGGGCACAACATCAGGATGCGTACGTACATATCAAAAGTCTTAGATTCGTCCTTGAGCTGTAGCCGAGCATTGCCTTCCGTACCTTGGCTTTTTTGTGCTTTGTGCGGTACTAAGGAAGGGTTTTGTCGCGGAGTGAAAGTCTTACCTCTTCCAGATCTTTTCGAACTCCCGGTGCACCCTTGAGTACCACACGGTTGTCATTGAGCCCCAAGAGCTCATGCACCATCGCCTGGTATGTCCACTGCGAAAGCAGCGGCGTCACGGGGTCGTCACGCCGATCCAAGATCAGCAGAAGGGGCCTATCCGATAGCAAAGGTGTAACGAGGGCATCGCGAAAAAGACAAAAGCAGAACGGTGTTTTCAATAATTTCCGTGTTACTGCTGTACCGCATTCGGCTATTTTACTCAGGTACGTGTGAGTTTAGCGTTTATGGTGGGTTACTGGTTTTCCGCGGTGGCGCAAATGAATAATTGAGCACGTGCGTCGTACGGATTGCTATAAGACTCTGGAATCCCTGATCTTGACTTCTCAGAATTTGTTGAATTGTGATTATTTCTATGAATGTTGATTGGGTCTGACGATGTTTTACTTCGTGGACAGCCATCTAAACTATATTCTTGCGCAGTATGACACATATGCAGTGTATCGCTAATTGTATTGGCGGTCGCACATAAAATCCCAACGCATTATAAGCTAAAGGCACAACCAATTGTTTGCGTTCAAGAGGATATTCATTGTTTAGCAACTGGGACGGCACCAACGTAAGCGGTAGGTTGGGCTTGGACGTGGGACCCAAATCTGTAGATTTGGCTAATCATAGGCAGACTCCAGCTTACCCTTGCTGTCTTCGGAAATCGAAAATCTGGTCGGCCTGGATTTGTGCTGACACGTCCATGGCCAGCTGGCGGGCTGTCGAAGAAGAACCCTGTTCGCACAGCAACAAAAGCGCGACAAGCGCCAACATTATTAATAGCAGCACACGGTAAGTTGTTTTGGGAAAGTGAGCAGACAACGGCTTCGTCGGTTGATAGCCCACCCAACGGGCGACAATCGCCACACCAGTGTAGATGTTGAAACACATTGATCGCCAACATTGACCCAGAGAAGTACAAGTACTGCCCATACCCCCGGATGAATACATATGCACACTGCTGTGGCCACCCGCCAGTGTTATGTACTCAAGAGCTTGCTCCTCAAATACTACGTACGGCGCCCATGCTTTTGATTTGTCACGAATGTGTTCTGCGCGTCGACTCTACGCTACCAGGTACGAGAGTCGCACAGTACCTTATTCGCATTCACGGGTACACGGAGAAACATGTTATGCTAGGATAGGAAAAAGGGGCATTGGTTATACTCGTTCAATGCGGCACACCACGTATTAAACCCTTATCGGGATTTCATATTTGCCCCCTGCGAATGCTGGACGGTTAACGCGTATCCCCAATGCGTACAGCCCCGGTCCCTCCGGAGTCCTTCGGTCGACTATTGTGTAGCAAAAAACAAACAAACAGCTACGTCGCGTATTCAACGTCAGAGTTTCTGGCTTGCGCCGTGATCAACGCATTGGCACACGCACGGACGACTAACCGCTGTTGTTCTCACATCAACTCGATTAATCAGGACAGGCTCCAGCCACTCTGGAGTGGAAGAACACCCCAGGTAACAAAATAAAACGAACAAAAGTGGTACACGTACACATCATAGCTGAAGCAAGTCGCACATCCGCCAATGTAAGAGTGAAGTCGGAAGTCAGCGTACGCACGCGTCAGGCCCATACTGGTACATAAAATACTCGCAGCTGATGTCGACTACACCGCATGCCGCCACGGAGAGCAAACAATGTACAAACACGAGGAGAACAAATAAAATAATCATGAGGAAGACAGAAAGAAAAGGAGAACGAGAGAAATAGAAAACGCAGCAAGGAAGATAATACGTATCTTCGTAGACTCGCCAGCAGGGGGGTGTAGCGAGGAAAGGCAAGCTACACAGCGCTACAAAAACAAACACAAAGGTACGCGTCCCATCTAAGCAAACAAAACGAAACACACTGTTTTGCCCAGTCAAACTGAAGGGAAGATAACCATAAAAATAGAGTCGGCGGGTGTCTTCGGCCGCTGTCTTCACGAAGTACGAATACGTATACAAGCGTAGAGTTTTCGGTTCGGTTCTTCACATGTTTGACCCCATTCACGACAATCTTTCGGCCAACATGGCCTCTATTCCCTACAACTCCAAGACTGCCAGTGCTACGTTACAACTCCATGCTACTATTCATGACGACCAAAACATGTTAAGCGAACGCTTTTACTCTTTTCGCATGCGCAACCTTCGGCAGACGCCGACCCGTTCGAAGGTGGTAGAGCTGATGTCAATGAATAGTCCCGTACGACGTCTGTATAGACAGCGTAAAAGCGAGGCACTTTACCTCGGCCAATCCCGGATACTAATAGGGAGCTCGGTGGCTTGGCCCGCCCGTCGCAAATGATAAATTGTCTGTGCGACTATGGCTTTGCACTACTCACCGCGTATCGGATGGCGGAGGGCTTTTTCTTTAGCGCGAGCAGCACCGACAGAATCGCCTCCCTGTTGCGCGCGAAGAGGGTTTTGGCCGCCGCAGGGGGCCTTGGGAGGGCGAGTTGGAGGGTTTCCGGGCAATTGGCCGAGAAGAAATCTTCGTTCACGGCGCAAAACTCGGCGTAGTATTCGTGTACCTGACGCACAACTGACAACCAGGGCATCATCCATGGGTTAGTGCTCGACACCTCGTAAGACGAGCTGGTGCTCAATAGGGTGGACCGGTCGCCCCGGTGGCGTATCAGGTTATCCTCGAGCCTGGTATAGGTCAGTTTCGTGAGTTCGAGTCCCCTCGAGTGCATACTCGTATAAAATCGTTGGGACTTTTTCTTGTGCACAAACTGACTTGCGGAAAGCGCGAGAGCGTGAGTTAGCAACACTCGATGAAGAATCGACGAGCAGTGGGATTGCTGGACCCTATGCGCGATAAACATTGAAGGCAAGAATCGGGGGGGAGATGGGACGACACCTGCGACCACGGCTTGTCCAGAAGCTGGAAAGTAAAAGTGTGAAAAAGAAGAGAAAAAATGAGTCGATCGTCCGGTGTGCATAATAAATTGTGCCACGTACCCACGTACCCACCGAACCCACGTGTGCACGTGCAGAACTACTCTGCAGTTGTGCGTTAGCGACAAGGGGAAAAGATGTATAATTTGATATCATATCATCACCATTTTCATACCATACAACATGGAACAATACAATTCACCGGTATGCATACGACGTTCTCGCACTGGTATGTACGAAAGTGCTGGCGATGATATCGCTACTACTATAATACCAGGTACCAAACGTATGCATGAGCAGACGACATCGGCACATGCGGCATACTTACATTCTCGTGCGCAAGTTTTCGCACGTCGCACAGATCACCGATTCTCACTTGATGATCTAGATCGCTCAGGGAAGATCTGCATGGTCTCGCTCATGTTACCGGGTGGGAGCCGTACAATCTGCACGATCTACAAGTACAGAGTAGCAATTTTTGCCTGGGTTGGATGTGTATTCTCGGTTCGTGTCGGATTCTGCAAAGCATCTCATAACGCCACTTACACTACTGCTGTAGGATCTACTACGTATTTGTAGATGATCTGCGATGTAGATGTGACATGTCCGAGGTGTGCAAGTTTTGCCAAGCATTTGCTCATCCGATACCTCGCACGCACGGTCATTACGCCCAGTCGGGGAGGCCGCTGATCGTTTCGCTGCCGAGAGTGGAGTGCTATAATAGTGCTGCTTACTGCTCATTGCTCACCTTCGTGTTCATCGGCAGCTGCAAGCTGCTGGAGCAGGTCATGGGGGCAGATGCTGCAAAAGAACACATGGTATTCCGCGAATCTCGGCCTCGCTATTTCGGCGCACAGCGTCTGAATGTTCTCTCTTGTAGGGCGGATAAAATAGACAGCCTTCAGGTGCTGCATAGGCTCGTGCTCCGCATCCATCCTTTCTACGAGATACACCTCCTTCTCGAGGATTTGTGACTGAGAGTACACCATTGCCACCACCTGCGTTGTCACCGAGTCGAGCAGCAGCACCTTCATCCCTGCACGAAAAGCGGAGTACGAAAGCGGAGCACATGAGAGGCAATTTGCAATTTATAGCGATGAAAGAATATTCTACGAACACACAGGGTGTGCTCATAGGTCCAGGAATACACTCTGCTGTATTGATACTCAGGGTTAAGGTCCATACCAATGGTGCAATCACGCGCGGTGCACTCGGACCTGAAATTTTGGGGTCTGCGACGATCTTGTCGACATAGAAGCGCACAGCTGTCGCCATGTTCATCGTCATCCTGCTGCCTGCCCCCACTCCCAGCCGAATTGATACAATCGGTCAAGGGCAGAGCGCCGCTCGTCAGTTTTAGAGGGTGGCTAAACCCGACAACCAAGTCTCTCGGTTCTGAGGGCCTGAAGCTGGGCCAAGAGCGAAGGTCGCTTCAACGACGCAAGGAACGGAACTGAATAGTTGTAGTTTGGTTTTGCAAAAAGTTCGTCCCCTCTGGGCCTTGGGGCCGTCGGGTGTTTCACAAGAGCTGGAAGCTTTTTTGTTAAAATTGTGGTACTTGTATATCGACGACCACCACACACTGCCTGCCGCAGCTAGCCCTCTTTCCTGCCCCTTCGGTAGCCTCGACAACTCAGGTGAGTGGATGAGGTGGGATGCCCAGTGGAAAATATATGGCGCGGTTGTCCTGGTGTTTGAGGGAAAGGCATATACGCTGGTTGGCTTTGATAACGAAGAACCCTCTTTCGTTATCTACTCGTTTGTTTGATGGTGTTCCGCAAGAGGGTGGTGTGTAGCACTCGGCATGGACCATGGTGGCGCCTGAGCGGAATCCGGACTCGAGTAAGTATCTCGGTACACCGTGGAAGTGGCTTTTATGGTCTCAGACATATCTGTATCCCCTGAACGCGTTCGTTAGCAATACCGCCAGTTTTGACCAATTTTTGGTCGTCGCGAGAGTACACACATCCCTCAAGTTCGTGCCGACACCAAGGGGTTGCGCCCGCTATCTCCGCTACTCGTATGGTCAGCACGTCGCCATGACTGGGCGCGGGCGAGCGCGCCTATGGTGGCCCTAGCGATTCTGAGCGTCCTCTTGTTCGAACGTGTAATATCTGCAGCTGTGCAGGCATTGTCTGTCATTGCGTGAAGTTTTTTAGAAACGATCCATATCAAATCGGCAATGCCCGCGATGCGGCAGCTATCGGCGGTGGGTTGCCCTCCTCTTCGTTGTGTGGGCACGTCGTCGCTTCATTCATTCCTGCGAGGTGTATATTCCGTGCGATGTGCTATCACATTAATATTATATTAATAGTTGGTTGTCCTATTAACTCTTGGCCTGCTTTGGTGGCTTTCGGATTGATGTGCTGTCTAGTGGCGATTGCTCAAGGCACCGCAGTCCTCTCAAACGACTATCGACCAAATGGAGTTGTCAAACGCTCCCGAAAGGTCATGTACTAGCTGCGGGAGTAAAGTACTTTCTGAGGGAGATACTGGAGGTACCGCGCACAGTACATACTGGCGGTATTTAAGCGTTCGATACTGCTCATATTGTGAGTACCCGCAGCATTCGGGTTCTGAACTGCGGTGACTACCTTCTTGGACTATGGTGTCCCATTCAACTGGTGCTGTCAGTACTCGCAGTTTTGTGGGCGGATACTGCTGTGAGCACTCACAGGCAGTACTCCAGCTGCTAGCACTTGCAGTACTGCTGTACGAAACACTACGATATATATTCCCAGTCCTCGCACTTGCAGTACTGCTGTACGAAACACTACGACATATATTCCCAGTATACTCGAGTGAGTATGCTATGTTGAACGACCATTTATACTCGCACACGATCGTTCCTGAGGTCACATAGCAGTAGTGCTCGTACTGGTGCGTAGCCCTCCACAAAATGTTTGCCCACATTGACGTCACGGTACAGCCGCCTCTCTCTATGCTCCCAATACGAGTATCATATCATAGGAGGACAGTACATCCTACTCATAGTACAAGGTGCCCCCTTCGGGTTGGGGTTGACTTGATATCCCGGGGGCGTCGCAAGTTGAAAAGGGAAAACACAGCCGTTCAAATGATATGCATGAGCTACTGCTGCTTCTGCTATATGCTTCGTGTACCTGGCGTGAGCTCCTACGATATGTGTTGATTATTGCGTTCGACGTGAAAATGTCGTGGTGCGATCTCCTGCTGTGCACCAACACACATACACCGTGACACTGGCACAAAGGCAAGAGCTTTAAACACGGCTGCCGCTGTACTGCTGCTGTGCTGCTTCTGTACACTGATTTTGTGACGGCACACACTCCACGCACACACACCTGGTACTCATAGAAGCGCACAAACATACACGCACAAAAGCACCGTCTGTGGCTATCACGAAGGAGAGAGCTCACTGCTGTTGTTCCGTGACTGCCACAAGTACTGAGCCTGGAGGGCCATGTGTGATGCAGCAGTAGCACAGGAGCAGCAGAACGAAAAAAACACTAAACATGTAGGTTCTATTGGCCCTGCGCGGCTGGGCGACACAAGACAGGCGGTAGTATGGGCCTCACTATGTGGGTCTTGCCCGGTGCGACTACCTCCCAGATACGGCGCGGAGAGCGCAACGACAACTCCAGAAATAGTAGCTACAGCAGTAGATGCCAATCTCCCAAGTAAACGGGCGGAGGGCAGCAGTTTTTTTGGGCGAAGTGTGTCAAATGTTCAATGCGAGGTGTACAACAGAAGTCGCAGGGCTAGGTGCAACAGATACTTATGATGCTCGAGATATGTGCTGCTGTTGCTGCTGCTGGCTGCGGCGCAGCAGCGGCAGAAGGGGTAAAAACAGTTAGGCTGGTGTTGTACAGCGGATGGGAGCACGGAGCGGATAACAATTGTGAGAGCGGAGCGGGCTTCATATTGAAGATATTTTAAAAAATGTGGAGTTTTCCGTTCACCAGCTCGGCGCAGCGAGACGGGACCCAACCCTTTCAAATACACGGCCATTTCATCGACGTTGAATGCTCAGAGAACCGCCACGAAGCTCCACCGGGATTCAGACATGCGTCGTAATGTACCGAAGGCCCCCTTGCTTGCCCCGCAGCCGAAAGCGCGAGAAAAACTCTCGGCCGCCGGAGAAACAGGGTGGAGAAAAGGAGTGCATCTTTTACAAAAATGTTCACGTATAATTTCCTTTGTACCTCTTTTTCGGATACATGTATTCGTGCTCGCACCTTTATCCGAATCGTCAGAGGGGGTGGGCACAATTCGACCATTGGGTCACGTTGCGGAGGTTTGGGCGCGATCCGTGCTGTGTGTCGCGCGTGGCAAGCCTTTTTAACTTTTTTGGCCTTAGGCATATTCAGGGCAAATCCCTGGGTTTAAGCAACATCCAGCATCATGCGCGTGTACAAAGGGTATACCTTTTTATGGTGTACCCTTTTCGCGCGTACTAGACCCAGAGGTAACAATTAGTCTGTTTTTTGCCCTCTCATGAACACAGCCATGAGCACAGCCAACACGCAGAGAGCACGTTAAAAAACTGCCGCCCAGCAGCACCAGCAGCAGGTAACACCGTGCGTGTGTGGAGCATCCATATGCGTCTTCCTGCTGTGGCTTGTTGGTTTTTTATTATTTCGGGGCCTGCTTCGTATATGTAATCAATGACCTGTCTTTTGCTGCTGCTGTAGGCGGCATCGCCAATCTGGACGAAAATAGTAGAACCGTTTAGATTAAAAACTTTTGCATCAACGGTTTTTATCACATTTTATTTCCGATCATCAATTTGTGTTTCTCCCCCCCCCGCGAGCACACCCAGCCATGTGTAGACACAGCAACAGTGAACATGCAGATAGCAGACAACGCTACAACCGTGCCCAGCAGCACAAGAAACAGCAGGCAACATCATCATCATGCGCGTGTGGCATACGTGGTGTACTGCTGTGACTATGTGCGACTTTTTTGTACAGCAGTATTCGTACAGCAGCAAATCGATGGTTTGGTTCGTACTCGAACTTCGCTGGGCAAAGTAAATAAATTGATCTCGAGGGGGCGATTTTGAATCGGACGACGATCAAAACAATCCAGCGTGATGTGTCTTGACTCTAAAAAGCGAACAGCAGTGGATATAGGCGCTGATGCTCCATGAGTGAGGGCTTCTCTGTCTCAGCGACATTAGAAGCCCTACGGTTTCTCATTCCATGCACTTTCTGCGACGAGCTGGTGAAGGGGGATGATTGCCCATCTTGGCGTGGATCACTCGTCGTGAAGTTCAGTGTGGCTCAACAAGACAAAAAGAGTACCTGTACCTATTATGAAATGGCTGATTCCAATACGAAACAAAGAATAAAATATCACAACCACGATAGAAAGACCGCGCACGGAACAACTGCTATTCATATTTTGTTTTTTTTGCCGGTTGAAATCCACCATTCGTCCATTTATTTTTCACCATTCAAATTTTACTGCATAAAAATCGCCCGTACATAAAAGTCCTCATCGTACGAGTACTCGTACTGGACACGTACTATTGATGGTATTCCCGCTTCTTTACGGTTCTCCCACCACGACGGGGAGAGAGCGAACCGTACCCGGGAAGGCGCCCCCACACACTCCGCTTTTCGAGCTGCGGACAAGAACATGGTTTTCACTACCACCAGGTACATCTCATTTGCCCACAGGCAGTCAGGTGTTGGATGCTTGGATTTCGTTCTTGCGCCACTCCCCTTGGCACTTCCTGGAGAACCTTGTATGCATCTATAGAAGCAACAAGAGTACAACACTCGCACAGTAGTCTGTCCTAGTGCAACAGCCCTATCCTTATCTTATTAACAGATGATTCATGCAACAGCTGAAAACTGTTTGAATAAAAGTCTAATACGCAAGCTATACGTGCGGCCCACGAACCTGGTGGCAGCCTTCCACACTACCGGAGCAGGCTATGTTGCTGCTCTTAAAATGTCCACGGAAAGAGAAGAGTTCTTTCGAGCACAGAAAACATCTAGCGTATGTAAAGGTTCACGTTCGCTGCGATACCTTGGCTTTCACGGTATCCCAGGCGATGATTCACAGTTTCTCATCACGTTGATTGTATCATGTCTGGTGGCGCTTCATTAGAGCTTTTGTAGGTCAGCGGAGTACCTGCAGAAATAGTATTGATGCATGTGCTTCAATGCCCTTTGTGGCGAGAGATGCTTGGTTGCTGCCCTTGAAATTTCCTGGAAAAGAGAAGATGTATTTCAAGGATACAACATGACGATCGTAAAGATTCATGTTCACCGCCTAACCTTGGGCCACACGGCATCCCACACGGTGATTCGCAGCTCCGGAGTAAGCTGGCTGTATGCCTGGTGGCTCTCCGTTAGTACTTTTCAACAGGCGGCGGAGTGGTTGCAGATAGAGTAAAACCAAATTCTGGAATGTCGGAATATCATACAGCGGTAGTGGGCAAGATTTTATCGTCACCATCCCTAAGGACTACCGGTACTGATTTAACGACAAAAAAAACAGTTTGGAGAAGATGTAAAATCTAGTTTGGATTTACGATCGGTCTAATGAGCAAATAATATGCACCTGCACCTGAGAAGATTTTCGGCATTTATGAAATTGTCATTGGACGGAAGAAAAGAAAGTCCCAAAATAGTTTTTTTGCTTGGAAATCAATTCCAATTTGGGACTTGGCCAAACTTGGCGTGGCATGATTGCGGTGGGACAACACACCCCGGGCAGCCTGGCGCGATGTTTGACCACGTCGACGACCACGTTCGAGGCGATAAAACATAAAGCTCAGCGAGAGGTGACCGGGGCAATAGCCACGCCCACGCCTACAGACCATAGAACTGTATACCCCGGCGGTGGTGCCTCTAAAGAGATCATGGCGGCCGCGATCCCATCTTTGCAACCAGCTCGCTTGACCATGCCGCACGAAAACCGACCCAAAGACCCAGAAACACGAGTATTCGCTAAAATGTCCGATTGCTTCGTCGCCGTCGCTTCTCTGCGCGCGGTGTTTTGGGGCTCCCTCCGCCCACCTAAGAGATCCTGAGGGCGATAGCTCCCTAGCCTTGGCCGCCCGAAACAAGGAGAGGCTGGCGACGGCGCGCAATCCGTCGCTTTTGTCGGTGGTTGTCAGCAAGGCGTTGTGTAACTTGCTGCGTTTTTCCGATTTCTCACATATTTGAAGAATAATGCGCCCTTTCCTCGATACCAGGTAGGAAGCAAATTAGTTTTTTTCTTCAACTCAGATCCAAATTGGAAAATAGTTTTGTTTTCCACGTTGTATTTGTCTATAACCGTTAATTCAGGCCCTAACATATATGCTGGTTGATAAGCAAAAGGTATGCTGACGCGATCGGTCGTTTTTTATGGGAGATACAAGTGCTGAGCTACAGAAAATATATGTAAAAATTTTAATCGTATCCTCGTCCCGACGTACCCGCCTTGTTTCAATCGCTACTTCAGAAACCATGGGTTCCAAGGCTTTGGTTAACTCCCACCCAAAGAAGTACGGCAAGGGTGGACGCCACTGCCGTGTGTGCTCTAACCAGCACGGCTTGATCCGTAAGTACGGGCTCAACATGTGCCGCCAGTGCTTCCGTGTATACGCCAAGGACATTGGATTCACCAAGGTGAGCCACCGGGAAGTTAGTTTTTAAGTGTAGATTGTCTCGTACCTGGTAAGTGCGAAACGTTAGCCTTCGACGTTGGAACCTGGGTGATGTTTCAGTCGTCTCGACTGGAAATGTCCATGGCGTGCGTTATGTTTGTGATTTGTGAGCTAAGTCAAATAGGCACTATTTCGCGCCTGCACTGCGTGTCTGTCTTATCATCATTTCGAACCACTGCAAAACGATTTTCCGTTGCTGTTGAATGGGGTCTACATGATACATGGTAGTAAGACGCATCTGCAAAGAAGTAGTGTCGGTGCTGTGTATTGTGTTTCCACATCGATGCGACCGAGCGCGTTGCGCAACGCAATCGCAAGCGGATATTCGTACGTGCGTAAACCGCGTGTTGGTTTCGTTGGCCTAGCACATGCGGCAAGCGACTGTGTTAGAGTTGGTGAACCTTTTGCGCGGAAATGTGTTGATGTGTTGAGCCTCTGCCCCCGCTGTTGCACTGGCCCTTTTTCGCTGGCGACTTTCCGATGACCCAGTGGTCCACGTGTCCACCTGGTGCTCTTGTGCGTAGTTGTGAAGCCATTTGTAGCTATCCTAATACGCGCTGTCATATTTTGTCATCAAAAATCCTCGTGGCAAGTTAACGGGCGTATGATACTTGGGTACGTGGTTTTCGCAGTAGCGATTCGCCTACCTTGTTTGTTGGTTACGACTCAAGTACGTCGGTGTTATTTGGGTGCACTGGTGGCCGGAATTCCGCCCGAGGGCCGAACCTAGTAGGGCGGTAGCTGCTGCAATTGGCAATGCTGCACTGCACAACATTTATTCCTGTGTCGCACCCCTCGCATTATTAACCCGCATTTTCTGTCTTGTGCTCCGCCGCTTGTTCCACCTCGCTGCCAGTTCTCGTAGGTGCTACGACGTAACCGGAGCCTTAGCTGCCTAGCCACGGCAGCGGTTGGCGGCAGCAGTAGAATACGATGGGAGAGTACTTGGGGCGGCACTACTCTTAGTTACCTGGCTAGGCCATAATCAATCCATCGGTTCAAAATACGGGCTTCTTCTGCTTTGCAATGCTCTATGCCGGCGTGTAACCTCGAGCACTTTGATGGTGGACCTCCACGAGTTGCGTTCTGCTCCCACGTTTTCATGGTTCTGTAACTCTTCACATTTGCCTCACATCGCATCAGCTCTCCGTTTCTTGGCGTTGTTCTCCGCAACAACCGATGTACACACTCGATGACGCCTCCTTTTCTGAGCGAGGTGGCTCAGGATTTTAAAAGGCTGTACTCGCACATACCGGGGATGGTTAACCGAACGCACGCCTGTAGGTGTCTTGGCCCTTAATTGCTACAGCTTCAACAACAGAGTAGTCGTGTGTAATCTTCACGTTCGACCCTGAACATCCCATTTTTATGTCCATACAGATGTTACGCTGGGTCTGCGGAACGCAATTAATTGTTCTGCGAAAAATACGATCTTAATAGTCGTGTGGTACGGCGTATAAACTCCAAGACGTTGACGCTCCCCACAACATCTCGGCAGCACTCTCGTCAACCTATGGTACGCCGCAAGCAGCAAAAGAGGGCGTCGATGACGGATGGTACTGCTGTCATGCATGCACAAGTCGAGATGCTTTTAACGTGGTGTCTGTCTTACGATGATACTAGAGTGTCGCCAGCCGTATAGGTTTTTCCAGCACAACTCGCGAGCGGCACTACTAAGGGAAGCCGTGGATAATTTTGTCGCATGGTTTAAGAGGCGTTCGCTAAACGACCACGCGCACGGCCGTCATCTACTTCGTTCCCTTTATTTTCTTTGTGAGAAGACGCATGCTACGATAGGGATGCACCTACTGATTTGGCACTCATCACTTGAGACCTTGCCCAAAAGCCGACTTTGAGACAAATTAATGCTTAACCCTCGACGCGTTAAACTCTAGTTAAAACACTTTTTAAAAACGGGCGAGTGTCGAGCTAGCTGACGTCGTCATAACAAGTTCATAAAACTCTTGCTTATGCCGTGAGTACTGTCTACAGCAGTACATTCTACGTACATATAATCTCTTCCATGGTATCACATGTAATGAGAGACCTACGTACCACACCAGCACAATCTTGAGAGGAGTCGTTCTATGGTAGCAACCCCATATTTTCTTCAACGAATCGCCGGTTTAAAACCAAATCCCGGCCGCATCTCCTGAAATACGGTGCCCCTTGCCACCCCGACGTCATCGTTCGATAGTCCTTTGCAAACAAGTATGTTCACATATTACGAAGGTAAGTTTTTCATATTAATAGCATTCTTCCTCGTGCTGAGCAGCAGCCGTGCAATGTTCGTCAAAGAAAATCGCTGGTTTTGGGGGGGGCTATCGTGAGAATCAGTCGGAGGTAGGGGTACCACTGCTGTGATATGCTGATTAACACCCCTGCATGTGCCATCACGCTAGCTAATTAATGTAGTCTATACGTGTCATCCTTAAGACCAAAAAAAAACACGATATATCATGACTGCTGCACTCGTGCGAGTTCTTTATACGTCGCAGTTGACACGATTTCAGATCTGCGACAACAGCAACGAAGAAAGCTTTGATCGAAATTAGTGTCCACCACCAGAGCTTCTCCGGTGCACCGGACGGAAGTACTGGGCTGGCATGCCTTGATGCCATATGGGCTCGTATCCGCCAAATAGAACCCGACGTACTTCATGAAAGTCCGGCGGCACTGGTGGTACTGCCGTGCCCACCCTACTCGTCGGGAGGTACGAACTCGCACGGTCGTGGTGGCGCGGGCGTTTCGGTGCCGCACGATAGAGCCGGCGCCGAGCGGGGCATACTGAAACCGGCATAGTCGTACAGATCCCATTTGGATACTTGGGTTGGCTGTTGGTCTAGACGATGTGTGGTTAAAATGCCCCGATAGCAACAAACAGCTCACGTCCGGGTATATCCAGAACATCGATCGTTTCACTTTTACAAGAGTTGCTCATCAAGTTTTCATGTCTTCATTGATGGTCGACATAGATCAAAGGTGTTCTCTCTGCCTGGTATCTGGCTAGGCCCTACGACACACGATACGATCTATACCACATACGGCCCACGATCCAGATGCTTTCAACGATCCAAAATGGCCGCGGTTGTCTTCTTTTCATACACTTGATAACCCGGACAACACATGCCTCGCAAGGTGTAGAGGCAATTTTCTAGATCAAGGGCGGCACACGCACACGCAAGCTAGCACACGCACACGCATTTCGCCATCGCAGTACAGCTCTCCACTCCTCACCTTACGGCCAGTTATCTTCCTCTAGCATTCGCTTGAATCATCATGCGGGGCTTGATTGTTTTGGTTTGCGCCATGATGGCTTCAATGGGACGAGGGTTTATCGTTTCTCCCGGGTTGAAAGGTGAGAGATACTAAACACGCGAATAATCACCATGCTGGTCTGTGGCGTCGTCGGTCACCAACATTTCACCACTGCTGTCGGCGATGACGCTACTTGTCTGCGCTGGCTAGACTGACGGAGAGCTTTGCTTCGTATGTTTTTTCCCTTCCCCCGAACTCGGCGTTCCTCGCGTGGCAGGGTTGCATCCCTGCGGCCGAGTTGCTGTTGCGGCGACGCCGGCACCAAGGTCGTTATCCTCTTCTTCTGCGCTACGCATGTCTTCAGGTATGACATGCGTGATGATCCCGACCGATTGTGGTATGGGTAAGGCTGTCATGCACACCCTTCCGTCCTCGGCGCCTGCATATCAGTAGAGGGTTTTGCGGTCGATGTGCCGGCAGTGGCCATGCCTCCGACGCAGCTTGCTGTAGCTCAATACCAGTTATGTACCTAGTATTTATCATGATCAACGTTTATAACGAATAACATGTACCTGGGTACCGCTGAGTACAAAGAAGTCGCAGTAATGTCACCTACAAGGGCCCCGCTCCGCGGGCGGCTGTCAAGAATAAAAAGAAATGTGAAGGTGGCAGATAGAAGAGGCCCATGATTTGGTGCGTATAGCGATCTGGTAATGCCAAGAGCTACTTACGCAGAGCTGATTACCCTGCCTGTGCTGTGCGGTGTGTGCTTGTTGGCGATGTCACGTTCTGATCGCCAGTACGGGTGTAATTTTCGAAAAACAAAATGAAGGGCCGAGAGAGGGCAAAATCCAATGAAAGCAAAAAAAGAAGAAAGGACGAGTACTTGTACACAAACGTACATTGTTGTTGTTTTCACATTAACTCGCATAATCAAGTCCGTGATCACAGGTGACAGGCTCCAGTCACTCTGGAGCTGAGGAATACCCCAGGGAAAAACACACACAACCCAAGGTGGTACACGCATATATCACAGCTGACGCAATTCATGCCTCCACCAGAAACATATAAAAGTGAAATCGGGAGTCAGTCTACGATGTGCCAGGTCCAGACCGGTGCATACGTCTCACTACTCACGCCTGGAGAAACCAAATATTGCGATTGCCACCCAAGGAAGACTACCACGTATATATTACACATAGTGTCTATCACTACGCATATGCACGACAGGCGTAAGTCAATTGGAGAAAAAGAAACAAAGAAAAGAAGATAAAGGAAAGGAAAGAAAAGAGAAGAAAAACGAAACAAAACGAAAACGGCAAGGAAAAAGAAAAAGCCAAGAAAAGCAAGAAAAGGCAAGACAAGAAAGCGAGGAAAAAAGAAAAAAAGAAAAAAAGAAAAAAGAAAAAGAAAAGAAGTAAAATGTCATACTAGCAGACCCTAGGAACTGGCTAAGGATGACATTGGGCTAACAGAGGGTATCACGTCCATCATCAATGGCACCTGGGAGAGAACGCAACATGGCGAAGAAGTCAGGGCGGTCTTATCCTATCTTGTGACGGCCATTAGAAGGCCCACAACTTTCAATACGATGATGGCCAAACCCAGACTTCAGTCTCTTGGGCATGACGCTCCCCCTCCCCCCCCTCCCCCCTTCCTCTCTTTCCCCCTCCCCCCTCCCCCCCCTCCCTTAGTCCCCTCCCCGCCCCCCCCCCCTTCCCCCTCCCCCCGGCCGCTTAGAGATGCCAACGGTGGATGGCGCTGCCGCAGCCTTTGCGCGTCGCTCTGCAGCTTTGCGTCTCTCCGTTTCATGCCAATTCCGCATGAACAACTCGGCTCCCTCCTCTACTCTTCGAAACCATCTGCAAGCCTTCTGAGCAGCCTTTCGCCATCCTTCGAATTTCATTCCAAAGACCGACATATCCTCCTTCAGATGATCCATCCAGTCTTTCTCTTGCCCCCCTGAGTAGCCCTTACCCCCAACAAACTCCCCAAACATCACCGTCTGTGGCAGACGCTCCTCCCCCATACGTGCCACGAATCCCGCAAACAAAATCCTCCGTTTGCGCACTATCGCCTCAACGCTTTCGGAATCTGTCTGGGCAAGCGCGTCGGCGTACGATACATGCCGGTCGGTCCCTGGTATCGCATGATACCTGGTACTGCTGTATATTCGAAAGAAAGCACAGCGCAGCACGGTACAGCACCGTAGGGCAAGGCACGGGACCGCACGGCACCGCACGGTGCTGCGCTGCGCTGCTGAGCTCAGTTGTGAGAGCTTTCTTTTTAGTGATCAACTATATAGTACCTGCAGTTGGCACGTACAGCAGTACAGTAGTACGGAAGTGTGGTGAGCTAAAGCTTTATTTTTCCCCATCCGCCGGAGGATGAAAAAAAAAAAAAAAAGTAGTACCGGTGGTGTGACACTTCGAATGATACTTGGCAAGTAGGAAAAGTACAGCGAAAAACACGCAGCACGGCACAGCATGGCACAGCCCTGCACAGTACCGCACCGCACGGCAGGGCACGGGCAGGGCACGGCAGGGCACGGCAGGGCACGGCAGGGCACGGCAGGGCACGGCCCGCGCGGCGCTGCACGGCGCTGCGTCGCTGCGGCGCGCTCTGCTAAGCGGAGCCGAGCTGATGATGATGCGCCAAGCTACGCTAAGCTGGGACCTCTGGTATGACATGAATACTTAATGCGACAACAACGAAAAAGGTGAAGTAAG
This sequence comes from Undaria pinnatifida, assembly GCA_012845835.1. Lineage (NCBI taxonomy): Eukaryota > Phaeophyceae > Laminariales > Alariaceae > Undaria > Undaria pinnatifida. The sequence continues at coordinate 11,526,131 of JABAKD010000028.1, forward strand.
AAATCAAAGAAAAGCTGGACCGTCCCGCAAGTACGGCACCGCACGGCGCTGCGCTGCTGAGCTATTATGGCTGGGCTGAGCTGAGCTGTGAGAGCATTTTTTTGTGATTGAACAATATAGTACCTGGTACGTACCAGAAACAGAGTAGTACCGGTGGTATATGACACTTCGAATGATACTTGGCATTTAGGAAAAGTACAGCCAAAAGCACGCAGCACGGCACAGCATGGCACAGCACTGCACAGTTCCGCACCGTACGGCAGGGCACGGGCAGGGCACGGCAGGTCACGGGCAGGGCACGGCAGGGTACGGGCAGGGCACGGCAGGGCACGGCAGGGCACGGCCTTGCGCGGCGCTGCACGGCGCTGCGGTGCGCTCTGCTGAGCGGAGCCGAGCTGATGATGATGCGCCAAGCCTCTGGTATGACATAAAACTTCGTGCAACTACAAAACAAAGGGTGAAGGAAGAAATCAAAGAAAAGCTGGACCGTTCCGCAAGTAATGACAGGAGGCGGTGTCCAAGTGGGACCCCCGGAGATGCCAGGGATGCACCAATCGAGCACTTTCAGCAGAAAGATGAGAATAAGTATTTCTATATATACTTCGAAGTATATTAATTGGTAGAGTTGCGGAAAATAGAGCAAAGCCTCGTCAAAAACATTGCTACGACACTGCAGTCACGGCGTTGATCTTGAGCTGACGAAGTCCCGCCGCAAAAAAGCCTGTAGCGGTTTGTTTTACCCCAAGCTAGCTTGAGCGTTGCTCTTGGTCACGGTGAGGTAATCAAAAGGAGCACCTTACCCTGAGCAAACAAAATGCAAAGGGTTACGATGATGAACAAAGCACAGGTGGTATAAGGGCGCCTGCACCACCACCAAAACAGCCTGGGACGGACGCCGCCTACCCGCCTTAGTGTAGGGCAACAGGGCGCGCCATCTCCTTCAACCAGACGTCGGTTGGTGATGCCATGGCGGCAAAAGTATTGTCTTGTACTAGTACAATCTCACAGCAGACAAAACCCGAATACACAATAATACAACAAGCAACCTCACGCTGGGTGACGGAGGGGAGGATGGCCGAGGTGCACGCCACCCGCCGCCTAAGGGTAGACCGACAGGGCGCGCCACCTCCTTCAACCAGTCGTCGCTTGGTGATGCTGCTGTGGCGCCGAAAGCAGCACAGCAGGTTCGATCTATGCCGACAGGATGATAAGACGTAGATGGAGAATGAATTCACGACGCAATGCAGCCCTACAGGCTAACTAGCAGCGCAACCGCGAGCTGACAGACGGCAGGAGGATGGCGACGATGGCGGACAATATACAAAACGTCGTAGTACAATATGTCGTAGGGGATGAGAAGCGAGGGGAGCAGTTCGGGGTGGAAGGTGGTGAAGCGCCGTGCGTGGTAGATCGACACGAACATCGAAGCTCTTTTCAATTCGAGCGTCCTTTGCTTATCACCCAAGAGCATGCCCTTCTTGCTCATTATACTTACATCTCATCTCCCTGAGCTGTTATTTAATTTTTCATATTTTCATATTTCAAAATGCTGAACCGCGGCCATGAGCAAACCGCCCATGAGCGCCGGTCTTCTTTGTTTCCATATTTTTTTGCGACATTCGCTACTCCCCGCTGTTCTCAGACTGCGAGGTCGGCTCGTTTTGCCGTGTTGCTCGAATGCTCCGTACTCGTACGGAAACCCTCGCACGGAAGTGCAGCAGTACAGCTGTATGGCATGCTGTTTTGATCGGTACGATGGCTTGAGACAGCGACATGAACATGCCCGTTGTCGAAACGCAACATGCGGTTGGTATCATGTCTCATTGTACAGCAGTTATTTCCAGTAATTTCGGCGGCCGCCACGAGCATTGCTTCCGCAGGATGGCGTAGACTCAGATACAAACTCGCTTTTCTGTCCCTGTCGGTGGTACTATACTCAGTACCAGGTAAGTACACTGTTCTAGGACGCGGTTAGTACGACAGAATGGGTGTGGACGCTTCTTCGATTGTTCTCGTATGGCGTACCAGATACACAGCATTCGAACGTCGCAGATGAAATCAGAAATATAGTCTAAGCCAAGGCTGTGCTTCTTACGCTTCCAGTGGCAAGTTTGCTGGGGCTTTGCGTCTCGGAAGTTTATCTCAGCTGTAGAGTTGTTTTGCGAGATTGTCAACCAAATCTGACTTCCACCACTCTAACGAGGTCACTACTCTCCCTTCGTTAGGAAATGCTAGTGTTGCGTCCATCAACAGGGACGGGATGGTCGCACACGTCTCATGCTGATATTTCGATGTAAAGCAGAGGCGAAGTTCGTGTCACGAATCTCGACTTACTAGGTACCAGGTACTTTCGTTCGAGTACCGTATTTTTGTGATTTTCATAACAGCACGTAGTTCGTACTGTACCTGGTACGCATTTGGCATCTCTTGGTCTTGGTCGTGGGCACAACAGGGACTCGTGTTTAGTTCGTTTGCGGACAGTCTTACGATGCTATGATGCTACTGTATTATAAACAGCTACGAGTATGCAGCTTTTCCCCTGCTCAGGATACCGCAGTAACCCCCGTTGTCACCCATTGGCGTTTGTCTTCATCTTGTGGTGGTTTCGGGATGTTGCGAACAGTTGAGGTCGAAGAAGAGGTGATGGAGAAAATCGTCAACATCCGCCCTAAGGCGATGGACCACCTGCAGGAGTTGAGACAAAGCCAAGGGTCTGAAGGCGACATCTTTTTGCGGATGGGCGTTCGATCGGGAGGGTGCTCGGGCTTGTCGTACATTATGGATTTGGTCAAAAAGGTGAGAAGTAACTCTCTTCCGTAACAATGGGCACGCCTGGCCGGATACAGGTCGCTCATACCAACTCATACCGTAGCTACACTAAATGCGAACGTCGTCAAGCCCCCATGCGGGTACCATAAATGTGCCTGACCCTGCTTTCTTGCATTCTCCGTTAACCGTTCTAGTCGTTGTATCATGCACTATTTTGTGCACGCGGTTTTCGGGCCGGCGGTTTGCTTTGCGTTGGTAAGACTTTGATTGCCTGTAATGAACTCGCTGCACGTAGGGGCTAGTGGTTCCCGCCAACGCGAGAGGGCGGGGCGCACGTTTTAGTTGCTGATAGTATAAGATGATTGTCAATAGTACCAGGTTGTGCAATCCTTGGCAACGCACATAAATACATGTACAAAATTGCAGGTGCTGCTCAGAAGGCTCTCATCTTTTCTTAGGCGTACTTGTGAGCTTTCGCCGTGCTAGCTTGCGATGAGGATCAACCCTCGGCCCGAAACTCCCTCATCTTGCTCCCCGATCCAGGCTGTGTCGGAGGAGGCCCCGGGCGTGCTTGCACCGTGCCCGGGCTGCCGGCTGGCAGGGTGTGCTGCACTCGTTTTTTGCAAAATTTAGTTATTTCAAATACGTCAGCTTTGAGTTCGACCAGTTGAGCAGTCGATACTGAGTTCCAACAGTTGAGCAGTCTAGATTCAACGTTGCAAGCTGCGTGATTCATGAGTCTCGTGGCCAATATATATATACATAGGAGTACTCGCATACGGGAGAGAAGAGAGTAGAGAGGTCCACGTACATATGGTTGGATTGGTAAAAATGATGATACAGCAGCGGTACGTGCGAGGTACGAGGTGGTTTGGCGATTACTGCTGCCGCTGTTGTTGTCGTCCTGTCATACTACCCGCCGGTACTCGCACGTACCTGGCGTATGATGCGATCGTCATGGGTTTCTCGTCCTCCCGAACGTTCCTTTGCTTTTTCCCTTCAATAGATACAACCCCACCTCCACACTTGACTGATTTAATACCACATCGTACCTCTTGGCAGTAATTTGTCGCTTCTACGGTCCCTCTCCGCTTCGTTTACTACCTCTTACAGGCATGTGCGGAGCCGCAGGCGGGCGTCAGCCCGCCGCGGCGAAGCCCCCTTGGTAAATGTATATTATATGTACAGTAGTAGTGTAAACTGCACGATATTCCGGAGTGACAACAGTACCACCTGCCGATTTGGGGTGGTTCCTGGGGCTGTGACTGGTGTCCAACTTGAATTGTTGAAACGTCTTCTTGGGTTCATCGATAACAAAGCGTTTTCACGTGACACCAATGCCACCAGTTGGCTCATGGGAGGTTCAAAAATTTGCATGAACGCCCCCGACAAAACGGTGTACTTGCTTTGGCCGCTCGTACACGATTATGTAACAGGAGGAGATCACGGAGGATGACATGGTGGAGGAATACGACGGATTCAAGTGCGTCATCGACCCTAAGAGCGTGCTTTATTTGTACGGCTTGGAGCTTGACTTCAGTGACGCCCTCATCGGAGGGGGCTTCCAGTTCCAGAACCCAAATGCTGAAAGCTCATGCGGTTGCGGAAAATCGTTTGGGGTGTAAAATACGAAACTTGTTAAGGAGCATGTGCCGCTTATTGGATTTTGGCGCCGGCACCGCCTTTCGACTCCCGAGTTTTTGGCATATTTGAAATTGGGACTGGGGGTAGAATGAGGGAGTGTCGTGCGTACATCACAATATGGTCTCTCAGGCATTTTGTAAAGAAGAGGCAGAGCAGTCATGTCCTGGGGCTAGTTCGGGCCGCCGTGAATGTTGTGCGATACAGGGTGTGCTAAAACCCTCGGCACAATTCCATGATGAGCTTTTTTGTTTTGTTTTCTTTACTGGGGCAGGGTGTAGAGCTACAGATGCCGTGTGGTGCCCCTCAAAGAAGCACACGTTATTTGGTTGGTTTCGATCGTCGTGGGGCACCACGAACTTGTTTGTATTACGAGTGAAGCGAGATGCTAATTTATGCGGCGCGGCCGCCTAAAATATATGAGCCCCGCTCTTGAGCTGAGTGAATGAACCTTGTAGAAAACTTGAACCCGAAGATCCTCGCCGTCCAACTGAAAATCTCTTGATTTTTGCATGTGCCTTCGACCAGCACACAGAGTTGACAGTTACAAATATCCTCTATGAATAGCGCGAGTTCCTGGCGAGAGCTACCGTATTTTTTGTATATACAGCTCGTATAGGGTGATGATTGTTCCGTATGCAAATGAGACTCTTCAGGGATAAGATGTGCCGCCCAAAGCAACCCAGGTTCGAAGAAGTGAGTCGCCTAGAAAGTGTTGGCTTTGGATGGAATGGATAAATATACGATGTTCACCCTGACAACATCCGTAGGACAAACGAGCGGCCGTGTATCACGCAGCTTGCAAATATATATGAGTATCGACCGCAAATTTATCGAACTCACAGCTGACATTTAGAAGAACTTGTTGAAAATATATCCCCACTTACTTGCTTCACAGCATGTTCGATTGCGTAATTGACGAGACAAAGTCGAACCCGATCTGCAAAATCTACACTCTACTCAGCGGGAAGTAAATCGATACATTTTTTTGGCTTTGCCATTTAATCGATTGGGGATGTTGGCCCCTTCACGTAGTGCGGTATATGTGAGTATCGAGCATTGCGCCGGTGATTGCGATGGACGTGACCACAGTTTCTCTTTTGTACGGCACCCAGAAATGATAGCACCACGTCAATACCTAGCCTAGACTAAGTACAGGGTTCTGAAAATCTTGTTTTTTTCCGAACGCTATCCTGTACTCAGGTTTATCTACTCCGAGAAGGGCGCAGTCCCCCCGTGCGCCTTTTCCGGTTCACGGTTTGCGCTTCACACGAATTACCCCCGGCAAGTGCCCAACCCGATTTTCCTCGACGTGACATGCCTCATATATTCCCGGATCCGTAATCCCACCTCCGCCGGCGCTGGTTTTACCTGGCACCGACTGCAGTGGTTGTGCCCCCGCCACCTCGTCAGCGTCACCGATACACCATCGTCCTCCGCCCCCCGCTCCCGGCGCACATACAAGCATGCCACTTGAATCGCATCTGCCTCCAAAAGTGCACTTTCGCTGTCAAGTTCAATTATCTCCTGCTCGCTCCCGTCGCCGCAGTTCCAGCGTTTCTTACTCGCCTTCCATAATGCCTTTCGACCTCCCGGACCTCGTGATTGCATCAACCAATGGCTGCCACATCCGTACGTACCGAGCACTACACACAAGGTTGAGGCTCGAAAACAGCGGGATGAGCCCGTTTGCTAACCCGCTTCGAGTACCTTCTACTTGTGCCAGCGATAATCTCGGCATGTGCTCTCCATACGCTAACTAATATTGTTAGTAGCTTTCTGAAGGAAGACCTCTATAACCATTCATTAACAACATTTCACATTTCACATTGTCACACATTCCACATCTCCACACCCATCCTCATTGCATACTTTCCTGCCCCCTCGCACCCGCCCAACTTCCCACCCACTGATCGACCACTCTTCTGATTACTTACACCAACGCCCAAAGGTGGCGGCTGCGACCTTTGCGATGGCACCGTTAAATCGGACCTCTCCAGTGCACCTGCTATTAGACTCTTCATGGCGGCTCGATGCACTCATATCGCAACAGGAACAAACATGCGGCGACACCTTGCTTCTTGTCAGGAAACGCACTTGACCCCCTCCACCATGCCCCCGGCAGTCTGGTGGGCGCACAGCATGATTTTTACTCGATCACAGGATACTCACAGTTATGTGTTCCCACAGAAGAAAGAGCCTGTGGCATATGCAAGCGCGCAGAACGCTTTCGCGGTTTTCTGCATGAATTGCTGAGCTTCCCGCTCTTTCTGACCCTGCGTGTCAGGTGTCCCAACTCGTCGCCGGTGGTTAGGTGTTGGTGGACAACACGAACGATACTATTCGCCAGGGGGGGAAGTGCGAACGTTCTCGACGTAATGTTATGCTTCTCTCGACGGCGAGTGATCTCCAGGATCTAGCATACGTACGGATTAGCCCACTGAGCACGAGAGTGCTCCCTATCGGAGTCCACCTCTGAAACATTCCGTGCTCCACCTGTCAAAAGCTTTTTTTAGTGGCTGAATTTTCTGGCCCGATCTGGATCAAGACTCCCTTTTCAAGCGTGCTTATCGACTTCAGTGAGCGCTGCGCGTGGCAGCTTTTGCGCCCACACATTCCCAGATATTGTACAGTATATACATGCTGCATCGATGAGAAGCTACGCCAAGACGAAGGTTTATTTATGGTTAGCATGCACGCCGCTGTGACGCTTCGTGCGTTATAATTTGTCCAAATTTGTGCTCATTTGCCACTTATTTTACAATGCTATTATTATTGCAGCTAGCTCTACGTATCAACTTAAGCACGAGAACGCATATGATGCATGACAATGATAATGCAAGAACCGCCAACGCAGTAGCTTAAGTGCAGTTACAAGTTTGACCAGTTGACGGCGTCTGTCACGCTTCTCATTCCCACCCTTCTTGTACATGTAATGCATCCTGGAACTTACGGGTATGCGCGGAGCCAAGGCGGGCGGCAGCCCCGAAGACCCCCTGGTTATACCGTACACATGCGCTCCTGAAGACATGTATCCAAGTCCCGGCAGGCACGACTATGAGAGCGTATGGGCTGGGTCTTGTGGTGTCTCCATCCAAATAGCAATGCCGTGGGAGAACACTTCGGGCATTGGCAAATTCCGGCCAACAGCCAAGCGATCGTCTATCACGATCATTTCCTCGTACTCACATACGGTCGGAGACCATCCCAAACGCTCGTGCCCGACTGCTGTGCCCCAGTGGTAAATCATATAATATCTAACGAAGCAACGCAATTGAGCACGTGTACCCTAAGCGTTCCTTTCAAAACACTGACGAATCGCATTTTTTCCTCTCGTGCTCAATGGCCGTGACATTGCATGATGACATCACCTCGCCTGTTGTATTTGGCAATACGTATCTCTTTCTTACAATTAGCGATGCCAGAAAATAACGGTAACTACACGATTGTACCTATCGATTGAAATATTCTACCTTTCGATCCATGTACAATAACAAATTATGAAGATTTAACACGTTGTTTACTCCACCTAGAGACTGGGTTGCATACTACATCTAACATCAAACCTTCTAGAATAATAAACATTACCAGGCAGGTGATATAAAGGGATGTCTTCTTGCTACAACCGTCAGATTTTTGCCCCCTTTGAGGATTCATAGTTTCCGCGCACATATTGAAATGTCCCCCCCCCCCCCCTCTTACGCCCCCTCCTTCCCCACCATCCGCACGATCGCCTAGACCTAGCACCACGCGTATAGCAAGCCCCTACATATATGATTAATACGCGCGATCGGAGTATTACACACAATCTTGCAAATACGAGTTTTGACCAAATCTTTGATTTCGCAGCTGGAGCGTATTTTAATGTTGTATGTGACCTAAACCTCTTGGAAACCCTTTCCCTTCCCCGCCCCCCCCTTTTTTCCCCCCCGCTCTCTCTTGCTCAAACGCCCCACCTAATATCGAAATCCGCCAGAGTAATGAACACTTCCACGCACTGGATACCACCTCATTATCTTTCTAGAGCCATCAATGCCGCTGCTGCAATTCCCACCCCCCCCCCGCCCCCAACGCCCCCTCCTTCCCCACCACCCGCACGATCGCCTAGACTTAGCACCACGCGTATAGCAAACCCCTACATCTATGCGACCGGAAGCCCCCCCCCCCCCCCCCCACCCCCCCCTCCCCCTCCCCCCCCCCCCCCCCCCACCTCCCCACCCCCCCCACCTCACCCCCACCCCCTCGAACACTCCGCCCTCTACTCACTGGTTGTACGACTTACAGGATATACATGATAAACTAGTGCATTCTTCCCAAAACCGTCAGATTTATCCCCTTAAAGGATGTATAGTTTCCACGCACAGATTGAGCTGCCCCGCCCGTCCCGCTTCCCCCCCCCCCCCCCGCCCCCTATGATAAACTGGTGCATTCCTTCCAAAACCGTCAGATTTATCCCCTTGAAGGATTTATAGTTTCCACGCACAAATTGAGTTGCCCCACCCGTTCTCCCCCCCCGCCCCCTTTTGATCAAAACCAGGCCCCCACGTCCTTAAAAACTCCGCCCTCCCCTCACCGGTTATTCGACTTACAGGATTCACTTGATAAATTGATGCATTTCCTTCCACAGCTGTCAGATTTTGTCCCCCTCAGAAACGGGTTTTATAGTTTCCGCAGACAGACTGACTAGCATCACCCTGTTGACCCTGATAGCTACACTGTAGTTGCAAGGGGAGTCGCCGACCTCTATCCTTAACGAGGACACACAACCCGTAATACGCGCGATCGGAGTATCACACACAGCTTGCAAAGATGAGCTTCGACAAAATCTTCGATCTCACAGCTGGAGTGTATTTTGATTTTTATAGTATCTGATCAATACCTATGAAGAGCACAACATGGATCCCGGTGAAACAACCTTCGATGGTGCAGTTCACGATTCTCAGTTGCCAACTGCCGCGTGATTGTCTCCGAGTGTAGATCCCTCAGTCACAGGCGGTGACGAGCAATCCAGACACCTAACACAGGTGTCGTTCATACCCTTGCTGTGCTTCTATGATACGTGCTGCACTGCTGTTTGTTGTGTTGTTCCTGTTGTCTCGCTCATCGCTGGCTCGCTGGCACATCTCAATATCTCAATTCAAAACATTAAAATTCAAAAAGTGTGGGTTTCCAACGCGGAATGATCAGCTTTTCTCGTTTAGGTCGTCGTGGCGGGGCGCGGGGACAGATTCGGAAATTTATACCTACCCCCGTTACGAGCAGACGATACAGGTGAAAACCCTTTTTTAAAAAATTAAAAATGTAGAATTTGCGTCGTCCCCACAGCAGTTGTTTAAACGTTTCCCGCGCGTCTCTGTGAAGTCGTGAACTCTGGACGATAGAATCATCAGCTAAGCGAACATGAGCGAGTCTCCCCACGAAGAGGTAATGTGGATACGTCACGCCAAGGACAGAGGGCTCTGGTGGCCTGCCCTGTACTCAGGTTCTCATGACGAGACCAGCTTGCTTGCAAAGGTAAGTTCAAACATTTTTGAAAGTGAGGCAACATAACGACAAACTTTGCAGCCCCGAGGGATTCACAGACAGCTGCGGTCAGGGTGACTTCGCTCATCGTTGTGTGTTCACTGGCTCCTGCTGTGTTCTCGCAGGTTCTACGCGATGTTGATCTGCGTGGCACCTCTTCACGAGACCCTGGATCGCCTATTTCGAAGTTCGTATCGTCAGAACCAGCGGGAAAGGCACATCTCTTTGTGGTGCCGTATAACAGCGACATCATCTTGGTCGAGGCAACACAACGTCGCGACTACTTTACAGCGGTGCCGCCCGCAGCAGGTGAGGACTGTCGTGTTACCGCAGTACGTGTCAGCTGCTAGATACGGCTGTGTTTCGGGCTCGCCTTGGATGGCAGTGAAACTAATCCTTGTTTGTATATATACAAGAGCGAGACGGGCACTGCATATCGCTCTAGTTTTGCTATTACTCTGGTTTTGCCAGTCCGGGCTCGCTTCGGTTTTTGCGCGCCAACGTCTTGCCCTCTCAGCATTACCGTACTCGCGTACTCGTACATATGATAGGTCAACACCTGGTAGCAGGTATGATACCATGATACTTTATAACGCTTGTACAGTAGCAGTACCAATACAATAGGCGTTTGACATCACTTAGCAGCAGCAGTGTGTATTGTCTTCACATTAAACCGTTCCTTGTAACCAACGACATCAGTACACCCAGTGTCCGTGCTGATTCTCCACCTAAGAGAGATACAAATTCTGTGGTCGCAGCCTGCTGTGAAAGAGAGTAAACCAAACAGTCGCAATTCAAGGTAAAGCAAGTGAAGTGCTGATGTACCGGGTACGAGAACACAACGAAACAAGCCAGACCATAACAAAAGACGAACACAAGAAAGAAAATAAAATAAAAAAGAAAACATAGCAAAACAAGCGAAGGAAAAATGTGATGTAAGAGCAGTGCAGCATTACAGCCAGGTATGCCTCGAGCATCAGCAGTAAACGTGGAAAAAACACAGTAGTCGAGTAGTATCGCGACTGATTCGTTTCGTTCCATCTATGTTACCAGTACATCGGTTCGTAGCGAGTTCAGGTATTGTACTAGTAATAGTAGCGAGCCCTGGAGTTCGTATTTTTTGCATTTTGGTGTTTGGTATGTGGGAGTGGGAGGTGGGCGGCAAGGTGTGAGTGAAGAAAGATTAAACCGCCAACCGCTGTCGACTTTCTGCGCTCTCGATCTTGGTCAGGTCCGGGCAAGTGCTATCAGGAGGAGGCCAAAATCCAGATGGACAAACTAATGTGAGGAACCCTGATATTTACCGACCGAGAAGCGACTTGTTGTTGGCATGACTTGAAGTGGCGTTTTTTTCGAGATGTTGGGCGCGCAAGCGGGAGCACAGAAGTTCTAGTTCTCTCCAGCGACACTCGGTTCAGCGTATGTATCCTTACGAAGCGAGTTCTAATTTACGTTGCGTTGATACGGGTAGTTATTGAGTTACCCGTAACGGAATCAGTCGTGCGTAACTGCACAAATGCCTAATTTACGATTGGTTCCAACACAAAAGGAGTTCCTTGCCATGTCCGAATCTCCATGCCGTCCGACACCGCTGTGGGATCTCCCAAAAATAAAATTCATTTCAAGTACATGAGTCTTTGTCACTGCTGAGACAGCCGCACCAGTAAACAGCAACAGCGCAGTCTGTACCAGCAGCGTTGGGTTGGGTTGACATTTACAATTATCGACCAGCGCGAGTTCCTAGCAGGAGCTACAGCAGTATCTTATATTGCGCTATTATACAACTCGCAAGTAATATACCTGATACATAATTACAAATAAAGTACAAGCTTAGAGTTACTTATCGTTGTCTTTTTACCGAGCGGGCTCGGTTGGTACATCCCCGTCCTCTCAAAACCTCCCACTTGAACACCGCCTCCTCCCATAACTTGCGAAACGGTCCAGCTTTTCTTTGATTTCTTGCTTCACCTTTTTGTTGTTGCACTAAGTATCGTACCAAGTCCCAGCTATGCTCACATTGGCTCATCAGCTCAACTCAGCTCCGCAGCGCAGCACCGTCCGGTGCCGTGCCCCACCGTGCGGTGCGGTACTGTGCAGTGCTGTGCCTTGCTGTGCCTTGCTGTGCCGTGCTGCGTGCTTTGCTGTACAGTCGTCCCCGCTTTAAAGACGCTCGGCTTAAGTCAACTCCCCGCTATAAAGACGACATTTTTTACAGAACCATGGTGGCCCGCAGATAGGACATACAGTAGGGGGGTGTCGTTTTTTCTCCAATTCCATTCCACGGCCCCCCCAAAATTCATCTCGCGAAGCTGCTCAGACAGCGGTCTGCTGCTTTCGACGCTGCTACCTGTGGGTATGGAGAGATTCCTCCCGTCTACTAGCGGGTCGTCTGCCGCCGGCTTGAGGCCGTGTGGTGAACCAACGTGCACGACAAAGTCTATGCTTGTGTCATCGATTCATGAGTGCCCTTGCGGGCGACCCATGCACGCGTATTGCGGTCGGGGCATCGGAGACGAGGGCTACGGGCAGCAGAGAGAGTGCACAGATTGCCAGAAGAGGACAGACTCGTGCGTCACAACCTCCCTTTCAGAAGCCGAAGTCCGCTCTCGTCTTGAGGAAGTTCGTTCCTACTTGTACGCGAAAGGGGGAAACGGCGAATACAGCGAATCGCTATTCCTTCTTTCGAGAACCGTTCATTCGTTTACACATGAAACTCAAGTCAAGCGTAGAGCGAAGGGGAGGGGTGAGGTGCAGTCCACCCTTCGTGATGCATGGAAGTCGTAGTTTGGGAATGCCGTTCTTTGGGCTAAGGTCGCTGGTGCGATCTGTGATTTTGCTTCGCTCGGCAAACATGTTTCATGCTCTGTGTGGATTCGGTTTTTAAAACTGCAGGGGAGTGAGCTCTCTTTGTTTCAGCGTTGTGCGTGTTTCGTGCTTCATGGTGTTATTTTTCCCCTGTACTCGAGCTGTGTGGTTTCGGGCGCAGGTGGCTCTCTGGTTGGTACGTGACGTTGAAACGGCAGTACGCATATTTTTCATGTGGTGACTACATCAAGCGTAGGCTTCAGAGGAGTGATTTTCAAGTGGGCCAACGAGAGACTAAATGTACTCGAATACAGGTTCCCTTGTTTGTAAATACGAACGCAAAGCACGCGCAGTCCACACACGCAAGTAGTCTATGTGCAGCGCCAAGGTTGTAGTTTCTCAGGTTGGCGCGGGTGGTGATGTCCGCGAAAACTTGAATTCTACATACCTACAACGGCGTGGTGATTCTTTTTCGGCGTTTGCCTGTCATGCCAGTATTCCTGCTGAAATGGCGCGTCGTTTGACGTAGGTTACGTCTCCGTTGACCCCGGGGAAGGGGAGTTATTGTCCCCGGAAAGTTAAAGACGATTCCCCGGGTTAAAGACGCCCTGAAAAAAAAAAACCCATGTGCGTCTTTAAAGCGGGGTCGACTGTAATTGCTCCTTTGTACATGCCAGGTATCATTTAAATTATCATACCAGGTACCTGTACTATTGATATTACACCAAGTTTAACGTATAACGTTGTTGTTGAATAACAAAAAATGCACTCCCAGCCCAGCTTAGCCCAGCTATACCTCAGCAGCGCAGTGCCGTGCGTTGCCGTGCGGTGCGCTGCCCTGCGGTGCGGTGCTGTGCCATGCTGCACTGTGCTTTATTTCGAACATGCAGTATCAGGCACGAAGTACCATGCGAAGTGCCAGGTACCAGTATGTACGGGTGTACTCGTCTTTTTGCTTTCTTTGTTTGATTGTCCTCTCTCCTCCATTTTTTTTTTTCCCAAATTATATGCGTACACAGTTGATCAAAACATGACATCGCCAACAAGCATACGTCACAGCACAAGTCAATCAGCTCTGCACAAGTAGCCCTTGGCATGATCAAATTGCTAGTTGCACCAGATCATGGACCTGTTCTCTCCGCCTGCTTCACATTTTGATGTATTCTTCCTTGCGCGAGCGTAGCGGGCGGCCGCCCGCGAAGCGGAGCCCTTGCACTAGTTACTACTCGTATTTTGACAAACTCCATTGGTTGGTCAACTACCGATCTTTCAAGGTGTATCATTTGTCAACACACGCACACACACGCGCATTGCATCCTGCTCCTGCTTACCACCCTGATCCCATCAAGACCTGATCCCACCCCTACCTGAGCCCTCGATACTGGCCCCGGTTACATACGTAGCCGCGGGCAAGGCCCACCAAGCAACCTGATCCCATGCCGACCAAAATTGAGGATGGGCCACCACGCCAGCGAAGCATGTTGTCGAATAAGTGATGAGGTATTAGACTGTACCCTTTTCACACCAGCAGCACAAACACAAATTCGCCAAAACGCGCCAGAACCTGCTTGCTATTTGCAAAACTCTGACCCCACGATGATATGGACGCTTTCTCTTGTTTGATTGATACAGCCAAGATCACGACCAGTTGGATATCACAGCCTTGTTGACGCCTTCCTCCACTGTGGAAAGCAAGCGCTCGACTGCGAATCGGGAGACACCCTTCGATGTGGCACCCCGTGTTTGGTGCTCATCATCAGTCGGCAGCACCTTACGAGAAAGCCCTACATCATCGTCCACCGGGACGGAGCACGAGGTCCCCGTCACTCCGCGAGAGCCGATCGCAGGCTTCCGAGTCACCGCCCAGGCCTCAAGTGCTCTCGCAGCCGACGGCGACGATTCCGAACGAGAGCAAAGCGGAGGAGGTAACAGAAAAGCATGCGAGATGGGCACTTGCGTTGCATCTGGTGCGTGCTCTCCACAATCCGGAACGAAGCGCTCGTGGGCTCAGACGTCAGACGAGCGGCAGCAGGAACAGCACCCGCAAGACCGCGAGAGGGCGGACATCACCGGGGCTAACATAGAGCGGGCGCTAGGAAAATCCCCCCGCCGCGAGTGTTTTACAGACCTCGCTAATCGTCGGCAAAGTACAAATGTTTCCGCGTCAAGCCAATTCCCTCGACTAGACGGTCTCCCCACGTCGTCTGGGCTGCATTTTTGTGGTACCCAACGCCAAAAACAGGGTCTGCAGGATGCAGGGATGGGGATGGTACAATGTGACGCGCGCAGAGGCAAGGTGGAGGGCGTTGCGGGTTCTACTGAAGGATCGTGTGGAGGGTACCTCCAACGGAAAAACTCAGGAGACTTGGGGGGAGTGGATAATTGCAGAGCTGGCGGACCTGAGCAAGCAGGCGTGGAGACTCCAGCTCAACATAGAATGGACACGTTCCGAGTGGGGTTCGTTGCGGATGAAGTAGTCTCAACAGACCGCGACGCTTATACGAGTCCTGGGAAGCCCTCCCCCTCTGATGACAATGCGAAAGAAGCGGCCCTATTCCGTGAGGCAGGGATAACCGGGGACGAAGATTTTACAGAGTTGTCTTCCAAGCTTTTGAAACTCGGGTGGAAGTGGGGTGGTCAAGTCGGTCCTTTAAGCAGCGAGACCTGGTTTCTGAAGCCAGGGGCTACAACAAAGGCTGCCAAGGCCGGCGTGGGAGGGTTCAAAACTACGGATCTCGTCGTACGTTATGTGCAGAACATTTTGGAGGTGCAGGGTGCGATCACGCCGGATGGCGAAGGCGGTAAGGTGGCGATGCAGACCGACGGTGAGTCGGCGGGTGAGAGCGACAGCGACGCTGTGCGCGAGGGAGGCAGGGTCGAGAAGGAGCAGGGGGCATGCCAGCCAACCAACGCGCAAAGAGGCATTGGCGTGACAGCTTCTACAGCAGGATCATGTGGAAGTAATCTCTACCAGAAAAGCTCTGAGGAATATGGGGGGGTGGGCAACAGAAGAGCTGGTGGACCAATGCAAGCAGGCGTGAAGACTCTGCCAGCTCAACTGAGCATGGATGTGTGCGGGGTGGGACTCGCTGCGGACGCCGTTGCCTCCGCAGACCGCGACGCTTCCACAGGTTCTGGAGAGGCCGCGCCCGCCGATGATATTGCGAAAGAAGCGGCACAATTTCGTAAGGCAGGGATAACGGGGGACGAGAATTTCAAGTTTTTGTCGCCCAAGCTTAAGAAACTTGGGTGGGGATGGGGTGGTCCAGTCAGTCCTTTGAGCGACAATACGTGGTTCCTGAAGGCAGGGGCAAAACAAAAGACTGCCCAAGCCGGCGTGGGAAAGTTCGAAACTGGGGATGATGTTGTACGTTATGTGCGGACCGTTTTGGAGGTGCGAGGTGCGACCAAGCCAGACGGCGAAGACCGTCAAGTGGCAAGGCAGTCCGGCAGTGACTCGGCGGATGAAAGCGACTGCGATTCGCTGGACGAGGAAGGTAGGGTCGAGGGGGAGCAGGGGACATGCGAGCCAATCGAAGGAGAACCATTAACGCGAGAGGGTCAGGCGCTGCAAACAGCGTTGGAGGCATTGCATCCTTCCAAAGCGCCGGGCGTCATGAAGCAACGCGCGACGGAGTTCGAGCGAGTGCTTCAGTTCATTGTACGCAGCGCCAAGAATCCGTCTGGTGGCAGCTTGTACCTCTGCGGCTGCCCTGGGACAGGAAAGACGCAGACGATGGCCCACGTGCAGGCTGAAGTCCGGCGCGTGGCCGCTAAGGTAACAACCGTTCTACGTTTTTCCCGTTTATTTTGCAAGCGGTACAATATGGCCTCTTGTGAAGGTTGGGTGTTCGCAAGCGCAAGCCTTGTATTTTCTCCATGAGGACTTTTGCTGTAGGTATGTCCAGAAATTGTATAACTCGGCGCCTGTTGACCTGGCGGCGCACGCTCTCATTACTGCAGTTTCGACCGCTCCTCGTTTTTTTTTCTCGCTCCGTGCAACGCACCAAACTGTGTCTGACCTCACCGGCTCTTGCTTTTGCACCGCAGGGCGCTTTTCCCACTCCGGCTTTTCACGGCTTCAATGGCACGGCGTTCACGGACCCTAACGCAATGCACACTGCGCTCTGGCGAGCTGTCACGTGCGGTAAGGCCGTTCCTGCGAACATCGAGAAGGAGTTAAGCAACAAGCTGACACGTCGCGGAAAGCCGACCTCCACTTCGCCGATGCTTGTCGTGGTGTTGGACGAGATTGATCAGCTCATGTCCCAGAACCGCCAGGTTTTGCGCAAGCTCTTCGAGTGGGCGGATGCCCCCAAGTCCCGCTTGGTGAGTCGTGTAATGTTCCCTTCATATGCTCGTGGACGAGGACATTTATTTTTCGGCCACCATCCTGCTGTGCCCGTGTTCTTGGCGGTTTCTGTTCTCCCCTGCTCGATGCGTAATACTGGTACGTAGCACGGCCTACTCCGCGTTACCCTTGAGCGAGACGCTTTTCTTGGCGCGTACACATCCTACAAGGTCCCGCCCGGCGAGAATTTTGAATATTAATAGTCGCCTTACACTCCTATTAGTTGTGAGTGACTTGCCTACCAATGTGAACCCTTATGCGACTCGCGTATGGCAACAACAAAAATTGAGAGTGCCCGCGTATGGCAACAACTAAAATCAATAATATATATATTTTAAATCAACAAGTGCGGTCATATCAAACTCCTGTTAATAGTACGTGAGAGCACAGCCGTGCTAAAATTACCTTGCTGCATCATGTCGTACAACAGTGTCGTTCCGGCACTAAATTTGTCCTTCCCTGCGAGTAGTCTATTTAATAAACGAAAAAATACACTTGAGCTGTAAGATCGACCAAAAAGGAATTCAATCAAAACCCAGCTTTGCAAGCTGCGTGTGATACTTCGATCGCGCGTGTTACGGGGTGTGTATACCCTCGTGAAGGATACAGGTCGGTGGCTCCCCTGCTATTGCCAGGGTCAACAGGACTAAGACGTTCAGCCTTGTTCTGCGCACGGAAACTATATAACCTACATTGAGGCGGACAAAACCAGACATGTATGGAATTCAATACACATAAAACTTTACAGTAGCGCCAGGTTGCTCTGTTAATATAATACGTGTGGCCTAGAGGCTGTTTGAGGGTTGTTCTCGCCCGTTTTCGCCTCCGAAATCCCCAAAATCTTACTAATCGCATACCTGGTACTTTTAAAATGTCCAGCGTGCTGTTTATAGAGCGAGTCGAATTAACCCTTCAGTCTTGACCGCGCGCGGATCGATTGGAAACAGGTGTTGGTGGGGATAGCGAACTCGATCGAGTTCGACGTTGGCTTCCACAACCTGAGCAAGCCACCGGCGAAGGTCCTGTTCCAAGCGTACACGCCAGAGGATCTGATGAGCATCCTCACGGAGAGGGTGGGAGAGGTCGTTCAGAAACCGGCAGTCCAGCTTTGCTCCAAAAAGATAGCTGCGACGCACGGCGATGCCAGAAGGGCGATCAGCTTGTGTCGTGAGGCGGTTGTCCTTGCCAGGCGAGACTTGCAGGACAAGCTGGACAATGCAGTTTCCCAAGAGGAACGGGGGAATGTAGGCCAACGGGAGGGGGTGGGTCTCGTAACGATCCGGCATATGTCCATGGCCCTGTCGGCTGGGCGCGTCTCTCGATACGCAGATGCCATTGCCGCAATGTCTATCCAGGCGCAAATCGTCTTGTCTGTGGCGGCCGCTGCTGTCCGAGAGGATCAGATTGATGGACCGAAAGCCGGGAAGCGTGCGCGGCTTACCCAGGGAGACTTGCACGAGAAATGTATGAGCGTGTGGGGGAGATTGCGAACGGGCGGAGGGTTGAGCCAGATTGAATTTTCGTGGACAATCGATATGCTTGAAGCGCAGGGTCTTCTAGAGCTTAAGGGAAAGCAGCACGCGGGCGGTCGAGCTCGGCAGTTGGTGTTGCATGTCGACTTTTCGGACGTGGAGACTGCGCTAGGCCGCCACCCGTTCTTCAAGGAAGCCGTTAGTATTTGATTTTTTTATACACAGATTACTGCAGTATGTATCATTCATGGACGTGGAGTCGACGATGACGTTTGGATAGGGCGGCCAAATATTTCGTGGCGATACTCCGCAGCGTTTACACATCGGTGCATAATTCGACGTTGGGACAGGGCGGCCGAATATTTGGAGGGTTTTTACTCCGCAGCGTGACATTATATATTGGTGTGCACGCGCACTGCGGTAGCGTTGGCTGTTTTTAGATGGCGTCCGAGTGTGCAAAGGTAGCGATGTGATGAAGTCATTCCTCCTGTGATTCTTGCTTGACAGTAGCCCCCGACTCGAGTGGTGTCCTCGATAATGCCAAGTTTAGGATACTTACGTTTTCCCTCTTATTGGACGCCAGCCGCTGTGTGGAAGGGGCGGTCTCCCGGCGGAATGACTGGATTTGCCTCTATTGAACGCGAAGCCACCACAACCATGTGTGGTTTATGTGCGATAGAAGTGAAAGTATGCAGAATACATTTCCAGATTCGCAGGCACCCACGAAACGCAAAATGGATACAGGTGGGGTTTACCTCAGGCCAACTATTAATACTCTAGAAGGTACTGCCATAGACGATTGATGTTTCATCGAGAACGGCAAATGAATCATTCTTGCCCATGTATGGCGATAAATACAAATACTTGATACCGGGGATGAAAAAACGAACAAGCTAATGCCTAGCTGTAAAACAAAAAGAAAAACTAGATAGATTTACACTTTGTACTGCTGTGTGTTGATGTGGCACTCAGTGATACCAGGTAAGTACTATCGGGTTTTAGTGGGGATATGGTTAAGAAAAAATAAAACCCAAGTTCACCACACTTCCACATACTTCAGGCACATCGTGTGTCAATTAACTCTCCCATTGTGTACGCAAAATGAGATGCATCACGCCGCTTGCAAAGACGAGTGAGTATTGACCCTAAATTTATCGAGCTCACAGCTGACGTGCGTTTAGTTTTTTATTTTTCAAAATGAAGAGAGGTTTTGTAGCTGGGGACACTTCGTGCTAAGCGCGTGTCCAACTTTTTGCATTCGCGTCGGCATTGAAGGCAGCGCCCATAAACTTGCTGTAGCAGCCCGCGCTGCTTGGTGTGGCTGACACGAAATCGCCATTTTTTCATGCGTTTCATCTCAACATTTAATGGTCATTTTTTGTATGTGTTCCCTCTGAAGTCCCAAGAGACGGGTTCATGAAATAATGGTGGATCGCCATGACCACCCACCAGGAAACGGAGCAAGGAACACGATCGCCTTTGTCGAACGTTTAGTTCGTGCGCGCCCGTCTATCGGTAAATATTTTGACAGTGTTTACGCAGCGAACAAGACGGATTGCTGGAAGTTTCATTTTGAATACGAGCAGCGAGGCTAACGTACGTTATCGACATCGCGCACCAATCTGCGAGGCATTTTCCCGTTCAACTGCCCGAAGCCCATCCCCCATACTGGAGACTAAATCAATGAAGCTGTCATTCATACGCAAGTCCGCTTCGAGAGCGGTTCTTACTAGGATGCAGCTCACCCATCATGCGACTCGCCAAACACATAACGGCGCTTCGCGCTTGGTGCAAGCAATGCCTGCCTGGTCGGTGAAACCCGACATGCTCCGTCGCGACATCGTAGGGGTGCGAGGGTCTAATACCTATGGTCATACGACTACAGTCATGCATGGATAACGAGTACCCCCCCCCTCCCCCAAGCGAGGCATGATCCGTAAAAAGCAATATTTATTATTTGCTCCATCACCCATGCTATCAAATCTTAACGTTCTGCTTAATGCTCTGCCGTCGCTTCTGTAAGGGTTTCTAACAAGCGTTCAGCATGCTGCTGGCCAAGTTGAAGACACTCGTTCAGCTGTCCTCCCGATGTACAGCTGCCCCCGGGTTTGTGGACTCCACACACCTAACAATAAACAGCAGACACATTTCGGCTCGGAACAATGTAATCTCCAACAATTATACTTGAAACGTAAGTCAAAAACGTGCACGACTACCCCTGATACACAGAGTCCATGAAAAGTGGTACGTACGTAAACAAAAACTTGAAACTTCGTGTGCTGGTCCAACGAAAGTATGAACGTTTCAGGCTCGGGACTATGCAAGACTATGACAGAACTCGTGGATCATTTCGCGCCCAGCATGTAATCCAAAGACGTCCACAATGCTCCACGAGATAAACTGCAGGTCAGTTGTTCATGTACATGAAAAATGAGCATCGCCCTGCTGTACCTGCCCCGCTGCGGTTGATACCACAGTAATGTGTGTCGTCACAAGTTCCTCCTCTAGCAGCGATGGATCCGTTATGATGGCGCCGTCAAACACGCCACAAGTCAGCGGCACTGGGATATGCCGAAGCTTCAACCGGGTTGGTGGGTCTGAGGTCGCAAACAAACAGCGTGCATCGCATCAAACAAGTTCATGAATAAAAATCTCTCGCATCTGACCAGATAGCGACAATTTTTGGTACCCGGTTTCTCTAAAATTGGTAACTTTTTTTGTGTATTTTCTTGCTTGGTGTAAAATCCCGACCGCACGTGATTTTTACCCAACTGCAGGCATCAAATGCCCTTCATCACTATGGACGTCTCCTCATACAAGGAATGTGTGTGCGACCTTTGGCACTCTTAGATTGCACCCTGGGAAGTTGGAGGAAAATTCACTGGACTAGAGGTCTAGAGTCTGATAGCTACATGCGTCAGCCAACGCACACCACATCTGCAGGGCGTCAGCGGGGGACTTGCACACTGTGTGCTTTGTCGACGACTTGTAATACCGGACACCCCTTCCGAACAGTCAACAGAACTCCAAGCGCACAATGGATATGCTTCGCCGAGTTTCCTCACCTTTAGTGACAAAAATCTCGTCATCAACCCGCTGAGTCCCCGGCAGGTGCAAGCGCATAAGCGCACCCATCGTTGCGATCAGGGAAGCATCAGCAAGGTTGCCATCATAGCTGAGGCAGACGATGTCCATACACAGCTTCCACGCGAAGGAACCGTCGTCAATCGCGAGGTCCGTCAGTACCAGTGCTCCCGATCTGATGTGTTATGATCAAGTATGATATGTACCAGTTACATGGCGGCCAGCCGGGCGCTTTCTAAGTCAATCAAAATAACTGTCTTGGGCGTTCTAGCATATCATGTGCACATAATTATCGAGGTCTATAAACCAGAATTCGGTAGCTCGTCCTATGCCTGCTTCCGGGACTTCTACGTACGCGTACTCGTACATAATTCAAGCAATATTCACACATATCATACGTACTTAATATATGTATGCTTGCACCACCCACATTAAGTTTGCGTGCCTGTTACATTTACAGTGCACTATTAACAGCAATAGTCGAGTTTACGAGCGCTAATGTGCTTCCGTCCCAAGCCTCGCCGTCTCGAAACAACATTCACCGCAAGTATCGGGCGGTTCATCCTCTTCGGTGATGATCTCGAGGCTTTAGGCCCGCTTATAACCTAAAGTAGCGCAGTGGTCACACGCGCTGTACATTAGTATTATAGCAGCAGTGAAACGCAGCTGGAATCGCTGTTACTATATCTTCGCCTTAACAGCCAACAGCAGTCAAATATATCTTGATCCTATAGGTGTCATAGTATATGTATGAGTAGACCACATCTAGACCGTTGTCCCTCGTACGATGCACCCGCAATTCGCAACGTTTAGAGCGCAAAACGCCCCAACTTACTCGATGATAGAGTTCTTGACGAAAGTCGCCAATACTTGTGCCTGCTCCGTTGGCCGCCCCGAGCTGAACTTGGAAGAAGACAGAGGCGTCAGCTTTACCTCAACGTCTGCAACGAAGGAACACACGCAGCGAATGACGTATATAGTTATACGTGGACGAACATGTGTATATATATACCCGGTGCTGCTCTCTTTTAATGCGAAGCATGTTGAAGTTATCAACTCAACAGGAGGCAACGCATTCGGCACACAACAAATCGGCAATATGGTGCACGTGTGTATAGCTGCGGCGTGTAGCTGCCGATGGATGCCTGTTTCTGCAGATGTCCTGCACGGCGTGGGCCCGTAAACGAATCGGATAATTTCTTTGGGAATGTACAAGCAATGGGAGCCTTCACTTCATACAGGGACAACTCACAAGACACACCAACCAAGCACCGTCACACGATTGAGCATTGCAGTCAACCAAAGACCAAGGACACGGGCGTGATATTCGCGGTAGACGCTCAGAGTTCCATCCTGGTGAACGGGAAATGGAACTTTTGAGGCGAACAATAAATTTCCACTTTTCATACGCGTCCATAATCCTTGCCGCGCAAGATAGGTCAGCGTGCAGCACGCGGTATGTAGCACGTCGCGATCCTACAGAGTGCTGTAGACCCTCCACACAAGGGATCCCAGGGCCGGTAACCGGTCGCCCCGGTGGTCTAGTGGTTTCCCTCGAATACTGCTAGCGTTGGTCCTCGAGTTTGATTCCCACCATGGTGATGCTTGACTTTCTTTGCAAGAAAAGGATTAACTGCTGAGAGCGTCTAGCAGCGTGGGTAGGTACAATCGACGTGAGTCGACGAGGGAAGAAAATGCTAAATACTTCCCGCGATAAAAATGAAGGCACGTACCTTAGTGGGGAAGGGGGACGAGGGCCCACTACGTGACTCCGGATCTGAGTTATACTACTACTACTGGGAGGGAGGGCAAGAGTAGTGCGAGGATAATTAATGGGATGACGAAAAAAAAAAAAAGGGGCACAACGAGTACAGCATGTTGGGAACACAGTTGATTGTAATCCCGCGGCCCCCATGGTCCCCCCTTCCGCAAATTACACCCGAACTGCCGATCAGAACGTGACATCGCCAACAAGCACACAGCACATTGCACAGCACAGGGCAACTTGCTCTGCACAAGCAGCTGCTTTTGGCATTATCAATTCGCTAGTCGCACCAAACCATGGGCCTTTTCTTTTTGTCCCATTTGCATATGTTTTAGCTGCATTCTTCCTTGCGCGAGCGAAGCAGGCGACGTCAGTCGCCATCGGAGCAGAGCCCTTGTACAAAATATAACTAACTGACTGTTGTAGTGTGGTACGTACCACACCCCGGACAATAGCCTATTGAACATACCGATTGAATGTCAATAGATTGGGGCATTGCATATCGATACCTACTGACACCTTCGATAGGTATGCGAACTTGTCGATCGAGACCCATTGCTTGGACCAATAGGCCCAGAGAAATTGGTACAATAGGCGATTGCTCTTAGGATAGCGTGTGAATCTGTCTATCGAGACCTATTTCTTCGACCAATAGGTTATGATAAATCGACACAACAGGCTACTGTTTTTACAATAGTTACGTGAAAGTGTCGATTGATACCTATTGTTTGACAAATAGGTGTTGAAATTGTCGATCGATATATATATATTGCTATGACCGATAGGTACAAAGCCCTGCACAGTAGTCTACCATGTATTGACTACGCCTGTCGGTCTGTCCACAAGTTGGTGTATCGAACATCGATTAGTTGAATATCGATTCGTATTGTAACTTGTAATGGGAGGGTGAAATTGTCGATAGATACCTAGTTTGCCCAATAGGTCAGAGGAATTGATATGCTTGATGCCCTCGAAAAAAAGTAGTGAGAGGTGTTTCTGAGTTGTTCAATAGCAGCAGCTATCGATTGAAATCCTCACAAGCTATCGATCAAAACCAGGTATAATCGTAAATCTGCTGTTTTGCAAAAAAAAAGGCAAGAAGTAGGTCAAGTTGCATATTGCTAGATATCATCCGAGGTATTTATTCAAACAATAGCTTGGGGTATACGGTGCGTATAGGTATGTTCTAATACGAGGGTATAAATTTACAAGCAGTAGGTATCGATCGAAACCCTTGCAAATACGAAGTTTATCTATTAAATTGTCAGTAGATATCGATCGATACCCTTGGGAACTTATTAAATTGGGCAATAGACATCGATCGATACCCACGCAAACCTATTTCACTAAGCAACAGGTATCGGTCGATATCATCGCACACCTATCTCTTTAACCAATAGGTATCGATTGGTACCGGTAAAAAGGTATTGCTCGAACGATAGCCTGTTGGGAGTCATTTTCAAACTATGTTAGTGCCCAAGATACCTATCGATATACACCTTCGCAAGCATATCGGTCGCACAATAGGCTATTGTTGCCACTTCCTTAACCCTATTGTTGCTTACAATACCTATCGATAGACCCCGAAGCCGGGCTATTGTGCCCCGCGACAGGTATCGATCCTCATAATTGCCGACCTATTGTTGGCCCAATAGCCTTTTCGATAGGGTATTATCCAGGGTATAAGAAGGAACTGAACGGAACACAAACAGGTCGCTGTAATACACTGCATGCTTGAGCTTCGCATCGCACACACATACGTAGTAATCACCGCCTTGCTGTTGAGACCATCCACCTTGAGATTCTTAGGGCACAACAAGGGCAGACACAGCCGAAATCGGGGATTCTCCTCTGGGCTGGAGGGGCGTGCGGCGTGGAAGATGAGTGGCGAACTAGAGTTGATTAACTCTAGACGGGTTGTCTTCGAGCGCCTTTGCTCTCCAACACTGAAACAACAAAAAGGGTCGACGTACCGATACCTGTCATCCGAAACAATTTTTCATTTTCTAAATAGTATGGTGAAAGGTCTGTCAATACCTATCGTCCGAAGCAATAGCATTGTGAAGGGTCTATCGATACCTATTTTCCGAAACAACAGGTTTGGTGAAAGGTATGTCGAACCTTTTGGACAAAACCATAGGTTCCGTCTCTCAGCGCCAATATCCTATCACCCACTCAGCACCGTCCTGAAAATGTGTATCGATACCAACTTGTTTTATCAACATGTTCAGATAAAGAGGTGCAATAGGCTATAGGCTATTGGCCAAACAGTAGATCATTGAAGATGCCAATCGATACCCATTGTCAGCCCCAATAGGCTACGAAAAGTACCCATCGATACCTATCGCGGGCAACGATAGGTCGCCTATTGGAATAGGATCCTATCGATTGCCTGTTGACCCTGAACCTATTGTCCAGGGGTGTGCGCGGGTGCGGTTTACGTACTCGTAGATATTCCCATATCGAAGCATCGAAGTCTCCAATAGTACAATTAAATAGAGTTTGTAGTATCAGCGTCTGCAATACACCTCATCGAGAAGAAAAGCCAACAAATATATATGGTACCACACTCCACACTCTGTTCACGCTCACCAAGCATTCCGCACATGGGGGTGCTTTCGCTTGGCTGGCCGACTTGCAGAGTAATACCGGCCAGTACTTTCGTCGATCCCAAGCCGACCAAGGCGGACGCCTGTACCCGTTCCTCAGAGAGCACTCCCACATCCACAGAAATTGGCCTAACGGAACGGAGCTTCCTCCCGTCCGGTCTAACTCCATTATTGACGAACCTTCGGTAGAAGTTCTCGGGATCAAGTCGTTGAAAGGCCTCTACCTCCATGGCAACAACTTTTCGCTGTCGTTGATCGTTTGATCTCGTGATCTTCGCTCAATGAAAGGTTTTATGAAAAATTAGCGGCGTGTTGTTACGGTGGCGAGGGACATGCGAACGAGAACAATCGCTGGCACACACACACCACACCACGGCACACACTGCTGCACAGACCACGGAGAAGTGCTCGGTATTTTCATCTTCTACCGTTATGAGGGGTGGACGGGGTGGAGGTCGAGGTAGGGGCCGGAGCGCCCCAAGTGCTGGTCAAGATTTGATACGGGAGACGCAAATGGATCTAGGAATGGACAAGTTTGGACCTGACCAGGTGAGCACCGCCCTGGCCCTCTTAGTTAGGCCAAACTCATATGCTCAGCTGAAGGGGTCCATCTTGAATGTACGACCTGGTACACGAATAAACCAGGCACTATACCCCTGCTACAAAACGTATACTTACCATGTATTTTTTCTCTGTAGGCTGTGTTTATCTTTGCAAGTGAGCCCCTGTTCAACGAAGCATATTTAATGTTTACGGCACCGACGACATAAAGCAGCTTTCTTTGGGAAAGTTGAGTACGAAGCAAGCATTCAATCGGTCGTACTCACAGCTGACGTTTTTCAATTTTTCATCAAAATCAACCGGCGCTGCTGGGGTAGCGGGTGTACCCGAAATACGAAGGCAGGAGATGTCCGAAACACGCACCATGTACTACTTGCGCTACTGCGCGCTCCTATTATTCATGTACGGGTGGTAAGATCGCACCTGATCTATTTTTGGTCTCTGTACAGCAGTATCTGGTTCCCAAAAGGGCTGAACGTATGTTAAATCTCTCGTATGATTATGAGCAGCAAGCAGCGGCCAGTTTGGACCCTCAGAGCAACCGGCTCACTCACGACACGTCTTTCAGAACTTGACGAAGAGCATGGACCGACTATGTCTTGCCCCGCAATGCTCACCTACAAACAGCCCCTACAAATCTCACGCAGTTTTTTTATCGGCCAACTGTATACCAACTGTATACCAAGTATCTTGCCTCGTGATGCATTTGCCTCTGCGATAAACTGTCCAATATCCGGAAGTCGGTGATCGGACGATTTCACGATTTCGCAGTGTGACTGCTTTGGTCGCTTTGAAGCTGATTTGGGGGCGCGTTTCCAAGGCCCATGAAATCAAGACTGGTACACCAGTACTTGCAGTATTACTGTTTCCCTCTCTAGCTCTAGCTCGGCACCTGTACAAGCACAGCTATGATACAGTGCGATAATACTCGGGCACGCACCAAACCACGGACTTCCCCCCCTTTCGATGCGGAAACGTGCTTGCCTTGCTCGTATCTTGTTTCCAGCACGAGGCACCTGTACTGTATCCTCGCATGGATCTCCCAGGGCCTGTCCGAATTATGGAGGAGGACGTTGCCCATGTCGCCAAGCAGAGAGAACTTGCAGCGGACATGGCGAAATCTATTTACTACATTACCCCAAAGTACGCCGTCAAAGACGTTGAAAGGTATTCCGACGTGCTCCACGGTGGATTTCAGGGACAAGCGCTTGCCGGCCATTTGTCCGCTGGGATGAAAAGATATCTACCGCCAGAACTGACGGACAGACCCACAATAGGGACGTCTGCGGCAGCAGGAGCGATATCGGGTCTCAAGGCTTTGCCAGCATTCGACGGCAAGTCGCTAACAGCTTTAGAAGACAAAGAGAGAAAAAGTGCTGAGACAGGGACCGAGAAGGAGAAGGAGAAGGAAAAAGAGGATGCGGGGATGCTGAGCGACATGGAAGCAGAGGTGGAGGACGAGGAGCAGGACGACGATTATGCCGTTGACCACTACGAAAGCGGGGACGAGAGTGCAGGAGACGACGAACCGGCAGCAGTATTTTAGCGTTGCCTTTGTTGCTCCTTGCAGGCCCTGTGCCGATGGCGGATGTGCGGGGCCCTTCCGCTCATGTCTGCAGTATTTGCGAGGTTGGCTCGGTGTCGTAGCCACCAGTTCAAGTGTCTTGTTTTATCGACTTGCACGCGAAAAGTGTCAGCTTTTTTTTCTCGTCATGCATCCTGTATACTTTGTATACTCATAAGAGTGTTTTGGCTGGTTTTGTTCTCTCTTTGTGCGTGCGATAGCATTTGTGCATGTATCTGTTTGACCGAGGTCGTGTAACCGGAGTCCACGTCTATTGTCGTGTCCGATTGAGGTGAACGATATCCGAAGGAAGAAAATAGCGAATTTAATGAGTGGTAAAGTTATCTAGGCGCTGTTCCGTCCTTTCTGTTAATAATGTCATTGTTTTTTGTTGACTTGTATAGTAGCAAGGAGATGCTGCCTCGCAGACGGAGACGGTCCGGCTGCGACGCAGCCACTGGATCATTGCGGGAGAACCAGCTAATAAAAGTGCATAGTGCATAGACTGTAGGTCGGAAAAACCGGGGATCCGAAACTGGTGAGTTTTGGACGTCGTGGCCTGTGGGCCTTCTTTTGCCGCCCACATATATAGCGCGTAGTAAGCCTTGAAACACATGGTATACTGCTGTAGTATTTTTTTCTTTTGGGCATGCGTGCGTGTCGCGATACCTAGGACGTTAGCTGTTTAGGCTGATAATACCTTGTCCTCCACTTAACCTCTTCACAACTGGAACCCCTTTTCGGGGACAATTTTACTTGAACTTAGTATAGGGAGGGACTTGGGGTCTTGGGGGCTCTGAAGGGGTCAAGCCCCGTCTCGGTGCACTCTGCCAAGTCGAGCTTTGTAGTAATAGCGATGGATTTGTTTTGTCGCGCTATCATTGTTTGGAGGGCGAGACTCCCAAGTGCGTGAATTGGGATCACCTCTAAATGGTGTACCTGGTACGTATATACGTACAAGGCGCTTCGCTCCGCGGGCGGCATCCGCTCGCTACGCTAGCTCAAAAAGAACAAAACATGAAGCGGACAGAGGTTATCATTTGGTGCAACTTATGACTTGCAAATAGATGCCAAGATCTGTCAATGGGCGATTAGCAAATGTCAAGAGCGAAGTGGTGCAGGACAAAGCGTGCCGGGCTCCACATGCATCATAACACGTGTTAGTAAAGGAGGAGATTGCTTTGAATGTTTATGATCGAGAACGGAAACAGAGCGAATTCGTAGTGCATCATCACCAGCTGCTTGTGGTAGGGCACAAAATACGAACGCAATACGTGGCTGTACGCCGTTGACTCTCTAAAACAGCTGTCTATACCTACGAAAATACAGCGAAAAGAAACACACGTGGCCATTCGGCTACCCCGAAACACCCTCTGGAGGGCCATAAATCCTTCCCTCTGGAGGGTGCTAAAAAATCGAGGACAGTATCGTGTGGTAAATTTCAGACACTCCACACCGACGAGCAGAGTGTTCGGCCGCGCACGCTCTGGAGGCCAATGTCATATATAAAAACCCTCTGGAGGGTATGGCATCGTTCCCTGTGGAGGGTATTCATAAAATCTCGGCCCTATCGTGCGGTAAGAACAAAACCCACCACCCGGACGTCCGGAGTGTTTGGGCGCGCACCCTCTGGAGGCTGACGGCATCCATCAAAGCCCTCTGGAGGGGCTATGGAACTGTACCCGCTGCAGGGCGTTCCAAAAAGGGTGGCCCTACAGTGCAGTCAAAACCGCACCCACCACACCGACACTCAGTGGGTTTGAATGGTGAACCGCCTCAAGACACTGACAGTAACACGCGCCACCTGTGTACCTGGTATATAGTATGTGGGAACAGTAAACATTATTGCTTTAACTTACGTCTCTACTACTACACATTACATGTTTGCTCAATCTAACTGACCCTGTCGGGATATTTTTCAATACACGATGTTCCATCTCTGATACACCTTTACAGATTTTTCTGCGTTATGCAGACACCTCAGTTGCGAGCATATAATGTGGCACAGAGTACAGCAGTATGTCGACCGTACGGTGTAAGCCGCGGGAAGGGTTCTTCGAAGAGGGCGAGCGTTGGGCAGGCGCGTTCCAAGTGGGAGCGCTGAGATCGAAGCGGGTCCCATTAATCAAGTGCGCAAGGTTTATAGAATGCTGAGAGACAAATGTGTACATATAATGTAAGGGATCCGCGTGGGTACCGGCATTTGCCAGTGTGAAAGAGTCGTGGTGCCGGAAGGTGTGAGAGAAGGGACGCAGGGGTATCAGCTTCGCTTGGACACAGCTCCAGGTTCTTCATTGTAGATTTCTTATTATTGGCGTTGAGCTATGAGAAGCTCGAGGAGACAGCAAAGGAGAAGGAGTGAGATCATGGGGGTGGGGCGAGGCTCACAGAGTTCGCTTCATCCCAGCATTGCTGCTGTGCTCTCTTCTGGACCTTTATCTATGAAACGTACAAGGAACGTTCTCCTAGATGTTCTATATTCCCATGAGCATACTTCTATCCATCTTGGTCAGAGGAGGAACGTTCCATTACCGAGAACGCTCTTGTGGTATAAGCTAGATAGATTCTACGGGTTATCCGCTCCACTCAGAATATTCCGTTCAAGAGAATCTTCTTGTGGCCAATATACCATAACTCTGCGGGCTATCTTACCGAATCTATTGCCAGCTATGCTGACACTCTATTACATTAGCCCACCCTGAATAGTCGTATATGCAGACCTCAATACGGTCAAAGGGTGACGACAAAGTTCACCCTAAAAGACCGGGAAAGGGGGTCGAAGATGCGGCTATTCGAAACAAAGACATGAGGCTATAGATTCCCCCAAACCTCGTGATGATGAGGCTTAAATGCCGCATCGCAAGATACACAACCCTATGATGGAGCTCACAACCGTGAGAGCTCGAGAAAGGGTATGTACCTACGGTATACCAGTAGCAATCGTCCTACGAAAACACGAGAGGCGCGGCCACTGAGCGCAAGGATGCGAAAGCTCCTACTCCTTTCCTGTCTCCTCGAGCTTCTCATAGCTCAACGCCAATGATAAGAAAACTACAAAGAAGAACCGGTGCTGTCTCCAAGCGAAGCTGATACCCCTGCGTCCCTTCCCTCACACCTTCCGGCACCACGACTCTTTCACATCATCACCCATGCTTCGGGTAGGGCAGGGTAGCAATTCGAATTGTTCGATTCCATATTCGATAAAGAGTAAAAAAATACTTCACTCATAAACATAGTCTAGTATTTGAGGTGATGCCAAGAGTTTGATATAGCCGAACAATAAACTACTTGCTGCCGCATCTTAAATAAATGAACCCGATTCCAAGCTTCATCAGATTTCGATCGAATAAATCCGGGCACACGCCGACTAACCCTTTAGTCTGGCCATGAAGAGACGTGTGGAGTGCGTTTCTCATTACGTTTTGACTGATCAAGCATCCGGGGCCAGCAAGGTGACTGACTGTGCCTTCTGCATGTTCTCTTCATAGCCACAAAGCAAGGCAGACAACTCGCCAGTAGGAGGGGGGGTGTAGCGAGGTAAAGGCAAAGGCCACACAGAGCTACGAAAGAAAAACAACCACAGTACGCGTCCGATACCAAATAAAATAGACCAACTACCTATATATATCTCATCGCTGCTTGATGATCAGGATGGACACTGGGTTGGGTAGAAAGAACCGACAACACACAACACACCCGGCACAGCAAGTGCTGCGCAGCAAATGAAGCTGCCAGTGTTTGCGTATACTCGTGTACTACGTGCTCGAGTGCTCGCACAAAACACTCCAGCTCAACAGGATGAATCTATACTGCTGTTCGTAGCTACTTGTTGGTGCAACTTGCCTGAAAAACTATTATCGCATTCATATGTATCAACGGCAGCAGCAGGAGCAGCCCTTCGAAAAGAACCGCAGTTCAAAAGATGCACATACATGTAGACCGGTATGTAGACTACGGGGAGGAGAGCATTGAATGGTTGATTGCTACAACAGAAGGTCAAACTGTGCCCGAGCATCCATGGTAAGTTAGTAGTACGCATACATCAGAAAACGCTGGTCGTGAAGGGAAGCTGCCTATACTACGTACATGCTAGGGTCAGCGGTTGTAGGAGGCGATCGTGCAGCGACAACACAGCAGTAAGTAGTAGTATGATAATAGGGGGAACGCTTTCTATATATATGTTGGATACGTCAAATAGTTGTAAATATTACGGAGTAGTATATTTCTAAAGGGCTGACAAAATGTGATTCATATCATACCACTGCAATTATTTTAAACAACTGCTCCGTGTCGTATGTGCGCACTACAACTCCCCCTGTCAAGTATAATACAATCTCAGTCTTTGGGATAAAGTAAGATGCCAATATCGTTTTTGTCCCCCGGCTACCTGCCCTTTCTTGGGAGCGACAGATGGTATGAGGACGCTTGACAACCGGCACGCGTTCACGTTTCATGGGGCGCGGAGCACGAAGGGCGAGGGGCGTTCAAGTCGATCCTCTCGCCACAGCAACACCGTGAAATGTAGCGTGCACCTACCGTAAACACTCACGCAAGGATGAACTGCGAAGCAACTTGGACAGCGCCTCTTCGGAGAAGCAATGCAAAGGGCTGGCAAAATATGATTTCTACCACTACTACTGCAATATTTTAAATTTTGGACACCAGCAGCATGGAAGCGACAGCTGTGCCCCATCACAGTGATCCGAACGAGTCTGCGGCCCCAACCCCACCGGTACCTGCTGCTGCCGCGCCTCGAGCGACGATCACGTTGTTTTTCTCCGGGATCAGCCCGCTTACCGGTGCCGGTGCTGGTGCTACCGATACCCCGTTCACACTCCTTAGTAGTCGTTAATAGCGTTAGCACACCCCCTCAATACCACACCCCCTCCTTACCACACCCCCTAGCTGCGGGGCTACCGTGAAGGGTTGCTATCACCGGGGATATACGTTAGATACAACACCCCCCAACATCAGCACACCCGGTGATAATATTTTTAAACGCCAAATTGTTATTTTCGTGGTGTGCTTTCTTCCGTGTTATACGGTATAGACATTTGTCTCCCACATATTATTTCTTATAAACCTTATTCTGCTTCGCTCTCAGCGCTCCCACTCGGAACACGCCTGCCTACACCCTCATACTCCAGAACCTTGCCGGTGGCTTTCTTTTCGTTCCTTGCTTTCTTCGCCTCCTTCGTGTTCTTCGGGACCGCCCCTGCACTATATCCAAGACAAAAACCACCCCCATGCACTAAATCTAAGACAAAATATTCAGCACCGCTTCAAGATAAATATCCCCACACTATGTTCAAGATATTTTTCCACAATAAATCAAGATATTTGTTTTTCGAAAAGTCGGACAAAAGTAAAAAAAAACAGATCTTCAAAATTCGATTCAGAATCGAAAAAGAGTAACAAAAATGAGCATGACAGCCGTTCCCACACTAAATTCAACATAAAAAGTGCCCATAAACAAAATCGAGAGTACAAAAAATATTGCGTTCCTTTCTTTCTTCGCCTTCTTCGGGACCACCGTGACACAAACTTCAACACACAATCTCCACCACCCCTTCGAGATAAATATCCCACACAAGTTTCAAAATACTTTTCCACTTTAAAATCAACATGTATATATTTTTCGTGAAATCGCAAACAAGAAAAAAAATCATCTTCAAAACGCGATTCACAATCGAAAAAAGAGAAATACATGATCAAGACAGCCGTTCCTACACTATGTTCTGTTAGAGATGCTACTTGTCAGAAAAACCGGTGCCCATTGCGGGTGAATGGTATCTACCAGACGGTGTGAGAAAATTTTGGAGCTTGGTACTATTTTCAGGCGTTCCCCATAGGGGGTGTGGTTTTCAATGTACCCCTAGTGATAACGTGATGGTCGAAAAACGAAACAAACATATATCACCGAGTGTGCTCATCATTGGTGTGCTCATGTAGGGTGTGTGTTATCTATAAGGGGTGTGTGTGCTCTCTTCCGTGTTATACGGTATATATAATATTTTGTAGTACCCGGTGTTGTCCACATGGGGGGAGGCGGGGGGGAGGGAGGCGGGAGGGAGGAGGAGGGAAGGGGAGATGGGGGAGGGGGGGAGAGGGGAGGGGGGAGGGGGGAGGGGGGGAACGGAGAGGGGGGAAGGGGGGAGGGAGGGAGGGGGGAGGGGGGGAGGGAGGAGGGGGGGTCGTGCCTGTGTTGAGTATCGAGTGTCGAGTTTGTGTGACGTTGTGGTGAGTGGTGAACGCAAGATCTTAGAACGCAAAAATAATAATTCCAAAAAGGGGTTCCGATCACGCACGTTTCTGATTGGTCAACACCTCTTTTTGGTCTCCACAGCAGTTCGCAGGTCGAGACGTGAGTCACGCCTGGTTGGGTTTATCTCTTTGGAGCACTAGACGAACTCTTGCTAAGAAAAGTTTGCTGCGCTCGTCACATGGTGCCTTGAGTGCGACTGAATCACATTCTGCATTACGACTCCGAGCGCAACGGTACCACAAGGTGTGTACCCCAGATGCTTGTGCTGCTATGTTACGCGGTGGTATCAACAGCAGCATCAATCAGCTTCTGAGACCCGCTTGTGCAGTTTTTCAAATAATCATGCAGTTCACATCGAACAAGCTGTTTACCTAAGTTCGTGCTTGTTTTGTAAGAGGACAAGGGTCCCACCGATCACGCGCCAGACCCACCGGGCACGCTCCCTTGTCTGGGCTGGGCATTATGTGTTGCGGGTAGGACCGTAACAGCTAGATGTATCACCGAGCCCTCTGGCACGGGCTTAGCATCTTCTCCAGGGTCCCGTTTACTCGTATTTTTCTTGGAACAGCAGTAGTAACAAAAGGTGGCGACGCCTGCTGAACTCGAATTTTCAAGACGCAAAGACGCAAGGGCGGCAGGTTTAAAGACGCCGAGGTAGCCCAGCGGCAGGTATCACTTCGTGCATCACTGTTGGTCGTGCCCCCTTGTGACCCTGGCCGTAAAGAGCGGTGACCCTACCGCACCTGCTGTGAAAGAACATGTCGTGCAAACTTTATGTCACGAACCGTGCCCTAGTGCAGTGAGGTCTAGAGTCAGGGCGAGACATACGAGAATATCTATAAAGAAAGGCGAAGCAGACAAGGATATCTAGCCTACTAGCATCGCAGGGTCCCCATGTGGACTATGTCTGTAGCACGCCTCAGATATTCATAATGACTGACCTCCGAAGGACCGATACGACCGAGTTCAGAAGGCGCTTGTACGTTCCTCGGAGAAAGAGAGCAAGTCCCCTGTGCAGGTGCTCAAGATATAAAGCCTCCCAAGAAAGTAGTGTGTAAATGGTAACTTGATTGTTTATTCGCAGGGTTTATGAACGTGAACCCAAGAAATTGATTGTGTCCGGGTGGGGAAGCCACACCCGACTTAAGGAGGGGGCGTAAATAGCGCGACCCCTACTATCACGAAAACGCTTTTATCCTAGTAACTCTTGAAATTGTCACGGAACCGTAACATCCCCCCTAGCATAATGCGATGACAAGAGAAATACGCTATAGCAATCCTGTGACTGTATAGCCAAGGGTAAACAGCCGCAAAGCTCTTTACCGAAATAATGACCTCGAGGATAGGCTAACAAACCGAAAACAAAGGGGCCATAAGAGGGAAATCCTCGATAAAAACCCTCCCCCCTGCCTTTTAACTGCGTATTTGATCGCCTGACCACCATTCAATGGCTAAAAGTCCGTATGTGAACGAAATTAACGTGCATGAAAGCAGCACGCAACTCCACGGCACTGACTCGTCTACTCCTTTTGAGTCTGCCCACATACAATATAATCCTCCACCAAAATGCAATGTTGGTAGCTCAATAAATACCGCAAAAAGAAAAAAAGCACGACGCGCAAATAATTCCTAAACCTTTGGCAAAAGTGGAACTCCGGTGCCAGGTATCAAAGCACGAAAAGGAAGCATCTGACACAATAAACCTCGAACAAAATAAACGGCCGAAGGTCAAGGATAAGAATGTAGCCCTCTCCAAACAACCACTTAATAGTCCATTCAAATTCAACTCATACCCAAATACTAAACACGACCCCGTCACTGCTCAAGAGACTGTACCAACAGCCTATCCGACTCTTCACAAAGCAGTGCCGCTCCTAGAAACAGGGCATACCCCCCATGAGCTTTGAAATAGAATCAACGCAGATGCCCAGGGAAACCCATACAACGAGCAAAAACCCGATGAAATCCCATTCGTAACTGCGAAACGAAGCCATTACAATCGCAGAAAGGTTGTAGCAACAGTTGCGCCTCCAAAGGAAGAACTGAGTCGAAAAATGCAAAAGCAAAACGAAATAACACGGCCAACAACAACCAACACCAGAAAATTGAAGAATTCAGACTGACGAATCAAGACCGGCCAAGACGCCATATTACTATGACCAAACACGTAAACATTCGCCTCGCACACCAGAGTGCTTTCCTAGATACAGATACCCACGCAAAACATTCACCCCGCTATCGCAAGAAAGCATCATAACATTTTTCGACCGAACTACCCCACTCCGAATCGAACTGCTGCCACCAACTGGATGCACCATTCTTCCCCCAACAATTTCTCAACAGGACTCGTGGTCAAAGTGTAACTGAACAACTAATACGAAAATCAGAAACAGGGTAAGAAACCCTTCGCCTTGTCGGCGGACCCAGTTATGGTCGCTTTAGCGCAGTCGCCAGTAGCCGGTGTTGTAGTCCGGCACGTGCCTCTTGCAGTCTGATTAAGTAACTCAGGTCCTTACACACGGCCCAGACACCTATTTGGCGGACAGAGACGAGGCGTCGCGACGAAAAGGAGGCACGGGCAAGGGCTCGGAGCGAAGGAAAGGCGTAACAGCGCACGGGCAAGGGTTCGGAGCGGAGGAACGGCGGAACAGCGCACAGGTCAGACTTCAGAGCGAGCGATCGGTGCACGGGCAAGGCTTCGGAACGAAGGAGCATCGCGCGGGTAAAGCTTCGGGGCGAGGGAACAGCGCGCGGACAGGGGTTCGGAACGGGAGAGTGCGCACAAGCCAGGGTTCGACGCGAGGGAACGGCGCGCGGGGAAGGGTTGGTCTAGATGGGCGTCCTTCCATCGCCTTCGCATTAGAGATGCAGGCTTGGTACCCATCGTTTGGTGTCGGGTGATTCCGTGCCGTGGCAGGCTTCTGACGAAGGCGGCACCTCCCCCTTTTCACGAGCTGAAAATTCATGGAAAGAAAGGAAAAGAGGAACAACTGTAACAATTGTGGGCACGGACGTTAACGGGACGGCGGTAAATAACGATGAACCCACACAGCCGAACAGGGGCCGGGTTGCCGTCTCCTTTAGAATTGGAGACGGCAACAAAGGTCCCAACAACAGGTGCGGAGACATCTTTAAAAGACATTTCCCCTCCTGTCAAACAAACATATCATATCGAACAGAAGTAACACAAACACGAAAAAAACAAAACGAAAAGAAAAGCAAGTGCACGTCCCATGGCAAGGCAACAACCGTGGCAGAAAGCAGCAGCAGAACGGCAGAGGAAAGCAACACGAGGAATGAGTGAACGACAGCTAGCTGAGGAATATAGCGCAGTATGCGAATCTTTGCACTCACAAAGGAGCGCAAACTATGT
Source organism: Undaria pinnatifida (assembly GCA_012845835.1). Taxonomy (NCBI): domain Eukaryota; class Phaeophyceae; order Laminariales; family Alariaceae; genus Undaria; species Undaria pinnatifida. The sequence continues at coordinate 11,563,913 of JABAKD010000028.1, forward strand.
GCGCAATCGAGGCATCCCACGGTAGGGGTTGCAGCATCAGTCCCTGAGGTCCTCACATGAGGAACTCAATATCTCACACGAAAAATGACTTCGAAGGCATTCGTTCGCACAACCCGACCAAGCTTCTATGCCTTAGTAAAAAAAGTTGTTGTACTCGTGAAATTAGTTCATTGACCGGCAGTTCCTCACATGAGGAACTCAATCGCCCAGGGACGTTTTGGCGCAAAACCTGCAACCCCTACCGTGAGATGACTCAATCATGCTCTTCTGCTTAATTGAGAAGGACATGCAAAACAAAACAAACTGCAGTAGAGACAGGCGGAGGCGGTCAGACAGCAACAACACCAGAAAAACAGCGGCCTAGCAGCAGCATACATTGCTTGAGAGATGAGTGCAAAGGCAGGGAGTTGATAAATACAGCGGAGCATGCGAGCCTTTCAGTGTATACGAAGGAACGAAACTATGCGTGCGCACATGACATCCGGTTCAATAAAAAAGAACAAGCTACATCATCAAGCGGCTCTAGTATCCGTGTCGTTGCCTCATCCTAGAGAGAGTCAACTATGTGGTCACTGCTTGCTGTGTCTGACGACAGTGATGTCCACACCGCAATCATCGCCTGCATCCAAAACAGAACACATGAAAATGGGGAAAAGGAACAAAGAAAGTAATGGAAAAACAGACCGACGGTTCAGCAAGTACTGCACACAGAAACGATGTCGCGGTAGCCACAACCACAACAACAACCCGACGAGGCAGCAGTAACAACAGTGGAACCCTTCCCGGCAAAATGAAATGACAGACGAAGGTAGGCATGCATAGCGTAACAAATTGACAACGCCATTTTGTGATTGATCAAGAGCGACCACCTCCAGCTTGATCACGAGCAAACGTGGAGTTGGGTTTGATCACGGGCAAATGTGCGTGATCATGGTGCTCGTTCATGGGTAAACGTGAGTTTGATCATGGGCACACCGACAAAATGAAATGACAGATGAAGGTAGACATGCATAGCGTAAACTATATGACAACGTCATTTTTTTTATTGATCAAGAGCGACCACCTCCAGCTTGATCACGAGCAAACGTGGAGTTGGGTTTGATCACGGGCAAACGTGCGTGATTATGGGCAAACGTGTGTTTGCTCGTGTGTGTTTGCTCAGGAGCAAACATCGCCGGTTTGATCACGAATGAAATAGAGCAAAGACAGGAGGGAAACATCAACCTTAAACTAAATTATCTGAGTGAAAAAGCTCCTGAAGTGAGAAGGCGAGGAGCATGTCAGCACACTCGGATTGGACACTATGTCACGAACCGTGCCCTAGTGCAGTGAGGTCTAGAGTCAGGGCGAGACATACGAGGATATCTATAAAGGCGAAGCAGACGAGGATATCTAGCCTACTAGCATCGCAGGGTCCCCATGTGGGCTATGTCTGTAGCACGCCTCAGATATTCATAATGACTGACCTCCGAAGGACCGATACGACCGAGTTCAGAAGGCGCTTGTACGTTCCTCGGAGAAAGAGAGCAAGTCCCCTGTGCAGGTGCTCAAGATATGAAGCCTCCCAAGAAAGTAGTGTGTAAATGGTAACTTGATTGTTTATTCGCAGGGTTTATGAACGTGAACCCAAGAAATTGATTGTGTCCGGGTGGGGCAGCCACACCCGACTTAAGGAGGGGGCGTAAATAGCGCGACCCCTACTATCACGAAAACGCTTTTATCCTAGTAACTCTTGAAATTGTCACGGAACCGTAACATTTACAAAAAAAACGGGAAATACAGGATGTGCCGCAATCTTGACTGTTTCCACACTATAATTACCACATAGTTACCTGATTATCGCCTCCCCCCCACGCTGTTTTTGTTTTTTAAGCGAGTTTGCAAGTGGTATATAGCCTGGCACGTACGATCAAGTTCTCCGGCGGTGGCTACATGACGTTGTGCCCATGGTTGAGATTCGGTCGGAGATTGAAAGGCTATGGGCCGTGACGAACCTGGGGCAAAGTCGGTCCGCATGGTGTATTTTGCGACAGAAAGCGTTATGAGTCGCGTCAGGAAACGGTGACGGCCGAGCTTAGAAGCCGCGGTACGATGTACCGCAAGGAGTTGTAGGTGTCAAAAACCGGTACGAGTCTGAATTGACCAATCAGCGTCGCGGATGGGGATAAAAAACTTGGGTGTATTCTGCTGTACCACACGGTGGCGCGGAATGGTGGCGGTATACCGCTTTCTGTCCTCTGCCCATAATAATAACGACAAGAGAGCGTTTTCATTTTTTAAATGTACAAGGGCTCCGCATGGGCGCCGGCATTCGCCGGCGCCCATGCTTCGGGTAGGGCAGGGCAGCACTTCGACAACTTGAGGTGTAGCTGTCCGATTTGGCATGCATTGAACTTTAAAGTGATGCCAAGAGTTTAATACGAACATGGGGTTCTGAAAGTCATGCTTTGACAAAAGAAAAAACGTAATATTATACAACAAAAAAGGCAAGGATAGGCGAAACAAACTACTAAATGCGCTGTCAAGTAAAAGTTGGCGTCTATCAAAACAAAAATACCGAAAAGAGTATTATTGAGAACCTGCGTCGCCTCTAGGCGAAACAAAAGAGGCCTTGGCATTAATGAAGAGACTGCACTGCTGTCCCCGTGGCAATGGAGGTTCGAAGTCGACAGGATGCAAAGTCGGTTTGCATCAAACGTCGACATGAGGACATGTCAGCCGGCGAGGTTTTGGAAGAAGATTGCTTTGTTTGTTACGTGAAGGCTGTCGCATTGATTGGTCTGCGTGGTCGCGGGCGAGGAGGAAAACGTAGAAGAGGAGGGCGATCTCTCGTTGAGGCGGCGTTGTCTAAGATTGGTGCGGGGGTGGCTTTGCTCGTACGGGAGGTTAGCGTAGCGCTTCTTCTCTGTTTTTTCTCGGGAAGGCGGGATATGTGTGTCTGCTGTCTCTTCTTCGTGGGGGCTTTCACGTTGTCGAAATTGGACGCGTCTCCTCTATGCATAATATCCGGAGTGTCTCTACCATGACGACTGCTGATAGTGCCGTGCGTATTTCCTAGAGACTGACATATCATTTACTGGTAGTAATAATAATATACCTTTGCAACATTTTTTTTTCTTCATCCCATTTATTATCCCCGCACCACTCTCGCGCGCCCTCCCAGTAGTAACTCAGATCCGGGGTCAATAGCGGGCCCTCCTCCTCCCTCCCCACTTCGGCACGTGCTTTCATTCTTACCGCGAGGAGAATCCAGCATTTTCTTCCCTCGTCGACTCGCGTCGAACCAACCCACGCTGCTAGGCGCTCTTAGCAGTTGATCCCTGTTTTTTTTTTTTGCATTTTTGCAAATAAAGTCAAATCTCATCGGTCGTGGTGGGTGTCGAACTCAAGGACAACCAAACGTTAGTAGTATTCGAGGGTAAAACCACTACTATTGATAGACCACCGGGGCGGCCGGCTGACAATTGATTAAAAAAAAAACAGGATCTTTGCATAGAGAGCACATTCCCTCCCCCACATTGTATGATATTACGATGGTTGACGCGATATGTATAGAATAAAGCGCCAAATACCTAAGTATCAGCGTACGCGGAGTTTTAGATATCATTAATAACGAACGACCGCGACGGCAGAGCACGGCAAAGCATAGCGCGTCGCTCTGCTGAGCTAGCGGTGCGCTGCTGAGCTGAGCCGCAGGGCATCGTAGGGCACTGCACGGCGCTTCGTTGCTGTAAGCTATAGCGCTGCGATAGTGTGCTGGGCGGTGTCGAGCTGATGAGCCAAGCCCAGATCTCAGCCGCTCAAGCTTTGTCAAGTACAAAACAAATGGTGCGAATCAAAGAAAAGCTAAAGCTGGACCGTTCCGCAACTAATGCACAGGCGGCAAATTAGCGGCAGTGGGAAGTTCAACTTACTAGACAAAAAGGAAGAAAGAATCGCGAAAAAGTTCAAAATCGTGTTGGCAGAAAAACCAAATTTGCAGGAAGCAGCTGAAAGGTCAAGAAACAGGCAATATTTAAGTTGTTGTAGTTGTTGTCGTTCTCACATTAACTCGCATAATCAAGTCCGTGGTCACAGGACAGGCTCCAGTCACTCTGGAGCTGAGGAATACCCTAGGGGAAAAACACAAACCAAAGGTGGTACACGCATAAATCACAGCTGACGCAATTCATGCCTCCACCAGAAACATATAAAAGTGAAATCGGGAGTCAGTCTACGATGTGCCAGGTCCATACCGGTGCATACGTCTCATTACTCGCGCCTGGAAAAACCGACTATACCGCTTGCCAACCAAGAAAGACTACCACGTATATATTACACGTGGTATCTATCACTACGCATGCGCACAACAGACGCAAGTCAATTGGAAAAAAGAAACAAACAAAGAAGAAAAAGGAAAGGAAATGGGTGCATGGGGCCAAGAAAAAGAAAAGGTAAATAAATTTTGGGGGGTCTACTGGCGAGTCTTGCCGCCAGCACGATGCCACGTGGTTTTTCGACGATCTACAGCAGTACTACGAACGACTTCCGATACACCCCCCGAAGCACGGACTACCAGCGAATTACGCGATCGACAGCTGGCCGTGGTTGTCACGTGTCTCTGTGTTGGGGGCCCCTGTGCGCTGCCTCTTGTTGGCTCTTGCTTGGGTAAAACATGCGGTGTGCTCGATGGTCTCACGGCACCAGAATCAGAACGTCCGCTCGTACGACGTATCATTCTTACAGGAAATAAATGTAATACCTGGTATTTTTTTCTCCATCAATAATATGAACATGAAACGGTTGTTATATATTGGACAGAGTGATGCGTGTACGACTAAACTTGCCAACGGCACTCGTACTGCACTTTGAGCTATCTGCTGTGATTCTGGTTGCTACTAGTTGCTGCTGTATGTGCTAGAAGTTTCGCCCTTCGGCTACTGCTGCTGCACCTGATGTTGTGTGTTTGCCAATGTTGTCAGTTGGCGTTCATGCTCGTCGTACATACTGCTGTTCTCACCCAGTACGTACGGGTTTCCTCGTAACTCGACGGCACGACGACGAGCTCAAAACAGAAGGGAGGTGACATGAAATGGCATGGACAATGGCCACATAGAAGCGAGCACAGCGGGATAGTTCGCTGCGAATCAACCGCACTCGTTCATGCCTACAGCAGAGGCTGCCTGGAGTGTCAGCGGCCGTGCTAAAGCCAAGGCCAAAGGCCGAAGAGACGGCTCTTCTGCCTGCTTGGTTTTGTCTCGAGATGCTGTTATATATAGACTATTGGACAGAGTGATGCGTGTACGACTAAACTTGCCAACTGCACTCGTACTGCACTTTGAGCTATCTGCTGTGGTTCTGGTTGCTACTAGTTGCTGCAGTATGTGCTAGAAGTTTCGCCCTTCGGCTATTGCTGCTGCACCTGATGATGTGTGTTTGCCAATGCCGTCAGTTGGCGTTCATGCTCGTCGTACATACTGCTGTTCTCACCCGGTACGCAAAATTCCAAACATTATCACGAACCGTTTGGAAATGATGCCAATTTTGTAAATCATTCAGGCGTTGCAGCCATTAAGATTCAACAATTTTTCCAAAATTCCTCCTCGACACTCGCTCGTCTCGCTCGGCACCCGTCCGCGTTCACGTCGATGTGCGGAACGGACACGGCAGGGCGAGGGGCGTTGGAGCCGCCCCCCGAAGGCGGCGCTCGAACCAAGCCATATTCGACCGAGAATTCCAGTTCCGCGAATCGCATACTTAGACCGAGACAAAAAACTCCTGACCAAAGTCCATGACACCAAGGAATGACTCGATATTCAAGGAATGATTAGATATATATTTATATATATACAAGGGCTCCGCTCCGCGGGCGGCTGACGCCGCCCGCTACGCTCGCGCAAGGCAAGGAAGAATGCAACTAAAAACATAGACTATGTAAAAGGGGCAGAGAGAAGAGGCCCACGATTTGGTGCGAACAGCGATTTGATAATGCCAAGAGCTGCTTGTGCAGAGAAAATTGCCCTGTTGTGCTCAGCTGTGCTGTGTGCTTTTGTTACCGGTGTTACGTTCTGATCGGCAGTACGGGGGTAATTTGCGTGGGGGAAAAATAGGGGGCCGTGAGAGATCTAATACATAGTCTATAGAAAAAGAAAAAAGAGGAAAAGTAGTACTCTGTACACAACAACACGCATTACACCCGGTACTGCTCTATGTTCGAAAGAAAGCACACAGCGCAGCGACACAGCACCGCAGCGAAGGGCACGGCACCGCACCGCATGGCTCCGCCCGGCTGCGCACGGCGCTACGCTGCGCTGCTTGGCCATATATAGCCGGATTGATCTGAGCTGGGCGTGCATGTGATCCAACAGCGTAGTATCTGATGGTATGTACAAACCTGGTGTAGCAGTACCGGTATGTACTTCTTGGCGTTTCGTATATCGAACGAATCTGGAAAGCAAAGAAAAGCTGGAAAGGTTCCGCAAGTAATATAGAAGTTGGAGCTCTGAGAGGCCAGGGATGGCCAATCCCTGAGAAAGAAAAAATTAACTAAGTCTATATATATTTTCTAAAGGACGTCGTCAGCTGTGAGTTTTCGACGAATTTAGGGTCGATACTCATATTTGCAAGCTGCGTCTTGTTTGTACTTGTAATATACTATGTGGGTGAGCTTTTTCACTCAATGGGAGGGGTCCCATTATTTTTGTTTTCTATGTTTTTGTTCATACATGGGTCTATACATGCAGTATTTATTACCAGGTGTATTTTTGTTACCTTTTCTTTGCTGCTTTCCGGGGACTAATATGTATATGTATAATTGTGTTTTTTTTTTTTCCCTTCGGGCGTATCTCTTCGTGTTCGCACCTTTGTCCCAAACGTCGGGTGGGGTGGGCACGATTCGACCGTCGGGCTCACGTTGCTGGAGGTTTGGGCGCGATCCGTGCAGTGTGTCGCGCGTGCCAAGCCTTTTAATTTTTTTGGCCTTGGGCACACTTAAGGCAAACCCCCGGGTTTCCGCAACATCCCCGCGGGGATTGGGTTTCTGCATCCCTTATCCCCGCGTGCGCACGTAAAATTTGGATGCAAACCCGGCTCTTCTGCTCTCGTAGAGGGTACACGTTTCTTTCCCTCTTTTTGCACAGAGCACCACGCTACGATCCTGCCGCCCAGCAGCAGTCCAGCCCCCTAGCAGCAGCAGCCTGCAACTGTATGCGCGTGTGGCTGCTGTTGTAGTAGCTGATTCTTTGATCGGAGCGTGGCATTTGTCACCCCATCATACCCCATCTTCCTGGTGTGCTGCCGCTTCGGACGCATCTCTATTGCATGTCCATAGATCGCGCCATTTTCGTCGGTAATATAGAAACCTTTTTGAAAATAATTGATATGCTAACCCATTCTTACATTTACGTCCAAAGAGGAAGTATTTTCCCGTACTTCATACCAAAGGGGTATTGTTTTGTGTCGGAGATTTTGCTCACGCCACAGATGACAGGTACCAAACATGAGGACGGCACAACGCTACGTGTACAACCCTACTGCACAGCAGCAGTAGTGGGATACATCATGTACATGCGCGTGGCGAGTTCTCGCTATGCTGAGGCGAGTTGCTTTCGTCTCCGCGAGGGGACGATTTTGAATCGGACGACGACCAAAACAGTCCAGCGTAATTTTGCTTGACTATAAAAAGCAAACAGCAGTGGATATAGGCGCTGATGGCACAACGCTACGATCCTGCCGCCCAGCAGCGGTCCAGCCTCCTAGCATCAGCAGCCTGCACCCCTATGTGCGTGTGGCTGCTGTTGTAGGAGCTGATTCTGTGATCAGAGCGTGCCATTTGTCGCCCCACCATACCCCTGTCTGTGCTGCCACTTCGTGCGCATCTCCATTGCATGTCCATAGATCGCGCCAATTTGGACGGTAATATAGGAACCTTTTTATTTTAATTTATCTACCAACCCATCCTTACATTGACGTCCAAGTAGACAGAGTGATTTACGTCCGTAACAGAGGGGTAATCATGTTATGGGTCGGAGATTTCGCTCACACCACAGATGACAGGGACCAGACAACATGAGGACAGCACAACGCTACGTGTACAACCTTGCCGCACAGAAGAAGCAGTAGTGGGATACATCATGTATGTGCGCGTGGCGAGTCCTCGCTATGCTGAGGCGAGTTGCTTTCGTCTCCACGAGGGGACGATTTTGAATCGGACGACGATCAAAACAATCCACCAGCGTATTTTTTCTTGAAATTAAAAAGCAAACAGCAGTGGTATGTCAGTGAGTGGATATTATAGGCGCTGATGCTCCATGAAAAAGGGCTTTTCTGTCTCAGCGACAATAATAGAAGCCCTACAGTTCCTCATTCCGCGCACTCTCTGCGACGAACTGGCGGTGAAGGGGGATGATTGCCCATCCTGGCGTGTATCACTCGTCGTTAAGTTCAATATCTGGCTCAACAAGAAACGAAGAGTTCCTTAATATCTGAAATTAATTGCTGATTTCCATACGAAACAACACACAACAACAGGAAACAAAGAAAAAACATGAAAAAAACCACGATAGAAAGACGGCGCACAGAACAACTGGCTGCTGATTTGTGTTTTTGCCGGTTGAAAATCCACCTACTATTCGTCCTTTTATTTTTACCACGCAAATTTTACTGCATAAGAGTCGCCCGTATAAAAAGTCCCCATCGTACGAGTACTGGCGCTGGACACGTACGTACTAATGGGATTGCCACTTATTTTCGGTCCTCCACCACGACGACGGCGAGAGAGCGAACCGTACCCGGAAGGGCGCCTCCCCACACTCCGCTTCTCCAGCTGCGGACAAGTTAAGAGCATAGTTTTTACTACCACCAGGTACATCTTATTTGCCCACAGACAGTCAGATGTTGGATGTTTGGGTTTCGTTCTTGCGCCACTCCCTTAGGCACTTCCCGGAGGGGAACCTTGTTGTAATTAATTATAATTCGGTCAAGCTTCAGGACACGCTCGCTCATAGTACTTGCTAATTTATAGGGGTAACAATTGTTGGCGAAGCCTTTCTGGCTTGCGGGGCTCAACTAAAAAGCTTCTCAAGCGACGAGCCTCATTAAAATAGGTCCATCCCTACCGTACAGCACTCGACGATCGTGTCAATTGGAAAAAACATCGGAAAAGCCGTGAAAAAAGAGCACCCAAAAAAAAGACGAAAAAATCGGAGCTGAAAAATTCTAAATCGTGTGCGCGTCCCTGGTCCCCTCCCATGCTGGCGCCAAGATTCCAGTTGCAACTCCGCTTGGCCGATTTCGCGGTTCCGCGCTTCGCTTTTCGTGCGACTCGAACAGAAGGGAGGCTACGCGTCGTGGCTTGTTGTCGTCATCTCTGATTCCCCGTTGGGTGGTGTGACGAGACCCTCACGTACACGGGCGCGGATCTAGTGTCGTATGAGCCCATTCGCTCACGAATATCTGCATCGTGTGTTTGACAGAGCTGGATAGTGAGCACTTGAAAACAGCACCAGCAGTGTTAGCACAACTAGTATGTCGTGGGTTGTTGCAAATGCGAAGAACTTGTCTTTGGGGCTGCTGGTGCTGCAGAATACATCCCTGGTGTTGCTAATGCGTCACAGCCTTACTGCGGGAGGACCACGCTACATGTCATCAACGGCCGTTGCGCTCATGGAGGTGAGCAGTGAGCAGCCGGCACAGCAGTGCAAGAGCCTTTGAGCCCTGCAAGTGCAAGAGCCTTTAAGCCCTGCGTAGAAATGACGAACACTTGAAATGAAACACTCCGACCTGTGAACGCGATCTGTCGTGACAGGTAAACAGGTACGATAGCCTACCGTTCGCCTGTGTATTGATGCTTGAAATAATATATTCAACCCACCCTTTCCCGCGAATCTCGGAATGCACAGCAGTAGTGCATCTATCGAGTATCTCTGCTCTTGTCTACTTCACCACCGTACGTCATGGCTGCTCTGTGTCGATCCTCCTCGTATGGTCTAGTATCCCCCCGATCGGCGTTTCGGATTTGAATGTTCTTCCAGTGTGGTGTCTTCCTGCTGCTGCAGCTGATGTTGCGCATTACCAAGTACCTGGTACGTAATACCAGGTACATCTGTACGAGTATTCATATTAAAAAATGTTGGTACTCCCGAAGTATGCCAGAGCCGGCCGGTATAGTGGAGAAAGCCAATCATTAATCACTACTGCTGTATGCACTCGTACCAATGAACAAAATAACAGGACCGCCTCTCACAGGCACGAAAACACACACCCACGTACCACACGACACCCACGTACCACACGACACCCACCCACCGACCAAGCCATCCACCCACCCACCAACCCAACCCTGTGCTACAGCAGTGCAGCAGTACGTACAGGAGCAAACAGACGTACGTAGTCAAACTTTGCCAGCGCAGGCCGGTATATCTGAGACAAACGAAACACCTTGCAAAGGTCGTCAGAGTACCAGTATCAACCAGCACCAGCCATTTCAGGTCATACTACAAGCACTGGCAGGTACTCAGTCATTTTCAGCTTGTACTCCAGGTACTGGCAAATACTCGGTCATTTTGATCTTGGAGTACAGCAGGTACTCAATCATATGCAGCTGCAAGTACTCCAGGTACTTGTAGGTACTCCATCGTTTTCAACTTCCAAGTACTCCAGGTCCTGGCAGGTACTCAAATCATTTTCAGCAGGGCTGTTTACGAGTCAAGTCAAACCTCATCGGTCGGGTCGGGTCGGGTCAGTTAGAATTAGGGTTAGGGTTAGGGCTAGGGCCGACCCGACCCGCGATTTTTTGGAGACGTCTTGACCCGACCAGACCCGCGAGATTTTGATACCCCTGACCCGACCCGACCCGACCCGCCACATTCCGAGTGATCCGTGAGGTGCGGGTTTCATGCCGGTCGGGTCGACTGGACTCGTGATGTACATCACGGGTCAATGTCGAATAGTCACGGGTTGAAACACGTCTGGATATGTACCTTGATCGGTTGGTTGGGCCTTGGTCCCTCGTACTTTTTCCAGGATGTCGCGCTTCTCTGCTATTTTTACCAGTATCATTTGCCGCTTTTTGTGGTGTCCGCGCGAAAAATGAGAAGAGCGCAACCCACACATGCGCTTAGCCGTGCCCGTAGTGCTAGACCCCCGGGTCGACCGGACAACTCTAACCCGGTGGCTTCTGCCTCCACTCCGACGAGCGAGCTAGCTATGAAGTCTCCGACCCCGGCAAGCAGACTAGCTGAGCCGCAGTAGTGGCCATTAGCTCTATCAGTTACCTATAAAAAGCCGCTACGCTCAAACGCTCGTTGTACGCAGAGTTCGTTCGCACAGAGCATGCTGTATGCCGTATCTGGCACGTTGCTGAGTACCCGATTTTTTACCCCGTAAACCCCAGGGATAACAAGTAATCATCCCCAAATTACGTCCCCTGGGCCGTATTCGTACTGCGGAGAATTTGCTTGGGGCACGTGCGAACTTGGGGTCACGCCGACGGAGCTTTTGGGATTATCGCCTTCGCCATCCGTCCAGGTAGCATAATCTATATACGTTCGTATTTGAAAACCTACAGTTGTTCTTCATTCAGCTGCCTGCACATGCAACCGTTGAGCAGCCAATACTAGTATTGCTGTTGGTTGACTCTTTGCTTGCCTTCGATCGTTTTGGGTCTTGATACCCTGCGACTGTTGTTGCTCCCTTTCATGCAGATGTTGAAGCTGGCCGTATGCTGCGGAGTGGTTTACATGGTGAGTCTCTGCTTTTAAAACGTCGATCTTCAGAGAATGCTTCATCTTACTGTGTGGCTTTGTCATGTTATCGATAGGCGCCGAGGCGTCAAAAGCTACAGCGGTAGACTATGCGAGTTACACTTGATTTCCCCGTTTATCTTTATTTCCTTCTGAAGGTAAAGGTGGCGAGATCACCTAGAAACGCGTGGGTGAAGTTTTAGCGGCATAGGTATATCAAATGGTTTTAGCTAAAAGACAGCTGTTCATTATGAAGTTCTTTCAAGTGCGGTGTTCGTCCGTGATATCACCAAAGTTCACACACCTGTAAGTTACAGATGCAAGTACCTCACTGCGCCCCGGTGCAGCGAACCAAACGAGTGTGTGCGCACCACATTCCGGCAAAGTCTGCGTTGGTTCGACAGCACGTCAGTAGTCGCAATCGAGCAAGGTCTTGCTGCCTACTGTATGCGTATCTAGGTTGGGCAATACGCTGATATCCAGCTGTCTTTTGCTCAAGTCTCATGTAGCATGCAAATGTACGGGTAGTCCGACCATCGCGTAACGCTTGAGCCACCAGTTGGTTGGTTGATAGGTTGGTACGATCAAATAGTTTTTAGTTCACTGCGACATTTGTTTTAGACCTAGCTGTGCTACGCGAAACACGATCATAATCATTCATTCATGTACCCCAAAGAGGATGCAATCCAGTGTTTCCCTCACCTAGCGAGTACGAAGTATGTGTTTTTCGTATTAGTGTTGAAAGTGCGCACGCAAGACGTAACAATATTCTACTTTCGCCACGGATTTTGATAGAGCCGTGGCAAGGACTTGATATCCCCTAATACCCGACACCTCTTTCGACTTATATATCGATCCTTGATACCTCAGACAACGGCTAATGTCTTCCCTGCTACCGCCGCACGTTGCCTGCCGGCCACGTATCACCTCAAACCCACGCTCTCTACCGCACAGGAATCTGGAGAATGGACGACTTTCGTACGGAAATTGCGTGTTGATGTCGCAAGGAAGCCAAGGGAGATCGCCAAGCTGACCATCCCAGCTTTGTTGTACACGGTGCAAAACAACATGCTGTACACCGCCCTCGCAAATCTCGATGCGGCCACATACAGCGTGTGCTATCAAACTAAAATCCTGACGACAGCTCTGTTCTCGATGATCCTCCTGAGCAAGAGGTTGAGCCTTACCAAATGGGCGGCTCTCATTTTGCTTACCGTTGGCGTCGCCCTCGCCGAATTATCAGGCTTATCAACCAAGCGTGTAGCAAGCGCAAGCATAGGCGCAGAAGAACACGTGCAATCGCCGTTTCTTGGTTTCATGTGTGTGATGGCGGCAGCGTGTACCTCAGGCTTTGCAGGAGTGTACTTCGAGATGCTCTTGAAGGGCAGTAAAACATCCTTGTGGATTAGAAACATCCAGATGGGTATCCCTAGTATCTTGATTTCGCTATTCAGCGTAGTTGTCAAGGATTGGTCAAACGTTAGGACAAAAGGTTTCCTCTTCGGGTACAACTGGACTGTCGTAGGGGTTGTTTTGCTCCAAGCGATTGGAGGGCTGGTCGTTGCCGTGGTTGTTAAGTACGCCGACAATATTAGGAAGTCGTTTGCGACGGCGGTGTCGATTATCATCTCGTGCATCATGTCTACCTTCTTGTTTGACTTCCACCCCAACGGCGTTTTCGTGCTTGGCGTCATGTGCGTGTGCGCATCCGTTTTCATTTACAGTAGGCCGCCAGCCGATAAGGGGCTGCCATCGTTTCACAAGGTGCGCTCCACTACAAGACGAATATGATGCCCTGACAACCTTGGTACATGGTACAGATCTAGTGTACAAAAGAGAGGACCAAACCTCTAGTGGGCCCCGACATAGTTTTGAAAACTGCACAACAACTAGACAGGGTTCCCGTGACCAGCGTATTGCAGATAGATACACCATATTCCCACCATGGCATCGCGAATACCAGGTATACGCCAATTTTTAAGGGAAAATAGTTTTGATCGCGTCTACGGGGGCTCGACCCTTAAGTGAAGAGCTTTCTCCAAGATTGCATCCAGGATCTCGTTGAGCTCCTTGGTCGGAAAAGCCGGTCGGAGCCCTGCAGCGCCTATCCGCGCCCGTCGGTGTCCGCGAAGAGCATCCATCCACACGGCCTTGTTGCCGGGACAAGCGTGGATTGCTCGCCAAAATAGATGCTTGGCTTGTATGTGATTTCCGCGCATGGCCTGCGCGTCACAGATGGGTATACATATGTATATGGACATGTTTTTTGGTTGTGTCTTTTTTAGTTGTCAGATTTTGCTACCATAGCGGACGGAGTTGCGTAACCTACAGCTGTTGCACGGGTTCGATGCGTTACTACAATGGGACCCGAAGGGTGCGCCAGCTAGCGTTGGGCTGCGAAAGCAACTGAGTTAAATCGACACACGACGCGTATGAAAATACGTGGAAGTGTGGTGAGCTAAAGCTTTATTTTTCCCCATCCGCCGGAGGATAAAAAAAGAAAAAAAAAAAGATGCGATGCAACGGCCAGCAAAAACGTTCCCTCGTCTCATGTGGGAGCTACTTAGGACGAAGAAAGAGAAGATTGTATTTGATATACACGTACCTCCAAGCTCATGTACATCCGCCACAACATGGGAACCCTTCGACCGCTTGGGTGGGTCACTGCCGATTCCATGAAGCGCTTCAGCCTGAACAGAGTGGAGTGGGGTAGCAGAGGTTCTGAGACGCACTGCACAGCTACTATAGCTCAATAAATAGACGGGGGTGATCTATGCTGGCCTCTATGATACTAAGCTACACCCTCAGAATATGGGGAAATCCGAGAGTTCGGTGGCAATGAAAAGCACGCAGAGCATGAATCCCTTGTCTTTGAAAGGACCAGCTTGCGACCCTGCACTCGATGTGAAATTCAAATTTCCACACGGCAGGTCTTCATCAAACCTGGCATAAGATCCAGGAAGCCAGCTCTTGACGCGAAGGGCAGTAGTATCAGCTTGATTCGAGGTGGCTGGTGCTACAGCCCGAATGCTGCTCGTGTCCAGTTCGCGTGTGATGGCGGTCTGGCGTGCCTCGCGCACACAACGCATCACCTGTAACGAAGAAATGGGATGTAAACGTATTACCAGGTTGAGCAATGCATAATGTCTAAATCGGCCCTAAGAGTATAGAAAGGTAGCCGTCTGCTTAGCAAGGGGAAAGAGTCGATGCGCCGCAGAAAAAACCAAAGGTCAACTTTAACCATCCACATAAAATTACAGGGGCAACACAACGATTGGTTCCATGCTTTGTATGGCTCTGCGGCACGATAACCAACAGTACACTATCGACAGAGATGTTCACGCTATTTGAGGCCACCTCCACTGCTGTGTCAAAGGTGTCCAACGGCAATATTCGGCCTTCACTAACTCCATCATACCTGATGAGTGGCGAAAAAAATCCACTCTATCGGGGTTGGCCCCTGCCCCCACGCCAACGCTCGTCTCCGAGACACCTGGACCCGAAGAATAGAACGCACACCGGTATTCAAAATGGGTTAGTGTCTCGCCGAGGAAACGCAAGCGGCAAAGAATCGGACACCCGCTCTTACACTAAAATCCAGGCAAGAATTAAGTAGTGTGCTGGTTACGGATCGTCATGTGCTTGCGTGGAGCTAGAGGACAACTAAAAAACAAACTGAAAACAAGAAACTAATCGTGGAGACCTGCCTCAAAGAAATGGTGCACCAACCGCTGCTGGCTGCCTGAAAACTCTTCCGCATCCAAAAGCAAGCACAGCATTCCGGGCTCGGCCGGGAACGATTGCAGCCCACGAAGCAGCACCTCTCGCACCTGACGAGAATGCGGACACAGAGGGTGTACGTTTCATGGATTTGGAAATATAATGGAATTGCGGATTGTGAGTGGAGACGAGTAAAATGATCTTGCAGATCGCCATGTTCAAACAGTGGCACAAGAACAACCCGATTCCCAATAGCGGGAATGAGGAATTGCCTTTGACAGTTGATGGCCTAGTATGCTCAATGTTCACCTTGCGAGGTCCAGTCTCCACTGGATTGTAGCGTTGGGCCAACACCAGCAGTTCGCTGAACGCTCTGTGCATGCGCTCAAGGCAAACTCCAAGAGAAATGTGGTCGGACGTCACATCCCAGGTATATGGCCTGTTGCCTAGTCTCCGATACAAAAAAGAACGCAACGGACACGAGCGCTAGAATTATGAGTCTCCAATATGCACTCTAAATTGTAAAATGAACTGGGCACCCTCTTGTTCATTGACACGGCGGCAAAATAAGTCGAACTGCCTCCGAATATGGCACCCCAATTAACAGGGACGCAGTCCCTACCCTGCCCTACCCACTTCAGAGCGCAGCGCAATCGGCCCAGTAAATTGCAAGATGACCAAATCCATGAAGGTAACATGAGCCAACGTCAATCACAAGGCGAAAAAGTGATGGGTTGCAGCGACCGAACGCATTCGTCTGATCGACACCATTTCAACACCATAAATAGGCACGGAGAGCACGTGGGCACGCCTGGACAACTAACACACCCTAATTGTGTATGCATCACATGAAAACCCCGTTGCAATTACCCAACATTGGTAGTTATCAGCGAGAGGCTTACCTTGTAGCGTGCCGCCAAGGCGTACGCTACCAGCAATAACGGAGGCACCAGCAGTCCCACCAGCGTCCGTGGGCATGGGTACGCTTTGCGCCAACCCCAGACACTTCGCCATAGCTTCATCTGCCGCCTCTTGTCCTATTGTGAGAAACTCTAGCCACACCCACGCCACTGAGTAGTACATGAACGAAGGCGTCATGTCCAAAGCACCTTCAAGCCTGTCGGACGTGTCGACGCCCGCGCCTGCTTCAGGGTGCGCAGCGGCACTCAGATTTTCGTGCTGCCAAGGATACTCAAGAAACATGCCATGCACAAGCACATGCTCTTTCTGGCAAATCGCTCTGCCTTTCGCATACTCTAAACATCCTCACTCAATTATCAGGTACTCAACAAGGAAACTCCAAAAGTCAGTTATACCCTGCGGTACAGTACGTGGTGAATGCCATCCGCGGTAGCATCTGTCCGAAAATAATACTACATATCGCTTTCAAGGTGTAACGCGCATTTAGTTGTCGTTCAGTGCGAGTTTACCTTCTTGCAGCTGCTCCGTGGCTATGCGAGCGACATGGGCAGCCATCAGCTTTCTTGCCGTCATGAGGCGAGGGGGGGTCGCACAGGCAGCGTCCGAGCTCGAACCTTTGCCATCGCGCTGAACAAGCGAAAAACGAGAGAGAGGCGGAAACGGTACGCAGTGTCAACTCCGTGGTGAATAGCACTGGTCGCTCGACCATGCTGCTGTCAATACCCCGATTTGTCAAAACGATAGTGAAACAGCAAAGGCGAAACCTATAATATTACTGTAGTGTAACTCACCTTGGACTTTTTGGTCTTTCGCCGTTTGAAACTCCCTTCCGCGAAACTGCACAGCACCAAGAGGGCCATTTCTCGAGTACCACGACCTTGCTTCTCGTTTCTTTCAAACAAATCGCCGACGCCAACGCTCTTTTCAGGCGCGATGTCTACCCCAGCGTGGGGGTCACGCGGGCTTAAGGGAAGTCCAGCGTGAAGCCGGAAAGTGAGCCAAAAGAGTTCGGCAGAATGAACCTTCTTGTTTTCAGGAAGTGCCTGCGGGCAGTATCAAAAGCATATGAGATGTTCGACATGTGTCAATTCCATGCAAGAACGCAACATCATGGTTAATCCGCTTCTAGCCGAACAAACCCTATCAATGTGCTCCATCTTTGGATTTATTTTTCACCATAAAGCGGCCTCACCTGCACCATGGATAGGGCCTTCTCTGCCACCTTAATAGCCTCAAGTCGACTGCCCAAGAGCGCCAGAAGTTGGACATACGAACTCCAAAGTCGCAGGTCCATGGCGCTCGCCTGACTAGCCTGCATAGCGTGCAGCGCAGGTCGCATTCGCAGTGAGACCACCGGGGCGGCAAAACGCACACAGATACTTTAGCGTGCATGATTCTGTGCATGATTCTAGCAAGGCATTCCGGACCGTGTGAATCCCGAAGCTCCTGGAGGGCTGCCACACACTGTACAGCAAATAGATGTGCATCCTCGCCGAAATACGGGACCATAAACCGCAACGCGTATCGAGCACTGGTTTTAATCGCGCACCGGAGCTTGTTGTCACAAGCCAGAACTGAAAATAAAAAGGATGCCCACCTCCAGGAGGGATTTGGCGACTTTCCGCGCCTCGTGCCCATGCACGTCTTCATCAGACCAGGCTGCTACGCTCCTTCCTTTCGATTCTGTCGTTTCAGAAGGATTCCCTGCAGAGAGGTGACATTTGGGGAAAAAGTTAACTCCCTTCACAGGAAAACAAGTTGGCGGCAGTGAGCAGCTCTGGACGAAAACTTGCAACGCGCTTCCCTGGGCGCAAGCAGCTGGTACCATGTCTTGAAGCTATACCTGGATCGCTGTTTCGGCCGTGCCGAGCACCCGCTGCCGAAGCAAGTAAACCTTCGAACATGATCAGCGTGCACTGCAGCTGAACCAGAATGTCCCCGCTTGAATCTGAGGACACAGAAGCCTTTGCATCCACCGTTGTCAGCGACTCAGGGGCACGGATGAGGTGATGCAAGACGTTGCGAATAAAAGTCTGTCGCGAAACATCGCGGGCAACTTCATTAGTGAGCAGCAGAAACTGATCGGCTGCAGTGCTGACCACCAGCGGTGGGAGGCAAGATCCTTGCCGGCCGGTGCACTTGATCACGCCTTGCCCTTCGACAGGTAGATCGCCCCCTGAAGCGCTCCAGACAGCTTGCAGACCATTACTGACCGCAGAAATTAGGCTACTGGATAGCCCCCCATCGCCAAAAGATGCCGCGCAGTAGGCCTCTGATATCAACTTGGGAGAGTGCGACACTTCGGATCGAGGGAATACCAGGCCACCCGCAGACAGAAGCATGCTAACCAGAGTGCTGCATTGAGTGGAGAATGACGGCGATGCAAAAGAGAAACAAAGAGATGCTCAGAAACTTACACGACAGGTGAAACTATGGCCAAAACTCTTGTGGAGTTTGAAAACAGCACGTTTATCTGGAAGCCGAGACATGCGTACGTTGGCCATGACGATACTTTGTGCCTACGTGGCAAAAGGTACATGGACGGGGAATCTATACAGAAACTCGCGTTGAGTAATTCCTAAATCGCTTTCCATTAGCGTAAGCAAGGTAACCACTTTCAGGAGGAGCATATAATCATATAATCATATGATCATATCTTCTCACCATAACGAGGCGGGCTGCGCCAGGCTGAAAATAAATGGTCTCAGATCTTCGATGAAAACGACCCGATCGGGCCGGTCTTCCGCTTCTTCAGCATCCACAGTAGATCTGGGGCCGAGGGGTAGCGCCGGGAATCCAAGTCTCAGTGGAAAACACCGCCGGGTGGTACTGGTAACGGAGATAATTGCGAGATACCCGTCGAAAACTCCACAAGGAGGGTGGCAAGCGCAATGTTGCTTCTGGGTGTGGGAATCCTGATGTCGCCGAAGTGCGCCCAAAAAGCAAAGAAACGATAGAACTTCCTTCCGAGCGATAGTTCGGGTCTGTGTTAATCGAGGGCAGATAGGTGTTCTCGCTATGCGACCACGCCATTCCCGGTTGTCATGGCAACAAGTCTGCGTTGCGGAATGCGCAAAGCTCACCGTATTGGCTGCCACTGATGCCGAGTCAAAGCGTCCTCTTTTTCGGCCCAAGAAGAGAACTCGTCGCCTTCACCAACATCTTCCAGCGCTGCCGCTTGCTTGGCTATCTCGGCATCTCGTTCCCGATCTCCTCGGTTCCGTAGGCGTTTAGACGCAGCCGCGGCCGCCTCCACATCCTACAAAAATCGGCGAATATGCTTACGGAGCGAGAGTGAGTGAGCGTTCTTGGCGATAATACAATGACGTGATGACGAATTTTTCGTGTTAGGTGAGTTTCGCACTACGTCTCGTCTGTGGCGTGATATCCAAACGATGCAGCGCAACTAGAGGAGTACACCACCGTCGCTTGTACACGAACTCACCCGCTCTGCGTTTCCCTCCGTTGCATCTCCTCCCCGCATCTGGTTCAGTATCCGCCCATATTCGAGCCCGGACACCGAGTCTTGAGCACCTTGCACGTCAATCCGGTATCCGTGCCTGCCAGTAACGAGTGTTATAACACCGCGTGATGATAAGACATGAGATGACGGCAAGCTGAGACGTGCACACGACAGCCATATAGACTGTAAAATGGATGTTCCCAGTGACATGAAGATGCCACCTGCATCTACTGCGTAGCTTCACAAGTCCATGCAGGACGTACCTGACGCTGTACGCTGTAGCCTCCGACTTGTCCACCCATATCAAGCCCTCGGCGTCCACTGCCCGGGTGCCCTCGTCCATGAAAGTGGTAGCATTTCCTTTCCGGGTGGACTCCATTCGGCCACTTGCGTCATGTGGGACCGCACTGCTCATCTCCGGAGGCTTGGCACTCACAGTATCTTCGAGGGAAGTCTCCGACCCCCTAGTACTCCCGCGCGGCGACCGAAGTAAGGAGAGCTTTTCGTCGAGATGTGAGTCTGAGATTTTTGGCAGAGCGTCGTCGTCACTGGCATATTTAGGACGCGGCGTGGGGACGTCATCCGTGTGAGACGTTTGGGCCGTCGCTGCCAGTGCCATAGCGGCATGGTACGCCTTTTCCAGGACATCAGACCCAGGATTACCCTTGGATCCACCTTGTTCTGACTCCTGCGCCTTCGCCTGCGTTAACGGAGAGCTTACCCCGCCGTTGAGAGGGACTTGGACGGTTGCTGCAAGCAACTCGTCGTTGAAAAAATCAACAGCGCGTTTCCGTTTGCCACGGAGGCCCGGCGACTTAAGAACCGGAAGCTTCCGGGCTGGTACCTGTATCAAAAACGAATGACAAAGGCCGTTTGCATACATTGCACGGAGCCACGCCTCATTTCACCTTGGCAGCGTCAATCCAAAACGGATACTGTTAAGATGCTGTTAACGTTCAGGCTCTTAATCGAAGACTGCGTGGCATATAGCGCAAGGCATGCAACCTAACACAAATAACGAAAAGGAGTCACACTTCCACAGCAGTCACAGTACGAGCAGCCACAACCAGAAACATGGACAGCCACAACAGTGTGCCTTGAGGCCGGCGTGCACGATGAAGTATTCAGCACATTTGCACGGGCGTGCGCTAGCCTCACCACGTGCTCTTGCTCAGCTCCTGTCGCCTGCTCCCGTGATTTGGCTTTTGCCGCTCTTTCCGCCTCTCGCCACGGCATTAGTCCTGATAAACAAGGGTGCGCGTCGCCGATCCTCGGCGCTTCGCTGTCCCAGAACGATTCCAATTCGCCCATAGACACCGTGCTACCCGGCTGAACGTTCAACTCCACCAAAGCTTGCAGCACACCTAAAACACGCTCTTCGTAGCTTCATCATCAGACGCCGGGCGACAAAGGACATTCACAGCGCACGGTTTTTACTGCGAGACGTGAAAAATAATCTACGGGGTCCAAGTGACATATCTCAGAACTGTAGACAGTGGCTTGATATTGGTAACAGAGGCAAGCGTTAGCCCTGCGCTTCACGTATCGTGTGCTCTGAGCGTTGAGCAGCAAGATCGTTCGCGGTTGAAGCAATTTGCGGCGAGGATGCTACCTACACCCATGTATGCATCGCGACGTTCATGGCACGCACCCTGCTGCCCTTTCCATCATGCAGTAGCTCCAGATCACCTCCAGCAGCTCTTTTTCGGCAAGCATGTGATCCTTCCGATCCCCTAGCATTGACCGTCCCCCCTGAGAACAACGTAAGCGCGTTCAGGGTCGTAAGTACGGACACGAGTGGAGGCTGAAAAGTGAGGACAGGTCCGTCTTTGGATGTGGCGTGCTTTTCATTGTCGTGGCCGCACATGCGCAAATTTCCATATCCTACAGGAATATAATGGCAACGCGCGGCCGACGACATTAACCCATGCCACACTCACCATGATAAACACCCCTTTGGCTTTATGTTCCTCCACTTGGGCCTTTCTCGTCTCTTCTCGTTGCGATCTCAGAGCTTGCAAACAAACGGCGTACGCAGATCGCCGATTTGGGACCGAAAACGATGCAAAGTGTCCTGCCTTGAACTGAAGGTATCTCAGCCACAGCGTTTGAGAGTGGTTGCTCCTGAAAATATAAGACAGTGCATGTGACATACGCTAAGCGTAGTGAACAAAGAACAAGTAGACACACCCAGCTAGTACGGTTTGTGAGTGAAACGGGCGAAACTCGACCCACCTCGCGATATATAAAAATTGTGCAGTAAAACGAATTACGTCACCTTACGACGGCATACGCTAGACAATGAACAGTCTCACTTCTCGATGGCCCCCTTCCACAGAGAGTCGACGACATCATGCTCCTGCAGCTGATCGGCCAAGTGTAAGTGCGCCAGCCTCAGTCTCACGCTTTGTGGATTGTGTTGTAGCGCAGCCTCCAGGACCGAAGCACGCTTCTCCTGAGTTATTCGCACCACAGCCGCTGAGGTGGGCAGCAATGCATGACCTGAATATTGGTAAAACCAAACCACAGCCCACCGGGAGAGGAGAGCCTCGTTGAGCGTCTGATAGCATTGCGAATTGAATCGCCATCATCATAGCGTCTGACGGAATAGTACTGAACGAGCGATTTCACGCGAAACAACCATTTCGAGAAGGTCCTACTGTTTCGTGTGTTGAGCGAAGAAAATCAAGTTCTCACCGCCACCATGAACAGCCCGTACGGCTTCTTCCTGGAAGTCTGAAAACTGCAACCAGAGGTCTTCGGAACCCGGACGTTCACGCGTTATCACGTTGAATTCCTTCGTTCTTCGCGTCACCCATCGCTCAAGGCTCTCCATGTGCACGCCCTCTTGCTCAGCATTCTCGGTCATGTCGCTCTGTGCGGCAGCAGACATCACCACTGCATCCACAGGTAGAAAGTCGGTGCCTCCCTTTTGCTGCTGCTGCGTCTGTCTGGTGTCTTCACGGTCACCAACGGCAGGTATCGCTCCTTCTGCAGTTGAAGTCCCTCTGAGGGCTAAGGTGTTAGTCCACTTCGTCGCGTGATCCTTACGCTTGTCTCCCTTCCACATTTGCACGCGGGCAAGGTGCCCGTCACTGTTGGCACTGATAGCTTGCTTGCCGAAATATCTTTCGGCTTTCATAGATCCTCCCTTCCCGCGAATCTCTCTTCTCCTATCAATACAAGTAACACGAGGGGAAGGTCTGCACCAGTGACACCAACTGATGATGCGCACGTATCGGCAGCAAGAATAGCGCGAGCTGGGACCACGCTTACATAGGGCTACCTACCTTTGGACAGTCACAGCTGGCTTAACCCGCTTCCATAGGGATTGCATTCTCAACACATGCCCGTGCTTTGCAGGCTTCGCGGCAAGCATGGCATTGTTGAAGCGCCCACCTGGCAGCTGCATTGGCACCGTGATAGAGTGGCACATCCAGGCGGTAGAATCCTCCGAAAGACAGGGTGTCTTGGTCCCCTCTCCTGTGTGGCAGAAGCGCGAGTCAATATGGGCATTGGCATGTACCAAACATTGCCTCGAAATAGGTGGCACATAAAACAGCGAGTGTCCAGAGAAACGACCTCCTTTTGCAAACCGTGTTCAACGTTGTCAGGCCATCGGGGCTGTTTACGACATTTCTCCGGATGTCCGCCGTTGTGGTACGAAAACCATCAGGAAGCACACTTGTCAGACTCTCCATGCGGGCGACAACCGCCCTTTGGTTGTCTTTTCGTGGTGCCCGTCACGAACGTCTGCCACGACGCAACGAAGGAGTCTTTCTCTGTGAAACCACCCTCGTATGTTGTGTTACTTATCGTCCACAAAAGCTGTTTACGACAATTCTCCGGATGTCCACCGTTGTGATACGAAAACCATCAGGAAGCACAATTGTCAGACTCCATGCGGGCAACAGCCGCCCCTTAGTTATCTTTTTGTGATGTCCGTCATCAACGTCTACCACGACGCAGCGAATTTCTCTGTGAAACCCAACCTCGTGAGTTGTGTTACCTATCCTCCACAAAAAGCTGTGACACGCTTGAATCTGGAGAGTTCGTTCTTCGTCGTCGTGAAGAAATATCTTCGTCGCTGCTCTCATCGCTCCCGCTGCTGTCGCTGCCCCTGCCATTCAAAAAGATATAGATAGAAAGCAACGATAATTGGAATTTGGCAAGCGGTCGGTCTACAAGCCCATGGCGTCACATCGATCATCCAACGCACCACCTGTGCTAAACGCGTGCAATATGCGATACCCCCTCCTACCACCCACGCTAAAATTAGCACCGTAGTATTCAACATATATCAAGGTACCTGGTATAAACTTGCCGGTTTGACCCACAGTAAGGATGTACGAGTGTATGAGTGTGGTACGGGTATCGTCTAGCGATGGGACCCTCTCGACCTATAAATGTTTAGTGTATCTACGTTATTACTGTTGTGTACTTGCACGACCCAAATCAAAGCAAATCGAAATGTGAGTGCGCACCTGCTACAGCATTTAGCGACGAGCACTAACTTCAAACTAAACAAAACAACCGAAATGTGACTGCATACCTGGTCATTCTTGCTACCAGTATAATGCTAATTTCAAACCGCTAGTACCTCTGTTATTGATGCTATGCTGCCACCACTGCCCCGCGCACGGAGCTTCTTCTCGTAGAATTTCGTACCTGATTCTACGTCCGCGAGAGCTGCGGCGATTAGATTTTTTTCGCGACTTGCGAGAAATCTTGCCGTCCTTCTTGCGACTTCGGACTCTCTCCTTGCTGCTGTGCTGGCGTCCTGCGCGACACAATCCCAGTACGAGTACGCCGGCCAAATGTCAAAACGTCCTGCAGCCACCCAGGGTGTGTCGCTGCGTTGTTGCGGTTGCAGAGGTTGCAGACGCGGCAGAGGCATTTGACAAGCTGATTTTGCAATCTCACACCAACGCGGGTGAACGAATAAGACACACAAAGGCTCTGACGTCGCTCGCTAAGCTCGCGCAAGGAAGAATACAACTAAATGTAAAGGGGGCACAAAGAAGAGGTCCATGATTTGGTGCAACAACTGTATAGTAGTGATATGATAATGCCAAGAGCTGCTTGTGCAGAGCTGATTTCCCTGTGCTGTGCTGTCTGCTTGTTGGCGATGCCACATTCTGATCGGCAAGACGAATGTAATTTGTGAAAAAACACAAAGCATGTGGACTGAGAGAGGACACCCAAATGAAGAAAACAAGACGAGTACAACATAAACCCGTGTACCTGGTACCTCATAAACCGCATGATACCTGGTACTGTATGTTCGAGAGGAAGCAGAGCGCAGCTGATGATTGAAGCTATATTCAGCTGGGACCTGGTACAATGATACTTCGTGCAACAAAAAAAAAGTTGAAGAAATCAAAGAAGAACTGGAACGTTCTGCAAGTTATGAAAGGAGGCGTTGTTCAAATGGGAGGTCTTGAGAGGCCAGGGAGGCACCAAACGAGCCCGCTCAGGGAAAATACACCGACAAGTAAGTTTGTAGTGTGCGTCACAGGTACACACGTACATACCGGTACATGGTACCTGGTACTTCGAATGATACCTGGTACTGCTCGACTGGTATGTACGAAAGAGAGCACAACACAGCAAAGCGCAGCACGGCACAGCACCACATCGCAGAGCACGGCAAGGCGCCGCACGGCACCGCACGACGCTGTGCTGCGCTGCTGAGCTAGGCGACTTTAACTGAGCTGGGAGTACATTATCTATGATTCAATACGCAAATACCTGGTGTACCGGCGCCTGGTACCATACCTCGTATGATACCTGGTATGTACGAAATAGTAAATACAGCACAACACAGCACGGCACAGCACGGCACAGCACCGCACAGCACGGCACGGCGCTGCGCTGCAGAGCTGAGTTTAGCTGGGAGTGACTCGCGAAAAAACGAGAGAAAAAAAAACGAAAAAAATAACGGTAAGAGAAAAACAATGAAAGCAAACAAATTCAGCAAGATTCCCAGAAAGAATAATTTGTTCGTCGGAAATTAAGAGCTGCTGATGGCTGAGGGGTGGGAGAATATGCCGAGGGAGAGGATCCAGGGGGGAGGTAGACTTAGTTATCGTGGTATTTTTCCTGAGCGGGCTCGTTTGGTATATCCCTGGCCTCTCAAGAACTCCCACTTCAACACCTCCTGCTTCCAATATTTGCGGAACGGTCCAGCTTTTTTCTTAGTTTTTCCTTCGCCTTTTCTTTTTAGTTTGACGAAGTATCATCACACCAGGTCCCACATGAGCACAGCTTGGCTCATCAGTTCAGCTCAGCTTAGCAGCGCACCGCAGCGCTAGCTAAGCAGCGTAGCGCCGTGCGGTGCGGTTCTGTGCGGCGTTGTGCCGTGCTGTGTTGCGTGCTTTGCTGCACTTGCTCTTTCGTACATGTCACGTATCATTCGAAGTTTCATACCAGGTACCGGTGCTACTACAGCAGGTTTGTACGTACTACATTGTTGAATCATGAAAAAAAAATACTCCCCGCTCAGCCCAACTGCGCTTTAGCTCAGCAGCTCAGCGCAGCGCCGTGCGGTGCTGTGCCGTGCCCTGCGGTGTGACGCTGTGCTGTGCTGTTATTTACTTCGACCATACAGCATCAGGTATCATGCGAAGTACCACGTACCAGGTACCGGTATGTACGTTTGTACTCCTCTCATCGTTTTCATCATTTAATTGTGATCTCTCTCTTTACCTTTCGTTTTGTTTTTCGCAAATTACATCCGTACTGCCGATCAGAACGTGGCACTGCCAACAAGTACACGGCACAGCACAGGGCAATCAGCTCAGCACAAGTAGCTCTTGGCATTATCAAATCACTAGTTGCACTAAATCATGGGCCTCTTCTTTCTGCCTCCTTAACATTTAGTTGTACTCTTCCTTGCGCGAGTTTAGCGGTCGTCGTCGTCGTCGTCGTCGTCGTCGTGGTTGTGGTGGTTGTGGTGGTTGTGGTTGTTGTGGTTGTTGTGGTTGTTGTGGTTGTTGTTGTTGTTGTGGTTGTTGTGGTTGTTGTGGTTGTTGTTGTTGTTGTCTTCACATTAAACCGTTCTTTTTACCCAACGGCATCAGTACACCCAGAGTCCGCGCTGATTCATCCAAGAGATATTCAAATTCTGTGGTCACAGACTGTGAAACAGAGTAAGCCAAACAGTCGCAATTCATCAAGGTAAAGCAAGTGAAATGATAGCATACCGGGTACGAGAACACAACAAAACAAGCCAGACCATAAAAAAAAGGGAAAAAAAAGAAAAAGAGAAAAAAAGAAAAGAAACAGAAAACAAAGCAAAACACACGACAGGTGTTCTGAAGAATGTGATGCAAGAAGATCGAAAAGGAAAGGCTGCAAGAAGAACAACATGCGTGCTGAAGAGGAACAGATAGGCCCATGCCTGAAATGATGCCTGAATGACCTTTTCTGAAAACAGCGTGCCTGAACGCCCTTTTTGTGCCTATCTTGCCTATCTTGCCTCAGGCAAAGCCAGGCATGTTGAAACGACAAAAAAGGCTACAAATAACGCTGCTAGGTTGGAACTCCCAAAATTAGGGGAAAGCGGTTATTTTTTCAGCTCATTTTTTGCGGCCGCGCACGCCGCAAAGCAAAGCCAACAGCCAACAACCCACAGCCCACAGCCAACGCACCGCCACAGCTCTGCCAACAGACAGGGACGGTTGTCGTTTGAGAGTATCACGATACCACCTTCTCGGTGGTACCTCGAGGACTTTTTGTTAGCGCAGTACACTATTCGAGTAAATATGGCCACAAAGCAGTAGATAATACACACAACTTCATCCTTATTTGATTTTGTACCAGATATGTCTAAATTATGTAATTTTTTGCCCTTTTTAGTTGCTCCCAAACTAAAATGAAGTACCAGGTATGTGCGTAGTGCGTAGTATGTCCCCAAAAACGCAGGTGTCCAGTTCCAAAGGGAAATACTCACTAATTCCAAGTAGTTCGTCTAGTGGTTCGTCTCCGAAAACGAAGGTGCAGTTCAAACTAGACCCAGCTAGAGACCCAAAACCCCTCCCTATATTATATCCAGGAAATTTAGTTCCTGAAAACGGATTTCCAGTTGTAAAGACATTAATACATTCCTGAAATAATGCCTGAATGTCCTTTCTGACAACAGCGTGCCTGAACGCCCTTCTCGTGCCTATCTTGCTTGTCTTGCCTCAGGCTAGGCATGTCAAAACGACCAAGAAGGCACTAAAAAATAACGCCGTTAGGTTGGAACTCCCAAAATTAGGGGAAAGGGGTTTAAAGTATGTTACAGTCATGTGTTGAGCAAGATAGGCATTTATGCCTTAAACCCTGAACTACTTGAAGTTAGTGTGAGGTGTGCCTCGGCGGGCTCATCAGGTTTAAGGCACGTCTGAGGCATTACTTGAGGCGATGCCTTAAATAGATAGACACGTTTTGGTCATTCAGCCATTGGCCTTTAATCGTGCCTATCTCAATTTGTTTCGCCTGCGGCGGGCCTATCTCCATGTGCCTATTTGCGCCTGCGGCGTGCGTTAACCCGTTTAGAGCCTCCAACCCCCTCCCAATACTGACTGCAAGTGATTTTTTCCTCAAAAAGGGTTTCCAGTTGTAAAGGTGTTCAAGGCCTGGGCCTAGGAACAGACACCTGTTGCATGGACAAAACAACACGAAGATAACTGCTGTTGCACGGACAAAACAACACAAGAGATAAAATAACTGCTGTTTCAACGACAAAAACAACTACGACTACCTGTGAGTATTTTTATGACCCTTTGGTCTATATCGTAAAATAAATAAACATTTGGAGCGTGTTGATAACGTGCGAAAGGTGAGAGGTCATAGTGGCCTAATAGCGGAACGTCTCATCACGTTTTCTCACCACTTCGGGGCTTCGCGTGTCCGCTGGAATCGCTGTCCTCGTCCGATGGTGACGAATGACGGGACGTCCTCTTTCTCTTCTTTTTTCGCGCCTTGCCGCTACTGCTAATAATAGCTCTACCGCGGTTGCCTTTCCCATAGGAGAGGTGCGCGAAGCCCTGCTCAGGCGATTCATCCCTCCTGTACCTTTCACCGGCAGTGGAGCTGGTTACTCTCACGGTTGCATCAAAGAAGTCGGCAGCCTTGGGCCTACTCGTCCCACTACTGGCCTGGATTGGGATTGTGGCCCCGACTTCGCTGGCAACCGCGTCATGAGAGGCGGCGGAATTTTGTTCCTGACCAACTGGGGCCGCATTGTAACTTCGTCCGACTTGCAGCCATCCTATATACAACAGTAGCAAGATCATCAACGAACAGACGAAGTAAAAGCATGATCAGCAATAGCCTTGGGCAGCACGCGTGTCGCAGCGACAACAGCACAAGCAGCGTGCTGCAAACACAGCATATACCTAGGGCACGACGACGAGGAGGTCATCCCGTAGCCTGGATTGTTTGCTCTACTTGTAGGTAGCACCACCACAATTTTACGAAAAATGTCCCACCTTCGTTGGCCCTTTCCGCGATAGGTTGAACTTCTGATTCCAAGTGTAAGCGATTTTCATCAGGTTCAGGATCGTCACCAACAGCGGCTGCCTGAGGCTCGGCTATCGGGAACAGAGGCATCGCACGCACTGCTGTCTGAAATACCACAACACGAATGCTGATGATTCAAATCTATGAGTAGGTGTAAGGAGTTGTATTTCTATGTCTTGGCTTTCGGTAGTAGGGGGAACGGATGTGCGAAAGGCAACAAAAGCAATACGCGGAGCGTTTTCAGTTTCGGGTTCGTATCTTCGTATCTTTTTTATCTCAAGATTCGCGTATCCTACTCTCTCCTCCCAGATCACACAGCACAGGTGTGCAAGCACGATGGTTACTACGAAGAGCAACCTCACGGTTGGCTTGGTTGCGAAAATGACCACGTTTGAACTGAGGCAGGAAGTGGAAAAGCGAGGACTCCTGGGAGAGCTGCAAAATATTAACCACGACACCCTGTTGCGGCGACTCGTTCAGGTACCAAAATATATATACAGACACCGAGCGTCCGATAGTACAGCTGCTGTACACTGTGGTAGATCGGAGATGTTTGCGGCATGCCATGAGTTGGGTGGAAGGATACTTTCCTGAGTCTTAGGTGTGTCCGCTGATTTTTCTTCGGCACTCGCTTCCCTATAGTCTATATCTACGAGGTACACATATAGTCTACAACAGTAAAAACCTGACTGTGGATACCATGTCAAGGAGTATTGAATCGGGACCAAGAGACAGTACAACTAATGCTTCGACATCGTGCGTAATCGTACCAAGGGTGAGTGAAAAAACAACAAACCCTAAGAAAGGCAACGGCGGTCGACCGGACAGCATTCGTCACTCCGACCAGCAAGTTTTGTTTTAAACGTACAGTATGCCTTTGGGGGTTTGTAATGCCCCATGGTTGTTTCAACACATACATGATGTCTCACTTTCGGCCACCTTGGTCCTGAGTCGGGTATTCTTACGTACATGGACGATATCATTTGTCTTGATTCTACGTAGAAGTAGGAAGTAGCGCGAGCGGATAAGCAAGCGGTCCGCACCGGGATTACTCATGTTCTCGGCATTGACAACGTTGGCACACCAATCGATTCTTCCTGACATTACGAGTTGTTGGTATAGCGTAAGACAAGGACCATCGCAAATAAGTGACAGATGCTCAAAGGCAAGATTATCCGCGAATTTATCGTCGTGCTGAGCAATATCATATAGCGTGTGCACAGCACTGTCCACAATATGTTGGCTATGTATAGCAACTTGTCCTGCGATAATTGGGCAGAGCTGTTGCCTTTTGTCCAGTTAGCTCACAATACAGCTTACTCTACCACGCTCCAGGAAACTTGTCATTTCCTGATGTTTGGACGTGCAGCTGTACTACCTGTCGATCTCATTCTTGGAGTTCCGTCCACCTCCGCACCGCAATCACAGCTCGACTATTCTAAACAGACTGTCGAAAACTTGCAATTTGCATACAAGCTGGCCCGCCGTAATCTTAAAGAGCGAGCGGATGAGCAAGCGGTCGCAAATGAGACCCTGTCTTTTTTTTTTTTTTTTTTCATCCTCCGGCGGATGGGAAAAAATAAAGCTTTAGCTCACCACACTTGCACGTATTTTCATACGCGTCGTGTGTCGATTAAACTCAGTTGCTTTCGCAGCCCAACGCTAGCTGGCGCACCCTTTGGGTCCCATTGTAGGTATAGCGTAAGCTGTCCCTATCGGTGGTCTTCGTTACAACCCCGGCAGCGCAAGCTGCCGTTGTATACGGATGCGTGTGTATGTCGACCCGGCCTGTCCCCTGAGGGTCAGTTTCGGTGGAGATAGCCACCCGGAATGTCATCTTTCCGGATAGTGTGGGACTTGCGCAAGCTCACCCACTAACAAAACCCCTGGCCATGGGAGATGGCCTTCCGCCGGACTTGGTCCAGTTACGGTCCACCCTACCCATTCAAGCGTTGGTCCTCGAGACCCTGTCGTTTCCCAGTTTCAAACCTGGAGAACAGGTGGTATTAATCCACCGCCCACACACTGAAGCTGATGGTCTCAATCCAAAATTGATCAGCCCTTGGCGTGGATCATATACCGTGCGAGCGCAAACGTCACCCGTCATCTATCGCGTCACTAAAGATGGCAACCCCGCCGAGATTACTGTTCACCTTGGCCGGATGAAAAAATACTATGTCCCTCTGTCGTCCCCTGCCCCTAACCTTGACGCGCTCGACAATTTATTTTTAGGGACCACTCTTCCCGTGCCCGATCTCGAAGGCTCATTGTCGAAAGTTATGATCGGTGCGTTCACGGTTGAGAGTATTGATGGACATATAAGAGGAGTAGGAGCAGCATCTCTCACCAACTTCCAATATCATCTCAAGTTGGAAGGTTATCATACCCAGATGGGTATCTGGCGTCATGTCAACGCCATCCCTCAATGCAGAGATATGATTGCTTCCTACCGTGCTGCAGTATTGTCGACGGACTCTTCAGCATTTAACCCTCCTACGCGGAAGTCTCATTATGTCCCCGCGGATGTCTCATAGCACTTTCAATGGGCTTTTCTTGTATTGTCTTGTCTTGTTTTTGCGCTTTATTTTGTCACATCAGACTGAGCAACCACTGATGTCAGCCCTGTGCTATTTGTTCTGTCATTGACGAGCTCCTGCGGGAATTGTTTTATTTTAAGGTGTAGTCACCTCATGGCTTGTCTGTTGTCCAGTGCAAGTACCGCGCACTCTAAAGTATTGTCCTCGCTCTCCGTGGTGAACTTTATTCTTAGCACCTTATGTTTGGTTGACTTCCCTGTATTTTGGCCTTCAGCTCAGCGGCATGTTTTGATCCCGCGATTGAGATTGTCCACTGTACTAGTTTGACTAGTACCTTAGGCCTGCAATGATAATCACCAAATCACCTCAATTGCAGGGGGGGTGACCGTCAGGTCTAGCATAGCCAAAAGGAGCATGTGTCTAGTGTGTACCAACTTGTCAATGTCTTCGGCGTACTGTCACACGAGTATTCTCGTGACTTCGTTTTGTCGCCGTTCGCAGTGCCCTGCGTAGTTTGTTTTCGTTTGTTTTCTTTTGATTTTCAGCATTTTGGTTTCTTGCGCATTGTATTCTGTATGCACCGTAAGTATCGTACAACCTGAGGTTAGCACTTATTAGCGCGATGTATAGTCGTAAGAGACCCGACTCCCATCACTTTATGTGGGGTCGTTCTTTGTCTTCTGTTATCATGTAAAATCGTTGGGCACTCGTCTTTTCAGTACTGAAAAGTACTCGGCCCCGTAGCACACCAGTGGATGGATTGATAATAAATATCCAGCGTTCGCGCACACGATTTGTCTTTGAAAAAATGCTTCATTCTGATACGATCTGTATTTGATACAGACACGGATGAACCACGGCATACATTATGTGTCCGTCTGTCGAACGCTTGTGTGTCTCCCACTGCACACTCTGATATCGTTGCACATCTGAGGCACAACGCCCGTACGCACGATCACTGTCAGTCATGTTGTCCTTTTATCCATTAAAAAAAAAAAAATCATTGGATGCGACCCTGAAATGTATACTGTTGGCGGTTGTCTTGTGCCGACTTCGGTCACCGCCCAGGCTGTTATGTGTACCACAATTGACTTCTGATTCGGTCTCCAACACCCATCAGATGCCAACTGATGTGTACCACAATTAACTTCTGATTCGGTCTCGAACACCCATCAGATGCAAAGTGTAGTGTAATCGGCCAAACGTCCTTGTCGCAGTATAACATGTTTGGTGGAAAATTTATTGTCTCCGTCAGGTAGGTCGTTTTGCTTTCCAGCACATACGACTCATGTCACGCCTGTTGAACCTTCAGCCATGTTGTCCACACGATGAGTATACACACTCGTTTCGTGTAGCGTGCGTCTAATTAGCATATTTTTGCTAATATACCCGGGATATTTATTTGTTGTCGGTGCTCCCGCACGCCCTGTCCAGGATCATTTTTTCTATATTTTGTCGTAATCCACAGCTGGCCAGCCGCAATGTCCGCGACATGTATTTGAACATGCCGCACGCGAAAGAATTACGCTCTTGTCATTCGCTATATATTGTCATGCCCGATCCTATGTCCGGATTTTTATCCACATGTCTACGGTACTACAGCAGTTTGTCAGTTTGTCGTGCTGTCTTGTCCATCTTGTCAAAAGGAGTGTACAAACTGCAGCAGCGGCATGGATAGATCTAGAAAGATAATGAGGTGATATCAAGTGCTTGGAAGCGTTTGTTACTCTTGGCAGATTTCGATGTTAGGTGGGGCGTTTGAGAAAGAGGGAGCGGGAAAAGAAGAAAGAACAAAAAAAATGGAAAAAAAGGGGGGGGGGGGGAAGGTTCTCAAGAGGTTTAGGTAACACATAATATTAAAATACACTCCAGCTGTGAGATCGATGATTTGGTCGAAACTCATCGTTGCAAGCTTGTGTGTGATTCTCCGATCGCGCGTATTACGCATATATGTAGGGGCTTGCTATACGCGTGGTGCTAGGTCTAGGCGATCATGCAGGTGGTGGGGAAGGAGGGGGCGTTGGGGGGGGGGGGGAGATAATTAATGAAAGCTACGTCATGGGTGGCTAGAAGGATAATGACGTGATATGAATTGCGTAGAATTGTTTATTACTCTGGCCGATTTTGTTTGTAGGTGGGGCGTTTGAACAAAAGGGGGGGGCGGGGGAAGGGGGGGAGGGGGGCGGGGGGCGGAAATGAATTGGAGCTACGGCATGGATGGCTAGAAAGCTAATGAGGTGATATCAGCTGGCTGGTAGTGTCCACTACTCTGGTAGATTTTGATTTTAGGTGGGGCGTTTGAACAAGAGGGATCGGCGGGGGGGGGGGCGGGCGGGACACTTCGATATGTGCGCGGAAACTACCAATCCTTAAGGGGGACAAATCTGACGGTTGCAGCAAGAAGACATCCCCGTTATATCACCTGCCTGGTATTGTTTATTTTCTATATTTATATTATCCATTGCAGTAAGAAATAGACAATGTTTCACCAGCTATCGTCAATTTAGAGCGATCTATGCCCGAGAGTCGATGTTCAACGCCTCGACGTTTGGTAAAATGAGAAAGTGCATAACATGGACCAACTTAAAGCACTCGCGCGTTATCGTAATGCAGGTCATTGTCCAGGAAGAAGACGAACGAGGGCGAGAAAGTGCAGAGGAATCCATTGCTGGCCTAGGCAGTAAGACTCATAGCGGGATCCAGGCTACAGAAGAGAGGCGAGTTACGAATTGCACGACCTACATACTACAGCGCTAGCTCGGCAGCGTACGTAGCGTTAGCTCAGCAGCGCAGCGCCGTGCAGTGCCGTTCCCTGGCGTGCCCTGATGTGTCATGCCGTGCGGGGTGCGGTACTTTGGATGCTGTGCGGTGTTAATATTCGAAGTGTGCCATACCACCGGCGCTACTGCTGTACGTATACCAGGCACTGCTACATACGTGTTGAATCACAAAAACATGCTTTCACAGCTCAGCTCAGCCCAGCTATAGCTCAGCAGCGCAGCGCTGCTAGCACAGCGCCGTGCGGTGCTGTACGGTGCCGTGCCTTGCCCTGCGGTGCTGTGCCGCGCTGCGCTGTGCTTTATTTCAACATGCAGCAGTATCATGTTATACCCGGTGCTGAGCGGTATTTATGTATGTACATACGTGTGTACTCGTTTTTTTTTTCGCTTTCATTTGTTTGTCCTCTCTCAGTCCTTGCTCAGTCCTCCTTTCCCCCCCCCTGAAAATTACACCCATGCCATACTGGCGATCAGAATGTGACATCGCCAACAAGCACACACAACAAAGCACAGCGCAATCAGCGCTGCGTATAAAGCAGCTCTTGGCATTATCAATTCGCTACAACAGTAGTAGATGCACCAAATCATGGGCCTCTTCTTTCTGCCGCCTTCACGTTTAGTTATGTTCTTGCGCGAGCGTAGCGGGCGGCGTCAGCCGCCCGCGGAGCGGAGCACTTGTATATCCTACCAATGGCGTATGACACCCGTATGGTTGAGACCTCGAACTTAAGGCTGTTCTCCAGACCATTGTAAAACAGAACCGTGCAGAAGTACCTCAGAAGGAAGTGTTAGTTGCGGGAGTAACGAAATAGTTAGGACGTCATTTATAAAAATTGAGAAACGTCAGCTGTGAGTACGTCATTTGGAAACTGCGAAATGATGCCTGCCGTTTAAAATTTCCACAGACTGCTGTCGGCAAGGAGCGAGCGAAAGGCAGCGGCAATGGAGCGTAGCAAGCACCGCCAGGCCGACGAAGACTACTTTCGCAATAAGAAGTCGCTGAACGTTCTAGAATATGTAAGTGGCAACAGAGGTGCATGGCATGAACACTCATTTTCAAAATATGACCGGAGATTACGGTTGGTTGCATCCGAAGTCCTACAGCAGCTCATTCAGTTATGTTCTGGCTTGCGCGCCACGGGTGACGTTCGGCGCTGGCAGAAACAGGAAAATGAACCATCCACCAACGCCGACGAGGAACGAAGCGAAGACAACGCCACGTCAACCGTCAATCCTCGTCGCCACAAAGTGTTCGTTCGATGACATTGGCTGAAGCTACAGGGCACCGAAGTACGCAGCCGGGCGTTTGTGTAGTTGGTAGTAGTTGGTGCAAGCAGCGCTGATCAACGTGCGTGCATGGACCATCGTCAGATATGGGAAAGTGCCTTAGGCACATCTAAAACTCCGCGTACGCTGATATTTAGGTATTTGGCGCTTTAACCTACATAGCGATGTTTGTGTAGGCACTTTGTGCTGTGTAAAACTGAATATGGAGCTTTTTCCACACGCATCAAGAGTCCAAGACTCGAGGCGAGACAAAGCAATTTGCCCCATCCCGCCCGAGACCCAGAGCAGCGCAGGACACCAGCTGCCAGGGGTGTGAGACGGGGCATACACGGCATGGGCCGGAGAACGTTGTCTGCAACAACTGCCCGCAACAGTATAAACGCGCGGAAGCCGCGATGGGTCGTGCTTTGAGTTGCTTTACGTGGTTACGCTTGTTCGTTAGCTCCAAGCGGGGTAGGTTTGAAGTCATAGTATGACGTCGCCCAACCACAGGGTAGAGGCAAGTCGAGCAGAGAACTCGTGCGTGAGACCTCCGAGAAGAGAACTCGTGCGTAAGACCTCCGAGAAGAGTGAGCTCCCGAACGAGAGCTCACAGCAGTCTACCGTCAAGAACGCCACCCAGGTACTACTAGGTACCGAATAATAGTCCAATAGCCCGAAACGGCACGAAACTGATACGTAACTATCATACTGAAAATCCCAAATCAACACCCTCCCGGATTCTCCACAAGACAGTGACGAATCAACAATTGACTCAATTCCATCACCTAAAACAACAAAAAGTGGCAAGAGGAAACTCATTCCCACGAGCGAAAACCTCTTCCATACTCCCACTTACAACAATTGTAATTACAAAAAGAGATTACAACAGCCGCGCCATCAGAGCAAAAACTAATGTGACAGATAAAATGCCAGAGATCATAAGGTCACCCGGCCAAAGGTCTCCTGTCGTCTACTACCGCCATAGATACACAGAACATATGGGTAAAACAATATAGCATAAATTCTTGTCCAAACCACAGAATTTATCGGACGCGAAAATTAGCATACGCCCTTACAAGGAGTATCTGACCATCCACAAGCCACCCCGTTTTTCATTGCAAAACAAATGCAAAAACTTGCTTGATAATTGAATCAAAGTATCAAAATACCTCATCCTTCGAATTCCCAAACAAGATTGCAACCACCCATCAAGTTCGGAAAATCAACATCGGTAATCCAACGACTAATTATGAATTTTTGCATCCCCTCTCTCATTTGAGACCAGTATGTCCTGTACTGTACGGTCACAAGGATGCCCCACCCCATTTCGTCAACACACGTAGGCAACCACAAACAAAAGATACCAGCAAGACCTATTAGCCAATGTAACCAATCCTCGCCAACAAGCGTAATTACCCGAAATATTGGTCATTCGCAAACCACCATAAAACCGAAAATAATAAAATAATCTCCTTTTGGCTTTGGTTTGCTATAGCTCCAAACAATCGAATAAAGAAACAATTAAAATGCCGCCACTGTCGATACGAACAGCAAGCCCTCTCAGCTACGCAAACTATTCGACCATCGCAAAAACATTTCGTGTTTCGTTCCTCCTTTGCGAACAAGCATTCGCAAAATGATACTGTTGGTAAAACAACGGATCAATCATGAATATGCCCACCTCTATTTTGCAATCGATCAGAAGACTACTGCCAAAACAAAAGATACCAGCAAAATTCAATACAATCAGTGCCACCATCAATACCATACATCAGCGATACACCTCTCGATATGGTGCTCCCATGTACCCTTTTCTCCAAATCGTTATTGTATGTATATCAGCTCCACCAGTTCCCTTCTGGTCCTGTCTACACCAGAAAAACACTACAATTTTTTCGTATTTACAAAGGCTGTTTGATTTGAACATGAAATACACAATTTCAAATTTACCAGGCGTTATCGTCATGTATATCAGCTCCACCAGTTCCCTTCTGATCCTGCCTATACCAGGAAAACACTACAAGTTTTTCGGATTTACGAAGACTGTTCAATTTGAACGTGAAAAACACTTCAAAACTACCTGGCGAAAAGGGCTACGTGTACCATTCAGAACGAATCTTAGATGGTACTATCTGCGGGTCTCCACTCTAACCGCAAATAAATCGCCTACAATTTAACGGGTCTTCACTCTTGCCGTGAATAAATAAACGTCATATTCGACCAAAAACAATGCTTCGATCGAGAAGTGAATCATCGCAAAAATAAATTCACCACTTTGACCAGATCTGTACCGCCCCCCCGCCCCGCGATGTTGCCGAACCATAAAGCTCCGGCTGGCGAAATAATGAACCAAGCTCCCTCCATGACCTCTCCTGCTGCTGCTGCTGTTGCTGCTGCATATAATGGAGTGCGTGCGGCCATGCCGCTCGACTTGCTGCCAGGACGAAACCCCATCGTTATTTTGGTACTGCTGCAGACAGCCCAAGATTACCCCACGTCCTTTCCTACCACTGTCACCAGCAGCAGGAAGCACGCAGGTATTATGCCGCGCGACTTCGCCCTACCAAATCACTCACCATGGTAGGGTGCAAACGGCTGGCGGCCATGCGACTTCTCGCGGAAAATGCAGATAACCCCACACCTGCTGTCTCCACAACCAACCTTCTGAAGTAGAGGGCGCACGGCAAATACATAACAAAATAAATGCCACGCGAATAAAATCCCCCCGCTAGCAACACACGTCGAGGGTGCCTACGGCTGTACTCCCGCCATAGGACTTTTAGCTGCTGCTGTACGTAAACCCCCCTGTCCGCTGTATACGGTGGGGGTGTCGTAGGTTACGCTATCACCTTGGACGTAAGCTGCTGTTACTCTCTGCCTACGGTCATGCTCCACCGTAGGGCTTTAGCTACTACTACTGCTGTACGTAGAAGAGATGATCAACCAGCAATCAGCAGCAATAAGGAGCACGTCAAGTACGAAGCAACACAAAACTTATTTGTCAGTTACGTACCAACACACGACCGCTTGCACTTGACCGGCAAACAATCACAGCAACGGAGTCAGGGACCACAGCAACAACAAAGCACGCCATTCTACTGTCTACTTACCACCACCTCCGTGTGGCGCAGCTTAACAACAGGCGGAGAAACTTGTATAATACAACCCTCGAGGCCCTGGGGACGCAGCCACTCGCAATGCTGCTACGCAGTAATCGTAATCACTACTAACTCCTCCTCATTTAGTCATGCGTGCGCTTGCCACGTCTGTATCCATGTATGTACGTGTATCTACCGAAATTCAATAAACAAATACACTACTATGATCCCTACCGCAGTACCCTGGGGATCTTTTTACAGCAATTTTATTATCTGTTTTGGCACAAAATATGGCGCCAATTTGGAAGTAATGTCTTGTCAAGTTTATTTTATCAACCTCTCCGTACATCAAGATCCGAAGACAAACTGGAGAGTACCGTTTTCAAATACAATTTTTTGCGCGCTTCTCGCTTGGACGGCCACCTTCGAACAAAGTGATTTGACCGAGAAATGCTACATCACTGCCCACTGAGCTATACTTAATCACTTGACTCAGTAGCTCAGTGGGTGGTGCTACTACATATGCTACTACATATATATGTTAAACTACCACAATAACCATTCGTAATGTCGTCAGCGCGTACGCTTGAAAAAGACAAATATGAAGTCGGTAAGAATCGAACGCACGACACATACGAGTAGCACCACCCACTGCTGTCACTTGACTCAGTAACGCTCACATGAGTGGGTTATGCAAAAAAACAACCAAATATGTTTTCCAGTTCGTTAATTAATTATCACCGACTTCGTAAGAGCGATTTCCGGAGCTATCCTCTCTCCACGTGCTACGTCAGTTAGTAGTACTCAGAAGAACACTAACAACTACCATAACCATTCATCACGTCTCCAGCGCGCACGCTCCTGAATACCAAATATGATCTGGGTGAGAATCGTACTCACGACGAATCCTTCGTTGGTTATATAGCGCTATACCCACTGAGCCGTAAGGAAACGACACACAGCAGCAGTAGCAACGATAGGGCATGCGCTTGGAGGCGGCCATAAAAAAAGCATCGGCGGGAAGTAATTTAGATGCCAATTTGGAAATGTCGTCAACTTGGAAATATTGTCCCGTATTTATTCGTTCAAGCTCTGCATATGCCAAGATCCAAGAATAGCTCGGGCGTATACCGCCCAAATTCAAAAATAAAGCGCACTTCTCCCTTGTCTCGCTCAGCGTCTATCCGCGTTCACGTCGAGGTGTGGAACGGAAACATCAGGGCGAGGGACGTTGGAGCCGCCTCCCGAAGACGGCGTTCGAACGAAGCTATTTGACCGAGAATTCCAGTTCCGCGAATCGCATACTACTGTGCCCGAGACGAAAAATATTCCTGACCGAATCCCTGAAAAAAAAGAT
The DNA here is from genome assembly GCA_012845835.1 of Undaria pinnatifida. Classification (NCBI taxonomy): domain Eukaryota; class Phaeophyceae; order Laminariales; family Alariaceae; genus Undaria; species Undaria pinnatifida. The sequence continues at coordinate 11,604,285 of JABAKD010000028.1, forward strand.
GATCCTATATATATTTACAAGGGCTCCGCATGGGCGCCGGCATTCGCCGGCACCCATGCTCCGGATAGGGCAGGGCAGCGCTTCGACTTGTACGATTCAATACCGTTACCACATATCACATAGTCCAGGCGTGTAGAATGTAAAGTAATGCCAAGAGATCGATATAGGTTAACAGTGGACTACTTACTTCTGCCGTTTCTTGCGTGAATCCGATTCCGAGCCCACGCAGACTGACCCTATAGTCTGGCCACGAAGAGACTTTTCGAGTGCGTTTCTACATGTTTGAATCAACCAAGCATCCAGCGCCAGCAAGGGGGTGGCCATGTATACGACATTTTCTCTACGTGGCCACTGAGAGGCGCGCACTGAGCCAGCTTCTGCTACTACATGCATGATAATATCTAGATCTGAGGCTCGCAGACCGACTGTCTGTGTGTGTATATTCCGATCGTCGAGATACTTGCTGACGGTATTCTAGGCGTGAAACACGGTGTCGCTGCCTTCGTCATTCAATTCCTCGAATGCTATTACAATGCTGCTACTTGTTGCTATCTGGTAGATAGAGTACGCGCGATAGCACTGCTCTAAAAATTTGGCATTTAAGAATTTCAGGCTCGAGATTTTTAGACGAAAAATAAAAAAACACAAATTTCCTGGTGTGTATGTCCTTTTCGTCTGATCGATGGTCGCTCATTGGCCGGGGATCGTACAGAAATCAACCGTCATCTGGGGACGATAGGGTCCCATCCCACGATCATAATCCATCCACACACACACATACATCTCTGACAACCCGGGAACGAACACGGATATCACCAGGATTGATACCTCCCGGCACAGTGGGGAAATAATCTCCAACCCCACCTACCGGCCGATCTCTGATTGGCTGGGGGTCGTATATTATAGACCCAGGTTCACCCGGGGACGATAGTTTCCCATCCTCGGTCTGGAGGTCATTCTATATATCTAACAGTTAGACAAACCGGGGAATAAAACCGAGTTCTCTCAGGTCGTCACCGCCCCTCACGGCGTGGAAACCCAAACTCCGTTCTTGGCTAAAATCGCTGATTGATTCGAGCTCCACGGCGCCGCCCCACACCCTACCTATAGTAGGAGGATGAAAGAGGCTCACCAACCAATGGGGGGCAGTTCCGTCGAACACGGGGGAGATAAGGCACCATCCTCGGTTCAAAAATCCTCCGAATCTCTACAGCTCCAACAACGCGGGAACTAGATAGCGGGAACTATAAAGATGATCTCCCGGTCGATACCTCCCCGCACGGCGTGTCAACCCCGACCCCATTGGCTTATTCGTGGTTGGCTAGTAGGCCTTGAACTAATAAGCTCGCAATTGCTCCGACTTACGCTTATTCGTGGTTGGCTAGTAGGCCTTGAACTAATAAGCTCGCAATTGCTCCGACTAACTCGGGATTTCTCGCATACTTCCGTATTCGGCAAACGTTTCCAATGCGAACGCAATTCGACCAGCTATTTGCATGATAGGTCGCACAAAAAAATATTTTTAAGCCTGCATCAGGTTGGCGTGCCGAGCAAGCACGCTCTAAATGAGGATGAGAGAAACACTTACCATTGAACGGCAAAAGCAGCACCAAACGCAATACGAACGGAGTAATTTTAGAGCGATTTGTATCCAGGATTCAGCTCCCCCCGGTTATACGTACAATTTTCAACAAAACTGACGTGTTCAAATAAAAAAAACGACATCATAAATGGAACTAAAAAACTGACACAACTTGAGCATAATAACCGTGGAAAAAAGCCTGAAATGAGGCCGAAACACTGCGTATTTTAGTCGCATAATGGTCGAATAATCATGGAATACTATGATAACGTCTTTTTCGCTTATGCGACGCCGAAAACATTTGCTGAAAATCCCGTTTTTATTCGCTTATTGGGTAAACCCTAAGCTCGCTAATATTTTCGCGGGTTTTCTTGCATACTTCTCGAGTACGGCTAAAATTGGCCATGCGATCGCCAGTCGTACCAAACGCTCGACGTCATCAGGATATGAATCTACACAGTTGGTACCCAGAGCGTCAAAGATAAAGTAATTCGGGAAATAAATGAAACGTCAAATCGCCATGTCCCGGCATACAACGCAGCAATATATTGCCCACAACTCAGATAAGATCAAAGAAACTCCTGCTCCGACTTGTCACTGGATGATTTTGAATCGGAATACTCCCACTGTACTGCTGTAATTACTTGTTGTGTAGTGCAAGGTTAATGGTGGGGACACTGAGTGCCCCCTGCAGATCTGCCAATTGAGCAGGTCCTCGGAGAGTACTCACTTTCTTTTCCTTCCTAGAGACGTTGCTTTATTCGATTCCACCAGAACCCCGGATGGCTTCTGAGATCGGAGGCACGTGCCTCCGATCTATTTCCTAACTTTCTCGAGTATAAAGCACCAACTTTATCATACGAAACCCATCCAAATGATCTCAAATTCGGATAGTTACAGGCCTTTTGAGGCCGTATCTCGACACTAGCCCACCCTGATGAGTCTCATATGCAGAAATATGGTAGATTCGGGGAAACTCCGGTTCTACGAACTAGACCATGAATCGAAGATGCGGCTCCTCAAAACCCACTCCCACACCTCTAACGGTCTGGCTATGGAGCCAGGAACACGCGAAGCTTGTTGTCAGAGCTCAAAAGGTGATATTTTTGTGGCTGGATTCTGCGTGAATTTGGCGTAGGTGCCAGATAACACGGCGTTTTGCTTCTCCCTGTCCCCAACACCGGAGTAAAAGTTGCGCACTCGACCGATGCGTTTGCGCTTGCTTGGACTAGGCGACGACATGATGAGCCCCACTGCTCGATGGTCTTGGAAAAACCTGGTCTTTTCGGCCATCATGTACTGCTCCGCGCAAGAATATGGCATGTCGTCCACGACAAACGACGAAGGGGACCACGGTAGAAAATAGGATGGGGGCTATCAGAATAACACCACTTTGTCTGTGAAGTATTCGAGAGAAGGGCAAAAAGCCGTGTTGGAATTTGGGCCTGCAATGTCCCCGTCCGGGAGCACCAGGCCTCGGGAGCACGACGCGAATCCGAACCCGTGGTTTTTCGCCTCCGGTCTTTCTTCGCTCGTTGGCGGAAAAGCGCAAGAATCCGCTCTAACTGCGCCTGAAAATTGGCCAAAACCGACGATGCCAACCCGTCGGTAGCCTCGTTGGACATTTGTGGGTCTGCGATGTCCCCTTCTGGGAACATCAGTCCTCGGCTCTTTGGGCCTGTAGTGTCCCCTTGCGGGAGCACCAGGTCTCGGGAGCAAGATGCGAGTTCGAACCCGGGATTTTTCGCCTCGGGTCCTCCTCACTCGCTGGCGAAAACTCGTAAGAAGCCGCCCTCGCTGCACCCGAGAAAGAGTCCAACACCGACGGCACCAACCCGTCGGTAGCCTCGTTGGACATTTGGGTCTGCAATGTCCCCCTCTGGGAATACCAGGCCTCGGCTCTTTGGGCCTGTAGTGTCCCCTTCAGGAATACCAGGCCTCGGGAGCACGACGCGAGTCCGAACCCACGGTTTCTCGCGTCGTGGCCTCTTCGCTCTATGGCGTATAATTGCAAGAAAACTGCTCTAACTGCGCCCGAAGGGGCAGGGGCTCTGAGCTGTTTCTGCTTGACAAGAGGCGCGATTCTTCCGTAATTTTACGGGAATAGCGTCCAGCTGATTGGGTTGGAGGCCGTGGCGTCACCACTGGCCCGTCGCGCAGTGTCGGATCTTCTTCCTGTGCCACTGGGGCAGACGTAGCCTGAAACACGTGGGTTAGCGTGTGAAAAGACGAAGCAGGGTCCGTAGACCCTGTGGGCGTCTTCTGGAGCGGGGCTCGGGCAAGTGGCAATAATGTTTTTACCCGAGGAGGCTCTTTTCCGTTATAACTCTTGGAGAAGGGAGACGAGGTAGCTAATCTTGTCGACTTCTCCTTGATGGAAAAAAGGACAGAGCGCCCGCTGTTATCGCGAGCAAACACCGGATCGAGCCTCGTAAAAGATCTCGGTGTTTTAGTGGTGGCCTTCCCACACCTCAAAATCGACCGCCACCTCGTGGTCAGAAAAAGTGTTTGAGGGTCGACCGTCCCACACCTCAAGCCGACCGTCACCGCCTGGTCAGGGAGAGGGGGGGGATGAACACGTTCGCGTAGAAAGGCGACGCGCCGTTACTGCAGCTATATTGCAGCTATATTGCTGCGCGACGCGTGCCTGGGGGGGAGCGTGCAAAGCGCAGGCTCCCGTGCCATGGTTGATGGGGGTCGGGCGTTCGGAGCGCGTACCCCCATTGCCGAGTTTATGCAGCGGCTGAGGGAAACGGCGCTGGAAGCGCGGTTCCCGTCGCCGAACTCAAACCATGGCCGAGGGGAACGTCGCTGGAAGCGCGCGTTCCCGCTGTTAAAAGAAAAAAAAAGAACGAATCGAACTCAAACCATGGCCGAGGGGAACGTCGCTGGAAGCGCGCGTTCTCGCTGTCGAAAGAAAAGAAAAAAAAAACGAATTCGCTTACAACAATTCAGTCAGCGCGGTGACGGGTCTGGCGCCCAACGATGTCCAGGTCCACATGGGCAGACTCCCACGGCTCCCCCTGACGGTTTTCGACCGCACTGGTGTCGTGGGACGCCAGAGTCTGGCCCGTGACCACCTGGCCTATTGCGACTTGGCCACCGACCGGCAAAAGCGCGCGAACGACATTGTCCGCGCACACCACGCCCTCACCGTTTCCCGTGTTAACCGCAGAAACTCCGCCCTTGCCGACGCGCTGCGTGCAGCACCTAGCTTCGCTGTGGGTGGTTGGGCATGGGTGTACAATTCTGCCTCTACGATCCGCCAGGGTGTGAAAGCGAACACCGACGCGCTTAACTGGATGGGCCCGTACAAGATCCTGGCAGCTTTGTTAAGGAAATAAGTGGGGTATTAGTCCGTTTGACCACTTGCAAAAGGTTAATCAATAACTTACCCAAACTAAGCCTTATAACACTCTCCCCCCGTGAAACGACAGGGTAGCAGGTCGGCCGGATATACGGGCGGACCTATCAATATGTCCAAGCCGTTTCATTTCCTGGGTATACCGGGGAGAGTGTTTATCAAGTTCGACATGGGGAAAATCTGAAAAAGTTTATAACGGTGGATGTGGGATTTGAACCCACGACCCAAAAACCCATTGTCTGTCGACAACGCCATTTATTAAGGTATTAGGGGCAGGGGCTCTGAGCTGTCCCCTGCAGGTCTGCCAATTGAGCAGGTCCTCGGAGAGTACTCACTTTCTTTTCCTTCGTAGAGACGTTGATTTATTCGATTCCACCAGAGCCCCGGATGGCTTCTGAGATCGGAGGCACGTGCCTCCGATCTATTTCCCAACTTTCCCGAATATAAAACGCCAACCTTATCATACGAAACCCATCCAAATGGTCTCAAGTTCGGATAATTATAGGCCTTTCGAGGCCGTATCTTAACAGTAGCTTGCTTGAAAAGTTGTTCTCGATTTTGTACCTGTTTTTTTTTCCATCCCATCCTTGCACTACTGTTACGGTTACATTGTTACGGTTGATAGGAGTTGCACTTTTGGGAATGCGTTAGTCCCAATAGGTACTAGCAGTATGGTCCGTCTTGCAGGGTCCCCGTCTGGGAGCGACTGGTTCCTCGCCTTCCTCTGCTCTATACTCCTTTGCTTGCCCTGAGTTAGCAATAATCCATAAAGCGAATACCGTATCCACGACCGGAGACCTTCTACTCCTTCTCACAAGCCACCTTCAAGGCTTACACTACCGCTGTTCAGGCTCAACCACCGAACTCGGTACCGATCGGGAGGCTGCTATCATCAGGTCGGTAGCAGTGCTTTGTAGGCTGGGTCCCTCAGGCACCTTCCTCTCTGTACAATGCACACAAGACCTAGGGTCCTGCCGCATGAATGGCTAGAGACCACTCAGACCCACATAGATATCGGATCCGCCTCTATCCCTAGCCTCCCCTTCCGTAATATGGTGTCCAATCCGAGACCTCCGTGCTGTAGATGAACCGTAGTTGCGCTTTCCATGCTGTAGCCGCGTGGCTTGTAAGCTCTTTCGCGCCTTTCTGTTTATTTTTTGCCCGCTGGCACGTGTTGGCGCTTCTGTTTTTTTTTCCATCCGCTTTGTCATACACACTTGCAGGGGAAGGCAGAGCGCTTGGGTGTGTTCGATTTTTTTTCCTTTGCCCGTTGCCGCCACCACAATAGCTGTTCCTGTACCCGCGTGGATAGCTGGTTGCCACTGGACAGTTGAACTACCAGGTTGATCGGATTGAGTGATCATTGATGGGTCGTGTCTCTCGCACTTGCGGCTCCACAGCAGCAGACTCACCCGTGCGGCAGCCAGAAACGATGATGAGAGTGTGAAAAGTGCGTAAGACCGAAGACCCCGAGTCGAGCTGCGTGCTAGTGTTTGAACCTCGTGCATGTTTGGGATCATCCTCGTGACCTCTCCCCCCTGGACTAGTCTCACATTTGGCAGTGACCTGTCGACCACCGTGGTGTCAGAGCGCTATTTTGGTGTGGGTTGGGCCTCTCTAGTAAAACCTCTCCTTCCCACCCTACCTACTAGTGACGCGGCGCTTGATGCTCGATCACTCATCAAAAATAAATAAATAAAAACGGCTGGATTCCCGCGCGCCTGTGGGTTGTGTATCGTGCTGTGTTTTTTAGTTATTTGCTTTGCCCTGTGGGTGGGTATACTGTAGCTTGGGACCTTAATCCCAAAAACAAAAATGCACCGAACTGTTACTCGCTTGGTATACGCCTGGTATACCACTCCTCTCTCTCCGTGCTGTCTCATCAGCCCACCTACTGTTTGCTCGAGCCCATCGTTCTCGTCGTTTTGTATAGCTCACAAAAAACAAGCACCACGCTGTTTCTGAATTATTTTGTCACCTTGTCTGCATTCACATGTGTCCATCCGGGATACGCGCTTGCCCTCGCGGGTGGTCACCCTGTGTATTTCCCTCTGGTTTCGGGTTTCTCGTCGTGGTTCTGTGTGCTGCTTTTTCTGCGGCTGCTCCTCTTGTGCCCCTCTGCTGCTATATATTTTTTGTGCTCCGAGCGCATGGCATCATCACTCATTTTGTTCCTCTTTTTCGGAGCGCGTGAGCGCGACTTTTAGCGCGCGCTCCTGGGAGCCCAGCCTGTCCAGCAGCAGTTAGGTGGACACGGTGCCGCCTTTGCACGCGTCCCGCGTCGATACCCAATCGCGTCGCTTTCAAGATGCTATTTTCTCGTCCTTTTTTGTGTTTTTTTTTGTTTTGTTGTTTTTTTTTGTTCACTTGAACATTGTGTCGACCTTTTTCGCGAGTGGATCCCATATTACAACGCAGAAGTATTGCTGCTGTAGACTAACTATTTCGACTGGTATCCGCTGATCTTTTGGGTCCACGACACACCCAGGGGAGCACGCTACCCTGGAGTGTGTCTGTATCGTTGCTCTCACCATGGCTCCCTCCAGTTCCCATTGCCCTCTCTGTCGTTGTCGGATGGCACAGGTGGAAGTTAAACAGCAGTACACCCGGTTAGGCCCCTGCCCTAGACTTTCCGGCAGCCAGCTCAAAAATGATGAAAGAGAAGCAAAAGCATAAGTCCGAAGGGATGCGGGATAGTGGTTTGAGTGCGCGCCACGGGTGTACTGGCTGCGGAAACTTCCAGGCCTTTTGTCCGCACGTGTGTCTCTGCTGTCGCTGCCGTTGCTGTTGCCGCGCGTTGTTGCCTGTGTTGCTTGTTCTCCACTGTTTGGGGTGCCCCGTGAGCACTGCCTACAGCAGGAGAGGCCCAAAGTGGTACGATGTTCGAATTTTTACACTCGCAACAACAGCAGTTCCTTGCGCTGAGAAATTGGACAGCAGTGATGTATGTGTCTTGTGTTGATAAGAGGGGAGCCTCGCGACTTTTGAAATTACTGAACCCATTCCTGACGTACTTGAGTTGTGTTCCCCAGCCACAACGGCACAATGGGAGAGTCTTCGCCTGGTTGAGCCGTGTTGTTGTCTCCTATGTTGGGGGAGACGACAACCAGTCTCCTCTGGGTCCGCGCCTTTCCGGGTCGTATCGCTACTATACATTCTGCTACTGCTGTATTTCACATGCCCCACTTCCCATTACTGTTATTTAGCCTGCAATGGGAGGGTCTGCGCCTGGTCGAACCATGTTGTTGTCTCCTATGTTTGGGGGGACAGCAACCAGTCTCCTCTGGGTCCAAGCCCTCCCGCGCCATCATGTCACCTGATATATTTCCACTGCTGTATTGCTAACATGCTACTTGTCTTCCCACTTTAGGAGCTGTGTCAATCAATTGATTAATTTTTTTTTATTTTTTTATTTTTTTTCCGGCGGATGGGGAAAAATAAAGTATTAGCTCCCCAAACAAGTATTAGCTCCCCACACTTCCACGTATTTTCATACGCGTATAACTAAATTTAATTTCATTTAATTCAATACAATTCAATTGTTGGCGCTGTGGTACGCTGAGCTTACTGCAATTTGTGTCATGGTTGTTTTGCTCGATGTGCTCTCTGGTATCGCTTGCGGATTCATTATTAATAGTGAACCGGGTACACATGACTGGATGCTGATCACGGTTTTCTGGTGATGTTTTCACCTGCTCTCCCGCTAATGTTGATGTTTCGCTGTTTTTGCATCCACTTCGTTCGTGATCAAACCGGTGATGTTTGACCCGAGCAAACCCATGATCACGCACGTTTGCCTGTGATCAAACCCAACTCCATGTTTGCTCGTGATCAAGCTGGAGGTGGTCGCTGTTGATCAATAAAAAAAAAAAAAGTAACGTTTGTCAATTGGTCACGTACGCTATGCATGCCTACCTTCATCTGTCATTTCATTTTGCCGGGAAGGGTTCCACTGTTGTTACTGCTGTGTCGTCGGGTTGTTGTTGTGGTTGTGGCTACCGCAACATCGTCGTGTGATGCAGTAGTTGCTGAACCGCCCTCCTGTTTTTCCATCCCTGCCTTGTTTCCTTTGCCCCATTACTTTGTGCTCTGTTTTGGATGCAGGCGATGATTGCGGTGGGGACATCGCTGTCGTCAGACACAGCAAGCAGTAACCACATAGTTGGCTCTCTTTAGGATGAGGCAACGACACGGATACTAGAGCCGCTTGATGATGTATCTTGTTTTTTTTTATTGAACCGAATGTCATGTGCGCACGAATAGTTTCGTTTCTTCGTATATATTGAAAAGCTCGCATGTTCCGCTGTATTTGTCAACTCCCTCCCGTTTGCACTCATCTCTCAAACAATGTATTCTGCTGCTAGGCCGCTGTTTTCTGCTATTGTTGCTGTCTGACCGCCTCCGCCTGTCTCTACTGCTGCTGTTTTCTGCTATTGTTGCTGTCTGACCGCCTCCGCCTGTCTCTACTGCTGGTGGTTTTGGTTCGCATGTCCTTCTCAGGATAGCATGACTGCGCACATACTTTTGCGCTCCTTTGTTTGTACAAAGACTCGCATACTGCGCCATATTCCTCAGTTAGCTCGTTCACTCATTTCTTGTGTTGCTTTCCGCTGCTGTTCTGCTGTTGCTTTTTGCCGCGGTTGCTGCCTTGCTATGCGACCTTCGTTTGTTTCTCTTTTCGTTTTTGTTCTTTCATGGTACATCCGGTTGGTGGCAGATGTTCGATTTGGAGTGGAGTAGTTCGGTCAAAAAAATATTACGATGCTTTGTTGCGATAGCGGGGTGAATGTTATGTGTGGGTATCTGTATCTAGAAAATTACTCTGGTGTGCGAGACGTATGTTCACGTGTTTGGTCATAGTAAGTGGTCAGGCCGCCGGAGCAAACACATAGATGTGCGGTTCCATTTCGTCCGAGAGCTACTTCGTGCGAAGAAAAATGATATTCAATTTTGTAGTTTCGGAAGAGCAGCACGCGGATATTTTGACGAAATCCCTCGCGGCGACCCCTTTTAATCTCACCGTAAGTTTTTGTTGAACCTGCCGTTGGGTGATGAGTAAAGGGTGTGAGCATTATTCGTACCATGTTTGAGTCATGCGAGGAATAATTTGTCAGGCCACCACCCCACGCTACTTTGAGGGGCATGGGTGAGTAGGGCGCTACTTGGCATTTTAGGTTCTGGCCATGGTAATCGTTTGAATGGGGCCATTGTTGCAATCACCATGGTTTGGATGATACAAGACATACAGGGGGTTTTGACCCGGTGGCCAATTTTCCTCCTGCGGGACTGTAGTTAGCTGTCCGTTGGGCCTAGCTTTTCGTTTTGGATAAAGTGGGGTCGGGGGGAATGCCGTTTTGTTGTGGGTTAAGACGGGAATCACCCGGGCACCGGTCGGCCGGGTGTAAAACAGTATGGGGCAGCAAGATGTGTGTTATTTTACAATAGTGCGACGACGTTGTGAACGCAGTTGTACTTGGGTTGGGTGCGAGTGTTCGAGTTGAATTCCTTGTTTTTATTTTTTTCTCTTGACACTATTTTATGAAGGGTGCGAGCTACTACTGTCGGTATGAAGTCTCTTGAACAGTGACGAGTTTGTAATCAGTGGTTGGATAGGGCTTGATTTTGACAGGCGAACAGGTGTTTGTTCGTCAGGAGGCTGCATACTACGTGCCGTTGTAGTCCTTCGATTTCAGGCCACTTGCCGGTCTTGGTTTGCCAGTCTAAATTCTTCCTTTTTCTGGTGTTGGTTACTGTTGGCCGTGTTACTTCGTTTTGCTTTGTTTTTTTATGTTTGATAGCCGTGTTGGCTGCTATGTTTTGTTTTTGTGTTGGTCGTTGTTGGCCGTGTCGTTTCGTTTTGCTTTTTGCCTTGTTTGACTTACTTTGGAGGCTCAACTGTGTTGTTACAATCTTTCTGCGATTGTAATGGCTTCGTTTCGGAGTTACCAATGGGATTTTATCGGGCTCTTGCTCGTTGTATGGGTTTCCCCTGGGCATCTGCGTTGATTTTATTTCACAGCTCATGGGGGGTATGCCCTGTTTCTAGGATCGGCACTGCTTTAAGATTCGGATAGGCTGTTGGTATAGTCTCTTGAGAAGTGACGGGGTCGTGTTTACTATTTGGGTATGAGTTGAATTTAAATAGACTATCAAGTGGTTGTTTGGGGAGGGCTTCATGCTTATCCTCGACCTCCAGCTGTTTATTTTGTTTTCGGTTTATGTCACATTCTACCTTTTTGTGCTTTGATACCTGGCATCGGAGTTCTGCTTTTTTTGCCAAAGGTTTAGGATCTCTTTGCCCGTCATGCTTTTCTTCTTTTTGCGGTATGTTGTTGAGCTACCGACATTGCGTTTTCGTGGATTATATTGTATGCCGTTTACTTTGTTTGAGGTTTATTGTGTCAGATTCTTCTTATTTTTGTGCTTTGATGCCTCGCATCGGAGTTCCGCTTTTGCCGAAGATTAATAATTCTTTGCCCGTCGTGCTTTTGTTCCTTTTGCGATATGTTGCGGAGTTACCGACGTTGCATTTTGATGGAAAATTGTATTGTACGTGGGCAGACTCAGAGAGGAGTAGACGAGTCAGTTCCGTGGAGTTTCGTGCTGCTTTCATGCACGTCAAATTCGTTCACATACGGACTTTGAGCCATTGAATGGTGGTCAGGCGATCAAATACGCAGTGAAAAGGCAGGGGGGAGGGTTTTTATCGAGAATTTCCCTCTTATGGCCCCTGTGTTTTCGGTTTGTTAGCCTATCCTCGAGGTCATTATTTCGGTAAAAAGTTTTGCGGCTCTGTACCCTTGGCTATACAGTCACAGTATTGCTATAGCATATGGCTCTTGTCATCGCATTATGCTACGGGGGAAGTTATGGTGTTGTCGATTTTCGAGCGTGCCCCCAGTGGACAGCCAGTTAAAGTTTGAATGTTTGGAGACGGGCTGATTAGATGTTCTGGTCTGATTGGTAGTCGAAGGGTGGCCCTGCGCTCGGTAGCACCCAAGTAGGTTCGTGCGGTGTGCCGTGGCGTTTGTGTGAGTTTGGTGTTGTAGGGCTTTGCGCTATGGGTTTTTTCCTGGATGGCCAGGTTTTTCCCGCGCTGTAGGTGTTGAGAGCCGGGCAGCAACTACAGTGGGAACACCAAGCGAGGGACGGTTTTTTTTTTAGAGTATTTTACGTCCGAGTGTCACTTGATGTTTTCGGTTGTTGTCTAAATTCTAGGGCTGTCGGGATGGGGAGCGAAGGGTTTTTCCCGGAAGCCGGTTTTACCTTCGCGCAAGTCGATGTCGGGCCGCGCGCCAACGCGCAGTGAGAATTATGAAGAGCAGTGGATTTTATTTGAGTTTTGCCACTATTTGCCTCTTGTAATTTTCGGTTGGCCGTTCGACCTACTCAAAGACATCACCGGTAGTTTTCGCCAAAGGAAGTGTGTCACCTCGCGGTTGTCACTATCCCTGCTACCGTTAATTAGTATGTTGCAGCTGACAAACAGCTGTTCATACTAATGGGGGGATGTTACGGTTACATTGTTACGGTTGATAGGAGTTGCACTTTTGGGAATGCGTTAGTCCCAATAGGTACTAGCAGTATGGTCCGTCTTGCAGGGTCCCCGTCTGGGAGCGACTGGTTCCTCGCCTCCCTCTGCTCTATACTCCTTTGCTTGCCCTGAGTTAGCAATAATCCATAAAGCGAATACCGTATCCACGACCGGAGACCTTCTACTCCTTCTCACAAGCCACCTTCAAGGCTTACACTACCGCTGTTCAGGCTCAACCACCGAACTCGGTACCGATCGGGAGGCTGCTATCATCAGGTCGGTAGCAGTGCTTTGTAGGCTGGGTCCCTCAGGCACCTTCCTCTCTGCACAATGCACACAAGACCTAGGGTCCTGCCGCATGAATGGCTAGAGACCACTCAGACCCACATAGACATCGGATCCGCCTCTATCCCTAGCCTCCCCTTCCGTAATGGTCAGTACACCACATTGTGACTGTGGAAACCCGAGTTCGATTCTCGGATTGGACACCATATTACGGAAGGGGAGGCTAGGGATAGAGGCGGATCCGATGTCTATGTGGGTCTGAGTGGTCTCTAGCCATTCATGCGGCAGGACCCTAGGTCTTGTGTGCATTGTACAGAGAGGAAGGTGCCTGAGGGACCCAGCCTACAAAGCACTGCTACCGACCTGATGATAGCAGCCTCCCGATCGGTACCGAGTTCGGTGGTTGAGCCTGAACAGCGGTAGTGTAAGCCTTGAAGGTGGCTTGTGAGAAGGAGTAGAAGGTCTCCGGTCGTGGATACGGTATTCGCTTTATGGATTATTGCTAACTCAGGGCAAGCAAAGGAGTATAGAGCAGAGGAAGGCGAGGAACCAGTCGCTCCCAGACGGGGACCCTGCAAGACGGACCATACTGCTAGTACCTATTGGGACTAACGCATTCCCAAAAGTGCAACTCCTATCAACCGTAACAATGTAACCGTAACACTACTCTCGCCCTCCCTCCCAGTAGTAGTAGTAGTACAACGCAGATCAGGGGTCACGTAGCGGGCCCTCCTGCCCCCTCCCCACTACGTACGGTACATGACTTAATTTTTTTCGCCAGAAGAATTCAGCATTTTCTTCCCTCGTCGATTCGCGTCGAATTGTACCTACCCACGCTGCTAGGCGTTCTCAGCAGTAGTAGTTAGTTGAACCTATTCTTGCAGTCCTGCAAATAACGTCAAAAATCTCACAACGGTGGTAATATGAACTCAAGGACCAACGCTAGTAGTATACAAAGGTAACCACTAGATAAACCACCGGGGCGACCGGCTCTATAACTCACTAGAGATGATCCATCAGCAACCAGCAGCAAGGAGCACGTCAAGTAGGAAGCAACACAAAATTATTTGTCAGGTACGTAGCAACACGACCGTTTTTTTTTCCAGTTGGCCGCGGCAAACGACCAAAACAACAACGGAGAGACAGGGGCACCACAGCAACAACGAAGCACCCCTTCCACACCGCCTATATACTTCTCCATAGTGTCTTCTAGGGGAAAAGAACCAACCGCCGAGGCGATACCGGGACGAATGCATGCCGCCACTGGTTTCGTACGTGGATACCGTCTACTGCTACAACTACGACCTCCCCGTGGCGCCGCTAAACAACATGAACAGGAATGATTTTCCCCCTAAGGCTTGTTTTTTATGTCGAAAAGTTTTCTTCCCCGTATTTTGGTACACCCTCCCCGCTCATGCTGTAAGTCAGACAAAAAGCGTGTGTGCAATAGAGCCTCAGTGTGTGTGTTCTTACTCATATTACTCATATTACTAGCACGAGTATAAACTATTATGTCGATGTGCCCGAACTACCACGCTTGAGGCTGGGGGCGCAGCCACCCGTAAAATGCTGCTGTGTGGCTTGTTGCTTTTTCTGGCGCAGTAATCGTGTCACTACCTCCTCGTGTTAGTCATGCGTGCGCTTGCCGCGTCTATATCCATGTATGTACGCACGTACGTACCTACCGAAATTCAATAATTAAATGCACTCCTACTATGATACCTACCGCGGTACATTGGGGATTGTGATTGTCCCGCTCAATTCGTTGGAGAATGTTGGTATATTACTTCGCTGAATCTTGAGCACTGCTGTGGGTCTTTTGCCAGGTCGTTTCTAGCGCATAAATACAACAATTGTGGGTTGTGCCAGGTCGCTCCGGACTGGGTTCGTTTTGGTGGAGATCTTGCGGAGACGCCTCGGTTCTGCTCGATGCTGGAGGAGATATTGATTTCGATCATCTGTTGTTGGTTTTGTTCGTCGAGTTCGCCACAAAATAATTTACGGAAGATTTAAAAGGTCAATTCGTTCGCAAGATATACGCTTGGAGTATTATTAGACTTATACAGATATCCGGCATGGTACAACACCCGTCTATATGCATGTGATTGTGATTGTGTGTCGCTCAATTCGTTAGAGAATGTTGGCACTTCTCTAAATCTTGAGCACTGCTGTGGGTCTTGCCAGGTCGTTTCTGCTGCACGGCAAATGCAACTAGCACTGCTTTTCTCTCAGCGCATTATTTTCTTTGTTACTTCCCTTCAGCCAGTAACACTGGGCATTGTCTTCATCTAACATTTCGCATTGCCTTCATTCTACAGACGTATTAAAACTTGATAAATACTAAAGACATTGACGTATACTTTCCTATCCGGAGCAAAATCGCCGGCACCCATGCGGAGCCCTTGCAACTATAACAATAATGCGATAATTCTTGAGCTACTAACAAACGGGATTTTCCGCGCTGTACCATGTGAAGACGGTGGGTGATTCCGCGTTTACGTGGATAATGAACGTCAATAATTCTTCCGACTGGGTGACCTGTAGAGCTTTTCTTTCGCTTTTACCCCAACCGTGCATTCCCAAGGGTTTTGGAGTGGGCATCCACCTAAAGGGTCACACGCGCCTCCGTTCACAGGTGTCTGCAAGCTTGACGTGGGTCGCGTCGAGTATGTTCCTCGCTACTGTATGTATTGTGATGACAACCAACGTTCCTGCTGACTGCCGACTGCTGTTTTGTCTTATTTACTCTTTGGTTGCCCCTCTCGGGACGAGATTCCAGAGTCATTAATATAGACCAATGTTGATGCAACTGCAGCAAAGTTATATTATGTCGAACGCTGCGGAGTAGTGTACACCAGGTACAAGGCTACGGTAGGCGCGCACATACTTTTTCTGAGGCTCTGATGAGCTCAATGCCTGACCCAAAACTTACTTTTGAGAAGCAAAGGCATGTGCAACAGCATGAACAAGCTCGTGCCCGATTGGATTTCTCACGAAAGAAACGCTATGCATGCGTGCGCGAGTCAAACGATCTCGATCATCAGCACAGCCTCGCAAGCGATTTAGCAAATTCCTCCCAAGATGACCACGAGCAGGCAACCGACAACACTACGTACTTTAAGGGAGCAGCTAACCTCTTAGGAAGCAGCTAGTCGCCCCCCCCCGCCTCCCTGGCCATTTATGAATAATACTCTCTGCTCTAGCGAAGATATGTACCAACACGTTGGGCTGCATCTAATCTCCCTTTCTCGCTTAATACGTTGAAACGAGGTCTCCTCGTCGTCTGTCGTGTACCGCAGACAGCACACAATATACACTTTGGGCATCCCGCCTCCCTCAAGAGCGAGCAACCGAGAGCGCATGTTCTAAGCGACATATATGGAGCACGATAGTACATACACCCCTCCCCGCTCGGGCGCTGAAGAAGCAAGCGTGCGATTCCCGGCGCAATTCCCGGAGCATAATTCAGGTGCTTGGTACGTCCTTGAGAGTCCACTCCCCGTTGGTGCATACAGCTACCGCTTGAAGCAGTCGCCGAAATACAGGAACGTCGGCAGGAGAAACGTCCCCAAAGGCGTGAATCAAGGCAGACGTGTCGACGCCTGCAGGTGCTTGAGCAAGGTAGTCCTGCGGTGGAAGGTTTGACGGCGTCACGCCGTTGAGTCGTGCAATTGGAATCAGGTTTATCACGTAAATAGAAGGATCTTACGGGTAGGCCCTGGGACGAAGTTCCTAAAGAAGAGAGAAACACGTCTATACCACGCGTAGGACGACGATGTGCTACCACTACTAGTACAACAAACAGCTTGGATTCCTAAGGCGTGGAGGGACCAAAACGCCATTCGCGTGCTGGAAACGTCGCCCTGCGGGCCAGCACTTGCTGCGAAAAACATTATAATTTAAAACATTTGCAAACATATACGTCAGCTGTGAGTTAGTGCGACACGTCACGCCTCCAGAGAGCAAAGCAGTAGACCAATAAGAAGTACACCAGGAAGCAGGGTATGACCACGAAGCGTCGCTGGTGAGACATGCAGTGGTCTAGGAAAAGTCCTCCCATACCGTATGCACCACAACAAAAAAACACAAAGGGCATATTCGTACACACCAGTGCACACAATATAATCGAGAAAGGCTGTGGCGGCACACACCTGAAGGCGTTGCAGCAGAGACGAGTAGAAGGCATCCTTGTCGTCGGATGTGTCAGGCGCTTGAAACTCTACAAAACAAGTTCAGCAAGAGACAGAGAATCCGTTTGATTGCGCAACGGTCAAAAGCGTGTAACCGTTGCACCTGCCCTGTAGGGGAAGCAACGTCCTGTCGCCATCATTCTTGGATGGCAACGTAATATAAAAACGTGTGACCGTTACACCTGCCCTGTAGGGGAAGCAACGTCCTGTCGCCATCATTCTTGGGTGGCAACGCAATATTAACGGGGTAAAAAACTCACGCCCGACTCGCAAAAAACGATCGAACAAGGTACTCCACGCTATATGCAACACTCTACCTGGGAATAGCCCTGGAGATTGCGCTGGTTGACCTCCATTGCGGAGGCGGATTTGTCGCAGAATATCCTGGGGCAAAAAACGCAACGGTTGACAATGAAAATTTACACATTTCAGCTGAAACGAGCGAGGTTTATTGCACTGGCGTTACAATCCGTCAAGAGCGAAGACCCCATACGCAGCTTCAACTAGTGCGCGAAGATCTTCGTCCATCGAGCAGTCACCTGGGATGCAATCCCTGACGAGCTGCCTTGCTCAGACCCCAAGCCTGTCGATCCCGTAGACAGCGTTTCTCGTTGTCTGGAGACGACAGCAGTATCGCCAGCACTTGCCGCAGGCCCGTTTGCTATGCTGGGGGTGGAGACCGTTCCGAATCGTCGCCCGCCTTCTGCAGGCGCGCGGGGAGTTCTGTTTCCACCTGCTTGCGCTGACGGAGACGACGCATGTCCGTTAGCCCCGCCATTCCTGCCCGTCCACGAGGATTGAAAGCCGCCCTGTTGAAGGAGACGCAGGGGTGGGTGTCGATTCGTTTATCCGAACGACGGATCGTAAAATGCGAGTTGTCACTACCAGGAGCACAACGGCATGTTTCCGGGGCCTGACAAGTCGAAGCCTTAATCATAGGCATGATTCCCTAGCAAGCAGCCTGACGAACGTACGTACTAAACATCAACCATGTAACACTCGCAACATCGGTGTGATGATCGCAAAAAAGTGCACCTATTTTTGCCTAGCGTAAACTGCACCTGGCCAGCGCCCGCTCGAAGAGTGCGACGAGACATTCGGAGCTGGTTCACCGCCTTTTGCGCCGCGCGTTTGGCGGCTTCCTCCATTCTCTTATGCTCCACAGTCATCAGCTCGGACCCTATCACACACAACAATGGTGAAACATGCGTCGGGCACGTAACATCATCGCCACTGAAGCGATTTCTTTCAATACAGACGCATCGTAGACGAGCCAACACGCATGGTAGGACCGGAGCTTTGCACACGAGGTGACGAACAATTCATCCGACAGCTGCACGCTACAGTAGTCGCATACCATTGGATAGCGTTACACACCTTCCGCCAAGTCGTGATGGAACACGCTGGACAATGGTGCACCGTCGTACAGTGCTCGAAGGACGGCCATGTCATCTGTATTGGACTTGTCGCTGTCTCCACCCTTGCCTGCATCCTCTTCCTGGCCTTCATCGATGGTGACTGTCGTCGTTCCGATAAGTGATGACGAATTGGAGGCTTGCCCTTCTCTCCGAGAAGTACTGTCGTCCCGTCGCGATTTACGATAATCCCTTCGCGATTTCTCAGAGTCCTTTCGCGCGCCATTCCGTCGTTTTCCAGTGTCGCCGGCACCCTCTGGGCCATTCCCGGGTGATCCCTTCTTCGACATCTTCTGCCTTTTGTCCGGGACTTGGACCTTCCCTTCCCCCTGAGACAAGTTGGGAGAACGGAAAAACGTTTCAATCCTATCTCCTCCATGAAAAGCCAACTGGCATACTACTACATGACGATGGCAAGCATGTGTGTTCGTGGTCACAGAGAGGGACAAACCTTTGGAGCTGATCGTTGAGGGGCAGTAGGTCGCGTCAAGCGTTTCACCTGAAAGAGATCGACCGTGTCTGAGAATCCATCCAAAGACCCATCATCGCCAAGACTGAAAAGATCCCCGAGCTCATCCGCGCTGAACATTCGCCTTTGCTTGGCATCCTGCCGGCGAGCAATCGAAAAGAGTGAGAAACCATAACTCACAGTATATTAACGTCTTACATCACCAGAAGTCACAGTATGCGATAGTCTATACAAAAATACTACACAACTATTGTCGCGCTAGAAGGCCTGCTACTTGGCGGGAAAACGGTGCTTGACAACCGCTTATCATCTTATATTACCAGTTAGTTTTCACAGTATATGACCATCTAAAACAAAAAATACACAACTGTTGCAGCGTTGCAATGCCTGCTACTTGGTGGGGAAATGGTGCTTGACAGTCGCTCGATACCTGCAGGACTCGGTTTGTGAGAGCAGTCTTGAAGATCTGTCGGTGATAAATCTTCTCCTCGATGGTCCCAGCAGTTATCAGGCGGTAGACGGTCACCTGGCGACGCTGTCCCACGCGCCACGCGCGCTCCCTCGCCTGAAACAAAAAACAGCAACTGACTTTTCGCTTGACGGTGAACACGCAAGCGCAACTCGTGGAAAGGATACTCAACCTTGCACTCTTGCTGAAACAAAAAAAATCTACAGCGGCACCTCAGCAGCGATGTATCCCGGGTCTACAAAAGGCTAACTTGACGAAATAACATATCATGCATATAATACGGTGCTGCTTTCGCTCCCTCGACGTTACGACATCTTGTACGGAGGAGGAACATGACCTCCGAGAACCGATTTCCCACGGCAACCATGCGCTGGAACGATGGAGCAACAATCCGTCCAAGCATGTTAGTTTAGATAATGGCTTTGCGTCCACATTGAAAACCGGAAGTACTCTGAACCCCGCCCAGACGCACTTGAAGCCGACAGTCTGTGTGCCGAATACCTATAAAACAACCACACAGTAACAAACTACCAAACAAGTTGGCGACACATGTAGTTGACTCACCTGCATATCCGTGCTCGGGTTCCAGTCTGGGTCAAACAAGATGACCCTGTCGGCACCAGTAAGATTTACCCCCACGCCCCCAGTTCGCGTCGTCAAGAGCATGATGAAGACCGACTCGTCGTTGTTGAAGCGGTCAATGAGAGCCTGGCCAGCGAACATCGCACGCGTATTAAAACTGCCTGTGACTGTGGTATGCGAGGCAAACGGTTATCGCCGCTGGACCGACTACGCTGGAGACGTTTCGCGGGCGCAGTCTACTTTATTCGCCCTAAGCATGTGGAATTAGAAGCATGCGCTCATCATGTAAACAACAAGCGAGTGCACACAGCGACTCCCTCCGCATATCGTTTATGCTACGTCTGCAACATCAGCGTGAGCCTCAACGAAACGGCATGCCGCAACAAAAACGTTCTTGTAATCCCCCGAACGGCAGGGCGCAAACCACACTATGCAGCACATCTCGTTGTGTGTTTGCACACCTGTCTGGTGCCCACCGGCGTGCTGCCGTCCAAGCGTGCGTGATTCCACCCCATGTCATACACGAAGCGTTCGATGATGTTCAGCATCTGGCGAGTCTGCGAGAACAGGAGAACCCGATGGCCCTGCAATGTTCGGGGCCCGTTAGATTTGAAGGGTCCATGCGATTAAATTTTACACGCACAGGTTATTGTTGGACGTAGGAAATCCGCTGTCAGGGCAGTGGGTCCGTGCGTAGGTTGAATATCGAGACCAAGACCAGCCACTGGCGTTTCGTTCATTTCTAAATATTTACCCTTGCTGCTGCAAATCCCACCTGCGTGTGCCACAGGGGCAACAATTGCTTGAGAACCAGTAGCTTCCCTGATCGCTGAACTACACCGTGCTCTTCTCGACTCGCTCCCTCCGTCATATCATCCCCGTCGCTTTCATCTGTCTCGCTTCCCTCGCCCCATATATTTTGAGGCGCTAACCTGCAAAATTCACGAGCAACGTGGCAACAATCACCGACAAAGATGCGGACAACTGCATCGGTCACAGAAACGAAACTGAATATGCGACGCCATCGTGCGGGAAGCGTTTTTCACACAATAGTTCGCAGTAACAAACAACCAAAACGAGGGCAGGTTCAGGCCCTCAAGCAACGTATGGGATGTGGTTTTGGGTCAGGACTTGACTGGCTCGGACGCCAGCCACGCTACGGAACTTAACCTTCCATTTGTAAGACGTTCGCAACTTTACGTAAACCCACACCTGGAAACCACCGAGTCACCGACGCGGCAGACCAAATCCGGGTGGTTGCAGAGCTTGCGGAGGATTCCAATAGCCCTGAAAGCTCGCATCGTGCGGCTCAGGACACTCTTCACCTCGGAGGACGCCAAGAACTCCCCGTAGAGTTGACGCTGGTAAGGTGTCAAGCGACAAAACAGCACCTGATGTGGAATGGAAAACGTCAAATTTCAGTGGTCAGAACAAATCGGTAGTCGTGTGAGGCCATGACGAGGAAAAAATCACGGAAAGTTCAAATATACGTGGGCCACGTCGAGGGTTCGAAACCATGACGAGACAAACATCACGGAAAGTACAACTATACGAGGGCCACGTCGAGGGTTCGAAACCCATGGTTGCGCTAGAGCCGGAATGGTCGTCGCAGGCTAGATTAAGAGGCTGCCACTACCGTGGTAGGGTATCATCCATTCGCATACAATGACGAGGGGGGGAGGGGGATCCGAAATAGGCAACTATTTTAACCGTTTATAGGGAAAACCGAAAGTCCAGCAAACCGAAAGTTCGCTTCGAAACCTTGGCTCCTACCTATAACTGCTTTTGGTTCAACCACGGACGCGGAACGAACTCAACAGCTGACCTCCAAACAATGATGATAAGTGAAATCCAGCCGAGGGTATGGACCAACTGCACCACCGCTGTAAAACATCGCACGGATATTCGGCAAACACATTATATAAATGATTAATAGCGGGATTTGATAAACGCTTGGGGACGACGCGAGCTTCTGTCTCGCAGTGGGCGTATTCGTGGCGTACCTGCTCGGTCTTCGCCGTCAAACGAATAATATCCTTCAGGTCCTTCTTCTGCCGCCGAAGCAAGTACGGATGAATCAGGTCTCGCAGCACCAGTGCACACCGGTATGCGAGACGAGCCTGCATTGGACTGTGGACAACAAGCATCGAAAACTCGTGGTTCACGGCACCAAGTGGGGGTATTAACTAGCCATGAGGGCATGCGGTTCACCAAAATGAAATCAAGCCTAACATCAAGAAAAAAAAGTGGGCTACACCAGACCGGCCGCTTGCCTTGCATTGGCGTAGCCACCAACCCTGATGGGGTTAGCGAATTCTGCCTCAAAAGCTGGGAGAGTGCCCAGCCTCCCGGGGAAGACGAAGTCGAAGAGACTCCATAGCTCGCGGAGGTTGTTCTGGATAGGAGTGCCCGTGAGGACTAGACGGTGCACCGTCCTGATCTGCTTGCAAATGAGTGTCACCTATACGGCAACACAACAGCACGAAACAAGGGCTGAGACTGAAGTAAGGTCGTTGGCGGCGATTAAAAAAATTCTCAACAGATACAGGTGTGGCCCAGGGTGGTGAAACAGGTAGGCACGTTGTTCCATCAACGGGAAGGCCGCTGACCGCTATGAGGCAATCGACTAAGACCTCGTTACCTTTGCGTCGGGATTGCGGATACGCTGCCCCTCGTCCAGAATGCAGTAGTCCCAGTTGCACGGTAAAAGCAGCGCATTCAGAGCCTTCATTCCTTCGTACGATGTCACCACGACAACGTCAGGCCAGCTCAGGATTCGCCGAATCAAAGCACGGAGTTTTCCTGTGGTGGAAAGGCCACAACAAAGGTCGATGGACAGTGAAACAAGGCGGGAGTGCAGACTGACCTAGTGTAGCGATAATCTGAGACATGTATCGTTTGACTCCGATCTTAACCAGTCAAAACGAAAGAAGCGACCTATATCCCCACGGCAACCACGTGTCCCCGAAGTACCTGAGCTGCCGCTGGCTGCATTGAAGGCCTGGACGCAGCGATGCAAAATCACAACCCTCAGCTGTGGTGCCCACGTGTGCAGCTCTGCCATCCAATGCGAAAGCACTGTCGCCGGACACAAGATGAGAGCTTGATGCATTACGTTGCTGTCGTGCAGGGCCCCAAGAAAAGCTGCCACCTGTACGAGGGTAGGCGCGCCAAACGTATGGCATCGTTAGCATTGCTGCCACCATAGTCTCATCACCAAAACCACGGCACTTCAGCATTGACTCACGCAACCGAAAAAATAGCCGCGCGTGGACGTGCATGCGTAAAGCAACGACATAGTGAGGGGTCATGCAAGGCCACGAGCGCCCTAGTCGACACACTCTACCTGAACAGTCTTCCCCAAGCCCATTTCATCTCCAACGATGCCCCCTGCCCCTTGCTTGTGTAACTGCCACATCCAGCGCACGCCTGCAAACAACGCATATCCGGGGCAACATATGTTGGAGCATCATAGAAATAGATGACACCGGGAACGCAGCCGCAGCCACTGCAATAGCGCGCGAGCGGCTCGGGGAGAGCACTACTGTACACACTAGCTACAGCAGGTCAGCAGTCGACAATATCGAAATCAAATACCATCAGTCCAAAGAGCGGTGTGTCCTTTCTGCGACACGGAACACTATTGAAAGCACGATTATCGCATTAGGAAGGCTTTTCACGGCGGACAACCAGCCTGCGGCTCGTTTTAGTTATTATCATGTCTGCTCGTGTCGTGAATTGCGGTTCGGGAAACTGAAAAAAAGATGGCACTGCTAGGACTTGTCATTGTGAATGAAAAATCCGGCGATCGTTCGGTGCGGTGCTGGTATCAAATGTCGGGGACGCGGTTCAAGATCTGAGAATTGTGCGGTGCGCCTTGGTTAGACGCAAAAAACATACGTTGATCCGTTCGGGTCCGCGACGAACCAAACCGCACACCTATGTTGGGGATAATAGCACCACGAACACTCCTGGTTATAACTGTGTTCTGTAACTAACAACTCCCACACCTGTAAGCTGAAACTGGAAGAGTCGGTGAGCGACGCTACCATCCATAGTCAACCCCTCTCCTAGGTCGGAAGGGCTCGACGCCGAAAAATCATTTTCACCAGCACCGTTGGCTGGCGAGACATCGTCGACTTGTGCCTGCTGGAAAAGACGTTTGAAAAAGGGGCCCTAGGGTGTGAAGAAACATTGGTCTTTGCTCTCTTTCAAAAGCAGTATACTACCTCCGTCGAATGTGCGCATGATGGTCTCAGGTGCTTGGTACGAAAGCATCACCCTTTCGCCCCACCTTTCGTTCCTCGAAGTCCTCCTCGTTGAAATCGTCCACCAGAGGCTGCCCACCAGCAAGCTTCCTGAGAACAGTACTTGGGTCAATCACGTCTTCTTCTCCCGAGACGAAAGCGCCTCCGCTCTTCGATCCTTTCGATTCAGGCTTCCTTTCCTTCCTCTTTATAGCAGCGGCACCGTCCCCAGACTCCAGCGTCGAACCACGCGCTCTACCAACTGAGGATCGGCGCCCACTCTTGCGCTGCGTAAGTTGCTTGTCGCTGGTGTTTCCACTGGTTCCTGTCAGTAGGGATCAAATACCGATACGAACGAATGGAAACGAGAAAAAATATTGCAAATATCGTGTTTTACATACACACTATTCCCGCATCCTGCGCTGATACCTCTAAAACAACCCTAACCCTCCTTGGTTCACGTACCTCTTCGACGCTTTGGGGTTCCTTTTGACCTAGCCTTGGTTCCGTTTTCATGCTCCCCTTCATCCCCCGATTGCTCGAGTGAACTCCTTTGCGCACGGCGAGTGCACCTATCAATGTGCTTGCTGAGGGACACATCCGGATTAGTCGGATCGTCGACTCTCACACTTTTTCTGCAGACCGGACACTCGACCGTGTTTACTGTGAGTATTCCTGCCTCGACTTCGGAACTGCCAAACTTTGACGCGCCCTTGGTGGCTCCGCTCTCTGGTGTATTGCGTTTTCGAGGCCGGGGTTCACCGCAGGCAAGGCACCCCCCGGCGTCTGCTGGGCACACTAGAGTACACCGTTCACATGCCCACCTATCGTCGTCAGCAAGATGTTCAGGTGTAGCAGCCTCGTCGCTAGCGGGGTTGTCTTCATCCGACGAAAAAGCTTCAACGACAGCCTCTATCGCGTCCTGCTTATCATCTGAGTCGGGGCTAGCTTCAACTTGACCGCTTCCAAAACTTCGCGCTTGCCTAGACCGCCGACGAGAGCGAGGGAGCTCCACATTCATGCCTTCTGCGATTTTGTGGTCCATGAGGGTCATTCGGGTCCGTTTCGGCACTACTGCTTCTGATATGCCCGCAAGCTCATCCAGAGGGGTGACGGTGCCTGTTCTCACAAGATCCTCGCGGCGTATCCAATCGTCGTTCCTAAGATGAGTGGAACCGTTGCTGATGGTCTCGCTGGCATGCGCCTTAGCGACCCCCTTCACCTGCTGCGTAGCTCCCAGCCCGTCGTTGGCATCTCCACCTTCACCGCACCTCACGCGCAACAGCCCCCTCAGAATCTGTTGCTTTATTAGCACCTACAATCAGTTTGCACAAAAAACAAATACCGGGCAGTTCAGACGACAAAGTAAGTGCTACTGTGTCAAACGGGCTCCATAATAGAGAAAGTGAGGTATTGCTCGTGTTAATTGCTCGTGTTACCATCAAACCATAGGCAAGCGTGCGCATCAGTTACATCAAAAAGCACGTGCCTTTTTAAAGATTCGAACGTCGTCAGCCAATCATCGATAAGTGCGGGCAACTTCGGTGTTGAAGAGGCGAGGCGACGTACAACATACAAACGAGTCATATACATACATTCAAAGGCCAGTAAATAAATCTGCAAAAACGAGCGGCCGGTGTATCGACCCTAAAATTGTAGAGCTCACAGCTGACGTATTTATAACCCTTACAAAATATCCCTTCGGCGTGTACGTGATACTCTTAGGTAGGAGCGAAGCAAGACGGGTGACGCAATATTGAAACTGCTACGACAAAAAGGTCAGGAAGTCATGCATTTTGTACCACTATGACACACAGGAGTGAGTTTTTCGTAAAACTACAGTATTTCGTACTTCGAACACGTCAGCTGTGAGTTCGATCACTTGAGTGGTCGATACGATCACTTGAGTGGTCGATACTCAAAAGCTGACGTGTTCGAAGTTGTAAAACTACAGTATTGCGTACTTCGAACACGTCAGCTGCGAGTTCGATTACTTGAGTGGTCGATACTCAAAGTGGCAAGCTGCAGCTGTTGGCAGTATGCCCGGCAATAACTATTTTCAGTGGCCGATGGGTAGAACGCCAGTTTTAGGAGCATTTAAATATTCGACTTTGGTTTCTCTGTTACACAGTCTGTGACCACATAATTGTATCTCTCTTGGATGAATGGGATGAACAATGGGTGTTCAAGTGATGGCGTTCGGTAGAAAGAACCGACGTAATGTGAAGGCAACACACAACCCACATGTAACATGACGGTAAAGCATCAATGGCGGATATAAAACAGTGAGTGGTGCCTGTAGCAGCTGCAACGGCAAAGGATGGCGGCGGTAGCAACATAGACAACAACCCAGCAGCAGCAGCAAGCAGCGTCACCGCAGCAGCACCAACAACAGCGGCAGAGGAAGGATAATGGTCTGACAGGTTCCCCTCCGGGAAGTGCCTAGGGGAGTGGCGCAAGGACACATGATTATTATCACTACCGGACGCAATGACCATATTTGTTTGTACATACAAGAAAAACTTTCCCGGAAAAATAATGAATTCGCATTTTACCCGCAGCACTTCTTGGGTGTCAACAGCAGTACTTTTAGCACTTCTTGGGTACTCGAGATAGACGTGCCCACGACCGATCTGTTGTTGTTGAGAAAATTCGCACAACAGATGAAACTTTTACACCGTATGATATGTATGGTTTCGAGAAGAGCGTCACACTTCGACCTCCAGGTTTTGGACCGCCAGGAAGCGAGAAGGGGCACGTGTGGCGTGGGATGCGGCTTACTGTAGAATATTACGTATAGAATATTACGTAAATAGCACCTATTGAGAACGAGGGAGCAAGAGGACAATACGTGACTGGATATGGCAAAAGCAACTCGCCGCCGTAAGGAGAGGATACGGCACGCGCACATAGTCCTACCACGATAGTAGCGTTTTGCTCTCCGCATGTCGTCTGCTGCTGTCTTGTCATTTGCGATCTTCGCAATAAAAAACAGAAAAAATACTCGTTAAAAAACTGCCTCTGTGGACGTAAATGTATAAGGATGGGTTGGTTGGTATCTAAATACCAGGTATAACTATTTTCAAAGGTTCCTATGTACAGCAGAGCCATGTGGTATGGTGGGGTGACAAATAACAGGCTCCGACGCAAGCAACTCGCCGCAGCATAGCGAGGACACGCCACGCGCACATAAGTGGTGTTGTCTACCGCTGCTGCTGTGCGGCAGGGTTGTAGCGTTGTGCTTTCCGCATGCTGTCTGCTGTATGTCACCTGCGATCTTACATAAATGGCACTTGACAGAAGCAGCAGTAGCAGCAGCAGCGAGAGGTAGCGGCGTATAGGCGGGTAGAGCATCGCAGGCTCCGATCAAAGCAATCAGCTACTACAACAGCAGCCACACGCGCAGAGAGTTGCAGGCTGCTGCTGCTAGGGGGCTGTACTGCTGCTGGGCGGCAGGATCGTAGCGTGGTGCTCTGTGCCAAAATGGGGAAATGTACATGTACGAAGCACACCAACCTGAACATAAATATAAGGACCGTTTGAGTACCAATATGATACTCAAACGATCCTTACAATTATTACTTCATCACTTGACACTTGACAGAAGAAGCAGCAGTAGCAGCAGCAGTGAGAAGTAGTGGCGTAAGGCGGGTAGCGCAGGCTCCGATCAAAGCAATCAGCTACTACAACAGCAGCCACACGCCCAGAGAGTTGCAGGCTGCTGCTGCTAGGGGGCTGGACTGCTACTGGGCGGTAGGATTGAAGCGCGGTGCTCTGTGCAAAAAGAGGGAAATGCGCCTGCGTGTATCCTCTACGAGCAGAAAAACGCGGTTTGCATCCAAATCTTACGTGCGTACACGGGGACAGCGGATGCAGAAACCCAATCCCCGGGGATGTTGCGGAAACCTGGGGGTTTGCCTCAAGTGTGCCCAAGGCCAAACAAATTTAAAAGGCTTGCCACGCGCGACACACTGCACGGATCGCGCCCAAACCTCCGGCAACGTGAGCTCAGCGGTCGGATTGTGTCCACCCCACCCGACGTTTCGGACAAAGGTACGAGCACGAAGCAGAGGTATGCCCGAAGAAAAAAAAAATCACAATTATACGTATACATATACTCGTATTCGCAAGTGCTGAGTTGGCGGTATCCACAACATGCCTATTTTCAGTGACCGGTCGGTAGATCGCCAGCTATAAGGACGTGCAAAATATTCGTTTTTGATTTATTTGTTGCACAGTCCGTGACCACAAAAAGAAAAATATCTCTAATGTCAAGGGCGAATTGGATGAGCACTGGGTCTTCTACTGATAATGTTGGGTAGAAAGGACGAAAAAAACGATTTAATACAGTGTTCGCGCTTTTTTAAATTTTGACCATAACGACTAATTCTATTCCCCCGTTACCGACAGTTGGTAACAAATAACTTTCAAATTTACGCAAATTTGCTGCTGCTATGTAAATTTGAAAGGCAAAATTACATAGAGCCACCAAAAACTATACATTAGAGCCGAATTAGAAAACGACCACGTTATACGGTTGGTCAACGTCTCCCCGACCCTTCAATCACCTGTGGTTGGTCAAGTACACCTGACAAATACTGTGTAGGCGCTGGGAAAACAGAGCAAGAAAACACGCTGGCTTGTGACTCATTGCCGCGCAGCATTGCTTGACCTTCGTGCAAGACGGTGCGTGCCGACACGGCCCTCGTCTGCGTGATAGGCGTTCGGCCGAACTATGCCATGGTTGGGGGGAGGGCTGGTGATGTGGCGGTGGCGGATTCCCTGCGCGTTTGTGCCTTTTTTGTTCGTTGACCTTGCCGTTTGCGGGAACCATCGCAATAATAGCAGCAGCAGCAGCAGCATGCTGCAGCTCTGTACAGAATTGTGGCTGCCAGCAGATAGATCACCTCGGCCCGCTCCGACGAGACAGACAGGAAAAATAAGAGAGAGATAGCTGTCCGTCTTTCTGTCTGGTGCTTCTTCTTCTCCTGCCTCTGTCTCTGCTCATCGTGTAGTTTGTCTGCAGTCGCATTTTTGCTGTGAGCTCTTCTATATGATCGTAACTATGCTACCCGGCATAAAAAAATACGAGTACTCGCGTACGTACATACAGCTTGCACAGCCTCTTGCTGCGCTGTTTCTGACGGCTTTTTTCTTTGTTGTGTTTTCCTGAGTGTGTGAGTTGATACGGCGAGCCCTCCAGAGACGCCGAACCCGACCGCAGCACAGCAACGTACACAGCAGAGTACGGTAAACCTTCTCCGCACGGCCTGCGTTTCATCGTTTCCCCACGCCCTGCCGCTCTCGTCCACATCAGCACAGCACGCGCACGATTCGATCAGCCAACAAAACACATACACATATGTATACAACAATGTTTTCGGTAAACAACGCTATATACGAGATTGATACTTACAACAGATAGCGTCTGAAAATCATTTTACATCGCTGCTCATCGGTTCGCTTTCCGTGAAGATTTTGATTCCGAACCAAATTTCAAATTTCTGTAGCGCCAGACGGAAAAACTTCATTTTCTGTTTTTACTATTAATACCGACGGGTCGTTATAGTCAAAATTTAAAAAGGCGTAAACACTCTAATGTGAATAAAATACACAACACTCGTAACATGAGGGTATACAGAGTCAATGGCGGAAGCAAAACACCGAGTAATGCCTGTAGCAGCTGCAACAGTAGAGAGGATGGCGGCGGTAGCAACATAGACAACGACCCAGAAGCAGCAGCAGCAGAAGCAGCGTCACAGCAACAGCACCAACTACAGCAGCAGAGGGGAGTAGTAGACAACAGCAGCAGTAGCAGCAGGGATAACAAACATGTTGCACGGAGGGGTACACGCACGTCTACCATGACAAACAGGGGTGATTGTTGTATGCTGTCACACCAGCAGTAGTGTAAAGTAGCATCACATCAGCATCGGCAGCAGGACGCAGCACCAGCAGAGAGGGAGATCGCGATACTCGTGTAGTACCAACAGAGATAGGAACACTACCAGCAGCGGCATCAGAAATGCAACACGCATGCATTCAGGCGCATATGCATATGACGTATCATGCACGCGACAGCGGAGGGAAGAGCTGCCTGGCGTACAGCCTGCTGTTGACAGCTGCTGACAGTATCGGGCTGTTCGATTACGTTGTTAACAGCTGTTGACATGTGTTAGGTTTTTCCGTGACGTTTTGAAAACAATCTTGAAGCATTACTCCTAAAGAGCGCTTTTTAAGTTAACGACAGCCTACGGAAATTCCGCCGAAGCATACGCTTTCTCGCATATCCTTAGCTTTTTTATTATATAACAACACGCTTGTGTTGTCTTAGACCTATGACCATGGAAAGCCGATAGTTTGGCCAAAAAGTTTGCAAACTTTTTTCGGTGGTTACTTGCTGAAAGATTCTGGGTAACGTCGCTATGGGGAAAATATGACTAAAATGTTTTTCTTCTGGCTCTTTCTTGGGTCATGCGGTCCAACAGGTCGATTTGTTTATTTTTCACCAAGCCTTGATCAACACTGCCCATCAAACACGATTGACCTTCGATATCGAGATAGGAACAACCCATGGTCACTCCTCTTTGTTCCGGACAAGGCCACATGAGTGTAGGTGACAGCGCTGAAGAATTTATCTCGATCCATGCCCTAGGGCGTGAGAGGTTGCTTGTGTTGTCCTGTGGTCTTCCGTCACATCCTCTCAAAATTCTGTTTTCACCCGTTGGGAGACGATAGAGAGTTGTCTCAGTATTCTACACACCAGCCGCCAAATGTGTTTTTAACAGAAGCCTGATCGGCGCCCGCCACAAATCACCGGCCGTAGAGTGAGCGCTGTACACCAAGGGGGGGTGGGAGCCCCTAACCAGCTCGCCACGTTCAGAGTTTACGACGCTGTCGTTGATTTCGTCGAACGAAGTGTGTGAAGAACACGAGATTGCGCCGCGTCTAATCCAAGATCTGCTTGAGAATTTCTCAGGCCGACGTTGGCCAAGATCGCCGCGAGAAATCGTTTTTTTCCCGGAATTCTGGGAAGTTTAAAAAAATAACTCTACTAAATTGGGTCCATAGGCGACCGTTCAGGCAACGTTTGGCTCGGATCTTCGGGAATTTCAAACTTCTGGCCTTCCATTGTCACCGGCCTTAGTAGTCATTTGGATCTTGAAAAACATTCGGTTTCAGTGTTCGCTGCGCGTAACCCGCTCTACCATTCGCTCCCCGGCTCCCAGCGACCGCACGCCCGTGCCACGCCCGCCTCACGCATCAACCCTCGGTGTCCCCGACGACATATCGGGAGGCGGTTTCCAACTCGGCGAGAGGGGAGCGTGAAAAGGCCCTCCCAGGAACGGCTCGCTCTCTCCCCGGGAAGGCGAAGAATGTAAAAAAGTGTAAATCCCGGCCAGCTAATCGCGTACCAAATTTACTGCTGTGGTGCGTACTGCTGCTCTGCTGTACTGCCATTGTGGATTGATCGATTCGTACTGTTGCATTGTTGTTGTACTGCTGTGTTGGGTTGGTCGCTGGGGGGGTGGTGGGTGCTTGGTGCGTGGCACCCTCAAGAACCGACCAACTGCTCCTTGCGTGCCGGTAAGCCGCCGTACGTGTTGCTGCACTGCTGTATTGCTGTATTGGGTTGGTGGGTGGGTTGTGGGTGCACTGGGTGGCTGGCGCATGGCGGGCGGGTGGAAATCCCATCACGAGCACGAACCAAAGGCACCAATCTGTTTGTTGCTGTACGTGCTGCTGGACTGCTGTAGCACATGGTGGTTGGGTTGTTCGGAAGGTGGACGGGTTGGTCGGTGGGTGGGTAGGAAGTCGGGTGGGTGGGTGGGTCGTTTCGTACCAGGGTTTTTGCTGCTGTACGTACTCCTGGACTGCTGTAGCACATGGTGGTTGGGTTGTTCGGAGGGTGGACGGGCTGATCAGTGGGTGGGTGGGACGTTGGGTGGGTGGGTGAGTCGTTTCGTACCTGGGTGAGTGCTTTCGTGGCTGGGAGGTGGCCCTGTTCTCGGGGGTTGGACGTGTTGGTCGGTGGGCGGGTGCAGAGTTTGGGCGGGTGGGTGGGTGGGTGGGTCGCTTCGTACCTGGGTGAGTTCTTTCGTGCCTGTCGTTTGCTGCTGTACGTACTGCTGTGCTGCTGTTGCTATTGTGGTTGGGTTGGGTTCGTTGGTGGATGGAAGGCTTGGTCGGCGGGTGGATGCGTCGTGTGGTACGTGGGTGGGTGTTTTTGTGCCTAAACACCGGCCGGCTTTGGCATACTTCGGGAGTACCACTACTGTGTACGAGGTGGTTATTTTATAAAATATCCGCTGCTGCCAGGTACCATGCCCCTGGGTTACCAGGTGCTGATATCACACAACACCACGTGTACACGGACGTTTGATTGATAATGAGCTTCAAGCTGAAAAACAAAAGTAGTCGCTTCCCCGTTCACGCGCAGGCTATGACGCTGGCCCTGGGATAATCTGAAAGGACATATAAATATTAGTACACAACTGCTGTGACTCTTGCTTTTTCCGAGACTGGGCCTGAAACGATTCATTTTTTATTTTTCATCCCAATTATTATCCTCGCATTACTCTCGCGCTCCCTCCCAGTAGTATCTCAGATCCGGGGTCACATAGCGGGCCCTTCCTCACCCCTCCCCACTACGGAACGTGCCTTCGTGTTATCGCGAGAAGAATCCAGCATTCTCTTCGTCGTCGACTCGCGTCGAATTGTGCGATATGATATATACAAGGTTCCCCTTCGGGATGCGGGTAACGTGAAATATTGGGAGCGTCGCAAGGCGAACAGGGAGACACCGGTAACACACGTATACATACTCTCCAAACTATAATGGTGTTATCATACGCGTACTCAGATAAACACCACAGCTTGCCTTAGAGGAACCGTGTGGCACGAGCTACTGCATTGCTCCAAAGAAAGAGTAGTACTCAGCGGGGAGAGTGTGATAGCGTTGGGTGCACGTTGTATTGATGTACGCGCAAATGAATTATAAGTGGTCAGGGGATGCTGTGTACCGTGCGTGGAATAGTGCTCGTTGCTACATAGTACGTCACATGTGTTTGCATTTGGCGGCAATGGATAGGGTTGACCAGCCAATGTCGCTCTTGGATGTTGTACAATAATTAATTGGTTGGCGGCAACAATTTCGGCATGTGTGGCGTACGTGGTAGGACTTTCCATGAGTTGGAGGTAGTGTTCAACGCTTTGGTACTGCGTTTGAGGGGAACCGAAACCTTGATGTACTCCTCGTTCATCCCCGTAGAAAGTAGAGCTAGATCGATAGTGTTCCCGCCTGAACTCGTCACTACGTGATGCATGTGGTCAGAAATGTATGTGTGTATGATATGTGTGTACGATAATACCAACAGACCTAGAACCGATCCACCCAGCCAATCAGATGGCGTCCTGGGCGCGCGCGGCGAACGCTGAAATACATCTGTACCCGATTTAGGCCACAGCAGCACCGGGTGTATACCTGAGTTTGGCTATCGATAATAAAAACTATTCAAGAGGTTAGGTGTTAAGTAATTCCAACTGGAAAAGCGAGGCCATTCGATATTCTGAACTTTTTGGGCATAAGCGAATCCCATGTCTAAAACTTGAAATAGTGGTCTCTTTCAGTGTGCCTAAAACGAAAAAACGAGGAAGGACCAAACTACTTGGAAATAGACTAGGATATTTCTGCACTAATCCAGACGTAGATGGCAAGAAGAGGATTTATCTCATGAGTCAGCATGAGTGGGTAGCAACTTCGAGAAAGCCCCTGCCCATGCTGGGAGCTTGAACTAACGGCCAAAAAAGAAAAGTACGAGCGCTTCGTACTCCAGACTCGCTTCATATGTAGGATACCTCACGGGCGTCTACGGCCTTCGGTGTGCCCCAGCCTGGCAGTCAGCACAGAAGCACAACAGGACTGGCCCTCAGCCCGGTCCATTTTCCACCCTCGAAATGTAGGCATTCGCGCGAGAGGCAACAGGGTCGTACACTGCAGCAGCTCCGGCGATGCGCTACGTCGGGCACAAACCTAACAAAAAAACATGTGTCATCAAAAAATTAGAGCCCCAGGAAGATAGAGCAGGAGCGAGCGCGCGACGAATGATGTCAGAGCCCCAGCTCTCTGATCGCAGAGCACGCCGGGATAGGAGGAACCTCGTGGGCGCTTTCCACCGGCTAGTTGTGCTGTAGTTGGGTTGGCTGTTGGGGTGCTGCTTGTCTGTGTGCTGTGCTGTGCTGTGTTGATTTTTGTTTCGTGGTGTGTTGTGTGCTGTGTGCTTTTGTTTTGTGGTGTGTGCTCGATCATCGTAAATGAACGAGGGCTTCTTCTCAAGTAATATTCGTAGAGGCATGCTGCTCCACGAGAGCGGGATGCCTCTGACCACCGCCAGCGTTGCTGGTGGTGTTGTACACGTAGGTTGAATACTTCGGGTTCGTGATATACCAAGCGGCTTGCCGTAGCTGGGTTGGGCGTTGCAATTACGGTGCGGGTTTAGTGCTCTGCTGCTGCAGAGTGTCTGTGTTCGCGTTGCCTCGAGCTTTTGTCAACTGAAATGCTGTTGTTTGCTGGAAAATACTAGGACATTTGCTTCAAATACGCACTTGGGCCAAAAGGTGCCCTAGTGCATATTTTGGAAAATCCACATCTCACGCTGGTCGTTAGGTCTAAAAAACTGACCTATTTATTTTACGTTTAAAAGACGATAGGGCTTAATTCTGTTTAGATTAAAATACATAGGCCTATCGTCAGGCTTAAATAGGTCTGATAAAGAGTCATATATCCGTGAACCCTACCTATGGTTCCACTCTGCCCCCCCAAAAAATTGGCCTGGTCAAGCCTCGCGTGCATGCTGCGCTCGCGATGCCCGCCACTCTCGCCGCGCTCGGCGCCATCTTCCAAGCTTTTCCCGCTCTATGTCCCTGTGAGCCCCGTCTCCCGCGCGGAGAGATGCAACCCTAACCCCGTGGCTCGTTCCAACATTCGGCTGAATCCGGCCTCTACCTCTCAGCCTCCTCTTGCTGGCATCATCTCTGTCCGGGAATATAATACCGGGATATGTCTTTTTGTTTAAATAAAAACGGTCCTTACATTCGGACACGTCTAGTTACCCCGCAAGAGAAAAATAAATACACCGGGTCAACCACGCCCACAGACGCTTTCGCTCCTGCCTCGACGAGCAGCCGCCCGCGCGGCGGGAAAGCGCAGGCCGGTTTACCACTTGTCTGCACCCATGCCCACGCACCCACGTCGAGATCCGGGGCCGAAACGGCCCAGGGCGGTGCGCCCCTAAACCCCACACTAATCCGATCCACATGTGTACTACTGTGCTACTACTGCTGTATGTTGCTGCTACTGCTGCTGTTGTGCTGCTGTTGCTGAGGTTAATTTAGTCCGGGCGGTTGCTGCTACTGCTGCTGTGCTGCTGCTGAGGTTAGTTGAGTAGCCGGCCATTTTTTTATGAACAAAGCAACGAAGAACAAAAAATTGTAAAAGCTTTTTGGTGTGTTGTTCCTGTTGTCTCGCTCATCGCTGGCACATCTCAAAAAAAATCAAAACATCAAACTTCAAAAAGTGTGGGTTTCCACCGCGGAATGATCAGCTTTTCTCGTTAAGGTCGTCGTGGCGGGGCGCGGGGACAGTTTTGGAAATTCATACCTAACCCCGTTACGAGCAGACGATACAGGTGGAAACCCCTTTTTTGAAAAATTGAAAAATGTAAATTTTAAACTTTATCAAAATATCAAGATTTGAAGAATAATTTGGGGTGTTCCTAGTGACCTGCTCGTCTCAGGGAGGCAGAACGCAATCCCTTGCCAACTAGAGCCGGCTCTGCGACGTTTATTGCGCCTAGCGCCGCCACGGAGCTCGGTCGAGATCCAGACATGCTTCATAATGTACCCATGGCAGGCTAGCTTGCCCCGCGGCCGAAAGTGCGAGAAGAAGCACTCGGCCGTCGGAGACAGCGAGCCAAAAAAAGCGATCATATTTTACATATACGTATACCATGGTGGCCTCGCCGCGACGGGCTGACGCCCGCCTACGGCTCCGCGCATGCCTATAAGACAGGTAGCAAACGAAGCGGAGAGGGACTGCAGAAGCGACAAATTACTGCCAAGGGGCACGGTGTGGTATTAAACCAGTTCATGGTGCAAGTATGAGGTGGAGCGAGTGCGAAGGGAGTTTGTATATACTGTAGGAAGAAAGTAATAGAACAGTCGGGAGGACGAAAATCCATCATGACTATCGTATCATATGCCAGGTACGTACGAGTACCGGCGGGTAGTACGGCGGGACTATTACAAAAGCAGCAGCAGTGATCGCCAAACCACCTCGTACACCTCGAACGTACTGCTGCTGTAATAATCGTTTCCAGCAGTCCAACCACATGTACTTGGACCTACCTCCTCTCTTCTCCCCTGTGTGCGAGAGCTCCCATGTATGTATTGGCCATGAGACTCATGAATCACGAAGCTGTAACGTTGAAACTAAACCGCCCAACTGTTGGAACTCAGTATCGACTGCTTAACTGGTCGAATTCACAGCTGACGTATTTGAACTAATTTTGCGAAAAACGAGTACAGCAGAAAGGCAGCCCGGGCACAGTGTGAGCATGCCCGAGGCCTCCTCCGACACAGTCGGGGTCGGGGAGCAAGATGAGGGAGTTTCGGGCCGAGGGGTGATCCTCATCGCAAGCTAGCACGACAAAAGCTCAAAAATATGCCCAAGAAAAGCTGAGGAGCGTTTTCCGAGCAGAAGCTGCAATTTTGTACGTGCATTTATTATTATAAAAAATGAAAATACACTCCAGCTGTGAGATCGAAGATTTCGTCGAAACTCATCTTTGCAAGCTGTGTGTGATACTCCGATCGCGCGTATTACGAGTTGTGTGTCCTCATTTAGGATATAGGTCGGCGACTCCCCTTACAACTACAGTGTAGCTATCAGGGTCAACAGGGTGATGTTAGTCTGTGCGCGGAAACTATAAAACCCGTTTCTGAGGGGGGCAAAATCTGACAGCGGTGGAGGGAAATGTACCGTTTATCAAGTGAACCCTGTAAGTCGAATAACCGGTGAGGGGGGGGGCGGAGTTTTGAAGGATGTGGGGGCCTGGTTTTGATCAAAAGCGAGCGGGGTTGGAGGGGGGGGGGGAAGGGGGGGGAGGGCGGACGGGCGGGCAATTTGTGCGTGTAAGCTATAAATCCTTTCAAGGGGATAAATCTGACGGTTTCGGGAAAAAAAAAAAAAAAAATGCACCAGTTTATTATAGGGGGGGGGTTGGGGCGGGGGTGGGGCGTGTGGGGCAGCTCAATCTGTGCGTGGAAACTATACATTATTTTGAGGGGATAAATGTGACGGTTTTGGAAAGAATGCATCAGTTTATCATGTATATCCTGGGGTAAGTCGTACAATCAGTGAGTAGAGAGAGGGCGGAGTGTTCGAGGGGGTGGGGTTGGGATGGGGTGGGGGGGTTGGGGAGGTGGGGGGTGGGGGCGGGGGGGGGAGGAAGGATTTTAGGTGAGGGGTTTGTTATACGTGTGGTGCTAGGTCTAGGCGATGGTGCGGGTGATGGGGAAGAAGGGGGGGTTCGGGGCGGGGGGGGGGGGGGGAAGCAGCGGCATGGATGGCTCTAGAAAGATAATGAGGTGATATCCAGTGCGTGAAGTGTTTTATAAATCTGGCGGATTTCGATGTTAGGTGGGGCGTTTGAGCAAGGGAGAGCGAGAAGGGGGGGGGGGAGGGGAGAATATTTTGGGAGGTTTAGGTCACAAATAAGTTCAAATACACTCCAGCTGCGAGATCAAAGATATGTAGGGGCTTGTTATACGCGTGGTGCTAGGTCTAGGCGATCGTGCGGGTGGTTGGAGAAGAGGGGGCGTTGGAGGGGGGGGGTTTGGGGGGGGTGGGGGGAAAGAATGAAAACTACGTCATGGATGGTCAGAAAGATAATGACGTGATATCAACTGCGTATAGGTGTTTATTACTCTGGCCGATTTCGATTGTGAGTGGGGCGTTTGGGCAAACTAGGCGGAAAGGGGGGGGGGGGGGGTCGGGGGACGGGGGGAGGGGGGGGGAAGGGGTGGTTTTTTTTTTAACAAGAGGGATCAGGGGAGGGGGAGGGGAGGGGGGGGGGCGGGACATTTCAATATGTGCGCGGAAACTATAAATCCTTAAAGGGGACAAACCTGACGATTGTAGCAAGAAGACATCACTTTATATCATCTGCCTGGTAATGTTTACTATTCTAGAAGGTTTGATGTTAGATTCAGTATGCAACCCAGTGTTTAAGTGTAGTAAATAACGTGTTAAATTTTCATAATTTTTTGTTGTACATGAATCAAAAGCTAGAATATTTTATAGAATATTTGTAGTTACCATTATTTTCTGACATCGCTAATTATAACAAAGATATACGTATTGCCAAATACAACAGGCGAGGTGATGTGGTCATGCACTGTTTGTCACCACCATCATACAGTTACCATTATTTTCTGACATCGCTAATTGTACGAAAGAGATACGTATTGCCAAATACAACGTGCGAGGTGATTTATGTGGCCATGCACTGTCTCCGCCATTGAGCACTAGAGGGAGAAATGCGAATCGTCAGTTTTTTTAAGGAACGCTTGGTATACATGCGCTAAATTACGTTACCTCGTTAGTCATACTTGGTATACACGCGCTCGATTACGTTACCTCGTTAGTCATACTTCGCTTGGCATAGGTTGGGAGGCGATCACGCAGACGGTATGTACGAAATACTCTACGTAATGGGTTGGTAAGGTTGTTTACAGCAATTTTAACACACTTGCCTGTGCTTCCTTTTCAAATTATTTTTGTCTCAAATAAATGTACGATTTCACGCCCATGATCTTTACCTTGCCGATGTGGGGCTCTGCGGTCGTCAATTTTAAGACAGAGATACATCCTACAAATACATCAGGCGAGGTTGGTATGCCACATCATATATTATAAAAAATGAAATTACATCATATATGCGATGTCACCACTATTGACCGCGAGGGTGACTTTACTTCGTTAGGTATATGGTACTGTGTTTCGTAGAGGTCGTCTCAGGTGGGTATGCGATGGGTCGGCAGTGTGGTTTACCGCAATTTTACCAGATCTGCCTGTGCTTCCTTTTCAACTATTATATACAAGTTATCCCTTCGGAGGGAAAATACAAGGAGGCGGAATGATAGGCAGAGAAACAGAAGTGGGGGAAGCACCGAAAAACACCAAACATAACGTAGAAGGGAACGGTAAAGAAGACAACTAAGAGAAGAAAAGCAAAAGAGGGTGACAGAAGAGAGCGAAAGCATATATATATGAGACGCAGTACATTACTTAACCAAGTACCAGCGGTAATGGTAGTTGTAGTAGTAGCACAACGCACGAAGCAGAAAATTCACACTCTAAAACGCAGTATACAACGTATACCAGGCATTAAATTACATTGGGGGACTCTCGGTAGTGCCGGTTGAAAAGCGCCACTGTTCTCTGTAATGCCGGCAAAAGTAGCACGCCTGGAGCTCTTCATACAAACAAAATATGTCAGCTTTAGTCTCGTGGTGCGGGGCCGCACCACGGCCTCCGGTCCTTGGTGAGCTTCGCGCCCCACCACCCGGAAGCAGTATCTACCAGTGGTGGCTTCTGTCGTAAATAATAGCATAGTGCCGAGGAAATAGTTTGCTACGGTGCAATTAATTGGGGCAAACGCCCCCAAAAAACTGTTCATACAATATTTCAGTTGTATTTACTAAAGTTGTATTTGCATAAAAAAGGTAGACAGGAACATGATGTACAGTAGTAGTAGGAGAAGCTGAAGCGAGAGCAGACGGCTCCAAAAAACGAAAAAACGGGTTTGCGCGGTATAGCCCATGCGGCAGCAAAAAATGCATCCTGCGGACAGCAGAAGAAACAGCCAAAGAAACGAAGAAGAGGCAGAAATATTTTGAAGATGGTAACTTTGAACCGCCAAACACTGATAAATAATATCATACTTCGAAGTACACCCTCTGGGACTAGCCTCTTCGCAGCCCGCTAGTCGAGCAGCCCGCGCGCGCGCCGAGACTGTCACAAAAAAGTTGGGTCCGCACAGCAGACGCGGCGCGTTTCTTCGCCCAAAAAGAAACTTCTTGTGTAGAAGTGCAGCTATCAGCTAAACTCGCACCGCGGCCGTGTCGCCTCCCGGTAACACGCTGGGGATGTCTGTCCTTACACTAGAAAGGTCCCTCGGCCCTCAGAACATCACCGCTATTGTTCGCTAGATGTAATTTTCACCCACCCTGGTCGGGTGGTCCCACGCCCTAACAGCCGTCAAAATTCAGTATGTAAAAATGATAACAAAAAAAGATCACTAAATCAGCGTCATAGTGCCCTGCGGGATAGCGTACTTCTGTACTTCTCTGAAAACGCCCCAGACAGGCGCGGGCTTGGGAAGGCGTAAGATCTCACAGCTGAGGACCCCAGGCGGCGTGCAGGCTTCATGTGCCTACCGGTGTGCCCCTGTAGGCCGAGTCCAGGGGTGTTGCCAGGAGTGCGTGTGTGTGTGGGTGGCTGTGCTATACAACGCCCTGCGTTCAAGTTCGGGGATGTCTTTTTTTCATCCCTGGGCTGAACAGACCGGTCTGTCCGGTGACATTTACAAGAATTGATCATTTTTTATGATCACAAACACCCCCTTGGAGTCCCAGAAGGGTTACTACGTGGAGTACGCGAGTCTGTAGTGCCGGTTGAACCACTGCTCTTTATAATGCCGGTAAGTTCGCTAGATACGCCTACAGCTCTCAATAATAGTATCCATGGCACCAATTTTCCAATAGTAGTGCCGGTCTCCTACTCAATGCCTGTTTTTGGGCTGCCGCATACCTACTCCCCAAACGTTAAAAGCTTTGTAGCAGGCGAATAGTGCAATGCCTTTGCTTCTCGTACGAAACATGCTGCTGTACAGCACCAGGCCCAGAGCGCAGAGCAGCAGGGCACACATGGACGCAAAAGCCTGTACGGCCCAGTGCTGTGTGATACGAAGGGATCAAGTAGCAGGCGCTGATCTCTTGCTTTCTTCGCTGTTGCTGCTGCTGTATAGCCGTACCGGGTACATATTTTTGCTTCGACTTTATTCGTCAATTCCTCGGGTATCTATTTTTTTTTAGCCGGTTGAATGGTGCCACTGCCCTCTACAATGCCGAGAAAATAGCTTAGTGCGAATGGCTCAATTCCCAATAGTCCTTAATAGTGCTGGTATTTTGGGGTGGCGCGTACCGGCACTAGTTTGGAGTCCCCAACTGACTTATAAAAACACAAGACCACAGAAAATACACCCGCGGCTCACGCACGACAGCCAAACCATTGGCCAGCTACAGACGGTCGTATAGCAGCGAGGCAGCAGCAGTAGCACCAACAGCAGCAGCAGGCAAGCAGAGCAGAGCAGCAGCCCCCCCCCTCCTGATGTATGGCGAGGTTGGTGTTGTGAGAGGTATCGAGCGATGTCAACTGACAAAAAAATGCTGACTATGCTCGTGTGTTTCCTGCCGCGTGCTCAACGGGCCAGTAAGCCAGAAGGCTGCTCGTGCTGGTCGGGCAAGCTAGTCGGGCCAAGAAGTATGAAATAAGCTAGTCGTCTGAATGACAAATAGCTAAAAGGAAGAAGCTAGTCGGGCCAAGAGGTCTGAACGAAAGAGGCTAGTCGGAACAAAATGCCCCTCGAAAGCGAGCCCGCCTGGGCTGCTCGTATCGGCTACCATAGACGAATGTATATATAAACACACTTATAGATGTCTTTCTGCTTAAAGTGCTCGGTTGGTGCACCCCTGGCATTTCCGGGGGTCCCATTTCGACACCGCCTCCGTGCATTACTTGCGGAGCGGTCCAGCTTTTCTTCGATTTCTTGCTTCGCCTTATTGATTATGTTTCTGCTCGTTTCGCCAGTTGTTTCTTGACTTTTCAGCTGCTTCCTGCAAATTTGGTTTTTCTGCCAACACGATTTTGAACCTTTTCG
Source organism: Undaria pinnatifida (assembly GCA_012845835.1). Classification (NCBI taxonomy): domain Eukaryota; class Phaeophyceae; order Laminariales; family Alariaceae; genus Undaria; species Undaria pinnatifida. The sequence goes on from JABAKD010000028.1 coordinate 11,646,424, forward strand.
CGATTTTTTCTTCCTTTTTGTGTAATAAGTTGAACTTCCTACCATTGGCCGCTAATTTTCCGCCTGTGCATTACTTGCGGAACGGTCCAGCTTTAGCTTTTCTTTGATTTCCACCATTTGTTTTGTACTTGCACGAAGTTTCATCACCTGAGATCTCGGCTTGGCTCATCAGCTCAGCGCCGCCCAGAACCCCACCACAGCGCTATAGCTCAGCAGCGCACCGCAACGTTAGCTCAGCAGAGCGCAGCGTTGTGCTTTGCCGTGCTTTGCCATGCTGCGCGCTTTGCTGTACTGTTACTAGTTCGTACATGCCAGTAACAATATTCGAAGTATCACACCACGTACCGGTACTATTAATACTACACCAGGTTTGTACATATTATGTTGTCGTTGGATCACAAACAATGCACCCCCAGCTCAGGTCAGCCCGGCTATACATAGCTCAGCAGCGCAGCGCAGTGCGGTGCCGTGCCTTGCCCTTCGTTCTGCGGTGCTGTGCGTTCTTTTTAGCATACAGCAGTAGTAGTACCAGGTATGACAGGTTCCAGGTTTATGTACGTGTCGTGTACTCGTCTTTTAGTTTCTTCAGTTGATTGTCCTCTCTCGGTCCCCATGCCCCCCCCCCCCCGCAAATATCACACGTACTGCCGTTCAGAACGTGACATCAACAAGCACACAGCATAGCGCAGGGCAATTAGCTCTGCACAAACACCTCTTGGCACCATAATCAATTCGCTATTCGCACCAAATAATCACGGGCCTCTTCTTCCTGCCCGATTTACATGTTTCAGTACCACCAGGTATTAGGCGAAGTACCAGGTACCAGGTACCGGTAGTACGTGTGTGTACTCGTCTTTTTGCTTTCGTCGTTGATTTTGTTCTCCATCTAGGTCCTCTTCGCGATCTTTTCTTCGCAAATTACACCCGTACTACTGCCGATCAGAACGTGACATCGCCAATATACAGCACAGCACAGACAAAGCAATCAGCTCCACAGAAGTAGCTCTTGGCATTATCAAATCGCGACTTGCACTTAATCATGGGCCTCTTCTTTCTGCCCCCTTTACATTTAGTTGAAATCTCCCTTGGTGAGCGTAGCGGGCGGCGTCAGCCGCCCGCGGAGCGGAGCCTTTGTAATAATATACCAGGTATATATTTTCATTTTTTAGGTATGTATGTTTTCCATCCCATTTATAATCCTCGCACTGCTCTCGCGCTCTATCCCAGTAGTAAGTCAGATTCGGGGTCACATAGCGGGCCCTTCTCCCCTCCCCACTACGGTACGTGCCTTCATTTTGATCGCGAGAAAAATTCAGCATTTTCTTCCCTCATCGACTAACTGTGCCTACCCACGCTGCTATTAATTATTAATAGGCGCTCTCAACAACAGCTGATCCTTTTTTTTTTCTTTTTTCGTTTTAGCATTTCTGCAAATAAAGTCAAAATCACAAAGTGGGAATCGAACTCAAGGACCAACGCTAGTAGTATTCGAGGGAAAACACTGGACCACCGGGGCGACCGGCGATACGTACGAGTATTGTTAATAATACGGAAAGTTGCAAGTTTGTGTTCTGTAGGGTACGCACAAACCATACCCGAGGTATTTACCCCGGGTATTACCCTACAAAGAACTTCTGTAAGCTCTGTAGGACATTCATACCCGTACCCGGAACTCCTGAAAGTTCTGCACGCCAGTGCCACAAATACCCGGGGTACGGGTATGTCATTTTTATAACTTATGTGAGTTCTGTACACCCGTGCCATCATACCCGGAACTTCTGTAAGTTCTGTAACACTCCCGTACCGTACCCAAAATTTCTGTAAGTTCTGTAAGATCCCCATACCCTAGCCCGGAACTTCTGTGACTTCTGTAAGACTGGGGTATGTCAGGATATTTGCAGTGCAAGAACGACTCAATAGGATATTTGGGTTTTGTACTATATGGAAGGGCGCTATACGAGGATACGAAACCGTCAGTACAGGCAGCTTCGACGCCTGTGCTGCGAGAGATTCATTCACTCTGTTTTTGTTCTACCCCAACCTCTGCTCAGCGCTAGCTACTGCATGATCTACTGCTGCAGCGCTGCCAAGTTTCCCAACAGGTCATGAGCCAACGTGGTAGTGTGGGTTCAGAGTCAAACATGTCCTCCCCCTTCCGGAAAGGGTATTCTCCGTTTAACGGGGACCCCAACTAGTACCATGGTTGGATGACATTACAACGATGGCTGATGTACGAGGATGGCCTTGGCAAAGTTATGTCAGGCCTAGAGACCACCCAGCAGCACCAGAGGAGGATGCCACTCAGGCGCAGAAGGCGCAATATGCGAAGGAGAGTCGCCGCTATGACGAAAAGAACGGTAAGCTTCTTACGAGAATGCTTCTAGCTACCGCTGATTGCCGTGAAGGATATGCTAGTGTTGCCGCTCAAGTCGTACAAGCGTACGCCCCCGTAGGGGCAGCTGAATTCGGCGACGGTCGCGGTGCTGTTATGGCACTCGAGGCCAAATACCGAATAGATGGTGAATCTCGAATGCAAGAGCTGCACGATCAGCTGGCAAGCTTGCACGTCACCGAGGCCGAGCAATATGACCCTGCCCGAGAAATCCAGGAGTTGCGCCGCATTTGCGTCGAGCTGGGAGCTCTCGGTGACACAGTAGTTCCAGCACGAAAAACTCACGCATTTTTCAGGGCACTACTTGTACCTGATAGCCAATATGAATCGTTGAAGACAGTGCTGCTTTGTGATAGGCAGCATGATGGCACCGCCTCAAGTTTTGAAAATATGGCAGCTCGTGCAACGTCTTACCATGTTTTGCAAATTCGCGACAAAGTCACCGCTAAAGAAAAAAGTGCGGGACGAGACGAACATGATGCAGGCAGTCGCGAGCGTGCGCTGAATACGGCAGCGTACGAGAGATCTCGCAACCCCTCCCGTAGAAACAACGGTCGAGATGGAAGAAAATATCGCGGAAATGGTACGAGTAATACCAGTAGCTCCGCGAGAGGTAACAACAATAACGGTGGGTACACGTCGAGGAACACGAACGGCAACTTGTCTGATAGCAATTTCAAGTAGATCGGAAAGTGCACGCGAACGTAGGCACGGCAACCGTGCAGGCCGAGGAGGACGAGGGCGTGATCGCAATGACGGAAGAACCGCCACGGCAGATGCAATTACTGCCGGAACTCTACTGAGCACGGCTGGCATGACTGCCTCCTTCGCCACTCGCACCAGGAAAGTGACGACACGTACCATGTTAATGCTGCACGGGTCAGTTCCCAACGGGAATGCATTTCTCACGCATGGTGCACACGATCACCGAGCACGCCGATTTGGAGAATTTTTAGGCTGTTATTGGTGACGGTGCCGAACGTCCCCGGAGTAATGATGAAATATATGAACATGTAATGAATACGAAGGTGCACAAAGATGTCGCACTCCCGGCAATGATGGAAATTGGAACCGACTCGACCCCCGTTGATACAGCAGTGTTCATTGATACAGCAGCGTCAAATCATATGGTACCCGCCGGATCCCAGCTATGCCAACATGTGGTCAACAAGATCGATTTCTGTATGCGTGTCAGAGGATCTTGCGGCGTAACTACAGCCAGGACAAAAGGTACTCTCGCATTTCGTGTACGGAATGACCGACGCGAGTTGGTACCGGTCCACCTGGAAGTGTTAATTGTTCCCGATTTGGGAGCGAGTGCGTTTCGGTCGGAGCGCTCAACGAGAAGGGAGTAACGCTCGATCTAATGGCTAATCCTCCTGTTTTGTGCGACGGTAACAGCGCGTTTCCCGTGTCGACGGAATATCCACGGACGTTTGTCCTACGTATACTACTGAATGGGCAAGATAAATCGCGCAATAAAATGTTGTCCCACACAGCAATGGACACTGACTCATGCCACCGAAGGACGGATCCCTATCGCCCTTGCGCTATGAAACAGCTAGCGGAGGAGCTTACAGCAGGTGCGAATGATACTATTGACAGCTCTGGAGCCGGAAAGCCGACTGTAATCGGATATACGCTAGCTAAGCTGCGGACGGACGAGACGGTGGACCACGTAAGCGCGGAGCTCGCTACAGGCAAGGGAATAATTCAAAACGTAAACCACGGAAACGCGGAATTGGTTACAGGCAAGGGAATCGACCGAAACGTTCTCGCAGGTACATTTATTTTGACACAGGAAATGACTACCAGGACGACGCCAAAAAAAATTGGAATTGCAGGTACATGCCCGACGGATTCGCGTATTGAGGGGAGAACCGTGCGGATAATGGATGGCCCAATTTTGTCAACAGGGGACACTACAAAAGAAGTAATTTTGTCAACAGAGCACACTGCAGAAGAACCCAGATTGTCAACAGAGGACACTTCGATATTCAGGTCTGCGAGAGCATCTCTTTCTTATCTTAACATGTACGCGGCGATGGGGCTAATTAACAGCGACTTTGCAGAAGATGGAATGGGCTGCTCTGCGACACGGGTCGTTCCGTACCTGGTAGCAGCAGGGGCACCCCCCGTAGATTGAAAGAAGTTGTTGAACACGATATATGGTTGTATTGAAATGCATCTACAGTAGAAGTTGTGTGTCATGGATCACTACTGTTGCTGGAGGCGTGTCTGCTGATGCCACACCTCCAATGCTAACTAACCTTTGGCATTTAATCTAAACGACAAGTAGCGAGAAAATAAAGGCGACGTTGGTATATATGATAACTTCGGCGACGCAGACACCATTCGAACTAACAAGATAACGCCAGGCGCAAGGCACATGGACGTAGAATTTCACCATGTTAGGTCCTTCTTCGCGAGCAGCGTAGTGGATGTGTAGTACGTTAAAACAAGCATTCAAAAGGGCGACATTCTCACGAAAAGCTAGGGCGCGCAAAACTTTATATCAACCCGGCTCATGCTGCTCGGTGAATGAACGCCCCCCCCCTTTTCGAAATCAGGCATTATGCCCAAAGGGTATAATGGAGCTCGTATATAGACTTACGGGGGGGGGTTACATTGCTGATGACATTCCATGCAATTAATATTGATCATGTTATTTTGTGTTTTAAGATCGAAACGGATTATTGCTGACGTGAATACGGAATTGGTATGAAGTAGTTCCTGAGAGGACATGTCAGGATATTTGCAGTGCAAGAACGACTCAATAGGATATTTGGGTTTTGTACTATATGGAAAGGCAGTTTACGACACGAAACCGTCAGTACAGGTAGCTTCGACGCCTGTGCTGTGAGAGATTAAGTCACTCTGTTTTTGCTCTACCCCAACCTCTGCTCAGCGCTAGCTACTGCATGATCTACTGCTGCAGCGCTGCCAAGTTTCCCGACATGGTACAATACCGGGGTACGGGTACACCTTTGTTACAATACCCGGGGAGCCCACATGCATAATTTCAGGTTTAATAACCCAAAGAGTGTATTATGCATTTTAATGTGATGTCATATCTTGTCGGTGACACCAACCGAATACCGAAAGTACAGCAGTAGCAGTACGTATCGTATATGATAGTAGTAGCACCTACTCTGTAGGTCCTGTTCATGTTTCCTTCGTTTCTAGCCCGTGGGCACCTACAGGCTTGGCCGGCCAAAACCGACAATGTTTCAGAAAGTTGTGCCGCCACAGCTTTTACGAATTAGGACTTGAAAATTGGAAGCGCTACCCCTGACACCACATTGTACATGCAAAGAAAAAAAAAAATTCTAAGGCTTTGTTTTTTCCGACTCGATCTCGCCGAGATATCCGCGAAAACTCAAAAGCACCAACTTTTCCAACCTAAAGAAAAAACAAATCCGTATAGAAATAACAAAATCCCATCAACGTGAAGTTTGGTGGACACTTCCTTATGCTGAAGACTCCAGAAGAACATCGATATAAGTTTCAGTGCCCAATTCGTCACCCATCAAGAGATATTACCAAAACTCGATTCCATAAATAAGTCAAGTGTCTTCGACCAAAAAATGAAAAAAAAAAAATATCGCTGTGCCCCGCTCATTTTTTGGAGTTCGGACCTGAAATTTTGACACGTGATTTAGAGCAAATCGCAAAAAAAAAAATCTTGCCGACATACGGGCGGCCAAACGAAATCCATGATCATAAAACGGACGAAAAGTCAACGAATTTCTTCTTCTTTTTGTGCGATTTCCAAGTAGTGTTTCGATGAGCGTGCTCTAAATCACGTGTCAAAATTTCAGGTCCGAACTCCAAAAACTGAGCGGGGCACAGCGATATTCGTTCATTCGCGGCGTCTTGGCCGGCCCAGCCTGTATTATAAGCCGGTCGCCCCGGTGGCGAATCAGGTTATCCTCGAGCCTGGTATAGGTCAGTTTCGTGAGTTCGAACCCCCCCGAGTGCATACTCGTATAAAATCGTGGGGACTTTTTCTTGCGCACAAATTGACTTGCGGAAAACGCGAGAGTGTGAGATAGCAACACTCGATGACAAATCGACGAGCAGTGGGATTGCTGAACAACCCTATGCGCGATAAAAATTGAAGGCAAGAACCGGCGGGGAGAAGGGACGGCACCTGTGACCACGGCTTGTCCAGAAGCTGGGAAGTACAAGTGTGCGAAAAAAATATATGTATATTTACGAAGGACCCTTTTGAATCGAAAATATTCATTTTATATTAATCGAATTGATATCGATTCGATTTGGTGGAAACATACGAATTTGGCTCCTATCGGGAAACCACGTATTGCGTATCGTCAATGTTTTTTTCCGATCGGAATAATACATTGATCTGCCGTGACGGCGATGCAGCTACCATCGACGTCGTGAACTATCCTCTGTGTTTTCGGTAGTTTCGCTTCTTCGTCGCGGCACTTGGCTTATCGAGCTGAGCATGGCGGAAAAGTATGGCCTTGCGACCGCCATTCTTTACTTTGAAGCGCCACAGCCGGGGTACGCTATGGTGTGATCTGTTACAGCGCAGTATAGCAGTGAGCGCGGCCGTTGCCCCGGTCGCCACTCCTTGAGGTTCACAATTTATCGCCTCTCTCGGTGGTAGTTTTGTCGATAATTCATATTCCCTTTAAGCTACAACAGATTGCCTCGGGCACATTGTCCCAGTGAGAGCATGCCATGCAAGTTGGACTAAATCCTTCACTTCAAGTCGAACTTCCCCCAGAGGCGGTGTGGATTTACACGGGTATTACCCGTACCCGTAACTTCTGTAAGTTCTGTACGCCTGTGCCACAATACCCGGAACTTCTGGAAGTTCTGTAAGACTTTCATACCCGTACCCGAACTTCTGTTAGTTCTGTAGGACATTCATATCCGTACCTGGAACTTCTCTGAGTTCTGTACACCCCGTGCCACAATGCCCGGGGTACGGGCACAGCACCTTTTGTACCCGCCCGGAACTTCGGTGAGTTCTGTACGCCCGTGTCACAATTCCCGGAACTCCCCGAAGTTCTGTAACACTTTCATACCCGTACCCGAAATATCTGGAAGTTCTTAAGACTCCCATACCTTTACCCGGAATCCACAAACCCTACAGAACATTACCTTGGAAAGTTGTTTCAAATGTAGAAATAGTAGTGGTCCCTCTATAGCGCAGCGGTGGAGTATAATAGCGCCGGTTGCGTGCCAGTGAATTCGCTTGGCACAGCAGTTTTTCATTTCCATACTAAACCTATACATTCCCGAACCCGGAGTAGCGCCGGTTGCCGCTACCAGTATAGCGTCGGTCTTTCTCGTTGGCACATACCGGCGCTCCAGCTACCAGCATAGCGTCGGTCTTTCCCGTTGGTTGGCACATACCGGCGCTAAAGAGGGACCAATACTGCTGCTGTGTGCCAGCTGATGAGTTCGGTAGTAACCGGTACTTTTTACCAGGGCTTTTCACGGGTCGGGTCAAATCTCGCGGGTCGGGTCGGGTCGGGTCGGGTCAGCTGACCCGACCCGACCCGCGAGATTTTCGAGACGTCTTGACCCGACCCGACCCGACCCGCGAGATTTTCGAGACGTCTTGACCCGACCCGACCCGACCCGCGAGATTTTCGAGATGTCTTGACCCGACCCGACCCGACCCGCGAGATTTTGAAATCGTCCTGACCCGACCCGACCCGACCCGCGACAATCCGGGTGACCCGCGAGATTCGGGTCGTCTGGCGGGTCACGTGAACTTGACCCGTGACATTTCTCACGGGTCAAAGTCAAAAAGTCACGGGTCAAAGCATGTATACCTCGGTCGGTTGGTTGGTCCTTGGTCCCTCGTACTTTTCCCAGTATGTCGTGTTCTCTGCGTTTTTTACCGGCATTGTTTGCAGCTGATGATTATGTCATGTGGTGTGCGCGCGAGGAATAGGAAAGAAACCGCAACCCACATGCATGGACATGCCCGTACCGTTAGACCACCCGGTCGACCCGACGAGCGACCCGACGAGCGAGCTAGTTATTATTTACAAGTGCAATCTCCGGCCCCGGCAAGCAGCCTAGCTGAGCCGCCTCCGGCAGCAAGCCCACAACTGGGGCGGTGGATCTGTCAGCAGGGGGTGCGATCCGCGAGGATGCGTTGTCTGCTGCTGCTGGTGCTTGCTGCTGCGAGGGTGCTGCTGCTGCTGCTGTGCTGCTGCTGCTGCTGCTTGCTGCCGCTGCTGCTTCGACAACGGCTGCTCTTCTTGCTTTTTTACGTTTGGTCACATTTATATCGTACTGGTATGATAATTCTCGAGCTAGCTACTACTACTACTACTACTACACTGCTGTATCTATCTTCTATCTGTGCAGTCTCCAGCCCCGGCAAGCAGCCTAGCTGAGCCGCCTCCGGCAGCAAGCCCACAACTGGGGCGATGGGTCTGTCAGCAGGGGCTGCGATCCGCGAGAATCCGGGGTCTGCTGCTGGTACTTGCTGCTGCCAGTGCTGCTGCTGCTGCTGCTTCGACGACGACTGCCCTTCCTTGCCTTTTTACGTTTGGTCACTTTTCGTACTGGTATGGCCGTAATATTACTGCTGTTGTTACGGCTTCAGTAGGTACGGGATTCGCGTCACACTGCTGTATGCCTTGTTACGAGTAGCTAGGGGTACTGCCTGGTGATTGTTCTGCACGCTGTGATGACATATTATGATCGGAGCATCGGCACGAGGGAGGCAGGAAGCCGAAATGTTTGTATTTTATTGGCGGACCCGCGGGCCTGACCCGCGGGGCGCCTACACGGCCTCAACGTGGCTCTCAGCTGAAAGTTTGAAAAAGGCGGATCCGCCGGCTAGATCCGCGGGTTGGACCCGCGGGTCAGCCCAGAACAACTCACGGGTCATTATGGCTTGACCCGCGAAGTGACCCGTATCTCGCGGGTCATGACCCGACCCGACCCGCGAGATTTTGAAAACCTCTTGACCCGACCCGACCCGACCCGCGAGATTTTGAAGCCTTTTGACCCGACCCGACCCGACCCGCGAGATTTTGAAAACCTCTTGACCCGACCCGACCCGACCCGTGAGATTTTAAAACGTGGTGACCCGACCCGACCCGACCCGCGAGATTTCGAAACCCCCTTGACCCGACCCGCGGGTCGGGTCATGACCCGTGAAAAGCCCTGCTTTTTACCAGTATCTAATTTGTACTATTAGTAGTAATAGGACCACTATAGGCAATAAGCAGGATCATACTCACCCGATCCCTGGCGGTCAAATTGGCGACTCCACTCTCGCGTAATGCTCGCCCCTCGCGCCTTATTTCGTCGGCAGCCATGCGCAATACCAGAGGATCTGCGGCCGAGCAGAATCTCCCCAGGGTGGAGTGGCTGAATCCCAAGCCCTTGGCAGACGCAAACCTCGGGATGGTCGCATCTCTAGCTCGCTTCTCAGCGTCCCGCAAAACCTTTGCTTCCAAATCACCGACATCCACCGCACGGAACAATGCTCCATCCATTATAACCACCCCAGCGATACACGCCCACCAAAGCCTCAGTGACTGTGTTGATGATTGAAATATAAGACGAGGAAACCTATATCCCGCCCATAGGTATACCACGGGTGCGGGGCGCGAACCAGGGCCGGATTCGTAGCGTGGACAAAATTGCATTTTGTGCGGCGCAATCGACAATTCACTGTCAACGTTGCCTCCACACTTGTGGAAACTCTTTATATCCACCTATCTGATTGGCCAAACTGACATGCTCCCGACAGTCCCGTGATGGATGACTGCTGGTTTGCGACGTGTAATCCAGTGTTGAAGCATGGAGCTGGAAGCATGATCTTCACGGAATGCAGAACGATATCCACGTATCCACCATGAGCATGAACCAATATATCAGATTCTGCCTTCGGGTTGGAGTCCTGGTTCGGATTCGGACTGACTGCTGAGTCTACTTTGCGCGTGCTGCTTGCTGAAGCTGGTATCGCATAAGAGTATAATACTTCGTTCCCCCTTGCCGCCTCGGTAAGGTATGCTGCGAAGCATGCCCTAGCAGGCTTGTAGTGATACCTTCTTGCTGCTGCGTGTGGCCGCGAGGCTTAGGCGTGGCGGTAGAGTTGGGTCGTACGTGGTGCGTTAGGCATGGTCACCTACGATTCGCGCGTCTTTTTAGGCAGCAGCGGCGGAGCAGCAATGCTTAATCGGGATGCTCGTGCGCGGAGGCAGGCGCCACCACGAGCCACGCTACGGCGCAGTCTCTGTTTGCGTGGAGGAAACTGCGCCGGCAGGAAGCTGGATTCGACGACGAAGGAGGAGGGCGACTGGCCGTCGACGGGCGGGGAAGAGACGGATTGAACTCTCCCTGAACGAGAATTTTTGTTTTTCAGATCAGCACCGCAAACTGCGTGGAGCATTTTGATTTTTTTTGGACGGGGGAGAAGGGGAACCGACTGAAATTGAGTGTGAACGAGAGCAAGTGCGAAGGAGCTGGCCGAGTGAACTAAGGCGATGAGGCGGCCACGGAGAACCACAGCAGAAGGATGGCACACGGAGACCCACGACCGGCACGCACATCATCATCATGAGAGCAGCGATCGTCTTTTTTTCCAGGGTTATTTTTACGAGGCAGCAGTACAACATGTTACTTACGTCACTGATTTTTGTAGAGTTTGTAGAAGAGTTGTATACCCTTCACTGGGAACGACCCGCCGCAATTTTCAATTTTCAGGCGCGGGCGTCGTAGCTGCGCTGCAACCTGTCAAATATCTCGGGAAGGAGGGGCGATTATTGATATCTGTACTGTTGTGGTTTTTGGTTCCATTGCTCTTGTTTCACTGCATGCCCGCGGGTCGGCACTCTGACAGCACTCCAGACAGCAGGCGCGTTCGTCTATACTCACGATTACCGTGCGGTTCGTACGGTGCAGGCAGCCCAACCGCTGTAGTTTGTAGCCGCGAGTTGGTTAGTTGTGGGGACGGGTGAACTCTATGCTGTAGTTGAGTGGATACCCGCGGCCATGTGAGTTCAGTTTGCACATTTGACCTTTTCACTTGTGCGCCTTTTCCGTATCGTGCGTTTTTAGGCGGGAAAGCGTAGTATTTCCCTGACGAATTTTGATTTCACTTGGTTTTTCGGATCTTCCTAGGGCTCCAGCACCTTTGTGTGACCACGGACTCTAGATTTTCGACAAGAGTTAATGTGAGAAAACAACAACAACAACAACAAGAGTGGCTCTTCGTCAAAGGGCACATATATACAAGGGCTCCGCTCCGCGGGCGGCTGACGCCGCCCGCTACGCTCGCGCAAGGCACGGAAGAATGCAACTAGAAACATGTAAAGGGGGCAGAAAGAATAGGCCCATGGTTTGGTGCGAACAGCGATTTGATAATACCAAGAGCTGCTTGTGCAGAGCAAATTGCCCTGTTGCGCTCAGCTGTGCTGTGTGCTTTTGTTACCGGTGTTACGTTCTGATCGGCAGTACGGGGGTAATTTGCGTGGGGGAAAAACAGGGGGGCGTGACAGATCAAATACATACATGGTAGACAAAGAAAAAAGAAGAAAAGTAGTACCCGGATCCCCAGGAGGATAAAAAAAAAAAAAAAAAAAAAAAAAAGTAGTACACAACACCACGTATTATACCCGGTACTACTGCTCTATGTCCGAAAGGAAGCACACAGCGCAGCACGACACAGCGCAGCACGACACACAGCACCGCAGCGAAGGGCACGGCACTGCACCGCACGGCGCCGCACGGCGCCACGCTGCGCTGCTGGGCTATATATAGCCGGACTGATCTGAGCTGGGCGTGCATTGTGATCCAACAGCGTAGTACCTGATGGTATGTACAAACCTGGTGTAGTAGTACCGGTATGTACTATAAGCCTCAAGGTCTTCTCGTTGGTTCGAATCGCGGTGTCATCGGGGAAAAAAAATGATCCTCATAAAAAAAATAATACCAGGTAGATATCAATGTGACTTTGTGGTCTTCTAGTAGATAGACTGTCCGCTTATAAACCTGGTTTTCGTTGGTTGAATCCAGGGGTCATACGTATGAAAAAAAAATGATCATGAAAAATTTGACATACATATACTTGTAAAAAAATAGTCCGGGTAGATACACCACTGCTGCTGTGACATATTGTGGTCTAGTACATAGACTGTCCGCTTATAATCCTGGTGTTCTTCGCTGGTTCGAATCCGGGTGTCATCGAAAAAAAAGGATCCTCATGAAAAATCGATGTTTTCTTGTAAAAATAAATAAATAGATGGCAATGTGACTTTGTGGTCTATCTAGTAGAAGGACACCCCCTTGTACATGTGCTTTATTGACCTCACCAAAGCATACGACTCCGTCGACCGAAGCCTTTTGTGGGATGTCCTTGCTCGTTTTGGCGTGCCACCGAGAATGCTCGCCGTCATCCGCCAATTCCACGACGGTATGCAAGCATGCGTGCGGCTGGATGATGGAGAGTGCTCGGATAAGTTCGACGTGGGGCAAGGTCTCAGGCAAGGATGCGTGCTCGCGCCACTGCTGTTCAACATGTTTTTCACTGCGGTACTGCGTGTGGCCGAGAAACGCTTCCTCGCTGATGCAGCCATCACGGACAACATGGTGCAGCTTCAACGAAAGAAGGAAGGCGAGAAGAAGGGCACTTCACGCACAGGCAAAGTCGACGGACGGAGGGGGAAGGAGGGGGAGGGGGTGCAGAGATTGTGGGGTATGCTGTACGCGGACGATGCGGGCATCGTATCGCGATCATCAGAAGGTCTGGAGAGGATGATGACGACGATCGTGACTGCGTGCTCGTCGTTCGGGCTTACAGTATCCGAGGCAAAAACAGAGATAATGTGCCTGGAAACCAAAAGCGGGGGGAAGGTGTCCTTCACGATCAATGCAGCCGGCCAGGTGTACAAACAAACAATCCAGTTTGTATACTTGGGCGGGGCTATCACCGCAGACAGAAACCTTAGCACTGAAATAACGCGGCGTCTTCAGAGGGCCTGGGCGTGCTTCCAGCGGTACAAGGTGGAAATCCATCATCGCCCGGGTGTGCGTTTACGGTTGAAGGTGCGGTTGCTGAAAGCTGAGGTGGTCGAGACACTGCTGTACGGTTTCATGACGTGGAGCCCGAAGAAGCCTGACTTTGACAGGCTACGTCGGGTTCACCGCTCCATGCTCCTCCGATGCCTTGGATGGCGGAAACGGAAGTGCGACGACCACACCCTATCGTACGCCGACGCGCTTGCCCAAACAGATTCCGAGAGCGTTGAGGTGATAGTGCGCAAACGGAGGATCTTGTTTGCGGGATTCGTGGCACGCATGGTGGAGGATCGTCTGCCACAGAGGGTGATGTTTGGGGAGTTTGTTGGGGGTAAAGGCTACTCAGGGGGGCAAGAGAAGGACTGGATGGATCATCTGAAGGAGGATATGTCGGTTTTTGGAATGAAATTCGAAGGATGGCGAAAGGCTGCTCAGAAGGCTGGCAGATGGTTTCGAAGAGTAGAGGAGGGAGCCGAGTTGTTCATACGGAATTGGCATGAAACGGAGAGACGCAAAGCTGCAGAGCGACGCGCAAAGGCTGCGGCAGCGTCATCCACCGTTGGCATCTCTAAGCGGCTGGGGGGAGGGGGAAGGGGGGGGGGCGTGGAGGGGACTGGGGGAGGGGGGGAGGGGGGAGGGGGAAAGGGAGGAAGGGGGGAGGGGCGGAAGGGGGAGCGTCATGCCCAAGAGACTGAAGTCTGGGTTTGGCCATCATCGTATTGAAAGTTGTGGGCTTTCTAATGGCCGTCACAAGATAGCATAAGACCGCCCTGACTTCTTCGCCATGTTGCGTTCTCTCCCAGGCGCCATTGATGATGGACGTGATACCCTCTTACAGCCCAATGCCATCCTTAGCCAGTTCCTAGGGTCTGCTAGTATGACATTTTTCTTTCTTTTCTTTTTCTATTTCTTTTTTCTTTTTTTCTCTTCTTCTTTCCTTGCTTTCCTGTCTTGTTTTTTCTTGCTTTTCTTGTCTTTTTCTTCGCTTTGCTTGCCTTTTTCGTCTTGTTTCGTTTTTTCTTCTCTTTTCTTTCCTTTCCTTTATCTTCTTTTCTTTTCTTTGTTTCTTTTTCTCCAATTGACTTATGCCTGTCGTGCGTATGCGTAGTGATAGATACTACGTGTAATATATACGTGGCAGTCTTCCTTGGGTGGCAATCGGAATATTTGGTTTCTCCAGGCGTGAGTAGTGAGACGTATGCACCGGCCTGGACCTGGCACATCGTAGACTGACTCCCGATTTCACTTTTATATGTTTCTGGTGGAGGCATGAATTGCGTCAGCTGTGCTATATGCGTGTACCACCTTGGGTTGTGTGTGTGTTTTCCCTGGGGTATTCCTCAGCTCCAGAGTGACTGGAGCCTGTCCTGTGACCACGGACTTGATTATGCGACTTAATGTGAGAACAACAACAACAACAACAAGATAAACTGTCCGCTTATAAGCCTGGTTTTCGTTGGTTGAATCCAGGTGTCATCGGGGAAGAAAAATGATCCATCGATATATACTCGTACTTTATAAAAATTGAAAAACGTCAGCTGTGAGTACGATCGATTGAAATGTTGCAACTCAACTTTTGCAAGCCGCGTGGTACATCTATGTTTCGCTAATATACAGTAGAAGTAGTTGCACATGAAAAAATAGTACAGGTAGATACCACTGCTGCTGTGACATTGTGGTCTAGTAGATAGACTGTCCGTTTATAATTCTGACCTTCGCTGGTTCGAATCCGGGTGTCATCGGAAAAAAAGATATTCTCATGAAAAATCGATACTTGGTATTTATAAGCTATCAATTTTATTTGTAAAAATAAAATAGATGTCAATGTGACATTGTGGTCTAGTAGATAGACTGTCCGTTTATAATCCTGACCTTCGGTGGTTCGTATCCGGGTGCTATCGGAAAAAAAATATATCCTCATAAAAAATCGATACTTACTTACTTGGTATTTATAAGCTATCTATTTCATTTTTTGCAGATCAAATATATATCAATGTGACGTTGTGGTCTAGTAGATAGACTGTCCGCTTATAAGCTTGGTCTTCGGTGGTTCGAATCTGGGTGTCATCGGGAAAAGAAAGTAATCCCCATAAAACGATATATACCTGGTATTTGTAACAGAAATAGATAAGGCGGAGCAAGAAATCAAAGAAAAGCTGGACCGTTCCGCAAGGAAGCTGGACCGTTCGACCTCGGAGATGCCAGGGGTGCACCAACCGAGCGCTTTCAGCAGAAATATATTATTAGTAATGGCGGCTGATGCCGCCCGCTACGCTCGCGCAAGGCAAGGAAGAATGCAACTAAAAACATGTAAAGGGGGCAGAAAGAAGAGGCCCATGATTTGGTGCGAACAGCGATTTGATAATGCCAAGAGCTGCTTGTGCAGAGCAAATTGGCCTCTGTTGTGATCAGCTGTGTTGTGTGCTTTGGTTACCGGTGTTACGTTCTGATCGGCAATACGGGGTTAATTTGCGTGGGGGAAAAAACAGGGGGCCGTGAAAGATCAAATACATGTAGAAAAAGAAAAAAGAAGAAAAGTAGTAAACAACACCACGTATTATACCCGGTATTGCTCTATGTTCGAAAGAAAGCACACCGCGCAGCACGACACAGCACCGCAGCGAAGGGCACGGCACCGCACCGCACGGCTCCGCACGGCTCCGCACGGCTCCGCACGGCGCCACGCTGCGCTGCTGGGCTATATATAGCCGGACTGATCTGAGCTGGGCGTGCATTGTGATCCAACAGCGTAGTACCTGATGGTATGTACAAACCTGGTGTAGTAGTACCGGTATGTACTATAAGCCTCAAGGTCTTCTCGTTGGTTCGAATCCCGGTGTCATTGTGGGAAGAAAATGATCCTCATGAAAAAAATAATACCAGGTAGATATCAATGTGACTTTGTGGTCTTCTAGTAGATAGACTGTCCGCTTATAAACCTGGTTTTCGTTGGTTGAATCCAGGAGTCATATGAAAAAAAAATGATCCTCATAAAAATATTGATACGTAAATATTTGTAAAAAAATAGTACTGGTAGATACACCACTGCTGCTGTGACATGTTGTGGTCTAGTACATAGACTGTCCGCTTATAATCCTGGTGTTCTTCGCTGGTTCGAATTCGGGTGTCATCGAAAAAAAAAGGATCATGAAAAATCGATAATTCTCTTTATTTGTAAAAAAAAAAAGATAGCAATGTGACTTTGTGGTCTATAGTAGATACACTGTCCGCTTATAAGCCTGGTTTTCGTTGGTTGAATCCAGGTGTCATCGGGGAAAGAAAATGATCCTCTTAGAAAAATCGATATACTTTATATAAAGATTGAAAAACGTCAGTTGTGAGTACGAACGATTGAATGGTTGAAACTGAACTTTGCAAGCTGCGTGGTACATCTACGTTTCGCTAATATACAGTAGAAGTAGTTGCACATAAAATAATAGTACTGGTAGATACTACTGCTGCTGTGACATTGTGGTCTAGTATATAGACTGTCCGTTTATAATCCTGACCTTCGCTGGTCCGAATCCGGGTGTCATCGGAAAAAAAAAGTGATCCCCCATGAAAAATCGATGTATATTTGTAACAAAAATAGATCAGGTGGAGAGCAAGGAATCAAAGCAAAGCTGGACCGTTCCGCAAGTAATAAGCTGGACCGTCCGACCTCGGAGATGCCAGGGAAGCACCAACCGAGTGCTTTCAGCACAAAGATATTCGTAAGTAAGTCTAAGTCTACAAGTTCCCTTTCAGAGGCGGGGTGACGCAAGGTTGATGATTTTCATCTTTAAGAACATATGATGCAAGAGCGTGGAACAAAAAGTGCATATAATAGAGTATTAATCGGCTTGGGAGATGGTTGTGGTTTACAGACGATCGATGGAGGCAGTAGTAGCATCGCGCGAGCGAACGAAAACACAAACCAAAATCTTAGGGCTGGGGGGGGGGGGCGTGAAATTGCACGTACGTGCAAGGTTTTTTAGATTTGCACGTAAATTCAATAATAGCGATATATGTATGGCGGCTCCCTATGTGCAGGTCCCCACAAAACGACGGTTGCGCTGCCCAGACCAACCCGACCCCAGACCTGACCCTAACCCTAACCCTAACCCTAAAACCCTAACCCTAACCCTAACCCAACCCTTTGGGGGGCTCGAGGTCTGCCCTCGAGGACGGCAGGGGCAGTACTGAGTTTACGTCCAAATCTGAAAACCTTGCACGTACGTGCAATTAAACTTAAACGCCTGGTGGGGCTGGGCACTGGCTGACTCAGTCAGTATCGATGATACTACTAGAGACATGAAACTAAAAGGAGTGCTTTTTTGCGGATCTTCAACTAAAATCAATATCGCGATTTGCGATTTCGCGAATCGCCCGATATAAAACTCAAAATCGCATTTTTGCCCTCAAGTACGTGGGATATAAAACGTAAATGTGCGGATAATGAGTGCGCTGCCTTTCAAAGGTGACGGCAAAATACTTGGAATTAGTGTGCGGCTAACCAGTGCGCTAGTTTGAATAGTCAGCAAACTACTTGGAAATAGTGTAAGTATTATTAGTATGATACTTCAAAAAGATAGTAAACTACTCGAAATTAGTGTGAGGATTTTGTTTTTTCGACCAAAGGTAGAAGTCTTTCAGAACACAGGTGCGCCAAGACTTGCTTGTGCACTCTAGATACGAAGTCGCCACCAAAGGCCATAGTCCCGAAGCTCGCCTGACTTCATGAGCACCGGTTTGCCAGGCCGCAAGTCGCATGAAGCGCCTATGCGTTGCTGGCGGGATTCGGTATATATACACCCTGCTGACCCTGATAGCTACACTGTAGTTGCAAGGGGAGTCGCCGACCTATATCCTTAATGAGGACACACAACCCGTAATACGCGCGATCGGAGTATCACACACAGCTTGCACAGATGAGTTTCGACAAAATATTCGATCTCACAGCTGGAGTGTATTTTAATTTTTATAATATATCAAGCGCTCAGAGACGGCCCCACGTGGTAGCCTGAGTGACCCGAGAAATTTGGGTGGGTGACGGCAACTTACGCAAGTAGGCTTGTCTGAACACGTCGGCTCTCAGGAGATTTCGACCCACCCGGGTATGCTTTATTTTGCCCCTCTTGAAATTTGTTCGAGTCCCTTACGGATATACTATTGTGACGTATGAAGAGTGGTTTTATATATTATACAAATTGAAATGCTACAAAGGCTGAAAGAGTCAATAAATTGTGAGACGTTTCGAAACTAGTAGATAAAAAACGATAAAGGCAAGTAACCCAAAGGGGGGCGGGGGGAAACCCGCTTCCAACCCCCCCCCCCGCCCCTCCCCCCAGCCCCTTCCCCTGCCCTGTTGATCCCCTTGGTCCCCCCCTCCCCCTTGGTCCCCTCCTCCCCCTTTCTCTTTTTCCCCTCCCCACCCAATAAACAGAAATATGCCACATGCGTCCACACACAAGAAGTATAGTATAATGCTGCGACCTCGTATACCCTCACCACAAACTCATTTAACCCCCCCCTCCCCCACCTTAGCTTAAGAATATGTTATCAAACTTTACACTGCTACGAAAGGCCAATGAAGCCGTCCAATTGGTAGGAAATTCGGACCCAGCAGATAGACAAGAGACAAAGCACTGGATTTACCCCCCCGCGCGCCTCCCTCCCTTCCCCCCAGCCCCTGCCCCTGCCCTTCTGACCCCCTTTGTCCCCCCCTCCCCCTTGGTCCCATTCTCCCCCTTTCTCTTTTTCCCCTCCCTACCCAATAAACAGAAATATGCCACATGCGTCCGCACACAAGTATAGTATAATGCTGTGACCTTGTATACCCTCACCACAAACTCACTTAAACCCCCCCTTCCCCCACCTTAGGTTAAAAATAGGTCATCAAACTTTACACTGCTACAAAAGGGTAACGTAGCCGTCCAATTGGTAGGAAATTCGGACCCAGTAGATAAACAAGAGAGTTGTCAAAGCATTTACCCCCCCGCGCCCCTCCCCCCCTTCCTAGCCAATTAAACATAACTATGCCACAGGTTTAAACTCCTTTTCTCCGCCCCACTACATGCCCCAGGTTTAAACACATCAAAGTTATCATATAACACTGCAATATCTGTCGCGTTAAACCTCCCACTACTTCGTCCACACCAAAGTATTCAATAAGCAGGCTGATCACATATACAAAACCTTCTTGTAAAAATTTATTTCAAGGCTTCAACCCTAGCCTCGCGAAGTGTTTCTATTCAACCCACACATTGTAGCCAAATAACGAATGCACCCAAAGTCAAACTATGAACAGTAACGGTATTATAAGTGTATTATGATACCACTACAACCCATAGTTGTCAAGGTTGGTCGTTGCATGTTTATCTCCAGGGATAAACATGCATTTACCCATACTTGACAAAATACGCGAGGGAGAACGTTGAAATTCCCAAACGTCCCTCGCAACTTCGTTTTGAGCCCCCCGAAGCAGTTTTCTCGGCGTACATCAATACGTTTTGCGGATATGCACAACAGCCCCCCCCCCCTAACCACTGCAAACTAATATGTATTTGAAACCACCACTCTGAAGCAACACGGTAACGAAGTCTAGAACATCACCCAAAACATACACGTATAGCAACCACCACGCGAAAACAAATACGTGTTCAAAAACACCACTCTGAAACAACGCGATAACGAAGCCTAGAACATCAACCCGAAAATAGCCGGGTAACAACATCCACGCGGACACAAATAATATATATTTGAGACCACCATTCTGAGACAACACGATACCGAAGTCTAGAACATCACCCAAAACATACACGTATAGCAACAACCCCGCAAACACAAAATAATACGTGTTCAAAAACACCACTCTGAAACAACACGATAACGAAGCCTAGAATATCAACTAAAACAATCACGCGGACACAAAATAATATGTATTCGAAAACACCACTCTGAAACAACACGATAACGAAGCCTAGAACATCAACTAAAACAACCATGCTGACACAAAATAATATGTATTCGAAAACACCACTCTGAAATAACACGATAGCGTAGTCTAGAACGTCAACCAAGAATGCCCACACACTAAAACCACATACACGTCTACATACGAAACCCAGTCAAAAGATGGAACAAATGTACCCTGGATTCCAAATTGAAGTCCCTACGACTCGGAAACATCGCATAGTCTACATATTGTCTTTGCACACATCTAAAATACGGCAAAACTGTTCGTTGACAAATAACAAGCTCATCAAGAATGCAAGAACAAACAGAACGAGAGACGAGGTAATCGTAGCAGCGCCCATCATTATAGCATTCGCCCACCACATCGCGTCCTTTGCAATTGGTTTTGGGCATCAGCGAACTGGGTCCAACGCATGCCCGTAGTGTTTTAGGTGGAGTGAGAAGCGGTAATAAAAATGAAGTGCGCTGCTCGATAACCTGTTCCTGACCGTCGGTATACTGAACAATCTTCGGGCCGCGTCTCCTTTGTATCAGGTGTGTGCGGAATTTTATTTGTTGTTTTCAAGCAAGCGGTTGCGCTGACATATACTGATACGGCAGCGAGTCGGATCTGCGCAACTATATTTCCACGGGACTAGTTATGACTCACCTGCTGCCTTGAGAGTTCGTATTCAGTATCCAGCAGTACCTTCGATTCCTCTGATTGATCCGAAACTCCAGACTTTGAGCGAAGTTAAACCGTTGAGTCTCGCAAGCACGTGAGATGACAGTTGATGGATGATGTGGATGCACAAGCGAGCAGTCGTTTATGCACGGGTGAGCAGTTGATATGCCTTTTTAACTTTGCACTTTTGATTGCACTTTTTCTTTCTTTTTTTTTGTGGTGTTAACAGACTAAACACCAGGTGATGTCAGGTGGACGCAACATGCGCTACCACCTGGGTCTGGCGTTACGATCCGGCGGATGAAACCGCTTTTTAGATGAAACGTCCTTCCCACACCCACAGAGCTACCCACCACTGCATCTGCGCCCGGTGAGTCGTAATCATCAGACTACGGCCCACCGTATTTTTTTATGTTCCCACGTTGGCTTGCCGTAACAATACTACCTGGCTTGATGTAAAGGAAAGGAACACCACTCAGCGATCATCTACTACACGCTAGGGCATGTTTTCATGAGTACCACTAACAAGAGCACCAGACATGGACGCGGCATCTACAGGACCACAACATCTTCGACGACAGTGGGGGGAAAACAGGGCGTATAATCGTACACTAGATAATAACAACGTGAAAAAGAAGTACAGACAGTTATGCTAACACTGCGGTAGACCACACTACCAACCTATTACGCAGGGAATTTCGTGCCTCCGGCCGTTTGCATGATCGCCTGACAATCTCTACCGAATGAAGTAGCATATGCCTAACAAAGTAAAGTCACCCTCGCGTTCAATAGTGGTGACATCGCATGCCCACGTCACCTCGCATGGTGTATTTGTAAGATGTATCTCTGTCTTGGATTTGGCGACCTCAGAGCCCCACATCGGCACGGCAAAAATCATAGGCGTAAAATCGTATATGTGAGACAATAATAATGTGAAAAGGAGATACAGACAGATATGCTAAAATTGCGGTAAACCGCACTACCAAGTTATTGCGTAAGGTATTCCGTACATACCGTCTGCATGATCGCCTCCCAACCTTTGCCAAGCGAAGTATGACTAATGAAGTACCGTAATTGAGCGCGTGTACACTAAGCGTTCCTTTCAAAACAATAACGATTCGCATCTCTCCCTTTCGCTCTCAATGGCGGTGACGTTGCATGACCACATCACCTCGCCTGTTGTATTTGGCAATATGTATCTCTTTGTTATAATTAGCGATGTCAGAAAATAATGGTATCTGCATGATTGTACCTATCGATTGAAATATTCTATCTGTTGATCCATGTACGATAACAAATTATGAAGCTTTTAACACGTTGTTTACTACACCTAAAAACTGGGTTGCATACTCCATGTAACATTAAACCTTCCAGAAAAATAAAGATTACCAGGCGGGTGATATAAAGAGGTGTCTTCTCGCTGCAACTGTCAGATTCGTCCCCTTCAATGGTTTATAGTTCCCGCGCACATATTGAAATGCTCGCCCCCCCGCCCCCGCCCCCCGATCCCTCTAGTTCAAACGCCCCACCTGAAATCAAAACCTGTCAGAGTAGTAAACACTACCAGCCAGCTGATATCATCTCATTATCCATCTAGCCATCCATGCCGTAGCTCCAACTCATCTCCGCACTCCCCCCCCCCCCTCCCCTTTGTTCCTTGCCCAGTTTGTTCAAACGCCCCACTTACAATCGAAATCGGCCAGAGTAATAAACACTTCGAAGCAATTGATATCACGTCATTATCTGTCTAGCCATCCATGACGTAGCTTTTATTCATCCCCCCTCTCACGCCCCCTCCTTCCCCACACCCCGCACGATCGCCTAGACCCAGCACCGCGCGTATAGCAAGCCCCTACATGTATGATTAATACGCGCGATCGGAGTATCACACACAATGTTGCGAACATCAGTGTCGACCAAATCCTTGATGTCATAGCTGGAGTGTATTTTAATATTTTATGTGACCTAAACCTCTTCAAAACCCTTCCCCCGCCCCCCCGCCCTTTTTTTTTTTTTTTTTTTCTTCCTCGCTTCCGCTTGCTTAAACGCCCCACCTAATATCGAAATCCGCCAGAGTAATAAACACTTCCACGCCCTGGATATCGCCTCGTTATCTTTTTAGAGCCGTCCATGCCGCTGCTGCAATTCCCACCCACCCCCGCCCCCAACGCCTCCTCCTTCCCCACCACCCGCACCATCACCTAGACCTAGCACCACGCGTAATTGCAAACCCCTACATCTATGCGACCTAAAGCCCTCCCCCCCCCCGCCCCCCGCCCCCCCCCCCGCCACATTCCCCCCCCCTCCCCCACAAGAAGGATTTATAGTTTCCACGCACAAATTGACCTGCCCCACCCGTCCCCTTCCCCCCCCTCCCCCCCTCCCGCCCCCCTTTTGATCAAAATCAGGCCCCCACGTCCTTCAAATCTCCGCCCTCTCCTCACCGGATATTTGACTTACAAGATTCATTCAATAAGCTGATGCATTTCCTTCCACAGCTGTCAGATTTTGTCCCCCTCAGAAACGGGTTTTATAGTTTCCGCGCACAGACTGCCTAACATCACCCTGTTGACCCTGATAGCTACACTGTAGTTGCAAGGGGAGTCGCCGACCTATATCCTTAATGAGGACACACAACATGTAATACGCGCGATCGGAGTATCACACACAGCTTGCAAAGATGAGTTTCGACAAAATATTCGATCTCACAGCTGGAGTGTATTTTAGTTTATATAATATATGTCGCTACTCGTAACGACGTGTAGTCAGTTTACAGCAGCAGAGTGCTTTGCAGTTTAGATTTCTCAAACAACTTGGGATATTGCCGTGGGCGGAGCCCAGACCAGAACCCATGGCATCAGCGATGGCACTGAAATGAAGCGGCTGCCAAGTGTTGCCTCCTCCCCACCGTGCGTCCGGCGCGCCAACCGCTACCCGCTTCTTGCCGGGTAGGTTGAAGCGCGTGCCGAGTTGGGGGCACGCGTTTGGGGCAACTCCGTCACAAAGCAATCCAGCCGGAGCAGCACTGGATGTTGCGCTGATGCCGCTGAATTCGTGCATCCCGGGCATCCGCCCCTCCCCGGCCTCGGGAAAACCGGCCTGCCGTGTGCATTCAACCCCGTCGCCGCGGCCATCGCTGCTGTTATTGTCCATTTTGGCGCGGTGATGATCGGATGACGCCGTAGAGAAGCAGGCCGCGTCTGGGTATGTGCGCGTGTCTAATTGTGTCTGCCAATCAATAATTCCGGCTCTGCGCAACAAAAAGAACACTAAATATCGCGGTAGGGTAAAATTTGCCCTGTTTCGCATGTGTTTGTGTTCTGCGGACCACAGGTCGCGAAAATATCGCGACTTCCGACACGGGTGTAAAACTCCAGGTGCGACTAATTTGGCTCTAAAACCCCCAAAATCGCGTTTTTTTTAGTTTTTTATGTCTCTAATGTTTGTGGTAAAAATCAGTGAGTATACTGGACTGCATGCAGCAGTATATACCGGCCGAACGTAGCTCGGTCAATAGCCCCCCCCCGGCTCGTGAAGGGGTCTAGCTGGAGGCGCCGCCTTAGGTCCTAAAAGTTTGCATTTTCTCTTCGTTTCCCATTACAATCAGGGCTCAAAAGCGTATTGGCCGTGGGTGGTTGCGGTCATCTACCCAAAAAAAACGCAACGAAAAGTCAAGAAAAATACTTGCAACGTGTGGCGAGAGGATGTGACGTTCTTCACGTTGTCGGTACTTGCGCTAGAGCATTATAAATATATACCAGGGGGGCTTCGCCGCGGCGGGCTGACGCCCGCCTGCGGCTCCGCGCATGCCCGTAAGACAGGTAGTAAATGAAGCGGATAGGGACTGTAGAAGCGTCAAATTACTGCCAAGGGGTACGGTGTGGTATAAAATCAGTTCAAGTTGTATTGCAAACTGTCGTCAACTTGTGTGCATTGGTGTGGAAAAATACAGGAAAAAACGTCGACGACGTGACCCGAGAACCCCCTCTGCCCTCACTTCAGGCGGAACACGCGCAAAATGGCCTGGAATGACTTGGATTTGAATGGTGGGCCTGAAATGATTTGTTTTTCGTACAGTGGGTTTAAATTACTTGAATTTCGTATAGGGGGTAAGAAATAAGTTGATTTTTGTATCTGGAGTCTGAAATGACTTGAATTTATACGCTGGCCAATGGGTCTGAAATGACTTTGTTTTTGTATCAGTGATGAAAATGAATCAAACTTTTATAGGGGGTCTAAAATGACTTGATTTTTGTATAGTGGGTTTGAAATGGCTTGAAATTGTATCGGGGGTCTAAAATGACATGGTGTTTGTATCGTCGTTCTGAAATGACTTGAAATTGTACGGAGGGTCTGCAATGACTTGAAATTGCATGGTGGGTCTGAAATGACTTGATTTTTTCATGGGAGTCTGAAATGACTTGATTTTTGTATGGGGGGTCTGACATTACTCGAATTTGTACGGGGGGTCTAAAATGACTTGATTTTTGTATATTGGGTTGGCAATGGCTCGGTTTTTGTATGGTGGGTCTGGAAATGACTCGGTTTTTGTTAGAGGGGTCTGAAATGACTTGAAATTGTATGGGGGGTCTAAAATGACTTGCTTTTTGTATGGTGGGTTTGAAATGTCTTGAAATTGTATCGGGGGTCTGAAATGACTTGCTTTTTGTATTGTGGTTCTGAAATGACTTGAAGTTGTATGGGGGGTCTAAAATGACTTGCTTTTTGTATCGTGGGTCTGAAATGACTTCGTTTTTTTCATGGGGGTCTGAAATGTCTTGATTTTTGTACAGGGGTCTGAAGTGACTTGGTTTTTGTATAGTGGTCTGGAAATGACTTGGAATTGTATAGTAAGTCTGAAATGACTTGGTTTTTGTATAGTGGGTCTGAAATAACTTGAATTTGTATTGGGACGTAAAAGTAACTCCATTTTTGTGTAGTGGGTCAAAAAATCGGGCGGCGTAACACCTTGTACTCGTACGTATTCGATTTGTATTTACAGCAGTACCGCAAGTGTATTGAAAACAATACTACCGGTGTACTATGTGCTCGTACGAATGCTACGGACGGCAACAACACATATCAGTATATACCACCACATCATACTATGCGACGTGTACGTACGTACATACCACCTGTGAGATATATTTTATAACTAATTTTCAAGGACGTCAGCCGTGAGTTTGACGAATTTCAGGTCAATACTCATTTGATACGGGTCAATATATTTGATACGGGTACCTACTGCTGTGAATGTACTGCTGCGGTGCTGGTGCGCCTCGCAAGAAAATGTCTTGACATGCTCCTGAGTAAAACATGCAGTAATCCGTTTGTGGATCGCAAGCTACAAAGCATTCAGCATACGATATGATACGAACAGAAACAACGCAACCGAACAGCAGTATCATGCCGCTGGATACCACGCACGTGTATGAATGCTAAACAGAGATCATCGTAAATAATACTTTGTTACTACTTGCTGTGGCACTCGTACTCGTATACCGTACTCCACACAAGATAACACACCCCCGGTGATACATTTTAGCGCTTGAAAATATTATCACCGGGTGTGGTATCCTGTGGGGGGTGTGGTGCCTTCTGTCGCCATATTACTTGGTATTAGACTGAGGCGCTATATTTCGAGCCCCAAAAATTATCACCGGGGTGTCGTATTCTGTGGGGGGTGTGGTATCTTATATTGTGTAGAATACGGTATGTACGTGTATGTCAGCCAAGTACCAGCAGTAAAAGGAGCCGGTATACGTGTAAATCCGGGTTTGTCGTCTACATGAAAAATATAATATTGAATAATAAAGCGTTTGGCGTGTATCATAAAAACAAAAAACATGTGACAAAAATATCATGGAAACTTAGAAAAATCGAAGCCAGAGATGAAGTTGGGCGCGGCCAAGGCCGCCCTTGGCAGAGTAGGCAGAGCAGGGGTCTGCGAGCACGATGAGGGAGTTGCGTGCCGTCGGGTGGACCTCATCGCCAGTTATCGCGAAAAAAAGGCAAAAATCCACGTCTAAGAAAAGCTGAGGAGCTCTCACAGGGAAGCATCAACAATATCGTACATGTATTTACCAGGGGGGCTTCGCCGCGGCGGGCTGACGCCCGCCTGCGGCTCCGCGCATGCCCGTAAGACCGGTAATAAGTGAAGCGGAGAGGGACTGTAGAAGCGTCAAATTACTGCCAAGGGGTACGGTGTGGTATAAAATCAGTTCAAGTTGTATTGCAAACTGTCGTCGACTTGTGTGCATTGGTGTGGAAAAATACAGGAAAAAACGTCGACGACGTGACCCGAGAACCCCCTCTGCCCTCACTTCAGGCGGAACACGCGCAAAATGGCCTGGAATGACTTGGATTTGAATGGTGGGCCTGAAATGATTTGTTTTTCGTACAGTGGGTTTAAATTACTTGAATTTCGTATAGGGGGTAAGAAATAAGTTGATTTTTGTATCTGGAGTCTGAAATGACTTGAACTTATACGCTGGCCAATGGGTCTGA
This sequence comes from Undaria pinnatifida, assembly GCA_012845835.1. Lineage (NCBI taxonomy): Eukaryota > Phaeophyceae > Laminariales > Alariaceae > Undaria > Undaria pinnatifida. The sequence goes on from JABAKD010000028.1 coordinate 11,673,972, forward strand.
AATGACTTTGTTTTTGTATCAGTGATGAAAATGAATCAAACTTTTATAGGGGGTCTAAAATGACTTGATTTTTGTATAGTGGGTTTGAAATGGCTTGAAATTGTATCGGGGGTCTAAAATGACATGGTGTTTGTATCGTCGTTTTGAAATGACTTGAAATTGTACGGAGGGTCTGCAATGACTTGAAATTGTATGGTGGGTCTGAAATGACTTGATTTTTTCATGGGAGTCTGAAATGACTTGATTTTTGTATAGGGGGTCTGACATTACTCGAATTTGTACGGGGGGTCTAAAATGACTTGATTTTTGTATAGTGGGTTGGCAATGGCTCGGTTTTTGTATGGTGGGTCTGGAAATGACTCGGTTTTTGTTAGAGGGGTCTGAAATGACTTGAAATTGTATAGGGGGTCTAAAATGACTTGCTTTTTGTATGGTGGGTTTGAAATGTCTTGAAATTGTATCGGGGGTCTGAAATGACTTGCTTTTTGTATTGTGGTTCTGAAATGACTTGAAGTTGTATGGGGGTCTGAAATGACTTGCTTTTTGTATTGTGGTTCTGAATTGACTGGAAATCGTATGGGGGGTCTAAAATGACTTGAAATTGTATGGTGAGTCTGAAATGACTTGATTTTTTTCATGGGGGTCTGAAATGTCTTGATTTTCGTATGGGGGGTCTGAAGTGACTTGGTTTTTGTATAGTGGGCTGGAAACGACTTGAAATTGTATAGTGAGTCTGAAATGACTTGGTTTTTGTATAGTGGGTCTGAAATGACTTGAATTTGTATTGAGACGTAAAAGTAACTCCATTTTTGTGTGGTGGGTCTACATTCGGGCGGCGTCAGCCGCAAATCCTTGTACTCGTATGTACGTATTCGATTTGTATTTACAGCAGTACCGCAAGTGTATTGAAAACAATACATCATACTCCGGAGTACTATATGCGACGTGTACGTACGTACGTACATACCACAGATAGTAGTATTGATACGGGTACCTATGTTAAGGACTTAGTGGGGTATCAATCCGTTTGTGGATCGCAAGCTACAAAGCATTTAGCACACACCGAACAGCAGTATCATACGCTGAATACCACGCACATGTATGAATGCTAAACAGAGATCATCGTATATGATACTCTGTTACTGCTCGCTGTGGTACTCGTACTCGTATATGTACGTGTATGTCAGCCAAGGATCAGCAGTAAAAAAAAGGTAGCCGGTACAAAAATCCGGGTTTGTCGTCTACATGAAAAAACGGAATCTTGAATAGTATCCTTTGTACTGGCGCTGCGCGCCAGTACCCAACCCTAGGAAAAGGAGCCGGTACGAAAATCCGGGTTTGTCGTCTACATGAAAAAACATAATACTGAGTATTGAATAATGCGTTTGCGTGTATCATAGGAACAAAAAACATGTGTGACAAAAAGGGCATGGAATCCTAGAAAAATCGAAGCCCCGTGAAAGATGAGTTGGGCACGGCCGAGGCCGCCCTTTGCAGAGTAGGCAGAGCAGGGATCTGCGAGCACGATGAGGGAGTTGCGTGCCGTTGGGTGGACCTCATCGCCAGTTATCACGAAAAGGGCACAAATTTACGTCTAAGAAAAGCTGAGGAGCTGTCACAGGCAAGCACCAACAATATCGTACATGTAAATCTATATATCTTAGTTCACTTATCACATATGCACATCCTTACGTCTGCCGATATCTCCCGCCTCTGACCGCCTTTCCGCGCGGTTTCTTCGCTGAGGCGTGCCCCCGCCTCGCCTGCAACCACCGGCTCAGCTGATCCGCCCGCTCGGCGCCGTAGCGCGCGCGCGAGGCCTCGACGTCGAGATCTACGACGAGATCTCCGAAAAATCGTGCCCTGTGAGACGTTTGGTGCGTAGTCTGCACACAGGGCTAATGTCTTCGCGTTATTTCTTCGGTTCGTGTTCTCTGACCTCCGACACACGGCGGGGGGTCGATTACCTGGCCGGCGTCGCCATTGTAAAGGCCACTAAGCGAGGTTTGTGCTAGGATCTGGGGAAGAAAAGTTCGTAATCCCCGAGAACACATGCCACCCAGGCGTAGTGGAGAACTGCGAAGTCTACAGCAGCACGTATACATGTACATGATGTACAGCAGTAGCTGAAGCTATGATGAGCCTGCAGCATCACGAAGCTACAAATGGTATATGCACAGCAGCATCACGAAGCTACAAATGGTATATGCACAGCAGAATCACGAAGCTACAAATGGTATATGCACAGCAGCAGCTAGGCGTCGTGGAGAACTGCGAACTCTCAATATTTTTGAACCCCCGGTAGTCTACAGCAGCACGTATAAATCAGCAGCACGTACATGTACATGATGTACAGCAGTAGCTGAACCTATGATGAGCCTGCAGCATGACGAAGCTACAAATGGTATATGCACAGCAGCATCACGAAGCTACAAATGGTATATGCACAGCAGGTATATGCACAGCAGCAGCTGTGGCCGCGCCTTTCTGCGTAGCAACGCAGAGCGTCACCCAGCTGGGGTGAATATTTCCAGGCTGCCTTCTCGCATTGTTCCGCCGCACACGGGAAATCGGGAAAAAATTGTCGGCATTTTCCCTTTCCAGTATCTCCCATATATGAATTAACAAACTTCGTCTAACTCTTGGCATTACTTCTTACCCTATTAATATTTACTATCCTGCGCTTCGACCGGCGGCCGTCCAGGCCGCCGGCGTAGCCCCTTGTATTTATTATAAAAATTGAAAATACACTCCAGCTGTGAGATCGAATATTTTGTCGAAACTCATCTTTGCAAGCTGTGTGTGATACTTCGATCGCGCGTGTTACGGGTTGTGTGTCCTCATTAAGGATATAGGTCGGCGACTCCCCTTTCAACTACAGTGTAGCTATCAGGGTCAACAGCATGATGTTAGGCAGTCTGTGCGCGGAAACTATAAAACCCGTTTCTGAGGGGGACAAAATCTGACAGCTGTGGAAGGAAATGCATCAGTTTATCAAGTGAATGTTATAGATGATACTTGTCAGTAACCATCATGTCGTTACTTGATAACACTTAAAGTCGGGCTCCCGTTAAATTGCACGTACGTGCAAGGTTTTTTAGATTTGCACGTAAATTCAATAGCGATTTATGTATAGCGGCTCCCTATGTGCAGGTCCGCACAAGACGACGGTTACGCTGCCCAGACCAACCCGACTCCAGGCCCGACTCTAACCCTAATCCTAACCCTAACCCTAACCCTAACCCTTTGGGGGGCTCTCGGTCTGCTCTCGAGGTCGGCAGGGGCTGTACTGAGTTTACGTGCAATTCTAAAAACCTTGCACGTACGTGCAATTTGGTGCTTAAAGTCATCTGGTATACATTGCACGTTGCTAGTACGTCAGACAGCTTTAAGTCTGGTAGTTGTCGTTTATAGATGCAGTACGCACGTAGCAAGCACAAGTCTCAGCAGCAATATCTTGGATGCATGATACACAGCAGTTTACAGGATAGTCTAATCATATCCAGATTCCCTGGTACATGTGCTACGTACTGGTACACGCTGAGAGGGACAGTCTTCGGTATCCCTCTTGGAACCGGTAGCAAGATATTCAAGATACGAGTTGTTGCTGAAGTAAGAAGATAGGCTACGTAGTGTCATATGATCACATACCCTGAGATACGAGATACGAGTTGTTAAACAACAAGGCTGTAGGCACCTTTTTAGGCGAGTCGGCAAACTAAAAACGCAGTGGGACAGATTCTACCTTGCATTGATTGGCCAATAGGCTACGTAGTGTCATATGATCACATACCCTGAGATACGAGATACGAGTTGTTAAACAACAAGGCTGTAGGCACCTTTTTAGGCGAGTCGGCAAACTAAAAACGCAGTGGGACAGATTCTACCTTGCATTGATTGGCCAATCAAAACATCATTTTCTACCTTGCATCCTGTGACAGTCAATCAGAGCATCTTAATTCTACCTTGCATTGGCGAATAAGCTACGCAGATTACCATGCACGACCAATCACATCTCTTCACGCACCAAGTCCCCAATGCGACGCATGCTGGTGTTGGTGTGCACGAAGAGAACAAGAGCAGTGCAGAGGGTAACCAGGGAGCAGAGGGAGCAGAGGGCAGAGAGCAGATAAACAGAGAGCAGAAAGCAGAGAGCAGAGAGAGGGCCGCTTCAAATGACATGGTGCAGGATAGCAGGCGACCTGCAGGTCGGCAGCGGGAACTGGACCGACTGCAACAACACGATGGACAAGAGCAGTGCAGAGAGTAACCAGGGAGCAGAGGGAGCAGAGGGCAGAGAGCAGATAAACAGAGAGCAGAAAGCAGAGAGCAGAGAGAGGGCCGCTTCAAATGACATGGTGCAGGATAGCAGGCGACCTGCAGGTCGGCAGCGGGAACTGGACCGACTGCAACAACACGATGGAGCATCCTCACGCAGGCACGCGTGCTACCACGGCTTCTGTAAAGGCCTCGTGGGCGCTTGATCCCGGCTCCATGACCGGAGGGCAAGCGCACGCCATGTCTACAGTAAACCGTTGTTATCATCATGGTCGGCATGCGCTGGCTTGTGGTTTGCGGGTTCTACTCCACAATGATTTCTTGCAATGAAAACATCGAAGGAGATACCGGACCGCAAAGCTCACTGATGGCGGACACAAGGACACGTCTTCGTATGTGTGCAGCTGGGAGTTCCTCGACAGCTGCATCAAGGCGTCCCCGCGTCTATCCTGTGAGATTCCGGAGCACGTGAGTTGTTGACTAGGAGAGCTACTCGCACTCACGTTCCAAGCATTGAAGGCCGTTTCGTTGTGTACCCTGGTATGTATACCAGGTACAAAACTGCAGGACATGCCGTACAAGACCCCTAAAATGAAACAGAAGACTGCCGCAGGTTGGGTTTCTTATTTGGGGGAGGGTGCGTTCTAGAACAGTCTTTCAACCTTGGTGTATCGGCTGCCGGGTTTCTTGTGTTTCTGTAAATGCAAGCCTGCCAATCGTCGACCTGGTTACCCTGTTTCTTGTTTGTGTGCTGTTTATTACCTGTACTGTACAGCAGTAGGACACCTACAATACAGAACCCCTGCCGGCAAAACGAGCTAAGAAAGCCAGGCTGAGATTGACACGTAAATAAGAACCCCGCGAGCTGATATACTGACGATATAGTATATACTGACGTTGTAGTACAGAGCTCACTCTCCCCTGAATAAGAAATCGAGCCCGTGTCTATATTTGCGTTTTTTTATTACAATAGTAGGTGTTCTGCACAGCACCAGGTACAGGATATGATACCGTGGTACCTGGTAGATATTGAGAAACACGTAAATTAATAACGCTGACCCAACCTGGATTTCTTATTGGGGAAAGGGTGCGTTCTGCACTAATTTTCAGTACAACCTATTCCGAAGTTCTTATCCCTTCTTGCTGCTCGTTTTTCTTAGTAAGAGAACTTCTGTAGTGTAAACACCCTGCTGCCTGGTCGGATTCGAGTTTATGGTAGCCATGGCACCGGGTAGACGCGCCCGTCCTTGGTTTGAGCACTTGTACATACTCGTACAGCACACACTACACGCATTCGCTCCCACGGTAAGGTCTTATTTACCACTCCAGTATGAGGCACGCAGCATGTATGCGTTGGCGTTATTGACTTACGGTCGTCGTCAAGAATGTGCTCGTTCTGCAGCACCCCTTCTTAGTGTGTCGTTGGTATATTGCTGGAGCTCGATTTTCTCCCTCTATGTACGCCAATCTTTTTGGTGGTGAGCGATGGCTGACATCCACAGAACCGGGCAGTTAATGGAAAACACTACAAATTTGAGGTCATAAAAGTTCGCTGCTTGGAATCCAGCTGCACTGCAGCTGCTTTCGCGGGACCTGGTGGAACCGTTCCTAGCGGCTGTCTCAGGCCGTTCTGCCCTATGTAGCTGCGGGGATCATCACCCGTATTCAACTGACTCTGGTGATCTTCATTGATCTGGCGGCACTAGCGAACGATATTCGTGAGAACCATACAAAAAAAAAATCAGGTGAGCATCCGTTTCGTCGGCGCGCGTCGTTGAAAGTAACGGCGCTGCAGTCTAGTATTAATAATGCTGATTGCTGTCGACGTGCGCGTTGATCACTCCTGCACTTGAACACTTAGTCGGCATACTCGTAGATTCAGGCTCGAACGGCTTGACAGAGTTTTGTCGTGGTGCGGGCGATGCTTGGTAAGCGTCCGATCATACAATGGGAATGAAGATCGAGGCTCTCTTACGAGAAGGAGGAGAGGGGCGCGGTCCTCGTTTGCTTGTACAAGACATGCATAGAAACAAACACGTGTCACAATGCCTCCTTAGGTGACTGTAATCCCAATATCACTTGTAGCCGTCGCTGCTAGTGGGCTCAAACCAATACCTTCTTGCGCAATCGACATCCCCAGGTACTACGCGCGCTTGGCGAGGATGGTAGCCTACAAGCATCAATCTCCTTTCGCGGAAGCAAACTGCTGCCTCCCCCTGTTCCGTGAAACAACGAGACCGGTTGCAATGGAGCGCTGGCATTCTTCGAGGGGGTTCAGCAATGGTGGCACTATGGGCAGAAGCAGATGGGGGACGACACGAAGTATTACCGAGGAGCATAGGTGTTGGTATGAGCGAATATCGTACCGATCGAGGTAGATGAAAGCGAACAAGGGCGTGCTCCTGGAGTAATGGTGGACAGCAGTCTTGGCAGCGCTACGGCCGCAGGGGATGAGCTGCGGGTGCCACCAGCTGAAACGGCGGCAGGCGACCCGGCTTGTGTTACAGATTCAGGGCTTGTCGTTCCCTTTCGTCAGGCATGCCCACGTTTTTGCTTCTGTCTGTTTTGGCATTTGTTTTGTTCCCACATCTTGATGTTCTGGGCACCTTCCCTTCCCCCTTGTGCGTTTCCTTTTTATTGTCAAGAAAGAGGAAAACGTCGCATATATTGTCCAGTACCCCGAGTATTGGCATTAAGACTTGCCTTCTTGTCACTCCTTTTTTTGCCTTGCCCTGCTTTCTATTTGCTTCCTTGTATGCTTCTTTGTTTTCCTTTCTTCTGCTTCGTACGAGTGCTTCCCTACAACCTGCCTAGTTTTCTGGCTTGTGCAGGTTCCGTTGTTTGTACCAGTACGTGCATGGCCAAATATCCTTACGGTATGTGCGATGTACATTTCGCCCGGGCATCCACGATATGGTTTGTGGCCACTTTGGTATATATAGACGCGGGAAGGCTGCCAAGGGGGCCGCGACTATAGCGCAGGCGGCAAAACACTCCACGCCTATGTATAGTGCTGATCTGCAGACGCTGTACCTATTACTAATTGTTGTGTTTCATTCACATGGTACCGTTAATTTACCCATCGGCATCCAGGGCATCCAGTACCCGTGCCGATTCTTCACCCCCAGAGGGTTTCAAGCTCTGTGGTCACAAACTATGAGACAGCGGAAATTGCACAGTTAGTGATGGTGGATGGTACAAACCCCGAATGTGCAAGGTGTCCCAGGGATGCGCAGAGAAGCGCACCTTCAGCTGCATCCGCTGTACGCAGCAGGAGGATGGCGGCCTGGAAGAAGCAGCGAGAAGAAGGTTTTCCAAATATTGATAAATGTGTTCTTTCTGGCTCGACTTGGTGAGGTTTTATTGGCAGTTAGGCGTCGTCCTTTCCACGGGTAGGTGTGGTTATCCCTCCCCGCCGGGACTGCCCGTAATTTTTGTCGCCGATCGGTTTCAACATACCCCCTTCTTGTCGACTTCCATCGATTTTAGCCAAGTCGCTCTCGCGTTTTCGCCAGAGATGTCGACCTTTGGCGATTTTAGCCAAGTCGCTCACGCGTTTTCGCCAGAGAAGATGAAGGAAAAAGACCCAAAACAAAAAAAAGACGAAAAATCCATGGAGTGTCTTGTGTAATAATATGTATAGAAACAACGGCCTCAGATGCTACTACTATTACCAGATATATCATACTTTCCGGTCGAAGACACAAGGAAATAATCTAAGGAATCCAACGCAAAAAACAAATGTCCAAATTGGAGACAATTTCGAAGAGTTGTGGCAATTACAGTACAACTAACACCATAGGCAAGCCGCTGTCGAAAACGGCGGCAGCACACAAAAATACGTTCGGGATTATTATCAAGGGGGTTTCATAAAATTCGCCCGCGCAATTTAATTCATTAAAATCTGTCCCGGTACATCTAAAATTTGCCGCCCAAGGCGAGTCTTGAACGCAGCGGGCCAGATCTGCTGTTACGGTTCCGTGACAGTTTCAAGAGTTACTATGACAGGCGTTTTCGTGATAGTAGGGGCCGAGCTATTTATGTCCCCTCCCTTAGTCGGGTGTGGCTGCTCCATCCAGACACAATTTCTTGGGTTCACGTTCATAAACCTTCGGATAAGCAATCAAGTTACCATTTTCACACTACTTTCTTGGGAAGCTTCACATCTTGAGCACCCGTACGAGGGACTTGCTCTCTCTCCGAGGAACGCACAAGCGCCTTCTGAACTCGGTCGTATCTGTCTTTCGGAGGCCATTCATTATGAATACCTGAGGCGTGCTACAGATATTGCTCATGTGTGGACCTTGCGATGCTAGTAGGCTAGATACCCTCGTCTGCTTCGCCATGAAGATCCTCGCATGTCTCACCCTGACTCCAGACAGACTTCCCGCCAGGTTCCGATTCGTGACATGGTGTCCAATCCGAGAATCGAACTCGGGTTTCCACAGTGTATGGTGTCCATCCCAGATACGCGCTTGCCCTCGCGGGGGATCACCCGGTGTATCTTTCTCTGGTTTTGGGTTTCTCGTGGCTTTTTTTGCTGCTTCTTGGGCTCTCGTTTTTTTTTTTCAGAGTGCGTGCGCGCGACTTTTAGCGCGCGCTTCTGGGAGTTACCCTTGACTGCGCGCTCTGGCATGCTTACTCACACCCTTCAGTGACCATGTGTACCGAGCCCGTCCAGCAGCAGTTAGGTGGGCACGGTTGCGCATTTGCACGCATCCCACGTCGATACCCAATAGCTTCGCTTGCAGGATCCTGCTTGCTCGCCGTGTTTTGTTTCCTTTTGTTTTTTTCACTTGAACATTGTGTTTTTTTTTAAACCTTTCCGCGAGTGGATGTTTCCACTGATCTTGTAGTCAACGGCACACCCAGGGGAGCGCGCTACCCTGGAGTGTGCCTGTCTCGCTGCTCTCACCATGGCTTACTCCAGTTCCGATTGCCCTCTCTGGCGTTGTCGGATGGCACAGGTGGGAGTTAAACAGCAGTACACCCGGTTAGGCCACCGCCCTAGACTTTCCGGCAGCCAGCTCAAAAATGATGAAAGAGAAGCAAAAGCATAAGTCCGAAGTGATGCGGCATAGTGGTTTGAGTGCGCGCCACGGGTGTACTGGCTGCGGAAACTCCTAGGCCTTTTATCCGCACGTGTGTCTCTGCCGTCGCCGCCGTTGCTGTTGCCGCGCGTTGTTGCTTGCGTTGCTTGTTCTCCACTGTTTGGGGTGCCCCGTGAGCACTGCCTACAGCAGGAGAGGCCCAAAGTCGTACGATGTTCGAATTTTTACACTCACAACAACAGCAGTACCTTGCGCTGAGAAATTGGACAGCAGTTATGTATGTGTCTTGTGTTGATAAGAGGGGAGACTTGCGACTTTCGAAACCATTGAACCCATGCTTGACGTACTTGAGTTGTGTTCCCCAGCCACAACGGCACAATGGGAGAGTCTGCGCCTGGTCGAGCCGTGTTGTTGTCTCCTATGTTGGGGGAGACGACAACCAGTCTCCTCTGTGTCTGAGCCTCCCCGCGCCGTAACGCTATTATACATACTGCTACTGCTGTATTTCACATGCCCCATTTCCCATTACTGTTATTTAGCCTGCAATGAGAGGGTCTGCGCCTGGTCGAGTCGTGCTGTTGTCTCCTATGTTGAGGGAGACGACAACCAGTTTCCTCTGGGTCTGCGCCTTCCCGCGCCGTAACGCTATTACACATACTGCTACTGCTGTATTTCACATGCCCCACTTCCCATTACTGTTATTTAGCCTGCAATGGGAGGGTCTGCGCCTGGTCGAGCCGTGTTGTTGTCTCCTATGTCGAGGGGGACAGCAACCAGTATCCTCTGGGTCTGCGCCTTCCCGCGCCATAATGTTACCTGATATATTACCACTGCTGTATTGCTAACATGCTACTCGTCTTTTTAGGAGCTGTGCCACTCAGTTAATTTCGTTTGATTTAGTTTAATGTAATTGTTGGCGCTGTGGTACGCTGAACTTATTGCAGTCTGTTATCACTGTCGTTTTGCTCGATATGCTCTCTGTTATCACTTGCGGATTCCTCAGTGTGCCGGGTACACAGGACTGAATGCTGAGCACGGTTTTCCTGTGATGTTTTCACTTGCTCTCTCGCTAATGTTGATGTTTCCCTGTTTTTGCTCTCCTTCGTTCGCGATCAAACCGGCGATGTTTGCTCCCGAGCAAACACGTTCACCCATGATTACGCGCGTTTGCCTGTGATCAAACCCAACTCCACGTTTGCTCGTGATCAAACTGAAGGTGGTCGCTGTTGATCAATCTTTCTAAAGTTGTTACGTACGCTATGCATGCCTACCTTCATCTGTCATTTCATTATGCCGGGAGGGGTTCTACTGTTGTTACTGCTGCCTTGTCAGGTTTTTGTTGCGGTTGTGGCTACCGCGACATCGTTTCTGTGCGCAGTAGCAGTAACCACCCTCCTGTGGTCACATCCTTTTCTTGGTTTCTTGTCTCCATTATTTCGTGTGCTGTTTTTGTTGGCCATGGAGTGGATGCAGGCGATGATTGCGGTGTGGTCATCTCTGTCGTCAGACACGGCAAGCAGTGACCACACAGTTGGCTCTCTCTAGGATGAGGCAACGGCACAGATACTAAAGCCGCATTCTAGAGCTACTAGAGCCGCAATTTGAGTGATGCAGTCACGAAGGATAGGTCTGTACCTTCTGGAACCATTGCTGCTGTCTCCTGCATGATGTGCTGTATACGGAGACAGCAACCAGGTCCCTCGAGGTCTGAGCCTGTCCAACCAAGTCTAAAAATATTGAACTGCTATGCTCAAATACTCCGCGTCTCATCCGCTGACACCCAGTGTTTTATTGTCGCTTTATTTATGTATATTTGTTTATTTGGTTTATCGGATGCTACCGATCTTTTCCTACTCATCGATACCGATTTTTATTTATATGTATGTATATTTGCAATCATTATTATTGTTATGATTATCTTTATTTTCATTATTGTAACAATTAATACGATTATTAGTATTATTAGTATTATTAGTATCAAATATTTTTTTTGTTTTTGTCTGCCAGGCTGATTTCAAAAATCACTGATTCTCTCACTTTTATCGTTGTCCACCCATTTTTTGTTCTTGTTTTGTTCTGTTGGTTTGTTCTCTGTTCGCTTCTCTCCTTTTTCTTTGTTTTTGTTCCAACAGTGATGCCTTCGCCCAAGTACGGGGTGGCCGCGGTAGTGCCGACACCTCGCAGCAGGAACGCAGCCGCGCTCGGCCAGCTCACCGCAGCGACCGCTCTCGCGGTACTGTTGACACCTTCCAGCAGGAACGCAGCCGTTCTCGGCCAGCTCACCGCAGCTACAGCAGTGACTCCGAGTCTGACTCGGAGAGCCGCCGCTACCGCCGTCGTCACCGTAGTCGTGCCCGCTCGCTCTCACCCTCCCCCCTCAGATGTTCGCTCCCGTAAACTCGCTCGCTTGAGCTCCCGGCGTGCCTACCGCAGGCACCCCACCCGATCTCACCGTGTGGACTACGAGCAGGCCGGCGCGGCTGAGGGACGCGAGCACGCCCGCGACCGACAGAGAGGCCACCGACGCTCGCCGGAGCGACCCGCTCGGTCGCCCTTTCGACCGAGCCACCCGCCCTCCACTGCCGCCACGCACCAGCCCATCGCCACCGCCGCGCCCCAGATCGGTAAGCAGTATGGTGTCGAATCCAACCAGGCAGCTGAACTGGTCGAGAGAGTGCGCAAACGAATCGCGGGTTTTCTTCCTTGTCCAGTGTTTGGGGGTCCCACGGCCGGTACATTGTCCATCGCGAACTCAGCCGTCATGTTGCAGCAGAAGGTACTGAGCACCCTACGCAACGTCGATTCAGGAGCCATGCGGCTAGAACCAGACCAGTACGTAAATGGTATATGGACCACGATGCCAGAAAAACTTATTCCCCGCCGTGTAGAACTACTAACCGATCTGACCCATGACTTCTTGTCAGTTAGCCACCAGCTCGCCACCGCCGAATTTGTCCCTGTATATCTCATCACGGGAGAGGTTGTGGAGAAGCCACACAGCGAAGTTACCGCTACTGATTGGTTGCGTCTCTTCGTTCGGGAACAGGCTTTATCGGGGAGTGCTGTCGAGTTTGCGCAGGCCGCGTTGGCAGCCGTGACGCTCAAACCAGCCGAAGCGTGGGCCGCTGCAGCGGCCCGTGTTTTGTTAGCTTTCCGTGCCTCACTAGCCAACTCCGAACGACCACATGTTGCAGAGCAGCTGTTCTTCTTGCGTTTTATCACACCGCTAGAAATGACAGCTCTGTACGATAGAGTCGTCGAAGTACTGCTACCAAACCCGTTAGACCGCGTAGGCGTCAACGGGCTCATGCACGAGAAGGTCCACATGATCGCGACCACCTTGCGCCCCATGCGCATGGAGTGGCACGACCCCATGGGGGAGGCCATGCGGCTTAGAGGAAAGGTGGCTGAGAGACTGTTCCGGGAATTCATCGCTGTTCTGTCCGCTCGTAACGCGTCGTACTCAACCCCGCAAGTGCCACGGAAAGTAGCCAAGCACGCCGGGCCGGACAGACTCTTCACCATGACGGAAGTAAGACACATGTTCTCCTCGCCCGCCGGGGCTCTTGCTGCTCTTAACGTAGCGGCCTTGGCGAACCCGGGGATTGGCACACTTGCGCCGGTGCCGCCCCCCCCGTCAGCTAAACCTCTTGCCGCCCTAGCCCCAACCCTTTGGCAGGGATCACAGCCATCCATAGGTCAACCCATCGTCGCCGCATTCCAAAATCAGACTGCCACCGCTCCGGGTCAGCACGGCGTTCCCTTCGAGAAACCACGAACGGCGGCCCCGACCTAACGCGCGGACGCCACACCGACAGCGCATGCTGCTGCCGGGACGCGACTCCCGACAACGGCCGCCCGGGGGGACATCCTCGACTATCTTAGGACGCAAAAGGTGTGCTTCGCACACGCTTTCTCAGGCAACTGCCGCCGCCCCGGCAACTGCCAGTGGCAGCATGAGCCGTTTCCGGCAGCTTTCTACAAGGATGTGGCATCATCTCGCCGACCTGGCAACTCCAACCCCCGCCGTCGCTTGGCCGCGATGACGGAAACCCAGTACAATACGGCTGCTGAGCTTGGCATGATCCTGGAGGAGGCAGCCGACGAGACGGAGTCGGCCGGCGCTGACGACGACGGCCAAGCCGGGGCATCCATCGACCAACACGAGCAGATCGAGGGTACCTCCTGAAGGTGCGCCTCGGGTAAGGAGGACCTGGGGAACGGACATGACCTCGCCGCCGCTGCACCTAGGGCAGCACGTCAGGAACGGGTGAGAGACCAGTTGTGGTTACGGGGTCAGATTTGGCATCGCTATCGGCGACGGCGTCCATGGCCGGTGGAGATCCTACTGGATACAGGTGCGGGAGGTGGTAGTTACATGTCGTTGGCTTTGTGGCGCGGCCTCCGGAAGCTTTTGCGACGTAAAATAGATACAGGTAGTACAGTTTTTCTCGAGGCCGCGAACCCCTCTGATAGCGAGACTCCTCCCATGCGTATTTTAGGGTCGGCAGTAGTGCCGGTGCTGTTGGAATCCGATTCTCGGGTTCGTGATGTTGTGGTACGCGTCGTGGAAGATCTACCCTACGGTTTCATTTTTGGAGCAAATTACTTTAGACGAAACCGCAGCACCCTGGAGTTCGCACCTGACAAAGGCTTTAGACCCGTACCCTCAGCACCTTGGGTGCCGTTTCACACCGCCGCCCTAGATACTTCGCCTCACCCTCCGCGTAGAACGAGATCGGTTTTGTATGCTAACTCCTCCGCCCGAGGCGCCGCTCCCTTTGCCTCCTGCTCCAGCTATCTTGCCCGCAGTTCGCCCCAGCTATCACGACATTGCTTGGGAGGATGAGAGCACGTTAGAGTGGGACATTAGGCAGGTCGCAGCTACCACCACAGTTCCAGGTTTCACCAGCATCGCGGTAGAAACTGCGGCTGCAGGCCCCCAACCGCAAGATCGACAGCTTGTACTAATGCTACCTACAGAACGGTTCGGTCTAGAGAAGGGAGCACTAGTAGGGGTCGCTCGAGCAGTGTTGTGATGGTTGCCGGGGTCTCCGGTGTACTGCAAAGTAGTAAACCGCGCTAAACAGACTGCCGCAGTAGAGGGTAACCGCGTGATAGCTCGAATGATTGCTCTAAACGTACGCGACCCCGCACGGTTCGAGTCTTTATTCGATGACTCGCCCGCCAGTGTTGATCCGCCGCTTCCCTTGCGAGCCCTCGGCATGTCGGGTGCCTCGAATACAGGCAGGACGGAACCACTCACCAAGGTACAGGCATCGGACGCCAACTTGGGGACGCTGGGATCCCTACAGAAGCAAGCTCAGTCGCCTGCTCGAAACTTTTATCGAGGACGGTCTCTTCCCCATCGAACCCAAGCGAGTACCGGCCTGCATAGATGGTGAGCTTGAACTTCCGTTGATCAACGAATCCTGCACCCTGTGGACAGTAGAGCACCAGAGAGTGTGTAGTGTTGTTCGTAAAACGCGACAGTTGATCTTCTTGTTGGTGATTGATTGTTGAGGATCTGATGTGGTGTGTGGACGTTATCTAGATCTGAAGACAACTGCTGTAGTAGGGGTTTCTACTTATCCTATTCTGGATTCTGATATAGGGATTCGGGGATGAAGATCGCTTGCTTTCTTGTGTTCGGAGCTAATACAACAACTTCTCTCTCCTTTCTTAGCACCTGAATGGTGCTGACCAGCCCCCCCTCAGGCCAAGGGGGGATACTTTCTGGTCAGTAGACCTTGCCTAGCTTAGGCGTGTCTGCAACCCCCTTCGCAGCCAAACCACGGTGGTTTTCCCCGGAAGAAAGGCGTATGATTAGAGAGCAGAGATCCAGAAATTGCTGGACCGAGGAATAATTCGCCCTTCAGTATCCCCGTGGGCAGCGCAGTGCTTGTGTGTGCGAAAGAAAGACGGAACTCTTAGACTTTGCCTTGACTGGCGAGTACTGAACAAGCTATAAGTGTCCGACAGTGGAGGTCTTGGGGATATGCAGACCATTTTCGATGGGTTGAAAGGCAAACGATATTTCACCCAGTTAGACCTCGCTTCAGGATTTCATCAAATCGAGATAGCTGAGAAAGACCGCTACAAAACCGAATTCAGAGATGCAGACGGGTTGCTGTACGAATTCACCAGGGCAGGGTTTGGCTTGACAGTACTGCCTTCGGCTTTCATGCGCAAAGTTAAGTCAGCGTTGGGGTACCTTGAGGGAGTATTCAGTTGGCTCGACGACATTTTAATAGCGAGCACCACCTGGGAGGAGCATTTGGCCACACTCACGCTAGTCCTGACGCGTCTTTTAGCGGCAGGACTGTCAGTCAACTTTGCCAAGTGTAATTTTGGGTCCTCCTTACAAGAGTTCCTTGGCATGATCATCGATAGCACCGGCCTACACCCCGCCCCGACCAAGTTGGAAGCCATTGCAAGCATGCCTCGCCCCCAGACAGTCGAAGAACTCCGTACTTTCCTAGGTCTGACGGGCTACCTGCGACAGTTTGTGCCCAACTATAGTCTAACTGCCGCCCCGCTCACCGACATCCTCTGCAATAAGGACTTTGCATCAAAACGCGCGCGCAAAAATCGTATCGTTTGGGGGGTTGAGGAGGAGCAGGCGTTTCAATCGTTGCGGTCAACGCTAGCTTCACCTACCGTGCTCGCCTTCCCGGATCTCGACAACACGTTTGAATTACATACCGATGCTAGCACCGTAGGTGCTGGGGCAGTTCTGATGCAGACCATTGATGGGGTATCTCGCGTGATTGCTTTTGCTAGCCACCGGTTCTCTCGCACGGATGCTCGCAGAGGACCCACAGAACGGGAATGTATGGGAGTGCTGTGGGCAGTAGATCACTTTCGACCCTATTTAGCTGGTAGGCAGTTCAAGGTAGTGACCGACTGCTCTGCGATCACCTGGCTGTTTCGAAGTCGCGAGCTGTGCCCTAAGTTGCATAGATCGGCACTCAGGCTCGCGGAATACGACATGCTCCTGGAAATGGCCAGCGGGCGTGCAACACGTAGTACCAGATGCCTTATCACGGCTGTCACATGCTAAAGACACCCCAGCCGATGTAGATGAATCTTTCCCCAATGATTTCACGTCAGGAGCACCATCCGATTTCCAAGGGCCCCGTGGGCCGAGTCTAGATGGGGTATGGTTAGCAGAGATCGACGCGGTAGGTAGGGCGGGGACAGACAGCGGCGATCCCCTTTCAGAGCTATCGCCTGCACCGCCTGCCCATGATGCTAACGACACGCGTCTCCTTGCCCTACGAGCCCTACTCTTTGCGACGTGTGCGGTGCTAGATGAAGACTCTGTTACGCTGCGCCGAGGAAGTCGAGCTCGTACCCCTTCGGTACGGCTACGTCCACTCGGCGACGCCCAGCTGCTCCCCATGGAGCAATTGGGGAACCCGGATAATAGCCACCCCGGCACACTCGCGCCGGTCGAACCACCCCCGCTTCCGCCATCGCCCTCGAAGACCCTTCCACCTCCGTCCCACACCAGCGGTAG
Organism: Undaria pinnatifida; assembly: GCA_012845835.1. Lineage (NCBI taxonomy): Eukaryota > Phaeophyceae > Laminariales > Alariaceae > Undaria > Undaria pinnatifida. The sequence goes on from JABAKD010000028.1 coordinate 11,690,823, forward strand.
CGATCTCAGCGACGATCTTGGGGAGGTGCTTTCAGCAGGGGGGGGGGTCCCTCGCTCGTCGGAAGCTCACCAAGTCATGAAAACACCAGCCATCCACCGGGCGGTGCGAGTTCTCACCAATCCCGCAACCCTCGCGCGACGACAACAGGACGACACCCATTTGGGTCAGGTTCGCAAGAGTTTGTGTGATAGTGGTGCAGGCGAAGGGGGAGTTGAACACGACCAGTCATGGTTTAGACGACGAGGAGGTAATCCGGTATACTGACGAACAAGGCAGGAAGCTGCCAGCCATACCCAAATCCATGATATCCGATGTACTCGCTTTGGTGCACACTCTACACGGGCATGCGGGAGTAGGAGCCACTTTGGCCTTGGTAAGGGATCACTTTCACTGGCCTACGGTCACTCGCGACACTCGACAATACGTGTTATCGTGCGGGTGCCGGAGACGCAAGAGACCGAACAGCAGACGTATCGCGTTGTTGCCCGGACGCCCGCTAGAATCGTGGGATGAACTGCAGATGGATATTTTAAAAATAGACACACCGTCTCTTTCCGGCAACAAGTATGTTCTACTGGTAGTAGATCGAGCCTCCAAGTTCCCATTTGGATTTCCTCTAGAAACCAAGCAGGCAGTAGGCGTGGCACGGGTCCTGACCGAGTTGTGTCTGACTTTCGGGGTACCTCGCGTGATCCGTTGTGATGGTGGCAAAGAGTTTGGAGCGGAAGTAGTGACACACCTATGCCGTTGACTGCACGCAGACATAGTATTCGGCCCAGCAGGTCACCCACGTGGTCAAGGAGCTGTCGAAGGGTTGGGAGGTTGGTTGCAAGAGATTTTAACAGATTTATGTCGCTCGTGGCGAGAGAGTTGGGACGAATACGTGTCACCAGCAATTTGGATCAAACGCACTTTGCCAGATGTCTCCCTCTCCTCGAACATGACCCCTTTCGAGCTGCTGTTTGGCTGTAAACCCCGCACCTCTTTAGATTCCTTGGTACCCTTGTCAGCGGAGAAGGAACAGAGCGGTGGCCTAGACAACTCCGTGGAGCGACGCAAACAGAACCTCCGAGAAGTCCGTCTCGCGCTCGAGAAGCAGCACAATTTGAGGGTAACCGCGAGGGCCCGCGCCAACGCTTCCATTTAAAGGCCCTCGGCCGGAGTCGCTCTCGAGGAAGGAAGCCTGGTGCTGGTGCGCGAGTCCGAGAGCAGCAGGCATCGCGACAACAGGGGGCGAAAACTTCAACACGACCACTACACAGGCCCTTGGAGAGTCACGGAACTATTACAGACAGGCCTTAGCATGCAAGTAACGATGCGTGGTAGAAAACAACGCACCCGAAATGTGTCCACAGCAGACGTAAAGCCATACTACCTCCGACCCCTTTCTCTCAGACATTCACTAGCTGACGAGTTTGCACAGTATGCGTGGGGTTCCGGTTTCAGAAGGGCGTTGGAAGCGGTGAACTCTTCGCATTTTGACTCTCTTGTTAGTTGTCGCCGAACAAAAAAAAAAAAAAAATCCCCATCCGGTGTCGCTAGGTGGGAATACAAGGGGAGGTCGAATGATGGAGTAGAGTCGAGCTGGTTGTCTGAGAATGAAATGCTAAAGAGTTTCAACCCCTTGCAGCTAGATGGCTCTATTGCACTATGGCATTTGTACAACCCCCAATCTGCGAGCGATTCAATTCCCGTCTCAGTCAAGCCTCGTACCCCTTTCTCTCGCCGTCAAGCCTTGACCCTGTTCCCAATAGGTTCCACCATCTGGAAAGACTTTGGCGGTGGTCTCAGACTGCAAGGGCAGGTGTACGACTACAGAGACCGCTACTGGCGAGTGCGATACAGCGACGAGAACTGGGAAGAGCTGACCCGCCGCGAGTTGGAGCAGTTACAGAGATGAAGAGCGACTACCGACTCGACGAGACGAAGACCTGCCTTCTTCAATGTTTTACGATTGTACCTTGACGAGGGGAAAGTGGTGTCGGGGGGAATACCGTTTTGTTGTGGGTTAAGACGGGAATCACCCGTGCACCGGTCGGCCGGGTGTAGAACAGTATGGGGCACCAAGATGTGTGTTATTTTACAATAGTGCGACAACGTTGTGAACGCTGTTGTACTTGGGTTGTGTGTGAGTGTTGGAGTTGAATTCCTTTTTTTTGTTGTTTTTGTTTGATTGGCACTGCTTTATGAAGGGTGCAAGATACTGTTGGTATGAAGTCTCTTGAACAGTGACGAGTTTGTATTCAGTGGTTGGATAGGGCTTGATTTTGACAGGCGAACAGGTGGTTGTTTTTCAGAAGGCTGCATACTACATGCCGTTGTAGTCCTTCGATTTCAGGTCACTTGATATATTTAGGATTTCTCGTGTCTAATGCTTTCTTATTTCTTTGATCTCTGGCATCAGCACCTTGCTCATGTCCAACGTATTTAGCCATTAGAGCTTTGGCAGTATTTTATTTACCAAAGTGGCATCTTGTGAGTGGATTATGATGTATGTGAGCAGACTCAGAAAAAGTAGATGGGTCAGGCCCTTGGAGTTACGTGCTGCTTCCCTGCACGCTAACTTCGTTCACATACGGACTTTTAGCCATCGAATAGTGGCCAGGCGATCAAATACGCAGTGAAAAGGCAGGGGTGAGGGTTTTTATCGAGGATTTTCCTCTTATGGCTCCTGTGTTTTCGGTTTGTTAGCCTATCCTCGAGGTCAATATTTTTGTAAAAAAAGCTTTGCGGCTCTTTGCCCTTGGCTATACAGTCACAGGATTGCTGTAGCATATTGCTCTTGTCATCGCATTATGCTAGGGGGGATGTTACGGTTCCGTGACAGTTTCAAGAGTTACTATGACAGGCGTCTTTGTGATAGTAGGGGCCGCGCTATTTATGTCCCCTCCCTGAGTCGGGTGTGGCTGCCCCATCCAGACACAATTCCTTGGGTTCACGTTCATAAACCTTCGGATAAGCAATCAAGTTACCATTTTCACACTACTTTCTTGGGAAGCTTCACATCTTGAGCACCCGTACGAGGGACTTGCCCTCTCTCCGAGGAACGCACAAGCGCCTTCTGAACTCGGTCGTATCGGTCTTTCGGAGGTCAGTCACTATGAGTACCTGAGGCGTGCTACAGATATAGCCTATGTGTGGACCTTGCGATGCTAGTAGGCTAGATACCCTCGTCTGCTTCGCCATGAAGATCCTCGCATGTCTCACCCTGACTCCAGACAGACTTCCCGCCAGGTTCCGATTCGTGACACTGCTTTGCATTGACCAATCATAGAGCTTTATTTCCTTTGCATCGTAATGCAACCATTGTATCGAAACCCCATTTTGCTTTGCATTGACAAATCAACAGGCTCTATTCTGATTTGCATTTGCTTTGCGTGGCGAGTCTTAAACGCAGTGGGCCAGATCTGCTTTGCATTGACCAATCATGGAGCTTTATTTGCTTTGCATCGTTATGCACCCATTGTATCGAAACCACATTTTGCTTTGCATTGACCAATCAAAAGGCTCTATTCTGCTTTGCACTTGCTTCGCATCGCGCCGCAAAGCACAATTCAAACTGCTCTGCACGCTCCGCACTCGAGAGAGCACTACCGACATTTTAGAAGCTCGAATGCCTTTCTACACACGTTACTGAAATGTCATGAGCTGAGGATCACCGTGCACATTCCGATAGACCCTAATAAGCCAATGTTTTCGGTGAGGATGGCCCCATGAGTCGACAACCACCACCGCCGAAAAAGTGATACAGATCGGGTCTAGTTGGAGCTACACGGGAGCCTTGACCTGACTGGGCGAGTCTGTTTTCCGTGTCGTACGCGCAGCGGCAAGGCCAGCAACATGCAGCAATATCGTGAGTAGAAGGATGAAGCTTTCGCTGGTGCTTCCATGTGCTTGACTGGTTGGGTATCGTTGTCTCGTAGGCTTCGTTTAACTAGATTCCGGTCACGTTTGTAGGCGGTGTCTTCGTACGCTCCATTGCACGAACGAATACATAGCGCACGGATACGACCGACCAGTTCACGAAACAGCAGTTACCAACTAACTGCTGTGTTACAACAACAATAGGCCCCGGACAGCGGCGGTAACAGTACTAGGTACACCGCAGAGGGTAGCAGACTGCTGGGGTTGCTACTGTGCAGTGGTAGGGGTAATGCACATTGCTTTGAGCGGGTGCTGCGGCGGTCGCGGTTGCTATCTGCGGCATCCTATTGCACGCGTTGAGCACAGTCATCGCGTACTCACATGTGGAGGACATTGGCGGAAAAAGGTTCACCATCAACAGCAACGCGTGACAGCGGCAGCAGCGGCAACTGGGTTGCTACTGCATAAAGTGATAGAAGTTGTGTCAATTACTTTTGTAGACCTCTGCTGCTGCTGTCCTTCTTCTACTGCTACTGCTGCTGCTGCACGCGGCTCGCCAACGCACGTACCGTATTGCCGGACAACATGCACACCGCGCACGTAGTCGATATACTATTTTACCAGGTGTGGAATAACAGCAGCAGTGATAGGCATAGCAACAGCAACTGTCACATGAAGCAGCAGTAGCCGCAGCAAAAGCCGGGGTTTATGCTGTACAGTATCAGTAGTAGCTGTGTCGGTTCCGCTAGCTGTTGAGAATGTTGTTGCTGTTGTTTACGGTGTCCTGCTGTTCGTATCGCCGAGCAACTGTCGCCGTATACTTATGTACACTTACACAGATTGTTCAAGTACACAGGTTGTTGAGTGCACAGGTAACTCTGGTAGATAGAAACCTCAAGTCATTCGAGATAGGAGTCAGCAGCATCTTTACAACACCGTTTCTCTCTTCGCCCTTGCTTCTTGAAAAAAGAGGTACTCATAGATTGATGGGATCCTGAACGCCAAAACATCCATCGGGAGCACAAAACGGTTTTTGGCAGGAGTGAGAAACGCGGACAAGGGGAAAGGATTCCGCCACGTTAAGGTGAGGTTGACTGGTTGTCGAGTAGATGGCGCGGAGGGACGATTCGTTCATGTCTCGTTCAGGCTTGAGCAACGTGCACCGCAACGCGTGTGATGTGCGTCACGTTCTGCCGTGGACGTTCATCTCTTGAACTTATCTCCATCCCATACCTCACATCCTTTCACGTTCTTCCCCTCCTCAGATGTACAGTATTGGCGTAATGGCGTCCAGACTGTTTCTGCCTGCTGACGTGTGACCTGGTGATGCTGTTCCCCACCACTATTTTAGGACGTTGCGCGGTGGGCGTGAAAGTCACCACGCGCACCAATTATGCGCCTGTTCGTGGAGTGGGGCTCAGAGCCGTGACGGACGACATCGGCGCAAAACCATGCATAGCATTCCCGGGGAGGGCGATGCGGTGAGTGTCAGTTGTAGATGTTCATGTGCTCTGCCCATGTAATAAACTTCTACGCTCAGTTTTCAATGTTGGTCTTAAATCCAAAACCGACCCGTCAGTGTGAAATATGCATTGATGAGCATACCGCCGTTGACCCCTTGATGTTTTCTACTTTCTTTGTGGTTGAATCCGTCCGGCAGCGACTGTTTTGATATGACAAGGCAGCGAGTCAAGCAGAAGACGCCCGTTGGGCCGGACGAAAACGATACTTCGCGCAGTCGTTCTGTCCTAGCAAGCACAGTGATACGTTAGGTAGGTGCTGGTAAGTTTCAAACCCCCCGGCGTGTGATATATCGTGTCGGGGTTGAGTATCAATTTACTTAAAAAAACACTTATTTTAATCACAGGTGACAAAGACAAAGATTGCGCTTGGGGTGCGAACCATGTGAGCGAGTACAATGAGGTCCCGTCTCAGGCGCCTTTTTTTCCTTGTTTCGTGCGTGTAACTGGGATTGCAAATGATTGCTTGCCTCGTATGCCATGACCGGTTGGCGGAAATATCACCTTGCTGCTTATCGCTCGTCCCCCAAATTTGTCTTCCTATCATCCCAATTTCCAGCGCCCCAGACGACGAGTCTCAGTTGGAGCCCCCGACAAAATTAAGCCGGGTGCGGAAGACCTTGGCCTATTGGATCTGGTCTTCGATTTTATCTCATCAAGGTGAGTTTAGATGTACTTGCGCCGGGGGGGGGGGGTGGGGGCTGCATAACAATGGATATACAACACAAAGAAATATCATGGACAGGGCGGCTCGATTGCTTCGTAGATCATTGGGGCTATACCGTTGTACGGCGCCACACAAAGTTTGACCGCATTGACTATAATTGGCTCACTGTCACGACCGCAATAAAAACACGACTTGGGTATGATTGGGATCTTTGGAGATCGTCAATTAATTACTCAACTCACCTGGGCGCAGTCAGCATCGTCAAAAACTATTGTTTGCGTGCCATCGCGTATAATGTCTTCATATTTAGCGAAATAGTACAGTACGCATATGCGGGAGGGGGGCGTGCTAAGAACAATGGAGAGTTGCAATGTACCAAGTAGGCAGCACTATTTATGGGTCGCTTTCACTCGTAATTCAATTACAGTCACTCGCTCTGCGTCCAAACCAGCCGCGGTGAACTCTAGTTCTGGCCGCCCCTTTCAAGGATCGTTGTCGACGCTAAGTTCCCCAGTAATTTCAACGACGGCACAAGGGCACGGATCCGGAGTTGCTAGCGTTTGCTAGGGGTTTACGCTCAATGCTGATAGGCAATTTTCTGGAGATACAGCCTGGTGATAGTCGACCCCACTTTCCAATGGTGGGATTGAAGAAGATACCACATGCCGTGGAATTTTTCCGGGCTAGTGGCCGGGCGGATTGTTAGCGAGACCAGTGTGGGGTTGACATTTTTTTCGCTACATCTGGAGGGTGCAGTGGCAGAGACGACCACGTTGACGCAACAGATGGCACCGGCAGGCCGCGCCGCTGAACACAGAGAACCATGGACGGTTGACCACCAGCTGCTCTGTTGGGAGCTGCATCGTGCGTCGTTTTTTGGACTTAATGTATACTGCCTGCCTTTATTCCGTTGCCACTTCGAATTGCGGCGTTATGACGTTGAGTTCTCAATGACAGATAACCCCTCGTGCCGCTATCCCCTGTGTCCTCCTTGATGTTTGATTTGTTCGCGCTGTTAGCAGGATGTCTGCCAAGACACTATCGTCAAGCCTTTCGCCACCTTAGTATCTCGAAAGGGAGAACCCGGCAGGTGCTGGACTTCACTGCCTTTGCGGCAAGCCGGAATGAAGCTGTAGCAATTCCAAAACGAGGTGCTGGCCGACCGAATAGAGGTGGAAGGCTGCGAGTGCAGCTCTTTCGCAGGAATTCAAGAAAGACGTTAAAGCGAAGCGGGCAGTATAGCAACAACACCAGCAAGAACACCACTCTTCCGAGTCCCTGCGTCGCAAACAGCTTAAGCATGACCAGAACCGTCTGGCTTCGCTTGTGCTGTAAACGGAGTAGAGGTGGAGGGGGCAATTAACCTTTTGTTATGGGGCGTCGGTGTTAATGAGGGGAGTGGGTGATGTGACGACCGAGGACTAGAGAAGACGGTGACGTTGGCAACACTGACGTGGGAGGTGGAGTTGTGGGCGGAGTACCGCCAAAAGTAAGATAGAACGCTTAAGTTGGAGGCCGCCGTTTGATATTCCTACGCAGACGTGTAGCACGTGCCAACCAGTTGCGCCCAGGTTTGGCTAAGGTAGACCCACGGCTGATGGGCAGGAGGTCTGAGCAGGAATAATTTTGATCTACGCATATGATTCCAGTCAAGCTTTGACACGTCGAGGCCGCGTCGTCGCTGTCTCTGCATGCGCGCAAAGCAAACGATACCTGCCGGGGGCAATGCCGAAGGTAGAAAGGCGAAGTCTGCTTAGTATGTGTTGGTTGTCGTCATGAACATGACGGTTATGATCCATCGTATATCATGGAGTTCCATACGTTGGTAAGGGATTCATGTATAAGGTGTAAGGGGACTGTTTGGCGGGATGTTTCCCGGCATGATTTGCTGTCACTCGTAGTTTTGCCCCATATGAGACCGAGTCAGGCTCGACGGCTGGATAATATAAGAGTTCTGTGTCACCGTCTTGAGTCATCATCACGCCTTCCCGCGCCAGCTACGTGTACACCCTATAGAGATCTATCAACACTCTCATGAGGAGCGTACACAGGCAGCTAATCCAGGCTGCGATATAAGCCAGTGCAAGCCTCGCACATACAAGCGTATTCGCACGTGCGTTGTATGGGCCCTTGTCTCGTCTCAGTGGTGTGGCCCACGAAAGGCCGCATGCACATGTACGGATTGCAACTGAAGATTATTACTATCGGTACTATACTGTACCTGCTACATACCAGGCTATATGGTAGGACAATCTATACTCTCCGTCCGGAATTCCGCATCCTGCCGTATTTATTTGTCAACCTTCCGCATGCTGTACGTCTCGAGTCGCGAGGTGCCACATCTTCCGCGTATCCTACCAAACGGTAAAGATATCGCCAGAATATAACACTATACAGCAGCATTGCACTCGTTGCATAGACGACTACCACGGCCGTGCGTGACATTGTGGTGGACAGGGAAGCTAATCAACACCCGTTCCACACTCGTGGTCGACACAAAGAGGGATATGGCGGCACTGAGCGGCCGTAATCCCTTGCGGCATCGCACCCAAAAAAAAACTCTGTTTTTTTGCCTTTACACACGATAGGGGTTGTCACAAAAAAAGCCCGCAGAATTAAATTGTAAAAAGCTGGCCCGGCACATCCAAAAACCGTCATACATGAACGACCCGGGGCTCTTGTAGCTCAGTTGGTAGATCGTGCGACTGTTTATCGCAAGGTCGCAGGATCGAAACCTGCCGGGAGCGTTTAGATGTTTACATAATTTTTTGCCAGTTTTGTTCTCGAAGAAAATGGTATAAAAGCGAAACAAGTCCTTAAAAAAATGTAGACGATGGAAGGAGGGGGAGGGAAGAAAAGAGTGAGGGCCAAAGTGAATCAGACTAGAGCTGCTGAACCCGTTGGAGCTGCTTGACGGAGCGGTTTTGGTTGAGCTGAAAGCCCTTTTGGTACTGTACCAAGTTCAATCATGGAGTCTGTGTAGAGCGCCGCCTCTGGTTCTCGTGACCAACTTGTGGCTCGTTTGAACAATTGCTTTATTGCCAGCACACATAAACAAGTGCACACGATGACCCCAATTCAGGCCGTTAGGAGCGCGCCGCTGAAGCGCAGCGGCACGAGCCGCAAGATTACTGAGTTTTTTGGGGAGCCGAAGAGGGTGAAGGCTGCTTGGGTGGCGGTACGTCTGTGGTGGCACGCTGCTCTCCTGTGCTGCCGAGCGGCAAACGACATTAAGCGTGGAAAGCCGAGAAATAATGTTTCAAATACATACAAAACGTTGCGCATATAAAATGGAGAAAAGTATGCGACAACAGGGAAGTTTTTGAGAATGTCTTGGACTTCTCCGACGCCACAACTGTTCGAGGTTGGTCGAGACAACAGAGAGACATGGCGGACGAGGCTTGTGTGACGACAGCACCCACGTACAGAGAGCGCAGGGAGGGCGCAGCTTGTCCCCCTCATCTTCGTGCTGATGGAAGATGCTGTGTCTTACCGACGGATGAATCCAATCATCGCTTTCTAGGGGCATTCGCTTTTGTCACCCCTCTACTAGACAAAGAGGTGCGACTGGGAGGTGAAATACTGCGGAGACTTCCGTTGTGGGCTACGTACAGCGAAGAACCTTCTCAAACCTCTGGGGGTAACCGATTGTTTGTTCACGACAAAGAACGGTGGTACAAAATGTTCGTGAAATTTTGTTTCCTCGCAAAATCACGACGTTACACCAGTTTCTACGTGTTTGCAACTACCTACAGACCTCTAGAAAAGGAGTTTTTTCACAAAAATCTGACGAATCGGCGAGGTCCTGGAATAAGGTTGGTGACGTCCAACAATGGGATATACCTTCGTCCCACAGACACCGAGCTTCTAGATTTCGCCGAAGGTGTTGTTACGACCAAGACTGTCAACATTATCCACGAACGGTCCATCCCCCTGAAAACACGCCGCGTATTCCACGGTAGAGTAGTCTACATGTCTGGATTGTTGGAGAACAGCTTTTTCACCAGCAACGTATCGGGGTCGGTGTATGTGACAAGATTGCCTCGAATTGTACGACAAAACGGCAGGTCGGATATTGAGTTCGCCCGTGTCGCGCTTTACATTGAGTCCGACAAGTCATGGGAGAACTTCTTCGTAGACGTTTTTGTCGCGTTTGCGTCGAGATCCATTGTAGATAATGTGGACCGTGTGTTCAACCATGTGGATATTGACACTACCACCATGTCAACGGTACAAGCGGCAGGCTTGCGGAACCTGACAGCAAGTGAAATTGACGCTGATCATGTTCGATCTATCGGTGACAGATATTTATCTTGGACCCAGCTCAGAGACACGGATCACACATACGAAATGCGGCATTATTGTGATCAGAGTTCATAGAACTGGGTAGTGAGCTTCCGATACTACGATTGACGCCCAAAGATACAATAGCTGTCGCTAAAACGGGCGACAGCTGATAGATGTAACTGTCGTCAGACGTGTGCGTCCACGAGCCATTGGTTCGTGTGATTGCGAGGGGCACCACAGGTGGAATAGAGCCGATGTGACGTTTGTTGTATTGCAATTGATGTGGTCATTAGTTGGCCGCGACGGCGGTGAAGACGTCTATGCCTGTGTACCTACCCCGCGTGCTTTGTGCTAAGTCCACCAGCCTAACCTCTTCCCGCAACCTAGCCTTCATGGTGTCGGAGTTTCCAAGCTTGCCTATCCTGTCGAAACTCATTGGCTTTGCCATGAGGTCCGCTAGTCTTTCAGCCCACTTGTTGGTACAGGTTCTTCGTGAGCATGACCTTGGCTCCCTTAGCTAGGTAGAGGTCCCTCTCAAGCCCCTCCGCCGTGTCTGCTGTCGCCCTTCTGGCGTTGGCGCACGGACCGAGTTTGGGTCAATCGCTCCCAACGGACGTCTCTCCATGATGACCTACTCTCACCACGAGACAGCAGTAGATACACTCAGCGGACACACCCCTAGCGGGCACACACTCTCCATGCCCGCTCTCCGCTGGCCACTATTGTCGCCCGCTGCGCCCGTTGTCTGTGTGCTGCCCGCTGTGTGAGCGCTGTGTGCCGGCTGTGTGAGCGGTGTGTGCTGCTGTTTTTGCCCGTGTGGTTTACTGTGTGTGTTTGTTTTGTTGCTCCACGGTGGTCTGCCTCCACCTGCAGTCTAAAATCATATGATCTTACACTAAAATCAAGTTTAGTCGAAGACACGCACGCAAACTATTTTTTTTTCATGGGAGCCTATATTGCGAGGCCCAGGTTAAGATTAGAAACTCGCTTCGCTCGAATAAAAACTACATCAATGTTCCACAGGTCATCGTCAGCTGCATCGTGCCTTCAGTGTACTTGGGAACTTTCCGTCTAGTCCCCTCGTCCCCCTGTCCAATCTTACTTCTGGCCTCGGCGAGCTGGACCCGCAGAGAATCCACTTCACGTTTCGTGCTTTATTTCTTATTGTTCATAACACGAGATAAATCATCAAATAATTTTGCCGCCTCGTTGGCGCTGGCAAGCTTCGTCTTCAACTCTTGACAAAGTTACGGCAGATCGTCGCAGTGTATTTTCATGCGCTCCGTCTCTTTGTTTGCCTCGGCCGATCGTTTCTTCCCCTCGTCGAACAAGCTCTTCATTCGCATGGTGTTCGCCTTTTTTTCACAAAGCTTCTTGTTGATATCGTCGTTGAGTTCAAGTGTTTGAGTAAGGGCCCCGGAGGTGTTGCATTTCCTCCTCACGGACTTGCGCTTCGTGAGCGACCTTTTTGTTGGCCTTTGCAAAGCTCTTTTTGGGACGTCGTTCCGGTGGTGCGGCGGAAGTCTTGTCCAGTACACCATCGGCGACGGTCTTGTCCAATATCTTCTCGAGGAAGTACTCCTTCACCGTGTTGAACTTGATGCCGACGTAGATGTCGTGGAACTCGTCCCTCATCGTGTCGAAGAGGGACTGTTGCAGTGTGTCGACGGTAGCTGTGTCGAGGTTGATGGGCTTGCATCCTATCGTCGCCACTGGAAAAGCGTTGTCTTTCGGAAAAAGGTTGACCCTAGGACGCGCCTCTTTCAGAGCATCCAGCTTGAAACACTCTCCGCACCTGGTCGCGATCCAAGTCACATGCTCCTCCAAAGTTGTCTGGGCATTCCTCATGTTGGAAGGAGATGCAGGTGTGACGTATCCCAACTCGTCCAGATGTTTACCGCGGCGCACAAGACTTTCCAGGATGCCGAAGAAAAGGAGGACGAACTCCACGTTGAACTCGTGTTGGATGTCTTTCCCCGTCCTCTTCTTCTTGTGAATCAAGGCCTTGCCCAGAAGAACACGAGTACGCTCGTTCGCGATCGAAAGCTCAAAAAGGTTCTTTATGATGCCACGGTCAAAGTCCTCCACGCGTCGAAAACGGTTGCAGATTGCTTGGGCCAACCCACCTTCAATGTTACCCTTGGCGAGTGACACCGCGATGCACATTGCGATAACAACTTTTTCCTCGTTGGGATCGTTCTCGGGGAAACCTTCGCTGACGAACTCCATGGACGCTATGGTCAACTTCGTCATGTCATGTTTTGATTCCTTTGATTGAGGGAGGAGCTCCATGATGCGCTCGTAAGATGCCTTGTGACATTCTTCTCCGTGTTTGTACCGGAATGCGAGAGAACAAGTGTTGACCTTGTCGAAAAGCTTAGACGTGTTCATGTTTGTAGAAGTGAGAGAATAAGCGCATCTTTTGGAGGAAAGACTTACACTCAAACATTTTAAGAACGTCGGGTGACCTGAAAACCTAGCGTTTCGATTCAAGAATTCCCAGAAATTGGAATCCCCAGACTCGTGGTTCACGTGATCGAATGAAGACTGTTGCGGCGGATTGACATGACGTCACATGAAATCCCGTGGCGGAATGCTGCCTAGGTCTGTATAACTCCGATCAGTCTAGAAAGCGTGCCGCTTACGGCCTCAGTCCAAAAACACACAAAACCAAACGAGGGAAACAAGAACATGAACTTGATGTGAAACGAGCGTGAGTGACTGCGAACCGAGCTTGAGTACAGCGATCGTTACCGTGAGGCATTGTTGGAGGTTTCATCCGGAGATCTGTTATATTGTACGAGCCCTTGGAAGAGGACTGCGTGAGACGATACTGGTGTTTGCAGGCAGCTGTTGCAACAGGCAGACCGGAGGAATCAGCCTGAAGGTAGACGCGGAGGAAACGAATCAGAAGCGGTGAGAGACTAGGGACAAGGGATTGGAGACTTGGGTGCGTGTGTCTAAAATAGCTCTTATCCGTTCGTTACATGGGGCTTCAGCTTGGATCCGTGTGGGTTGATAATCTCGCTTGACTCAGCTCGAAGTACAGTCGTAAATGCTAAGGTAGAAGTGCAGCAGCAAGCCGGGCCATGTTTGGTTGAAATTCATAAAATATATTGTACTTTTATCGATAAAAAAAGAGCAGTCTAAATATGAATGGATTTTACGGAATGTTGAAGAAAGTTCCATGAGAGTTCAACTTTATTTTATCATGTTGAAAATCTCGCTTGAAGCAGCTGGAGGCAGTATCACGAATCACACACGCTGCAGGATAACCACAGGCAGACACCGCAGAAAAAGAAACAGCAGGCCGCATGAGTGATGAGAATCGGTGGTCGTGATCTCTAGATAGTGGAGGCGAGGAATAAGACGTTATCAAGTTTGTACAAAATGAGGGAGTCACGCAGGTCATGCTACGCAAAGCAGTACAGAGGGCAAACGAGATTCTACCCGCTTTGACTCACTGCTTTTTTTTGTATGCGATGTAGACGAAACATTGGTATGCATGAATGGTGTAAATTGCTCCGCAAGGCATGCACTTTTTGCTTTCATTGCTTTCGTGATCGTGGTTACTCTTACGACGATAACTTCTGTATTGTTGTACCAGGTATGTATGCCATCGTGCTGTATACGTGCGTATCATATGTTCTTTATGTCGTTGCAGGTTGTGGCAGGTCGTATGTACGTAATATGGCACGAGTAGTGTGGTGATGTCTTCATGTTGGGCATGTAGGAGACATTGCACGTATAGCCTCTGACTGACTCAAAATGCCCTAAAAATAGTAGGCAAATCCAGGAGGCTGGCCAATGACAGGTGCCTTAGCGTGTGATATGCACTTGGTTTAAGTGCGGTACCTGATTTGAAACCAAACTGACCAGGTATACCTGATTTTGCCTAAAAATTCTTCTTGTTCGTTTGAGTATTAGTACGTACTCAATCGATAAGGGATGCATACAGCAAGCGATGGTACAAAACGATCTCACAGCTGGAGTGTATTTTTATTTTGACAATATCCGTAAACCAATTTCTTCAATTTTTCAACTGGGAAAGATATACATGCATCCCTGCCTTCTAGTAAGCCTTGTCTACAGGCAATCTGGGGGGGTATCTATGTAGGCAGGATGGTGAGAACGGAGTAACATGGACTGTCGAGCCAGTAACATAAGGTAGTAATAAAAATATTACACATTCTTGCGCTGCCGGGGTTGTAACGAGGACCACTGATAGAGGCAGCTCACGCTATCTCTACAGTGGCATCCGAAGGGTGCGCCATCTAGCGTTGGGTTGCGAAAGCAACCGAGTTAAATCGACACACGACGCGTATGAAAACACGTGGAAGTGTGGTGAGCTTGAGCTTTATTTTTCCCCATCCGCCGGGGGATGTAAAAATTAAAAAAAAATTACAAATCATTTGCTCATGAATACACCTACTACTGCTGTATATGCGGTCAAATGGTGTACGGTTGTGATAGAGTATTATATGTATATGTTATTATTGGGGATACTTGCTTGTTGTACCTTGTACAGAATAAATAGTACACAGATTGGTCTTTATACTGCGCGAAATCGTAATCTACGGGCTGGGTTATTTTGAAAAAATATAGCAAGGGCTGACTAAGTTATATGAAATGCAGGAAGTAGATTAAAGAATACGAGACCAATAGGACATCGGGAAAGGAGGGTCATCATTACTGATTACGAGTAAGTTCGTACATGATTTGGATCATCATTGCTGTTCGTACATGATTTGGATCATCATTACTGATTACGAATAAATTCGTACGTGATAAATCACTGTAGAAATGTGCTTGCGTCCATCGTACAGGTTGAAAATGAGTTCGAGCCTGTTAGTTGATTTACATTTGATGCATACTGTGAGGCGGTCACAAGGCAAGGTTTTTTCTTGCAGGCAATTTGGTTTTGGCCTTTGTGATGGGAATTTTGTGTCATCGCAGGTTTTACAGGCACTGCAAGGTCGTTCTCACAGGCGTTTCACGAATATTGATACTGCAAAGTGGTTCTAGTTTTTAATTGTATGGGGAATATAAGCCTTTCTATAGCTGCTCTTTGTCATGATAAGAACCTACCGGAATTGGAAACACGGTTTAGGTCCTAGTTTTTAATTTTGTATGGGGAACGTAAGCCTTCCTATAGCTGCTCGTTGTCATGCTAAAAACTTACCAGAATTGGAAACATGGTTTAGGGACATTATCATGTTGGAATGGGAAAAGGGGAGCTCGATAAGTACGTTGGAATTTTGAGGATTGTACAGAACGCATTAATAGGGGGGAAGCTTGATAAGTACGTTGGAATTTTGAGGTTTGTGAAGAATACTTTAATATTTATCATTGTTGTGTCTTAGATACCCAAGGGATTCCATACGTTACTCTGTTACTGAAGTCTCGAGCTTTCGAAGGGTTGAATGTATATTATGATGAGGGGACAACTTTCAACAAACCAGGAAGGTAAATATACATGTACTCGAAACCTTTCACCACCCCTTTTCCCCACCCACCTTGTCCCAAGCCACTGTTTATACCTGTTTGGTGGGGTCAACTTGGGGTTACTAGACTTCATCGATCCCCTGGACTCCACTCGTCTCCCTAGACTACATCGTTGGATACCATCTTCACCTTATACGACGCAGCTTCGTCGAGTACATCGTGTACCACGCAGCATCATCGAGTCCGTCGCATACTGCACAGCTCCTACTGCACAGCTCCATTCGTCGGATACAAAACAGCGTCGTCGAGTCCGTCGTGTACTGCACAACTTCGTCGAGTTCATCTTACTTTACGCGACAGCAAAGAGAGAGGTGTCGTCAAAGTGACACGGGCGGCGTCCCGGGGAGGGGGGAAGGCGTGATTGGAGGAAATAAAATGGCAGGAAGAGGGGGACCTTTTTGGGGACCTTTTAGTGCACCTTACGCGAGGGGAGGCCCACCATAGGGAGGCCCGTCACAGATCGGCCAGGCTGGAGGCCCACCACAGGGCGGCCAGGTTGGATGGGGTCAACAGGGTGGTGCAGGAAAAGGGGAAGCAGGACCGGCAAATCCTGTAGGAGCGGGAGGCGGGTACAATCGGATGTCCGCTCGCTCCCTACCGTCACCGTTTATAATCGGAGGACGATGGGGTCCACAGACAACCCCAAGAGGAGCACAACCAAACCCTAGATCGCGATGGGGACCTCCGATGGTTCCAAGGCCGCCGCAGCAACAACCGTCAGGGTTCACTGGCCAACAGCAGCCAGGGTTCACTGGCCAACAGCAGCCAGGGTTCACTGGTCAACAACAGCCAGGGTTCGCTGGCCAATAGCAGTAGGGGTTCACTAGTCAACAGCAGCGAGGATTCAGAGAGTTCTTCTCACCAATCGGAAATGGGAGCACTGCAAACTACGACGTCACAGGTTTGGGTTCATGCAACGTTGTGGCATGCAACGAGCTCGAGTCGGCGACTTCCGATTGCGGTGTTGGTGGATACTGGGGCAGGCGGAGGAAACTACGTGTCACGGCAGTTCATCGAATCCATTGAAGAACGGGATGTTTGGGGGAAGTCGCTGATAAATCCAACGGGAAAGGGCTTACTCAGCGCAGTAAACCCAAAGAACAGCGCCGTACCCCCGATGGAAGTGGTAGGCTCGTGCTTGCTACCACTGGTCTTTGCACCGGTCGACCAAATCTTCCGTGTGAAGTTCAGGGTGGTGAAGGACTTCCGTATGCGATGGAGCTTGGAGCCGCGTTCATGACGGACAATCGAAGTATCGTCAGTTTCGATGGCGAGGAGGGTTTCCGGCCGACACCATCCTCATCGTGGGTACCATTCGCCCCGAAGGAGGTCGGAGAGGCCGCAGCAGGAGCGATGTGTGCCGAATGGGACCACTATTGCACGGTGAAACCATCGACTGACAAGCAAGAACCGGAAGAATTGGAGGAACCGAAGATTACGGCGGGGATTATGGAGTTAGGAAGCTCTGTTTGGGAGGACGAAGGCACTCTGCATTGAAAACTACGCTTTGCGAAAGACGTAGAGGTTCAAGGTGGTACCAGTATCCAGGTAGACGCTTTTGTCAAAGGCCCTCAACCCAAAGTACAGCGGCTCGTAGTGGTAGAGCCAACTAGCCGCTATGATCGTAAAACTAGGAGTGGATCTAGGAGTGCCAACGGGGGCACATTGGTGGTTCCCGGGTATACCGCTCCAATGCAAGTTGTCGAATGTTACCCAGGATAACGTGAAGATCCAGGGGGGGCTGGTGATTGCGACGGTTTACGCTGTCAACAATTACGATCGGGAACGCAGGAACTCACTCATGAACCCGGTGTCGGAGGAACCGACAAGCCCGAAACAGGACGAGGGGACCAAAAAGAAAGACAAAGGGAGACCACCGGAGCAATGCAACAAAGGGGGTGAAATCGCAGAGATTCCGAGCGAAGCCCCCAAGGTGGACCTGGGGGCGGCCAACTTCGGACAGCTCAGTCCGAGCGAAAATGAGACATTGATGGGCATTCTCAACGAGTACATCGACGTGTTCGCGGTCAACCCCAAGAGCATACCAGCATGCAAAGGCGTGCCCATGCGACTGGATCTCAAATATCCCAACGTCAAGCCATACGTGGCGCCTATTCGACACTACAGCCCGGAACAGCGCGAGATGATTCAGACTGAGGTGGTGAAACTCCTGAAGACTGGATCCATTCGGGAATCAACTTTCGAGTGGGCCGCCAATTGTGCGACGGTTCGCAAGAAAGATAGGACAGCGCGGGTTGTGCAGGATTTTCGAGGTATCAATGCGCTTCTCAAATCACAGAGTGGTGGACTCGGGACTTGCAGCACGTCATGGATGAGATGGAAGGGTCGAAGTATTTCTCCAGCATCGATTTAGCTTCAGGATTCTTACAGCTCGAGATCCATGAGGACGGACGATCGACACCTGACGGCGGTTCGAGACGCTGACGGGAAGCTGTACGAATACGTTCGCTACGGCTTCGGGTTGAAGACAGTGCCTTCGGCGTTAGCCAACTACGTCGGAGGGCGACTGTTAACAGACAAGGATAGGGGAATCAAGAACTGGTTGGACGACATCGCTATCACGTGGAAAACCCTTGAAGATCAATGGAGACTGCTGCGAGAAACGTTAGAGTGTCTACGGCAAGGACGTCTAACCGTAAATCTTCAGAAAATCGCATTTCTGTCAGTCGGTCATGGAGTTCGTCGGCATGATAGTGGATAGACTTGGTACCAGGCCAGCCCCGAGCAAGATTGATGCTATCACGCAGCTGTCAAGGCCGAACACGGTGGAGGAAGTGCGAGTGTTGCTGGGCATGACAGGGTACTTACGGCAATTCGCACCCCAGTATAGCACAGTGGTGGCGCCCATTTCCGACTTGCTGAGAGATCCAAGGTTCAGAACCAAGAGAGCGAAGAAAGAGAAAGTCCTGTGGGGAGAAAAGCAGAACAAGGCTTTCAATGCGCTTATCGAGGCTTTGACGTCACCTCAAGTCCTAGCCCTGCCGGTGTGGACAGAACCGTTCTCGCTGTCCACCGATGCCAGTGAGATAGGAGCAGGAGCGGTGCTAACGCAACGCATCGAAGGAGTGGAAAAGGTGATCGCGTACGGCAGCAAAAGGTGGTCGAGAGGGGACTCTAAAAGGTCAGCAACAGACCGTGAATGCATGGCGGTCATGTGGGCAGTGAGCAAATTCCCACCCTATCTTTGGGGGCGACCGTTCACGCTCATCACGGCCTGTTCGGTGTTGACTTGGCTCTTCATAAGCCAATCTCTCACACCGAAATACCACCGCTGGGCTCTGAGGTTGATGGAGCACGACATTACCTTGAAGTGGAGGCCGGGGACACAACATCAGTCCCAGACGCAATGTCGCGGTTACCGAACAAGAGCAACGTGATCGAAGATTTCGACGACTCTTTTCCAGGAGACGAGTCGTTGCCACACGTTTACAAAGGGCCACAGGGGCCAGTGCTCGACGGCGTACACTTCGAAACCTTAGGAGTGGAAAATGTGGACGGATCTAGTACTCAAAGTCTTACAGTACTTGCAGCCGTCTCACTCGCACCCGTAGACCCATCAGAGGCAGATACTCAACAGGCCAAGCTTGTCATCGCACCGGAGCTTCCAGTGGTGGTCATGCTCGACTGTGGGGGGGGAGGCAGCATCCTTGCATCAGAGGGATTGCTGACGGTCAGAGGAGCAGTAGACCAGGACTGGAGAGCACTGGAATGCATCAGATTTTTTTTTTTCTTTTTATCCTCTGGCGGATGGGGAAGAATAAAGCTTTAGCTCACCGCACTTCCACGTATATCCATTTGGAATGCATCAGAGTAAACGGACTGGACAACGATGCGAAGCTACTTAGGGTGACAACAGGGTCGCAGGAATGCCTAACCATGTTGAGAGAGGCGAGACCAGACGTGGTGGTCGGTGACGCTTGCAGGAGGTTTGAAGGGATACGAGAGAAGGAAGGAATATCCGGAGCGAGTAGCTTAGCCCAAGCTGCCATCGCCTCAGACGCGCGAGTTTTTATACTCGAATGTTTGGGCAATCTTCTGCGAACGACGGAATGGAACGACGAGATTCTCCCCGCTTTGGAACGAGAGTCATACATCGTGGACAAACCGGAGCTACTAGCGAGCCAAGTAGGGATTCCGTGGAGGAGGAAACGGACATTCGTGGTAGGAATCAAGGGAGGCCTTGCCACAAAAGGGAAGTTAGCCGTTTGGAAGCGGAGGTTGGAGAAGGTAAAGCAACCAGTTCAGGAATTAGGGGAATTTCGTGGACGACGAGGCGCATACTTCTTCAAGAGAGGTAACGGAAAGCGAGCGATGTATTCGTTCAACAAACCCATCATCTCTTTGAACCGTGCTCACATCATGGGGGAAAAGCCGACCGAAGGGTATATCGCACACCCAGCGGATGCGGCACGCCTTGAAGAAGGCGAAGAGTTGCGCTTCGACGACTACGCCAAAATCACCACAGGGCAGGAACACTACGTGGTCCCGCAGACGGTCAGCAAAAGCGCAGCGGCAAGCGTCATCGCAGAGTTCACGTCTCCTCCAATGCTACGAGCAGTATTAGACGAACTAGCTGTTCAAGGCTTGCTGGGAAAACCGGTAGCAGAGGTCGCGGAACTAGAAGGATTGGCCTGCATAGTGTTTGAGGATTACCTCGCAGCATCAAAAGCCTTTGAGGAGACAAGAGCGGTCACGAGATCGCAGGCAAAGGCCACTTCCCAGGAACCGGAGGTTGTCTGGGAGGAAGAACCGCCGTTACCTGAGGAGGAGATGGAGAATGCACCGGCGCAGTTGATTACCCACGCAAACGCAGGGGACAGAAAGAGCCCATCCTGAGACCGAAACGGTAACGTAATCCGTTGGAGGAATCACCGAAGGACACCAGCAGCCGTTCAAGCGGATCAGGGAAAGAGACTAAGGGACCCCAGCGGTCAGAGCCATCCATGCTGGAAAGGGTGACAGTTATTCTTCAGGGTTTGCCACAGCTAATGCAGAGGCAGTGCGAAGACATGGCACTTGGCAAGATTCGGAAAGAACTTCAGGAAGCGGAAAACCGAGGATCAGGAGGTGGCGAATATGTGATGGATGATAACGGCCTCTTGTAGGTAGCACCTGTGGGAAAGATCCCACGAATTGCAGTTCCCCAATCTCTCGTTCCAGGGATTATGGCGCTGGCGCACAGCACCTATGGGCATCCGGGGACGGCGAGAACTACAACCTTGATTAGTCATCGGTACTGCTGGCCCACCCTCATCAAGGACGTTAGAGACTACGTCCTCTCTTGTGGGTGCAGACGTCGCAAGCGATCAGCGAGTCAACGAGTTGCCATGCTACCGTCGAGGTTTCTGCGACCCGGGAAAGTACTCGAAGTCGACATCCAGGACATGGGGGTGAAGTCGGACGCAGGGAACAAAGTTCTACCGGTGGCAGTCGACAAAGCCAGCAAGTTCTTGTTTGCCTCTCCACTCCCCACGAAAGCAGCAATCGGAGTAGCAAGGAAACTGCTCGAAGGGATGCTTATTTTTGGGCTACCGCTGTATGTTCGCAGTGATCCGGGATCCGAGTTCACGGCAGAGGTTATGCAACACTTATGCATGTGGTTGAACGTGACCATCGAATATGGGCCTGCCGATCATCCACGAGCACAGGGGATGGTGGAGAAACTGGGAGGGTGGCTACATGAAGCACTAGGAGAACCAAGACTTGGCCTCGCAGATGGGACGAGCATGTACAGCCGGCACTGTGGAGCCATCGTACCACGCCGGACCTGCGCTTACCGGGGAAGACAGTTCCCTTCCGTCCTATCCTCGGTCGTGATGCACGCACGCAACTTGATGCTACGCACCCCGAGATCCATGTTGGTGATTTCAGCGGCGGAATGCACAGTTACGTGGCCGACAAACGTCAAGCGTACAAAAAGGTACAGGATGTACGGGTGGCTCTATCGAAAAGACATGAAGACAGATAGAAAAGTCGTGAGAGTCGGAATGCTAAAATCGGTCGGACCTCGGTGGGAACCCGTGTTGTTGTCGGAGATAAGGTGCTGGTGAAGGAGGCGGAGTCTGTGATGGCAAGGGAAGGGATACATCATAAACAAGCCCACTACCACTGGACGGGACCTCGGGAGGTGACTGAAGTTGTTTTACCAGGACTCAGCTACATCGTCACGATGAATGGGCGAGGGATTCGCCGACGACTGGCGTCAGCATCGAATATCAAAATGTTCCACTTACGTCTGGACGACCTCCGTCACGACTTCGAAAACGAATTTGCTCACCTGGCATGGGAAGTTGACTTCGGACTGGCGGAGCCGTCGATTGTAGCGTCGCCTATGTATACCCTAATAGAGAGAAAGGCTGTGATGGGTTAGGGCAACGCTTGGAAGTGGCGATACAAGGGACGATTCGTGGATGGCACAGAGTCGCAGTGGCTGTCCGAAGAGAAGGCACGAGACAGTTTCACCACTTTACAGCTGGACGTTTTCCATGCGCTGTCGGAAATGTATCACGGAGCGGAGTGCCAGGCAAGACCAACTTCGACGCTAACACGGTAGAAAAGAGATGGGATCGACCGCGAACATGCATGCGTTGAAACAACACGCCGTGGGGACCGTGATCTGGAGGGAATTCGTGGACACTGAAGGAAACAAGAAGCGTCACCTTTCAAAGGTCTTCGACTACAAGTCACCGTACTAGCGGGTTCGGTACGCAGACGGAGATTGGGAGAAGTTCAACGAACGTGAAATCCTGGAAGCTAGGAGGACCGGAAACTCACAATCCGGTTCCCCGTAAACGAGGCACGTGAAGTGGAGTTCGATGGAGAATGGGAGAAGACGTCAGCCGAAGATCGACTAGCAAAGAAGATCAAGGCCTCGGCCTACCCAGGTTAATGGGAAAAGCCGGGAAGTGGTGGATAAGAGGCTTTCAGCTGGTGCGCTTGATGAGAAATTCTAGCAACTCCAGCAGTACCGATGTGGGACCTAATGCGAAAAAGCGCGAGGCCCAGGGTCCTCACCCCCAGAGAGACGCCTCTCCATGAAAATGGTAGACGCCACTCATTCGAGCCTTAGGGTAATCGAAACACGACTAAGTGTGGGAAAAAGCCCTCACTCTTACTCCAGTGTATCCGCAGCCCGTTTAGCACCATATTCTTAGGAAGCTGTGCTGGGGGGGTGTTGCGGCGGATTGATATGACGTCACATGAAATCCCGTGGCGGAATGCTGCCTAGGTCTGTATAACTCCGATCAGTCTAGAAAGCGTGCCGCTCACGGCCTCAGTCCAAAAACACACAAAACCAAACGAGGGAAAGAGGAACCTGAACTTGATCCGACACGAGCGTGAGTGACTGCGAACTGAGCTTGAGTACAGCGATCGTTACCGTGAAGCATTGTTGGGGGTTTCATCCGGAGATCTGTTATATCGTACGAGCGCTTGGAAGAGGACTGCGTGAGACGATACTGGTGTTTGCAGGCAGCTGTTGCAACAAGCAGACGGGAGGAATCAGCCTGAAGGTAGACGCGGAGGAAACGAATCAGAAGCGGTGAGAGATTAGTACGAGGGGATTGGACACTTACCTGGGTGCGTGCGTCCAAAATAGCTCTTTATCCGTTCGTTACAAGACGATGGCCGACTTTTCCAATGATCCCGTCGACTTTTTCTGGTGCAAGTTGGACCAAGTCCACACTAAACCTAGTATGTTTTATTTCCACCGAAAAGTCTCAGACAGCTGCATGCCGGAAACCCAGCAGCGTTTCGAACTTCCGGATTCTGCGTCTTTTCGATTCAAGATTCTCAGAAATTGGAATCCCCAGACTCGTGGTTCACGTGATCGGTGAAGACAATGGCCGACTTTCCCGATGATCCCGTCGACTTTTTCTGGTGCAAGTTGGACCAAGTCCACACTAAACCTCGTATGTTATTATTTCCACCGAAAAGACTCAGACGGCTGCATGCCAGAAACCCAGCAGCGTTTCAAACTTCCGGATTCTGCGTCTTTTCGATTCAAGAATTGTCAGAAATTGGAATCCCCAGACTCTGGAGGAAATTTTGTTGTCGCGCACGCACACCCTGCGATAGGCACTTCGCAAGAGACAACGATGACGTCCAGGCTCTTCGATAGGATTACAACATGCTCTCTTGCCATGCAACACGTGATGTCAGACGTCCGCTGCGACAACAGTCATCGATCATGCTATGAAGAAGTAATGAAATCTATATCTCCCGCGAAGATCACGAAACACAAAATCACAAATGTCACTCGAGCGTGTGTGGAATTCATCACGGGAGGGTTCTCTAAGAGAGTCGATCATCATAAGATTATGATGATTATGTGCGTTATTGTGTCAATTGCCGATGGTCGAGACTAAGACGGGTTGACAAAAAGAAGTCTGCAACCGTTTTCGGGGCTTGGAGGACTTCGACTGTCGCGTCATGGCGGAATTTTTCAAGCTTTCGATAGTAAACGAGAATACTCTCGGCCTCCTCAACGATGTCATGGTTCTCAAGAAGAGGATGGCGAAAGACATTCGACGCTTGTTCCGTGTAGAATTCATCTACATATTCTTTGGAATCCTGCGCAGTCTGCTACGTCGCGGCAAACACATAGGTGACCTGGGCTACGTCACGGCCGCATCACCTTCCGACATGAGGAAGGCTTTCGCAGCGTTGGAGGCTCGAGCGTCGTCGATCGCGAAAAGGTTCGGTGCATGCTTCAAATTGCATGCTCTTAAGAAGGCGCGCCCTAGGATGAACCTCTTTCCGGCCGATGGTGCCTTCTCCCAAGCGACGACAGGGAGCGATTACGTCAGCTTCAACGAATCTACCGTCGACACACTGAAACAATGTCTCTTCGACACTACGAAGAAGGACGAGTTTCTAGATATCATTTTCGCCATCATTTCTCATGCACAACATGTAGACAAAACACTTGCCCGGATGAAAGTGTGTACGGCTAAGCATTTTTTCTTGAAAGAGATTTACAACGAAGACGATCCTGGCGATGTGCGGGAGGCTGCTTCAATGCAGGAGGGGAGACGTCTTCGTCAGGAAATTGTTTTTCTGCGAGAAGAGCTAGCTTCAGCGAACGAGAAGGGATCCACATTGATCAAGACACTTACATCTTCAATGAACAAGGAGATTCGTCTTCTTCAGGAAATTGTTATTTTGAGAAAGGAGCTGGCTGCGGAGAACATGGATCCTGGACGAGACGACAAGCCTGGTGAAAACGACAACCATCAAACGACTTGGCTGAAGGAAAAGCTAAAGGAAAAGGATGAGGATCTGACTGCAAAGGACGAAGAGATTTCGTAGTTGAACAAAAAGATTCAGTGCAAGAGAAAATTCTGCGAGGAGCACCATGTTGCGAGGGATGTGCTGCACATGGAGAGTTGTAGACTGAGTAAATGACGTATGGCATGTCAGAAGATGAAAAATGAAAAATGCTCATGTATGACAACCGGGTCACCTCGCCTCCGACGACGCCACCCTGTCGCGACCAATGACAACAAGAAATACTGTTGCGGCGGATTGACATGACGTCACGTACAAATACATAGCGGAATGCTGCCTAGGTCTGTACAACTCCAGTCAGTCTAGAAAGCGTATCGCTCACGGTTTCAGTCCAAAAACACACAAAACCAAACGAGGGAAAAAAGAACATGAACCTGATGTGAAACGAGCGTGAGTGACTGCGAACCGAGCTTGAGTACAGCGATCGTTACCGTAAGGTATTGTTGGAGGCTTCATCCGGAGATCTGTTATATTGTACGAGCCCTTGGAAGAGGACTGCGTGAGACAAGACTGGTGTTTGTAGGCAGCTGTTGTAACAAGCAGACGGGAGGAATCAGCCTGAAGGGATACACGGAGGGAATGAACTAGAAGCGGTGAGAGACTAGGGACAAGGGATTGGAGACTTGTGTGCGTGAGTCTGAAATAGCTCTTATCCGTTCGTTACATGGGGCTTCAGCTGGGATACGTGTGGGTTGATAATCTCGCTTGACTCAGCTCGAAGTACAGTCGTAAATGCTAAGGTAGAAGTGCAGCAGCAAGCCGGGCCATGTTTGGTTGAAATTCATAAAACAATGTCTGGGAAAAACTGGGCAGTCTAAATATGAATGATTCTACGGGATGTTGAAGAAAGTTCCACAACAGTTCAACTTTATTTTATCATGTTGAAAATCTCGCTTGAAGCAGTATTACGAACCCCACACGCTGCAGGATAACCACAGGCAGACACCGCAGAAAAAGAAACAGCAGACCGCATGAGTGATGAGAATCTGTGGTCGTGACCTCTAGATAGTGGAGGCGAGGAATGAGACGCGATCAAGTTTGTACAAAATGAGGGATTCACGCAGTTCATGCTACGCACAGCAGTACAGAGGGCAAACGAGATTCTACCCGCTTTGACTCACTGCTTTTTTTGTATGCGATGTAGACGAAACATTGGTATGCATCAATGGTATAAATTGCTCCGCAAGGCATGCATTTTTTGCTTTCATTGCTTTCGTGATTGTGGTTGCTCTTACGAAGAGTACTTCTGTATTGTTGTACCAGGTATGTATGCCATTATGCTGTATATGTGCGTATCGTATGTTATGTACGCCGTTGCAGGTTGTGGCAGGTCGTGTGTACGTAGTGTGGTTCGAGTAGTGTGCTGATGTCTTTGTGTGGTGATGTCTTTTCCCGCTTGACTCACTGTTTTTTTGTATGCGATGTAGACGAAACGTTGGTATGCATCAATTGTATATTGATCCGCAAGGCATGTATTTTTTTGCTCTTATTACTTTCGTGATCGTACTTACTCTAAGGATGAGTACTTCTGTATTGCTGTACCAGGTATGTATGCCATCGTGCTGTATACGTTCGTATCGTATGTTCTGTATGTTGTATAAGTCCGGATACGTAAGAATAAGAAGAACTTGACTGAAGCGGTAGCCGAGGATTGAATCCGTGACCTTGTGTTACGCAAACATAATTCTTATCCATTAGACCGATGTGGTCATCTCATGATTGTTGCCGATAAAAGATCATGCTAAAGGCGCGTGACGTATTCCTCGGCCAAATCTGGTATCATATATCAAAAGGTATCACGTATCAAATTATTGAGGCGAGCAATTGACTACGTTTGGTATTATTTGGTTCTGAATTTTACCGACCAGTCTTACCTCTTCGTCAGAAGACAAGCCGCTCTCGCAGTCGTGACAATACTATACTGCGCATTGCACATGGATCAATCCACCAGTTCGCCACAGTGGAAGTCTTCTTCGCACTCCTCGCAACGATGTTGGCCGCCGGTGGAGGATCACTCGTCGCTGGTGGTATCGTCGTCGGCGTCTCCATCGGTGTCGTCATCGGCGTCGCCGTTGTCGCTTGGAGCCTATCCGCCGTCTGCACTGTCACCGCTATTTTCGCCAGAAGGACTCTGGTGAAAAAACAACAGGCTGTCTGGTAGGGAAAATGCAGTGAGAGATCCACAGGTGGCAATGCGACCATCTAGTTTTACACAGTGAAGAAACGAGCTTTACAGACTTGCAAGGAACCACAACCCATTTTTTCTTACCTCCCCGCGTAGATCGCCATCCTCTTCCATCCCTTCTTGCTCACGGGAGTCCTCTCCATCTTCTTCACGCTCTTCATCTGCATCCCCGCCGTCTTGATAGAACCCCCGCCGGTGCCTTCATCACCCACAGACTCTGCATCATCCTCTCCGCCGCAACACCAAAGGACTCGCTGCCGGAGTTTTCATCATCTTCACCTTTCTCATTGGAATCTCTCGCGCTGACGTTGCGCGCAGCTGGGGTAGCTTGGGGCTCATCTTCACCGTTGCGCTCAGCGGGGGCGTCGGTCCCAGGCGCTCAACCAGGCGCAAATACCCCTTGTGCTTGAACTCTGTTTCTCGTCGGCCTCCCCTGTGTGAAAAAGGATGGGGCGACCGGGACGGAACGACCAAGCAAGCATTCAGAATAATTAATACTGCAAACACAATCTTTATCCACTAGACCCAGTGTTGTCAAGTTAAGAATTTCATGAACAACGGTCATCTCGATATTTGTTGTGCACATACTCCTTGAATACAGATGGTCCCGCAATGAAGAAATATTGAGTCAAGAGACTGGGCTTTCCGAAAAAAAAATTAAACTCCGCAAGAAACAGCCCAAACTGGGCGGAGAGATAGGAAACAGAATATAGGCCGGTACTATACACACCTGATGTTGATCGCTGGGATTCGCTCCTCCCCGCAGAAACGCCAGCACCATTTCGAAGATGCGTGCAGAATCATCGTCCATCACAAGAATCTCGTCGCCACTCCTCCTCCGACCACGAGCCCAAAGCCTCCTCCGCTGCGACTCCTCGCAGGACGGAAGCACCTCCCTCCCGCAAATCTGCATTTCAATAGATACTTACAAAACTCAAAGGAGTGCGATATTTCGGATCTTGAACCCAAATTCCGCATCGCGATTTGAGAATTCGCAAACCACCCGATATAAAACTCAAAATCGCCTTTTCTTCCAGAAGTACGTGAGATATAAAACTCGGGTTATGTGCCAAGATACGAACAATTCGGTGACAGTCCCGTAGCTCTCGGTCAGCTCCTCACTCCTCATATCACACACTGCACACCGCTGGTCGAAGGACGTGGCTGCTGCTGCTGCTGCTGTAGCTGCTGCTCCCCGTAGCTCGGCAGGCATCAGCGCCTGCATCTATGATGGGTTTGGGCATGAATGATGCCGCAGCGCGGACACGGCTCGCGCTCGTGGCGAGACACATTGTCACAGCTTGGGCCCACGCGACGCTGGCGGGCATCGGTATCTCGCTACTCCCACGACGTATCATCTACAGCAGTAGCAGTGCTCGTTAGATCCCTCAGCTTCCTGCTGATATTGCCGTGGGTAGAACCCATACCAAAACCCATGGCATCAGCGACGGCATTGAAATGTTGCGGCTGCCATGTGTTGCCTCCTTCCCTCTGTGCGTCCGGCGAGTTAATCGCTACCCGCTTGTTGCCGGGTTGGGGGCATACCTCTACTCCGTCACAAAAAAGTGTGGGTGGAGCACTGGATGTTGTAGTGGTGCCTCTGAATCCGGGAATCTCGGGCATCGAGCCCTCCCTGCCACGGGAGCACCCACCTGCTGGGTGTATCCAACCCCGTCCCCGCGGCCATCGCTGCTGTTGTTGTCCATGTTGTCGCGGTGACGATCGTATGGTATCGTGGAGATGTGTTTTCCGGGGCGTGTCCAATCATGTCTGTCAGGAATTCTGGCTCTCCTCAACAAATAAAAACATTAAAAATCGCGATGGGGAAAAAAAGCCCTGTGCGATTTTTCGCACTTGGGGAGTGTTTTGCGAACCACAGGTCGCGAAAATTTCGCGACTTCCGGCACGCGTATAAAACTCCAGGTGCGCATGATTTGGCTCTAAACACCCAACATCGGGATCTTGTTGAGTTTTATAATTGTCTTATATCCTGCCGATCCTCGTGCGACCAGTCTTGCGACGACGAGCTGCATGCCGCCGACGAGAGCTGATGTTGCTGCTGGCAGAGTCGCTGCCGTTGTTGGGAGACTCGCTGCTGTTGTTGCTGGACGGCGCAAATGCCTCGCCGATACGAATGACTACGATGGTAGAGGTCACGGCTGCCCGGAACACCGGGAACAGAGCGGTCCCAACGACGAACAGTAGTGGCAGAAAGAAGGCCAGCATCCAGGGGGACATGGTGGTTCCTTCGTGTACGACGACAGTCTGCTGCACACCCTCTCCAGGATCAGTCTCTGTCTGTTCCTCCTCGGCCACCTCCTCTCCGCAAGCAGCCTCTGTCTCCTCGTCCTCGTCCACCTCCCACACGACTTCATCTCCGTCCACCTCATCCTCTATCTCGTCCACCTCCACTGCTTCGTTCTCATCGGCCTCGTCGTCGTGGTTCAGGGACAAAGGCTGGCACTTGTTCGAACTGGCGAGGTCGTACAAAGCCGAGGCCTGTGTTTACGCAGTGTACCATGTGTTCAGGTTGGGTTTTCAGGTGGAATTTTCAGTTGGGGTTTTCAGGTTGGCTTTTCAGGTGGTGTTTTCAGGTGGGGTTTTCAGGTGGGGATTTCAGGTGGGGTTTTCAGGTGAGGTTTTCACGTTGGGTTTTCGGGTTGGGTTTTCAGGTGGGGATTTCAGGTGGGGATTTCAGGTGGGGATTTCAGGTGGGGTTTTCAGGTGGGGTTTTCAGGTGGGGTTTTCAGGTGGGGATTTCTTGTGGGTTTTTCAGGTGGGGTTTTCTGGTGGGGTTTTCGTGACTCAGTTTGTCGAAGGCCAAACTTGTCTCAGAGTGTGTCCCCACGTCTCCGCCGCGGTCACAAGATGCCGTCCGCCGACCTTCCTTGCCGACAAGAGTCCACCCGTCCCAGACGGAGGCGTTGGCGTCCTCTGAGTAGAAGTTGTCGTCGTCACCCCATTATTCGTCGTCGTCCCGTGGATGGCTCCTCATGCTGGATACGCGGGAGGCCGCCTCGACCCCTACGACGACAGTCTGCCGGGCCTCTTCTCCAGGATCAGCATCTGCCTCCTCGATGTCGCCCACGTTCTCCACGACTTCATCTTCGCCCACTCCCCCTACCTACGTCATGATCAAAACGATAAAATGACACAACGAGACGTTCAGTGCCATTGGAGAACAGTGATCAAGGTGATGCGTCAAACAGAGAACTTCAGTAATTGCCGCTTGAATGCCACGTAGAACACGTGCGAGATTTCTAACATCGTTTTGACGTGTGTAAATCTGAGTGGAAATAAAAACGATGGCGCGAGACAGACAAAGCGATGGTTGGACTATTTTCTGTACACGAGGAGTCAGTGAACAACGCGCACCTCAGCAACTTCGCCAAACGCTCCACATGCCTCCGGGCCACTGCCGCCGAAATCAGACGATTCTGCACTCGGCGTCGATCCACCGTCAGCCGCCTCTGTGGCGTTTGCCTCGACCACGCTGGCCGACGGAGAGACCTCGTCGGTGCCACCCGAAGTCTCCGAGTCCGGCGTACCCCGAACGGCCTCCTCCGTGGCGTTTGCCTCGACTGCGCCGGCCGATGGAGAGACCTTGTCAGTGCCACCCAGAGTCTCCGAGTCCGGCGTACCCGGAACGGGCTCCTCCGTGCCGTCTGCCTCGACCGCGAAGATCTCATCGACGCCGTCCACGAAAGCCTCGCTGAGAAGCAAGTGGTACCTTTCCTCGATCTCGACATCCTGAAGGGCGGCAAATCAAAACAATGCGTTGGTCAAAAATGAGTCCGACGTGAGCCTCAAACACATTTTTACATCCAAACAAAGAATATCACGGATTGTACCCCCAGACATCAACGAAGAACGAACGAGACTTACCAGTGGCACTCCTCGAAGTGGAATCAGGGCCTTGAAGTGTCTGTAGCCGTCGTGCATCATCATGGGGCACTCTTCAGAGATGGGCATCGCGGCATCACATGGAACCAAAAGGCCGTCTTCGTGTTTGACGATCCTGAATCCGTCCAACCCGAGGAACTTCGCCAGC
This sequence comes from Undaria pinnatifida, assembly GCA_012845835.1. NCBI lineage: Eukaryota > Phaeophyceae > Laminariales > Alariaceae > Undaria > Undaria pinnatifida. The sequence goes on from JABAKD010000028.1 coordinate 11,722,212, forward strand.
AGCCGCACCGCCCGTCCGTCGAGATATCCAGTTGGGTGAAGTGTCACCAGCTCCCACATCGCCCTCGTCACAACCACCCACATCGGGTCGTGGATGACGTCGTCAAAGCTAGCCAGCTCTTCACCGTCCTTGAAGACGAATTAGTCGCCGCACGTGCTGACGATGCTAGCGCAAAGATATTGCACGTACACTCCCTCGCGTCCACTCCCTCGCGTTGTCCGTGAGCTCGCCGCTGACGGTTGCGAAAATCACCTCAAAGGGGATTCCTGCGGCGAACGTTGACAGGGCGATAACGCCGAGTAGCGCGCACAGACCGCCGCCACCGACATCCAGCACCATGTACTGCGCCCCATCAGGCGTGAATTAAACGCGGTTGTTGTCATACAGCACTGGTGTCGCCTGCTTCTCTTTGCCGGCCTGCTTTTTGTTTTTGCCGCGCTGCTTCCCCCTTTTCCTGCTCATATTTCACCTGTTTCGACATGGATGGGTTCAAGTCAACGAACAGTTAGTGTGTCGTAATTTGTGTGCAAAGTGTAAGGGGCTGGGATATATTGTGTCAGAGATGGGTGGCGTAAGGATTGATTTAAGCCATCTTGTAACTTTTAGGTTGGGTTTTTGAGGTTGGGTTTTTGAGGTTGGGCTTTCCAAGGTAACTATTAATAGTGCCCCGCGAATGCTTTACAGGGAGTAGGTGGGGTGGTAGTAGAGTCAAGTGTGTGTGGTAGCAGTTGCAAGTGTAAATGGGTAAGTAGGGTGGCTGCTGTGAAGAGTTGGTGTCTTTTACAGGCAGTGTTAGGTTGAGGTTGGGTTTTCAGGTTGGGTTATGAGGGGAACCCAACCTGAACACCCAACCTCAAAATGATTCTTCACCACTGAAAGTAGCTAGAAACGCCACCAGAGTCGAAAAATCCAGATTTTCTTATACAAATTTCTTTGGCAGGCCCTTCCGCGCTATATTCAAGTAATTTTTCATTTTCGTTAATTCGAGCGAAGCGAGTTTCTAATTCCCACCTGCGGTCCCCCCGTAATAGCGCTCTACTCAAAAAGAAAAATTCGTGTGTTTGTACGCTTTAACTTGAATTTAGACTAGGTCACTAGGAAAATGAGTGCTGTGGTGATGGACCACACGAAAAAAAAAAAAAAAAACAGCACAACAGCACAGCGGGACACACGAGCACACAGAGCACACAAGCGACCGCCAACACGCACAGCGGTCGCACAGCAGTCAGCACCACACGCACAGCAGACAACCCAGGCAATTACAGAGCATTAAGGTACACGGTCATGGGCGTCTTCAACGCCGTCTAAGGAAACCAAAGATTTGCTCTTCTGCTGCAGATGCACGACCAATCAATTGCAAGTCAAACGTGGTACCCCTCGCAATCACACGAACCACTGGCCCGTGGGCGCACACGTCTGACGACAGTTACATCTATCAGCTGTCGCTCGTTTTAGTGACAGCTACAATATCTTAGTTAAGATAAGAAACGGGCCCGAGAGAGAAAGTGCACAGATCGGTTTAGATCGCGCGCGTCCAACGAGGGCGCGACAGAAGGCGTCTCAATGAAAATAACATTTTGACTCACCCGCACACGTCGCGCCTCAGAGTTGTAGATCCGGTAGGACTTGCTTTCCTCACTGAATCCGACGGGCCGGCCTTCCCAAACACAATGCTCCAGCTTATTGGTGTGGACCTCTTCGTGCACGAACGCCCGGGACCCGATCACCCGGAGATGGCCGAGATAGATATCCTCGTCGTAGAGCGCCTTGTACGGCGTCCCGTTTTGCAGAGCTGCGTGAGGAGTCCGCCTTTTTCAGACCGCATCTCCACTCGGACGCGCCGGCGTTCAGCAACAGCAGCTGGTAAGGCACCCTCTACTGTCAACTATGGCTTAGGGCCCGGCGGGGCCCCCCGGCCATCTTCCAGACGAGTTAAAACTCCGCCGCGAGCCCGACGGCTGCAGCTCCTACTCTTGCCGACCCGCCGGCCCGCACGGTACCATTTGCGTCCGACAACGGCCACGCAGAGCCTTTGGGAACTCCTCCTACGGCTTACGCCTTCTCCTGGTGATACGACGACGGCACCTACAAGGTCGGATTCCTCGACGTCGCTGCTGAATTGCGGTTTGTGGATTCCGTCACGCGTTATTCGCATGCCGATTGGAAGCGAGGACAGCACGCTGAGCCGACGTGCCACGCCACGATACGTTACATCTCTATCGGCCGGCCGTCGGCCCTGCCACCCTACTTCTTGGCGTGCTACCCCTCACACAAGCGTCCATTCTTCTCAGATATCCAGGAGTTGGCGGGTAAGGGTCGACTACATATATCCGACGACGACATCGTCCTACTCGTCCGTAACCCGACACGGCCGGCAACAAGGTCTGACAATCCCAACTCTGTGGGGCAAGCTGCTTGCTTGTTGAACGATGAGCCAGTTCGCATCTACGTTCTCCTGCTCATGCGCCCTTGGACCATGCAAGCTTGTCACTCGACGGCCTCTTGTCATGTTGGCAACACGCGCACGTTGCGCATGCTGGGGCGTTTTTATTGGTGGATTGGCATGAGTGTGTGCACCCGGTGGTGGCTTCGCCACTGCTTGAAGTGCCAAGCGCGGAAAACCCCACGGCTGACTGTCCGCTGGCCCATTATCTCAATGCCTCTACCGGAAGGTCTAGGTGTCGCCGTCAGTGTTGACTACTTCGGCCCCCTTCCGGTCACACCACGAGGCAACACCTAAATCCTGCTGTTCACCGATCGCTTTAGTCTTCGGGCCGACATGCTCCCAGTCACTGCCGCTGAGTTCATCGCGGAGGGTACAGCCAATATCCTGGTGAACCAATACATCCCCTTGTGGGTGTGCCCGCGCACCATATACTCTCGGACAACGGACTGCAGTTCTGCTCCATACAGCCAATATCCTGGTGAACCAATACATCCCCTTGTGGGTGTGCCCGCGCACCATATACTCTCGGACAACGGACTGCAGTTCTGCTCCAAGCTTTCACAAGCTGTATATAATCAGCTGTTGGGTGCACAAGGTTGCTACAAGCTCTTATCATCCCAGCTGTAACGGGGGTGTTGAGCGGGTAAACCACACCATGGCCCAAATGCTGGCTATGGTCGTGAACGAGCGACGAGACGATTGGGACTTGCATCTGCCCCACGTAGAATTCGTTTACAACAATTCCGTCATCGCGGCGACGGATCTGGCGCCCAACGAGGTCCTCATGGGCAGATTCCCATGGCTCCCTTGACGGTTTTCGACCGTACTGGTGTCGTGGGACACCAGAGTCTGGCCCGTGACCACCTGGCCTATTGCGACTTGGCCACCGACCGTCAAAAGCGCGCAAACGACGTTGTCCGCGCACACTACGCCCTCACCGTTTCTCGTGTTAACCGCAGAAACTCCGCCCTCGCCGACGCGCTGCGTCCAGCACCTAACTTCGCTGTGAGTGGTTGGGCATGGGTGTACAATTCTACCATCCACCAGGGTGTGAAGGCGAACACCGACGCCAAGGTAGTCAAGGCAAAAACTCGCGTTCAACTGGACGGGCCCGTACAAGATCCTGGCAGTCGATCCCTTCTCCGCCGCCGAGACCCCGGACGGTTCGCAGCTTGGGAACAACCTCCTCTATTTGGATCTCCCTCTCCGACATGCCCGGTTTGGACGCTCGTCGGCGTGTGGCCATCGACCGCTGCAAAACCTGCGCCGACCCCCACGATAGCGGGGACATGCCCAAATACCTACCGGCGGGGCTTACACAGTACGTGCTCAACAATTTTTTCCAAGAAGTCCCCGCCGTACCACGTCACTCAAGACGACGTTTCGACACCCCTCCAACGGCTTGAGGTGGAGCAGATCACTGCTCATCAGTCGGTACGGGGGCGAGGTGGCGTCATCGCGGTGCTATACGAGACGCATTGGGCGGGATTCTCCGAACCTTCCTGGGAGCTAGAAATGAACCTCCACCTCTCCCGCTTCTACATCTTGCGTTATTGGGCCGGAACCCGGGACCAGCACCATCAAAACAACCGCCTCTACCACCGAATGCGGATCGGGGCGGCACAGCGCGAGCTCTCCCGCAACAACGGGGAACGTTTCCTAGCGCCGGGCTACGCCTGTGTTCCCCGCGCCGATTGGCTCCGTCGCTATTACGACACAGTACTTCCTAAGGGAGCCCACTTTTGGTACAAGGTGAGACGAGGGGTTATTGCTTGGAAAAGTTAGCGCCAGCACTACCGAGGACAAGGTACACCTGGTCCGCTTTCTGGATGACCCGGGACCGACTAAATTTCCTCTACTCCCGGCGCGCTACACGACTTCGACGGGAGCCGTACGAGGCTCTTGGTGCCTGCAAGTTCACATCGCCAGTGCGTTTCCTCGGGGAACCCAACGAAACGTAGACGAATCTCGATGCGCTGCCGTGGCCAGTTGACTTTCAAGCCAACCACTGCTCCTCGATAGTTCCTCATTTTTTGGGGTTATGAGGTTTGAGTCTTCGTCTTTGGGTTGTTCGTAGTGTCCTGAGAGTTTTCGTCGGGTTTTGGAGCGGTTCTTTCCATTTTTTTTCTTACTGTCCTGCCGAGCCCCCTGCTCATTGCCGGGCCAGGGTTCGGGTAAAACGCCGCTATCTGAGGCGCAGGGCTGTCGCTTTTTCGTCGTTGTTCAATTTCGCCCTTCCGACGCCCTCCTCAGCCCAGAGCCGGGGGGCGACCAGGGTACCTTGTTCGCGCGTAACGTGGTCAGGGCTATAAGTACAGGTCTGTCTGTCATTTTTTATCTTTTGTGTGTTGTATTTGTTCTACTTTGTTTTTTCGACTGAACACTTCCCCTCCTCGCGGGGCTGTAGGTGGTGCCACGTTCCATCCCGGGTATTTGTCGTTTCCTCGTCTAACCCCCCGCCATGCCGATGACCCGCGGGAGGTTTTTCGCATGACTTCTCCGTTGTGTTAGCGCCTGTGTTCCCCTCCATATCGACAAGGGCTCGCCTCGCCATAGTACCTTTTCTGTGGTTGGTTTGTCGTAGAGCCTTTCCTTTCCCCCCCGGCCACACCGGCGGTACGCGGCAGGTTCTAGAGCATTTCCTGCCCCCCCCGCCACACCGGCGGCACGCGGCAGGTTTTTGATGGGTGACTTTGCCTCGTTGTAGAATCTGCGTTTCCTTCAACTGCTTTTCTTCGCGTTTCTCTGGCTCCATAACCAGACCTTTAGATGTGTGGGAGTGGGTTTTGAGGAGCCGCATCTTCGATTCATGGTCTAGTTCGTAGAAATGGAGTTTCCCCGAATCTCCCATATTTCTGCATGTGCGGCTCATCAGGGTGGTCTAGTGTTACGATACAGCCTCGAAAAGCCTGCAATTATATGAAATGAGATCATTTGGATGGGTTTCGTATGATATGGTTGGCGTTATAATCTCGAGAAAGTTAGGAAATAGATCGGAGGCACGTGCCCCCGATCTCAGAAGCCGTCCGAGGCTCTGGTAGAACCGAATAAAGCTACGACTACGAAGGCTAAGAATGTGAGTACTCTCCGAGGACCTGCTCAATTGGCAGACCAGCAGGGGGGCACTCTGTGTCCCCGCCCAATACCCTTACACGGGTTGGAGACAATAAGGACCGTTCTGACTTCAACAAAAAGACAAATCTCGGGAGTATACTTCCAGACAGGGCGGGTGCAAACAGGAGGAAGTTAGGAAGTGGAGATTGGAAGCAGCCGAGCGTCAGAACGAGCGGCACAGAGCACGTCTTGCATCTCTCCGCGCGGGTGACGGGGCTCAAGGGACAGAGAGCGGGGAAAGCTTGAAAGATGACGATGAGCGCGGCAAGGGCAGCATGCACCACCCAGTCTCGATACATCAAGAAACATTGACGAACAGAGTGGCACACCGTGGTTAGGGTTCAACGATATATATATATATATAACATTCTCTTTGGCGCGATGGACAAACGTTTTCGGGTATATACGGTGCGCGTTTGGATAAAATCGGGTTTGATTCTATGTCAGTGTTCGACACGCCCCCAGGACGACATCTGATTGGCTATGTGGATCGGTTCGACGTCTTTCAGCATTATTGTGCACACATATACACATTATGGGTTCACCGGGAGGGTGTTGGTGGACATTAGTTATTAGTTTTCTTCGGTTGTGTGCTGTGCTGTACTACTGCTGCATCAGGTACTACGTCTTGCTGCAGTAAAGAGTCGCACCGTCGTCGATCGCCCGCCGTCGCCCGATCGATCGCTCGCTCCCTCGTCGCTCGCCCACCGTCGCCCGCCCGTCGTCGCCACCGTCGGGCGGCCTTTGGCCGCCCTCGTCGCCCGCCCGCCGTCACTCGTTCACTCGCTTGCCCGCCGTCGTTCGATCGCACGCCGCTGCTCTTGTCATCCTTATTACCACGTACCGACCCTACTACAGCACCAGAGGTGTGTACAGATGTAAACTATATCGTTGAATCGAATGCATGCATCCCCAGCTCAGCTTAAGCCCAGCAATGCATAGCTGCCTTGCCTTCCGGTGCGATGGATGCTCTGTCGTGCTACGCCGTGCTTTCGTTCGAACATACAGCAGCACCAGGTATGACGCGAAGTAGTAAGTATCAGGTATGAGGTACCGCTATGCACGTATGTACGTACGTACGTACGTACGTACGTCTCGGTCCCCGTGTATGTTTGTTCTCCCCCCCGTAAATTACACCCGTACTGCTGGTCAGAACGTGACATCGCCAACAAGCACACAGCATAGTACCCAGCACAAAGCAACTAGTTCTGCACGCAGCTGCTCTTGGCATTATCAATTCGCTAGTCGCACCAAGCTAAGGGCCTCTTCTTTCTAGGTCCCCTTTACATATAAACGTTTTCGATGCATTCTTCCCTGCGCGAGAGCCGGGCCCTTGTACATTATTGAACGCAAAAAAGAGAGCTTTACATATATGTTCAATGTTGTTTTAGACGTTTTTTGTACAGCGTTTTGTGCTGCACAGCTATAGGAAGCGATACACGAAGCTATGCGAAGACCGAACGCGAGCTACAGCAGGGAACCCAACGCCTTCTTGGCTCCCGCTCGCAGTGCCTGCTGCTTGTGTTGGCGGTGTGCGGATCCATACCACGTTGATACCACAGTGTACCAGACGTACCTGGTACAGCACACAGCACAGCACACAAGAGGCTGCCTGGTAGCTAGCTACCTGGCACTTATTATTAACTGTTTTTCTCTGGGTTGTGAGACTTTGCCCGGAAAACTCATCCATAGTTTCAAATAAGACCGCCTGCCGAAGGTACCTCAGAGCACTCAGCTGGAGCACCAGGGCCTGTACATGTTTGTATGAAGCGGCGACGACGCCAAAGATCGCACCAGCGCGTTGCGGTTGTTGTCACGTCCATGCGTTTGACTTCGAGCTACTACCACAGCAGTGACTGTTCCGAATCGATTGGTCGAATGGAACTTTGAGAGGTATTGTTTTCGACCTGCCCCTTTTGAGGAAAAACAGAAATATTTTCTGGTAAAAGGATCGCAGTGCCTTTCCACTCAAAGCTTCGGCATTATCTGCAATAAAAGTCAAAACACCCGAGTCCTGGACTAAAACCAAATAAAACCCATTCCCAACATCTACCGTGAAAAGATTTTGAAATCTTGGCCTTCAACACCGCTTTTTGGCCAATTGATGTCATGGTAATCCAGATGGATTATCTGCCAATCGAGATGGATTATAGTAATCAAGATGGATTATCCCCACCGTAAATCAAGTGAATATTTTTCCAAAATAACTTTTTTTTTCAAACTAATCGTGAGGATACCGTTGCACGCCATTCCTCCCCACACACTCGTTGACACATGTGTTCCCAAGGCATGACTATTCGTATTTTATATGTCGTGGGTTCGATACCCGGAGGGTGTATTTTTTTTTGCGGGAGTCCAGACTAATTTGCATATCATTTTTTTTTTCTCCTCCTGTGCATGCTTTTTCTTCATTGCCTACCCTGCTTCTTTGATCACCACTTCTCACCTGTTATTACCGCACTCTCGATGCCTTTCCACGTGCCATTGGCAGGTGAAATAAGGAACAGATGAGTTAGAGTACTGTTGTTCGTTGTGGACGGCAGAAGAAGGGCAGCGACGACCCCGTCCCCCGTCCGACACCCTCGGTGCGCGGCTACAACTGGAGGCTTTACCATTGGGCACTGGCGAATGATGGACGCGGGGACTGCTGGCTTCTATCGCTATTGCAGGCGTACTTGATCGTGGAAGGCGTCCCCCCCTCCCACGCTCAGAAGGCGCTTACGAAGATCGGCAAGAGCACCGCGGAAGTTGAGAAGCTGGTGGAGATCGCTTCGTTGTTTCGATTGGTGACGGTTGAGGCTTTCCAGCACGACCCGTCCGCCGAGCTTCGAATGGGCTTTGAACGACCGCAGGAGGCGATCACGCATGAAGAGGTCAGGGCGGTGGCTTTGTCAATGAACAGGGACGTCCGCAACGAGATCGACTGGGTAAACACCATCCTCTTTCCGGGCGGGCTTGGCGACAACCTCGCCATACAACTCCTCGTCACCAAGGTCCTGCACATCCCCAACTTTGCTCTCGTCAAGCATGTCGTCGACGGGAAGGACCGGGTTCTACGGACCACCGATATCAACTCCTCCTCCCCACTGGACGGGAAAAACATGGTTCTGTACAACCACGGCCACTACGAGGCCATCGCTCCCGGACAAGTGAGTGCTTTTTGATCAGAGTGTGATTCTTTTTGAAGTCGTCCGGGTGCTGCTTAGAATGGTTTAGAATTTTTCAGAATTTCTTCTCCCCCGCTCAACGCGCTGTTGCCCTAGGACCCAAAAACGTAACAAGATACCAAAACGTCTTTGGAACAATTTATCCTGTTTTTACAGGAGGGGGACGATCCTGGGATCGTAGGCGTCGACGACCTCGGGTGGGTGGTAGATCAGCTCATCGACCTCGGCCGTATTTCCCTGGATGAGATTCGGAGGGGCGCCGAGAGTGTTGAGGAGCCGGGCGAGGAGCCGGGTGAAGAGCCCGTGGAGGAGCCCGTGGAGGAGCCCGTGGAGGAGCCCGTAGAGGAGCCCGTAGAGGAGCCCGGCGCGGAGCCCGTAGAGGAGCCCGACAAGGAGCCCGTGGAGGAGCCCGTAGAGGAGCCCGTAGAGGAGCCCGACGAGGAGCCCTCTATTACAGCCATGGCAGGCGATGGCCTGCAGGGGATGCGCCGTGGAGACCTGGCCGATTTGGAACATCCGAACCCATTCGGACCGCTGTTTCCCGCGGAGGGGGAGGGGGGTGTTGAGCAAGTATTTCCCATTTCTGTTGCGGAGGATTATGCGGCGGTGGAGACCGAAGTTTTCTTGGGTGGCACTGTCTGGAGGAAGTGGACAAGGCCGCGGAAGGAAAACGACGTTTTCCTGGCCAGAACAGTCTGGAAGAAGTGGACACGAGTAGTGGCTGAGCCAGGGGAGCGGATCGTTCGGGAAAACATCACCAAGCCTCGCAGCTGGCGGAGGACCGGATGTCGCCGGTCAAGGCACAAGAACAGGCGCCTTCGGGAGAAACGGCGTCGCCGGGCTCTGCGCCACAAGAGGCGGTGCAGGCGTGGACGCGGTGTCAACGGTCGCCGCCGACGCGTGTTGTTTAGAGGAGGGGCTAATGCCGAGACGGGTGCCGAGGCGGGTGCCGGTCCAAGTATCCTGCAAGAATGTGGAAGGGGGAAAAGAAACAGGAGGCCGACAAGTAAGGAACTGCCTGAAGGCATAGCGCATACCAATGCAGCCAAAACAAACAACGCTGCCATCGCGGCTGCCATCCACGCGATGAATGGGTACGACGGTGGCGACCAGTATAAAATAGGAAGGCGACGGGCGAAGGAGTTCGAAGAGAGGGAGAGAGAAGCGGCAGCCGTGAAGCTGGTTCGTGAAAAGTTGGCACACCTTCCGAATCAGCGTCGGCCTGTCACGACGAGGGATCTGCGGTCCGTGGTAGACGAGCGGATGTGCGGGGAGTGCGACCAACACTTCGATGAGGATGGAGACATGGTGGCTTGCGACAATTGCGACGGTCGGTGGCACCGAGATTGCTTGGAATCAGCGCCAGACGACGACATAGAGGAAACGGTGAGGCTTCCGGGTTTATTAAGTAGTTTGTCGGCCTCGATTGTCCCGTACTTGTTTCCGAGGCAGCGCACTCACATTGTTTTACACCCTATCTTTTGCTCGTCTCTTTTTGGCATGATTAGTGGTGCTGCTCCGGTTGTCAGAGCACCGGTGTTGCTCCGGAAGGCGAGGGTGGCGGTGGGGATCAGGGGGGTGGTGGAGACACGGATGGCGGAGACACGGGTGACGGGAAGGGTGGCTTCAGCAATGGTGACGGTGGTGATGCAGTCGCGCGCAAAGCTAGGACGAGAGCCAGCAGGTCGTGGCACACGGAGCTCGTCCAAACTGTCGATGATGATGATAAGGACCGCGTGACCGAGAACCTTCGGAGCGCAAAGGAGGGTGCAGAAAAGAACAAAGCCTGTCGGTCTCACGTGGAAAAGAGGAATCTTACTCTGAGGGTTGTGGTGAAGGCGGTGCGAGCAATGGTGGGTGGCGAAGCTATCGATGGAAAAACTTTGCGAATGTTCGAGAAGGACGATCACCGACTCTACGGGATTGCGGTGAGGGATTTGAAGTATCGTGACGATGGGACAACGGTCGATGGCACTCTGGTCAATCTGGACGGGAAAACGTGGATGGTGACCGGCGTAGGCAGAGATCCCGATGGATACAAAGTGTTCGACCTTCGCGCCGTCGACAAGAGTCGTCCCAAGCAAAAGGGGTGTGTTAAACACGACGTGACCATATTCCAAATTCTGGAGCACGCCGAAAAAGACCAGGGAGTCGTCGAGCAAGAGGACGAGCGTAAACGGGTGAATCTGGTCATCTGCATCATATTGGTCATGGCCTACGTCCACGTCTACAGATTCATCCGGAAAGACCCCAAGACCAAGAAAAAGAGGAGCGACGTCGAGTTGAGCGAGGACGACAGGGCTGAAGTGCTCGGCATACGCAAGTTTGCGTGGGACAAAATCAGTTGCGCCAAGGCCGTGGACGCCATCAACGCGCACGAGCTTGCGCTTCTCGCTTCGGACAAAGACCTGCAGCAGAAACTTGGGGGGGAAAATTCTCTCTTCGGGTTTCTGGAGTTGGATAGATTCGCGGCCGCCGGCGCGACAGGCTTGATGGAGAAGCCATTGGAGTTCGCGGAAGAGTACATCCCAATGGTGGAACACTACATCAGGGGGGCGCAGTATGCGTATCGGCTGGGCCGAGTCGTGTGCATGCAGTCTTGCTTGGCTCCATTGTCAGCGGGTGGTGACTACACCGAGCTTCCGCCTGGGGTAACACTTAAGCAAGAGGAGATGGCCACCATCCCGGTTATCTGCACTCGCGAGGAAGCTAAAGAGAAGGGGTACGGTTTGGCCACGAGGGCGCTCTTGGCGAGGGCGCGGGACTCGGAGCAAATATGCAAATGGTACGAACATGTCCCTTTGTATAGGTTGATGCTATTCAGCCGGACCGGGGAGGACATGATGCCGACTTCGGAGAACACGAGCATGTGAGGGCGAGGGTGTCTGGTATTTTGTCCACCAAGCTTCGAAGCTCAGTTTCCCGTAGTTTTTGTCATCAGCCCCTGATCGTGCGCAGAAGAAGATACAGCAGTAGTATGTTCATTGTTGTCCTCATTTTCCGCTTTTGCCCGTCGCTCTACCGTTCTCTAAACTACAGGGTCAGCCCCACGAGAAAACACATTGTCGCATTCAAGATAACGTCGTTCTTCAGCTCATCTAAAGTTATGGACAAAGAGGTCATGGAAGCACTGTATGAAGGGTACGAGCCAGTAGCAATAGAGAAGAAGAAACACGCAACACTCTGGGAAAACAGGCGGCAGAGGATGGGGTTTGGCCCGAAGAAAAAAAATGGGCGTGTGGGCGAGCCGGGGAGCAAACAGGCCAATGAACTGATCCTATTCATGCGTAAAATGTTGAACAAGAACGGGCTGGATCCAATCATGGACAAGTTGGACCAGGAGGATGTGAATGTGTGCTACCGGGTGCTAGAAGCGGACGAGGACTGTATTGGGGATCGTGAGGACGAGGCACATCTGTACCCCTTGGCTGAACAAGGCAACATTGATAGTGTCGCGAGGAAGCTGGAGAAGATCACCCTGAAGCAGTGGACCACGTTTACCTGTGCCCTGGCCATGTTGGACGCAACGTCGGCACCGTGCCTGCGTCCGCAAGACATGCTGGGCTGCAGAGCGCGAGACTTCCACATCCTGAACGGCATACTCCGGGCCATCTTGCCAACCGATTGCAAGAATGGAGATGAGCTGGGACGAAGCGTCCACGGGCTTGTGGTGAATCACTCAAAACATTCAAAGTGTAAAGGTGAGGGAAGAGAAGCACTTAATTTCGGAATTTCGGATAGGTTGCGTTGCTTGAATAACGGGCGTGTGATTGGAACTACCACCTGTGTGGATGCCCACCATTAACCGCGAGAACTGTACTGTGCTCCTTTTGCTGTGATATGTGTCGACAACAGGGCCGTATGCGGTCATGCTTGTGGTGGGCCGCCGATTGGTGCGAGGGCTTCTCAAGACCAAGCTTGGCGAGGCGATCGCGGAGCTGAGGAAATCGGGTGCATCGGATGAAAGAATTGCCGTCGAGGAAAACATGTATGAAGTCGAGTTGGGTGAAAATATCGGTCCCATCACTGAATTTGGTAAGACCTATAATCGTACACAGCTGTATCATCTTTTTAGGTATGTGGGGAAGTATTTCCTTGGCTTGCCAGCGTTCAGTCCCAATATTTTGCGGTCTATGCACGTCACCGCCGTCCTGATAAAAGCAATCGAGCAGGGGAAGAAGTACGATGATTCGGAAAAAAAAGATATTTTCGCCCTTGCGAGACATGGCCAGTTTTATCGCGAAAAAACGTACAATATGGTGAAGGCAGACTTGCAAACGGCCAGAGGCAAAACGTTTATGGGTCAAAACCATGGCTTGTCGGGAACTATTGGGGAAGATGGCGATGATGATTTCTCTGAAGCAACTGGTCATATTGAAAACTGTCGGAGTTTCTTGAAGTTATTCGAGTGGGAGGGGACGAAGGCCTTCAGCACGACGCAGAGGGAACAGGCAGGCACATCGCTTCCCCCATTTCTGCAAATGCTTTTTGGACCACAGGGTCTGGTAGGATTCATGCAACAGCTGTGTGTACTGATGAGGGGGGCAACGGATCCGGATCCGATTGATGTAGACAAGCATCCGGCATATCTGGCCAACAAAGAACGCCTGAGAGATTTGGATATAGAAATTGAGCGGGAAGAAATACAGGAAAGAATCAGAGAGAGGGAGCGGAGGCTAGCGGAGTTGAAACGTTTAAATTCGACGGAGGCGGTCACAGGCCAAAAGCGCCCGGCCACATCGTCTGCGGGTGCAGCCAGGGTCGCGACAAAGAGAGAGAGGCTAAAGAGGAGTACGGATGGATTCGATGCAGACAAGTTGGAAATTTTGAGGGCGATGCACAAACGTTATATTGAAGAGGTGGAGAAGAAGTGTATTTTGCCTGACCTGGGAAAGCTCTCAAAGAAGATGAAGAGCAAGCTTGTTGACGAGGATCCGCAGAAAGTGTTGAAGGGAAAGCTCACGCGGGGCAAACCAAGTATTCTCTGTGTACCCGAGGTCGGGGAGTTTCTCAGGGGCTGTGATGAAGGGCTGTGGTGTAGATTTGTCGAGGCCTTTGGGGGAACGGGGCAAAACATTACTACCTTGCTTCGTAGGGTGGAAAAGAACAAAGAGTTGCCAGGTTTTGTGTGGAAGGATGCAGTCCTCAGCAAGTGTGGAGAGGAAGAGTGCCTGTATTGTGACTAGATGCACTTCGAAGTAGCGTGGTATGTGTTTAGGTTGCCTTTTCTCGGTGTTGGGTAGTGGTGGAAATGCGCCCGTGTCTTCTTCTACTTACTAGTCTAGGTAGGTTTGCACGAAGTAATTCGAGGAAAAAATAAAAATGAAGAATGTTGAAACTGGTTTTATCGAGGGTCAAATTTTACCGCTCGCGGAAAGCGAGGAAAACACTCACAACAAAATCTGCACTACTGTGAGAGACAACGGCTGGCCCCGCAAGCGAGCGCGCTTCGGATACTACTGCTGTGCATCTAAAACGCCTTTAAAAAGAGTGAAGGAGAGCGAGCGTGGTCAGGGATGCACTCTATCGTCGCCTCGGTGCTACCCTGCAGAAAAATCTAGACACCAAAACAACCCCACACAATGCCAATCTCCACCAGAGTCTGCGCCATCTGACTAGCATAATTCCCTGTGGCTCAACATTTAAGGTAAATCACAAAAAGCCTATGATCTTCTTGAACACGTCATCCCGAAGTCAAAGGTTGAAGTTTCTGTTCGGAAAACAACATGCGGCGCGTTTTCACCGATGCTTGTAGCTAGTTGCTTGTTGCTTGGCCCAGCCCAGAGAAGGGACCCGTTGACCCGTGAGCCAGAGGATCGCCAGGATCCAGCAGCAGCAGCTTGTCGCCTGTCTCCCGTGAGCCAGGACCGCCAGAATCCAGCGGCAGCAGCCTGTCGTCTGTCATCTGTCGAGGGAAGGAAGGTGGGTGTGTGCCTCTCTGAGTTTGAGCGAAGGTCCTTGTAGCCGCCCAGGCAGCCCCGCGACCCGCGCATTTGAGAGAACACAATAGTTGATACGCGAGGAGGCTGGTTCTCATCTCCCCTCAAGAGAGGGATTTCCTTCCTATGGTGTGCAGCTACCTTCTATAACTGTTCATTACTTTTTTGTGGCGTATTTGGAGAGCACCCCACTTGCTCGCGTCAGCGCCCGTGTCGAAGAATATGTATGACGGTGAATATCAGCCACTGCTGTAAGAACCACCTTGTTCCATCTCCCCGCGACATATCAGCTAATGTGAGAAGCAACAACAATATCAGGGAAGCCGTGAGCGGGAAAACAGGGAGATCGAAGGAGGCCAGAGGGAGTGAGGGAGGGAGTGAGGGGATCAGTATCATGGTGAGACCCTTTCGTGTGTCCCGGAACTTCCAAGCCCGCGGGGTTCGGGGCCACCGGGAGAAGTCGAGAAGTCAAATATCCTCCCAGCAGGGGTACTTCCAAATGATCGTTTTTTAGCGTTTCTGCATACTGGATTTAGACTGATCCGAAGACCCAGGGCGTTTTAAGGCCGTGGACCCTTGATGATGAACCACCGGACGTCCCCAGCGTGTTTTCGGGCGGCGGCACGGCCGCGGTGCGTGCCGAGCTTTGTTCTCTCTTCTTTTTATGACAGCCCCGGGGTGTTCGACTGACGGGCTATTATTCCTCCACAGTTTTCCCCATTCGAAAACGATGCTATCCACGGCGAAAACGCGCGGTTCATGCGGCCCCCGATGCAAGAATCTATTGACCTCTTTAAAAGCACCCGAAGGCGGTTTCTTCCTAGCAACATGAATCGCCTGCGACGAATAGTTCTCATCTTCAGACCTAAGAATATGTGAAACACCTCTTCCTTGAATACAGCACTTCGTGAGCGTATAAAAAAGGGTATATGTATTTTTTTTTCGTCGCCTCTGCATCCATTGTTCGTCGCCTTTTGGGACTACCAGTGGGATCTTGGAATAAAAAAATATGATCAAATGGACACCCGTATTTCTGCGGACCCAGGCTATTCGGGACATCGGGGCGATACCCCTGCAATCGAAAGTTCAACGAATCGAGTCGTACAGCAGCAGCAGAGAGAGTTGATAACGCTATGCTTCGTCTCCACAAGGCCTGTTGATGCTGCCGCCGCCGTCACACATGCTGCGCTGTTGTTGTTGCATTTGCGATTTGGATTTAGGAAGAATGTGTTGCTCCCTCTCTTTCGTCGGCACACACGTAACTGCCATACGGAACACACAGCAGTAGTACTGCTGCTGCTGCTGTCGCCAGCAACACACACCCCAAACTTATCTCTGATTCCACCTATCTACACCAACCATCAACAGCCGTGTCGATGTGGTTGATGGTGCTGTTGCCGTTGGTTACTTCTGAACTGACTGGGCTCCGGAGAGAGGCGGAACGCCTTCCAAGCCTCTGGGAGAAGTAGAGAAGTACGTTATGCTCGTAGAAGGCTTCACGAGGCAAATTGTGATCATTTCTTGTGATCAAAATAACATACTGGTTTTAGACTGATCAGACGGCACCGGAGCACCCGACCAGGTCGACAAAAAATTCGCGCGAGAGTTGGCCGCGGTTTTTCTTGGCCGAGGAGCCTCTCTAGTGTACCAACGGACGTCCCCAGCCTGTTTCCGGGCGGCGACACGGCCGCGGCACGTGGTTGAGTTGGTGCTCTACTTCTCTCTTACAGAAGTCTTTTTTTCGAACAGAGAAGCTGTTCTTTTGTGTTTCTTCACGACAGTCTCGAGGCTGTTCGGAATATGGGATGTGAAGAGCCCAGTCCCAGAGGGGTTAAAGGCCTTGTAGATTTCGTCGTGAGTTGAGTAGGTCATGTTTGAAATAGCTTTACAGAAACATTTAAGTTTCCAAGTTGCTTGAATTGATGACAATGGATAATTTGGGCCAGTAGAGGCATAGATGAAGCTGGGGCAATGGAAATGTCTATACGGATGCCCCATGCTTCTATTCCGAATTGCCATCAAAACCCAATGTTAGTTGTAGGTATGTAATGCAAACACAGGGGGCGTCGCACTCCTCGTATCCGCTGCCAACGTCCATTCCCAGTGACACGTCTGGGTTCCACTGCCCACTTGCCGGAAATTTTTGGCCATTTGGTGAGGCAGTCAGATTTGGTAGTAAAAAAGGCATGGTGGGCAAAATTGATTACAAATTAAATTGACGGCAGCGATCCCCACCATACTCAACCTTCTCGCCCTTCCGCACGCAGGTGGTTAACAGAGATGCTCTGTCGGGAATTGAAGGCAAGGTCATAGATGTAATTGCAGATGGTATTACTTCTTCGGAGTGGGGAAAGTTCTTGCGGAGACCGCTGGAAAACGCCGCCAGGTCTGGTGACGAGGAATTCGCCGGCAAGCTTTGTGAGGCGGGCGCCGATTACGGCAATGCGTTTGATTACGCCGCCGACGGGAAGCAGCTAGGTGTCATCCGCGTCTTAGCCGAGCACCTTTCAAAGAGCAAACCCGTGTCCTATGCCGACGTTACTACCGAAGCAACGTCAGACACGGGATGTGTCAACGTATCCCCCCTGGTCCTCGCCAACAACAGTGCGCTCAAACTCGCACTCGTTTGCGCCGCCAGGGAGGAGGACACCACCACCGTCGACTACCTTCTTGCCGCGGGCGCCGGAGTAGATGCTGGGGACGCGGTCCACGCGATCTTATGCTCTGGCACTTCCACCAGCAGGGTGATTTTAGGCAAGATCCTCGGTGATGGGCTCGGGTGCACTGCGGTTGGTGCTCCCGACCGCGACGGGAAGCTGCCTCTACACGCGAATATTGGGGTTGAAGTTGCGGATATACTGTTTGACAATGGGGCCCCTGTGGACGGTAGGGTAGGGGGGGGAAGAACGCCCATGTACGAGCACATCGTTAAAGGGAGGTTTGGTGTGGTGGAGAGGCTCTTGGTGTGGGACGCGGACGTCAACATCAAGTGCACCCAAAACAGAACACCGGTTTTCGCAGCTGCGTCAGCTTCATACAGGGAGGGTGGGATACAGATGCTGGAGAAGATCGTCAACAGCGGGGGATGCTTACATGTCAAAGATTCATGCGGGGCTACACCCCTGCACTACGCCACAAGTGGCGCGGCCGTCGGGTATATCGTCTCGGCAGGTGTAGACGTGAATGCCATGGAAAACCGTTCTCAAAACACGGGGGGTGGTACGGCACTGCACAAGGCGTCAAGGAACCTGTGGGTTGAGAGTGTAAAAACACTGCTGGAGAAGGAGGCAGATGAGACCATTCGGGACCACGACGGAAAAACGCCGCTCGAAGTTGTGGGGGAAATTGTGAAGGTCAATGCACCGGCTAAGCGTGTCAGAACTGAGCGTATCAAAGTCTTGCTGAAGAATAAGCAGAAGCGTGCACAGAAACGGGCCAGGCCCAATCCCGGATGTTGTTGTGGAATCAATCCGCCTTGCGCCGGCGCATCGGCAGGGCACTAGCTGGCGTTCTTGGCGCGGGGGTCGGAGTTGGCTCTGGGGTTGTGGGAAGGGCGCGCGGCACCATCCAACCACGGAAAGAATGAATGGGCGCGGATGAGATTCGTTGTAAAAGGAGTGGGCGTGTGATTGATACTATCAGGATGATCGTTTCATTTGACGGGTGAGTGAGACATTAAGCTACACGATATTCACGTTTCGAGTGCGAACTTAGACCTGTTTTTGAGCCGAAGGAATGTTTTTAATTTGATGGCGTCAACAAGCGTGCCAGGCAAGCCCGCCGGGATGACTGATTGAGCGTTTCCCAAGATGGTTGTTGTGCGAAACTGAATAACCCTCGCTTCTCCAACCGCGACGAAAAAAAACAGACTACTCCCCATCAACCTCTGAAAACATTAAAGCGTCTTCGACCTCGACGAAAGTCTTGACTGGACGCCCCCCCCCCCTGTCATCATGGTTGTTTCGGTGAGAATCCGTCAAGAAATCAGTCAGCAAATCCACACGATACCGCTCGTGCTCTTACACTCATCGTACAGCTTGCCGCAAAAGAGCCATCGTGGTTGGTCCGAAAAATTCCTTTGTTCGTGCAGAACGACAATTCGTGCACAACCCGATAGCTCTATTGTACTCACACTCTTCTACTAGCGGACCTGCAACACACGAACGTTTGCCAACCTCACCGACTTTCTCGAACAAATTACAAAAAGCCAATGATCTTTTTGAACACCTCATCCGGCGCGCCGGACAAGAGAAACTCTTTTCCTTCCTCTCCCAAACACTTCTGGGCCAGCCGACTGGATCGGCGAAGCTTTTCCGGCCGAGCTCCCGCGCCTCCGCCGTCACCACCAGCTACCCCCGCGTTACGGCGCTTGCGAAGAATGGCGATCCACCCACAGTGACGACGATCCGAACCCCGCTCCCGCCGACGGTCCGAAGCCTGCTGCAGAAGAAGCCGGATGCCCCTATGGGGCCCGTCGAGGAGGTCTACGGCAGTCCGGCCCCCCGGCGTACACGCTCTTTCATCCGCCCCTGCTTGCAGCAGCAGCTCCACCGCCTCCTCTATCCCCATCCTCGCAGCATGGTGGAGATGCGTTTCCCCCTCCGGCGAGCGGTGGTTGACGTCAGCACCCAAGTCCAACATGTCCTGGAACGACATGAAACTCGAGCCACCAACGGCCAACGCGCCTGTCATCGCCTTGTCTATCCTGTCTTGGGCATTCTGACACATAGCGAGCTGACCCAGAAGATTGTTTTCAGTCTCGCGAAAATTAGCCATCATTCGACGACAGGTGTTCCCAAGGCGGTTATAACTGACACACTCCGCTTGCATAGCCTGCACGATGTGGAGCTGTCGCGGAGAGGTCATCCGGCTCGCATGTGCGGATATTTGATCCGCGTATAGATGCAGAGCCTGACAGCCGTCGAAACACGTCTGTCTCATCTGCTGTATGGTGGACAGGGCAGTCTGGACGCCTGTAAGCTGATATCTCGAAGGAACCACCTTAGGGAGAGTGTCCATCGTGCCCCGTGGGGGTGGGCAATTTTGGGGAACGCAGATTTTTAATTTTTACATGTGTGGCGGATCTCTGCTGTGGAAGCAAAGCGAGAGCTGACGGTTCACAGGGACCAACATAGGTAGAGCCTTTATTGTGCCATGGCTCCGAACGTGCAACTACATGGCGACAACGAAACAGCAAGCAGGCCCGCTGCTGTGGAAGCGAGGCGAGAGAGCGAGCACGTGCGAGATTAAAAATGCACATACACACACCTTCCTTTCCCCGAGAACCACGGAGCTCCAAGCCCAAAGATCGGTAGGGCTAGCTACCGGATGCTGGCTGTCGCTGCTCGTGGGGATCTTTTTCGAAGTGTGTGAGAGAAGAGAAAGCGCGCTGTGCTGTACCGGCCAAAAAGGCAAAGCGGGGGGGGGGTTCGTGACTGATGCGAGCATACCCATCGTGCGGCTCAACTGTCCAACATTCACGTCGCGAGCGCAGGGGGCGCCATCACGCCACGGGAAGCTAGCGCCGGAAGCGGCAGTTGCAGCGGCAGCTGCAGCGGAAGAGGCAGCGGCAGCGGCGGCAATAGCAGCTGCGTCAACGCGGGGCGTTCATGGAGCTTTGTGATGTCAACGTGCACTATGATCGGAAATCTTTAGATCTAGAATTCTGCTTGCCGAGAATTCGCGAATACACGCCGATCTTCAAAACTTAAACGCAGCTCCCCCATCATCACCACAATTCAACCCAACACTCCAACATGGACGGCATTGTAGAGCAGATTGTGAACATGGGGCATGGACTGGTGTCCGTCATCGTCAACTGCTTCCAGTTCTCGTCGATGGCTGGCAACAACCGCGAGCGCTGGATTCCTACACGGTTTGGATCCAGGGTCGTCGAAGTCTGAGCGTTGTGGGACTGACGCAGCAGCCCGTTCACTTTGCAGGGTGCATGACGTGTGGTGCAGTTGCCGTAGGCCTAGGGATCCCCGGTGACGTTATGACTCGCATGTCTCGTCGGCCCGAGGACCCTAGGTCGATGCTCCTGATGGGAATTATACGTGAGACTGAAAACAGTGGTCAATGGAGTAGGGCACTAAATCGCCCTGCGCCCTTGAGTAGTCCGTACAGGAGCATTTTTTAAAACACCATTTTTTTCAAAATCTGACTCTTTCACTTCTGTCTGTCGTTCAAATCAAAGATCCACCGCCACACCCACGTCCCGATCCACTCGTTTTCATCCCCCCCCGCAAGCGCACCCCCTGCCATAGGTACGCGACATCTACAGCGAGGAAGCACGTGCCACCCAAGAGCCCTAAATCGGAAGCATGGGTCGTATGAGGAAGGTGTGTTTCAAAATATTTCGTGTGTGCGCAGACTTTATCCCGCCTCTGACTCTCTTCTTACTGCCCGTGTTTGACATTTACCTTCCCGACCCTTGGTTGACCGCGCGCGTTGATTACCTCCAGCCCAACCACGGGAGGGATGCATGGCGCAAGGCCGTGTGGGCGAAGAGGGGTGCATGGCGCAGGGCCAGCATCTCAGAGAGGAGGAGGGCCAAGAAGTTTGAGAAGGCAAGAGCGGCTTTGAAGTAAACATGTCAGACACAAACAGACTTCGAATGAGTGCAAGTTTCAAGTTTTGGCGCCTGATTCGGATTGCCCCTCTTATCGTGTAAAT
This sequence comes from Undaria pinnatifida, assembly GCA_012845835.1. Taxonomy (NCBI): domain Eukaryota; class Phaeophyceae; order Laminariales; family Alariaceae; genus Undaria; species Undaria pinnatifida. Next base: position 11,743,553 of record JABAKD010000028.1, read on the forward strand.
ATTTTTGTATTTTTTGGCGAAACACAGGTGCTTGTCGCGATCGAACGAGGAAAATGGAGAGAGGCGAGCTCGGTGTTAGAGAGGGTTGGTTTGAGCAAGAAGAAACTGGAGGAGATGCTTGAATTGGCTACGGAAATGGGCGGCGACTTATTCGATTGAGTGGTGGTGTTTATCGGATGACTGAATGGCAGGAGTCACACGAATCGATGAGCGTTTTGGCGTCGGCGACTGGTGTTACCTTTCCCTCTCCATTGATTTTGAGTCCGGTGCTGCGAGCACCCATGCGAGATGCGAGCACCCAAGCGGATGGTCAAGCAGTTCGCGAAAAATGTTTTCGGCGGGAAATCGTTCAGCAATTCGTAGGCAGGTCGCAGCCTGAGATGAGTCGATCCCGAAACGTTTTTGGCGCGGGTGCGTTCAATTCCCCCCGAAAAACAAACCATGGACCTCATCGAAAGCATGGAAGCTTCTACTATCCGCGTTGACACAGACACGCGCAATGGCAGCGTACTGAATCTTATCACGATGGTCCTGGGATGCGACTCTAGTTCTGCAAACACCACCTTTCGACGACTGCTTCAAGACAACCCGAAGTTAAGAGGGACTTCCAGACCCGTGTCTGATCCCCCAACATCTCCGATTCAAATACTTGACGTTTTTGGCGGGAAAATTGGAAAACGCTCAATTATTCACATGGCGAGGGTTGAGCGAAGGATGTCCAACGATTTGGCAGGAAAATTGAAAAAATTGCGTAGCGATTGACAAGGGCAGTAAAGGCATTTCGTATACAGGCCGCAGCCCGAGATGAGTCGATCCCCAAAAAACGTTTTTGGCGCGAAATCGTTCGCAATTCGTAGGCAGGTCGCAACCCGAAATGCTGAGTGGATCGAGAAACATTTTGGCGGGAAATCGTTAAACATTTGGTATACAGGCCGCAGCCCGAGATGAGTCGATCCCTAAATGTTTTTGGCGCGAAATCGTTAGCAATTGGTAGGCAGGTCGCAACCCGAAATGGTGAGTGGATCTTCGGCGGCAAGAGGATCCGACGGGTAAATTCCTTAACAACAGTGTCACGCAACCTCCCCGCTGCGTCAATCGCCCCCTCCACTCCATCACAATCCACCTCCTCCTCATTCTTCTACTTCAAGACCGCAGCGATGGCTCCCAACTCGGCACCGACTAAATCTAGGAAAAGAGATCTTCCAAAGTCTGGCGATGAAGGCAATAAGAAAAAGGCCCGTAGCTTCACGGAGGGCCTCACAATATCTGTCTCAAAGCAAGTCGGGAAACCCGAACTCACGTTTCCCGCGTTTTGCGACTACGAGCAAAACTCACCGTATGTAAACACAAACGTCTATTTTTCACCAAACAAGCCTCGTAGATTCTTTGTGTGACGTAGTGCTTGCATTTTTTTTAAAAACAGTCATTCGGGAGTTGTATCGGACCCAGGCTTTTCTTTCGGAGGCCATATCTATTCCGATGATAACCCCCCCACACCCATTTTTAGTTTGATGTGCGACACCCCTCGTCTCGTGGCCACACACCACACAACCACACCGTCGCGCGCATACATACAGGTCATCACGGATACGTTTGTGAAGCCCGGGCTCCGCATTTTCTCCAACTGGACATGCCTCGCGCTAGGCAGGTAAGAAATACTTGTATCATCTTGCCTTGCATCGACCGCGATCGATCGTTGTTGACTATTATGTATACTCGCATACATATGTATTATATATAGTAATAATTTAACCTGCCTGACTTTCTCTTGCAAATCGAGAAAAACAAATATGACGCAGATGCGTCTGGACCAGGAACGGGTCGACAAGGAAGGAGTTGATTGAAGAGGTGAAGCAGGTGCTAGTTTCGTTCGTGGAGGACGGCCTTGAACACCCGCCACTCGTGACCGTTGCGTCGATGGGGAGGGTGGGATTGGCGACGACCCTATTAAAGAAGATGGGTGCCGACAAGGACCACCAAGACTCGTCTGGCCGCACGCCCCTGATGGCGGCAGCAAACAACGGCCATCTTCCTGTCGTAACGATGCTTCTGGTCGCTCGTGCTAAAGTCAACGCGTCCGACATGAAGGGATACACTGCTCTCCACGGGTCTGCATACGAGGGGCATTGTGAGATCGTGGATGCTCTTTTGGAAACCGGCGGGGCAGAAACGAATGCTCGCACTCGCCGCGGCAAAACCCCCCTCAGGATCGCCGCCGCCAATGGTCACCTGCCCGTCGTGAAGAGTCTTTTGGACGCCGGCGCCGACGTCACAATCGCGGACTCTGAGGGGTCGACGGCCCTCCACGGAGCTTCCTCTGGAGGGTATGAAGCGATCGTGGATGCTCTCTTGGGCAGGGGGGCGGGATACGATGAGCGCAACGGCATGGGCGCAACCCCGCTCTGGGTAGCAGCCGACAACGGTCGTCTGGCGGTTGTGGAGAGGCTTTTGGCCGCTCGTGCCGACGCCACCATCCCCGACTACATCGCATCGACTCCTCTTCATGAAGCTGCACACGGAGGGTACGTCAAAATAGTGGAAGCTCTGCTGACGGCCAACGTAGAAAAGGATGCGGCCGACCACACTGGCGCAACCCCGCTCTTTCTTGCAGCCCACGCGGGTCGTCTGGAGGTGGTGGAGAGGCTTTTGGCCGCTCGCGCCGACGTCACAATCTCCAACGGCTCGAGGTCTACCCCCCTTCATGAAGCTGCACACGGAGGGCACACGAGAATCGTTGACATTCTATTGGACGCCAAGGCAGAAAAAGATGCGAGCAACCACCTTGGCTCAACCCCGCTCTGGATTGCAGCCGTTCGTGGCTACATAGACGTCGTGAAGACTCTTTTGGCCGCCGATGCCGGTGTCGACACCGTGCATCACGAAGGATCGACTGCCTTAAACGCCTGCGCCTATCGCGGCCTAGACAGCATGATCCGCGTTCTTTTGGGCGGGGGGGCGGACAGGAATGTCATAAACGACGAGGGACTAACGCCACTGATGACTGCAGCTAAAAGAGGGAGAGTTGCCGCGGTGGGAATCTTGTTGGATGCGGGTGCCGACGTCAACATCCGCTCACCATGCGTGGGCTTCACAGCACTGCACCACGTTTGTGAAGCAAGCCATGCCAACACCGAGGAGGTGGTGACCCTCTTGCTGAGGGCCGGGGCGGACGAAACAGCTCTGGACTCTTGGGGTCGCGAGGCCGAGTCGTACCTCGGCGACCCCAACCCCCCCACGGCCCAGCTTGTAGAAAACGAGGTGGAGAGCGTGCGCCTGCTGCTGGCTCGGGCGCCTGCCGACCGGGCGTGGCGTCGCCGGGGGTGGCTCGTCATGCTCCGATCGCGCGCCTTTAACGTGGATGACTCCGGATCGCGCGTGGCGAACGGATCGCGCGTGGCGAAGAAGCATCGGAAACAAGACGTATCGGATTTAGGAGAGGTGGTAGACACGCTTTTTCGTGAAGCGGTGGAAGGAGTGTTTCGCAACGTTGTCAGCTTTATGTGAAGGATAAACATAGGTAAATTTGAATAAATGAATTTGAATAAAATTTAATACACTGATTCTAAGTGTTATGTTTTATGACGAGGTTTCGACATTTTTTTTCTCGCTCTAAGCGCCATCGTCGCGCCCCGGCACCATGTGCGTGCGCGGCGGCGCTCCGGTCGGACACGTGGCTCGACGCTCCATCACACGCAACCAGCGCCGTCGAACTATCCGGAAGCGCTATTGGGAACGCGCCATTATATCTGAACGTTTTGCACATGTCTCGGAAAAAAAACACTCCCTTAAAAAAAAAATCCAGTGCGAAGATCCCTTCTACATCCCTAGATAGACAACAGGAAAGCCACTCGGACTGCTTCGACCCTTCCTCAGCTAGGTAATTCAACACCAGCATTCTCGCGACCGCCATTCGGACGAAGTATGGCACAACGTGGTAGACTAGTCTACCCTGCCGCCGACACTCTGGAAAAATAACACGCGACTGGCGCCCATCTCTCCTCTCTGTCTGACGCTAAGCAGATTGACCTGAGAGCGGTTTGGATTCGGCCGAAGTTGAAGCGTTTCAGTTCGAAAGAATCGAAGAAAATGTAATCATGAAGCACGTGATTATCCTCTTACAAATCTCACATACTCGCGGCGGAGACATTCAAGAAACCTGAACTTTTTCGTCTCTTCAGAGAAGAACTGCTTGGTTTCATTTTTACTGTTGAACCAGTGTATTCCGCCCCGTCTCGACCGGATCATGCAACCATAGGTCATCCCGTTGACACCCGTGAGTACGCGTAGCCCGTCGATGTGATTTGTTCCATCAGCGCATTCCCTCTCTTTAGCCACAAGAAACCTCCACAACGAGCTACTCTTCTTTTTCGCAGGTTCAAGGTCTGCAAAATGTACCGCACCGGTGGCACCAGGAGGAGCCGCATCATCATCAATCGATGGAAAGCAAATCCAAAGCACCACCAGCATCAGGCGCAGGCGAGGGCGCAGGCGCAGGAGTAGCAGCAGCGGCACCACCAGCAGCAGCAGCAGCAGCAGCAGCAGCAGGCGCAGGCGAGGGCGCAGGCGCAGGAGTAGCAGCAGCGGCACCAGCAGCAGCAGCAGCAGCAGCAGCAGGCGCAGGCGCAGGCGCAGGCGCGGGAGTAGCACCGGCACCAGCAGCGGCAGCAGCAGAAGCAGGCGCGGCAATAGCAGCAGCATCATCAGCGGCAGGCGCAGGAGTAGCAGCAGCGGCACCAGCAGGAGCAGCAGTACCGGAGGCCGACTCGGAACCAGCCTTTTCGCCGACACCTACGGGGACAAAACGAAAGAGGGTCGACCGGCTGTGACCTAAACGAGTAAATTAATAACTGAACGAACGCTGCAACAACGAACCCGCGGCGCAAACAGGCGGCTCGTTCTACTCCAAGTAACGAAACTGACTACGGGTGCAAAATTGCTACTTACCGGTGCCAGCGGGGGTCGTCGAGTCCTTCTCCTCAGCCGCCGGCTTCGCCTTCCATAGGTCGAAAAAGCTGAAAGGGTCTGCTTCGAGTGTGGGCAACTTCTTGAGAATATCGGAATAACCCCTCTCTAGGCTCTCCTTTAACATGTTACGGGTGATGTTCCCGTACGAAGCTGTCATATACTCGACATATGCAGATCTGTATGGCCCAACGTTCCTGACAAACCAAGTAGCATGCTCCTTGCAGTCGAACACGAGATCATCCCCGCCCCCATCTTCTGATTGAAAACCAGGTACCAAATCAGCCATCAAATCGGAAGCGTGCGGTAGTTTGCAAAGGTCTCCGAAACGTTTTTGCATAAACGTCGTCAAATGTGTCTCGCGCACGCCGTAGATGTCGAACGCACTTCTGATACATCCTGGGAGATTATTTTGCCTGACACGACCTGCGTGATACGGCGGAGTGGAGTGCGAGACAGTCGGACGAAGTTTACCGGGAATATTTTATCTCGGTCGATGCACGGCACTCGAACAGCGAACCTCAGCAAAACGGCATAGATGCACGCCCAAGGGCCCCAGGATGGGAGGGCTTGTGTGACAATCCCGCGAGGAACCTTGTAGGACTGCCCTTAACACGCGTACTTAAACCCTGCCAACTGATCCGCGCTGCGTTATCGTCTCTCGATGACAAGACAGAATTCCCGCAGAAAAGTCCACCGGCATGCATGCACTGCCAACCCTGTTCCCGACAAGCTGAGGCTGAAGATGCTCGTGTACTCACGTTCCGCCTCCAGCGTCTTCATTCGATCGCTGGCCTTGGCAGCCATCTCGGCGACCGTCGGCTTCCATGCATCTAGATTATCAGATATGAAATCATGACGCGACGTTTTAAATCCGATGCGTGCGAATGTTATTTAAACGGTATCAATGGGTGGGCTTGGAGGGGGGGGGTGAAGGATTCAAGACGCAAACCAAACACAGCGACTGTGCATGCTGGGCCTCAACGACAGACACTCATCTGTATATTTACCAACCGACTTTTACAATCAAACACACCTGGCGCCGGTTGATCTTTGTCATCCGAACCGTCGCCGTCATCACTTGGATCGCCTGGGATGTGGCCCTTCTCATCGGAGGGGTTGGCGCCTGTGCCAGAACCTACTGTCTGGAATGCTCCGCCTCAACGACAGACACTCATCTCTATTTCTACCTACCGACTTTTACAATCAAACACACCTGGCTCCGAATCCTCTTCGCCATCGTCCGATCCGCCATCGAACATGTGCGGGACAACCAGGACAGCGGAATTCCCACCGTCAGATGTGAACGCCATTACTCAACGTTTTTCATGTTACCGTGTCCTCTCAACTACAGCACTCCTCTCGCCGATTTTCCTCCAACCACAGCAGAACCTACTGTCTGGAATGCTCCGCCTCAACGACAGACACTCATCTTTATTTCTACCTACCGACTTTTACAATAAAACACACCTGGCGCCGGTTGATCTTTGTCATCCGCACCGCCGCCATCGTCATCCGAACTGCCGCCATAGTCACCGGAGGGGTCGCCGTCTGTGCATCGAACATGTGCGGGACAAACAGGACAGCGGAATTCCCACCGTCAGATGTGAACGCCATTGCTCAACGTTTTTCATGTTACCGTGTCCTCTCAACTACAGCACTCCTCTCGCCGATTTTCCTCTAACCACAGCAGAACCTACTGTCTGGAATACTCCGCCTCAACGACAGACACTCATCTTTATTTCTACCTACCGACTTTTACAATAAAACACACCTGGCGCCGGTTGATCTTTGCCATCCGCACCGCCGCCATCGTCATCCGAACTGCCGCCATCGTCATCGGAGGGGTTGGCGCCTGTGCATCGAACATGTGCGGGACAAACAGGACAGCGGAATTCCCACCGTCAGATGTGAACGCCATTACTCAAGGTTTTTCATGTTACCGTGTCCTCTCAACTACAGCACTCCTCTCGCCGATTTTCCTCCAACCACAGCAGTAGAACATACTGTCTGGAGTGCTCGGCCTGAACGACAGACACTCATCTTTATTTCTACCTACCGACTTTTACAATAAAACACACCTAGCTTCGAATCCTCTTCGCCATCGTCCGATCCGTCGTCCTCGCCACCAGAGGGGTTGTCGCCGCCTATTTATGCATCGAATATGTTGTTTTTCATCTGTGTTCCAGACTAAACTACTGAACTACGCGCCACGGACAATCCTTCGGCTACAGCAGTAACCCCCAACCCCAATCTATCCTCCCACCAACTTACGGTTGCTGGCTACAGTAGAACCTGCTGTCTGGAGTGCTGGCCGCACACATGCGCTGTCTGAAGTACTGCCAAAGTGTCAACAGGGGACACCAAATCAGGTTTGCGCTCTTCTTTGAATCCAAGCACACACAAAACGCACTGCGGTGCAGCACACCATTTTCACCTGTTCCACCGTCCCTAGCTTCGTTGCAAGGTGCCATCTCCCGGCGGCAAATAACCCAATCTCGGGCCACCCGCGTGGCTTTCATCTCAAGACGGGCGTGGTCTCGACGCAGCACGTTTAACTGTGTCTGTTCTGCCACTACTGCTGCCTTGAGTTCCATTATGAAGCGGGCTTTTGCAAAAATGTGCTTCTGAAGTACCTGCGCCGTTGCTGACAGATGCGCCATCTAGCGGTCAACAGCAAAGAACGGAGAAGCACAGAGGGTTTTGGGAATATCGGTCGAAAACAAGTAACGCCACTGCAGCTGCTGTGGTATCGTCTATTGGTCATAAATCATTAATGCGAACTCTCAATCTCTCGACTAGTTCGGCGTGCATATCAATCAGACGCCAGCGTCGACCACAAAAAAACAAAAAAAAACATCGAACACGCAAATTGTTTACAGCAGGCAACAAAAACAAATCTTTGACCATGTGTCGACCGAACTCTGAATACCTTGTGCGACAGGGCGGAAATCGTGGCAGTCCCCGTTTCCGCAGTCTCCAATTCCTCCGGAGACGCGTCTGGGCCAAACTGGTGCTGCGAAAGAAAAGCGCATGTTTTCAGGAAGGGATCATCATTTGGCAAACAAAAGAGCCCAGTGCCACACGTGTGGCATGGATGTAGGCCGACCGGCACACAGCTATTTGCTTGCTTGTGTGTCTGTGGGTGTTGCATTCGAGCTATGGTCGTGGAGATGCTATGCATTGGCTCCCAAGATGTCAAAGATCGCTCTTCAAGAATAAAACGGAACTCAAACTCACCGATTCGCCAGCTTCGGTCTCTCCGAACGCGAGAGGGTCACCATACTCCTCCTTCCCCCCCTCCTCCTCATGTCTTTTTCTTTTGCCGCTGCCTGTGCCTTTGCCTTTGCCTTTGCCGCTGCCGCTGCCGCTGCCTTTGCCGCTGCCTTCCCCGCGCCTGCCTCTCCCGCTGCCGCTGCCGCTGCCGCTGCTGCTGCCTCCACCTTCTGGCGATTTGTTTCTACCGCCGCCGCCCCCTCCGCCCATGCCCCTTCCGCCACCGCTCCCTCCGCCACCTCCGCCGCCGGCGGCGGCTTGCTTGTCTCCTCCCGATGTCACGACCATGCTCCCCCCGTTCTTCTCGTGGCTCTCGTCGGTCTGAAGCAATTTGGCGAAAGAGGGGGTGCACGCATGAGATATAGACAGGTACCGTGCGCGCACCAAAAAAATTTGAAAAAAAAAAAATCATTCTGAAATGCAGAGACTTGCCTGGGGAAAATCGGAAAGGAACGACGCGTTGTCTTCGGGTCCGAGCGCAGGAAGGTTAAAATGGTTGTGAGCATGTTGCCCACCCCGTCCCCCTTGTTGCACCCCGATTCGTGGGGACCACGAGCGCACCGAGCGGCCGCTTTTGTTTAGTTCCACACTTCGATAAATGATGTGGACCCAACCGGGGGCAGTGCTGGTGCTGGTCCCCACAAAAAGAGGCGGCGTCACCATCCCTTGATATAGCTGTATTTCGAAGCCGTTCCCGGTAGGCTCCCACACTGCAATGTTTATTGCATACTTTTCCGCAACGAAGGAGAGTCATGATAGATGACCCCGGTTGTCCAACACCTTCGTCTTGATCGCTTTGGTCAGCCAGGCTCGGTTGCGATCCTCTGCTCGTGGGTCGTCTTGGAGGTAGTCGCCGCTGGCATGGTTCTTGTCGAGCGTGCAGTCTGCATATTTCGCTCGGTTGTACTGCCCTTGTGAGAGCACCTCTGATCCTTCCTCGTCACCCAAGACATATGCAAGTAGTCCAGCAATGACCACATTCTTCATGTTGTCAGGGGTCGAAGGCAGATCCGATAGACGCAATTCTGGTCGCTTCTTCAGCGCTAGTGAAACAGCGCCGTAAATGCATCTCCCATCTCCCGGAACTGCGACAACCCTTGTCTTCGAATTTTTGCGTCCCCGGGTCGGAGCGACAGTCACACGCATGTCCCGGAGGACACCGATGAACGCTTTTTTCCCGAGACGAGAGGCGAGGGGGATCTCGTACAGATTTCTTTTTTGTACATGCAAGGTCACCACCACATCATCGTCCGCCGTTGTTGAAGACTCGTGAGCCATGCCTTGGTGCGGGTGGCGCTGAGGCCGCGGGAGGTGCGCTGGTGCTGGGCGCTTGGCTGCTGCTGAGTCCTGAAGGGTGCTGCTGCTGCTGCTGGAGGGTACTGGTGCTACTGCTGAATCATGGAGGGTCGGTTGTGGGCACTGCTGCTGGTGGTCTGGTGGTGCGCAGTGCGTATTTTTTTTTTCGTACCGGTCTGGAACACGCAGAGGAGAAAAGTCGCGGTGGCTTGCGTGTTTTTTTAATTAAAGCTGTACATTAGTCTATACATCATACATACATAGCTTTATACATAATAAGGTCCGAACTCTTACTACATACACGTAACGATTTTGACGAGGCATAGTTTCGAATTCTGGCCGAAAGGTTCGGAGAAGATATTATTTTCTGTTTAAATTAGTGTACATACGGGAAAAGTAAAGAGTATAAACGTAGACTTAATCAAGTGATTTTGTTCTACACTAATCTACACAGCGCGCGCGTATGTATGTATCCCCCTGAGGCTTCTACTCGCTTTTTTTTGTGTTTCGGAAATCTTCTCTCCAAGTGCTCCTTTGTTGTATTACAATGTTTTAAATGCTGGAGTCTGAACGCGGAGTGGGCTTGAGGGTGCTGTGTTTTGTGAGAAAGTCAACAATAAATAAACTTGACAGTTTCAGTCAAGCGGTATGAGCAGTTCGAAAAAAAACGGTGGTTGCAGGAAGTTCATTTGTGGCGTCGTCCTCGACCTTTTTTCTGTTGTTGATCGGGCGTCGCGTGGAGCTTATCCCGTACGCATTGATTCTAGACGTCCTATATGGACTATTGGCTTCGTTCGCGAGAGCTCAGTAGACAGAAGTTTAAACCTACGCGCGCCACGTGGTTTCTCGATTTTCCGTCCCACGCCCCCTCTTTTATGCATATTATTCTGTATGTAACTAACTACCCGCTTCAATATCCCGCAATACCAGGCGGACGTTGAGTCAGAAAATCGGCGTGTGACTCAGCCCACACCCCGTCGCGTTAGATATGAAGATCCGACGAATGAGAATTGGTGTTTTTAGAAAAGAACGTGTGTCTCAACGAACGATGCTGATTCCCTCTAACCCCTCCCCCCCCAGCACCACACATGGCAGTAAAACATTCCAGCGACGCGCATGTACGGCGAAACTACAGAAACGACATGACGTGCGCGTTAAAAAATCCTACGCCTCTTCATAAGCCGTTCCTCGCGTGCGGAAGGTGAAAGCGGTTGGAGTCGAGCTGGGATTCGGTCAGGTTGAGCATTAAACGGTAGAAGACGACGGAGGGGCGTGGTTGGCACAGGAGTGAGCACACGCGTGGGCGTAGCAGGGCGGAGCTCCAATTCGTCGTCCTCTACGTGGCGGTGCGCCAGCATCTCTTCGTCCGTGTCCGTGCCCGAGTCCGAGTCCGTGTTTTCACCGCCGCATCCTTGCGTCATCCACTCATTCGCATCGGGCGACGCGTCGGGCGAAGGCGCTGGAGCGGGCGAAGGCGCTGGAGCGGGCGAAGGCGTCGGAGCGGGCGAAGGCGTCGGAGCGGGCGAAGGCGTGGGAGCGGGCGAGGGCTTGGGAGCGGGCGAGGGCGAGGTCCGCGTCGAGGGTGGGGGGGGAGGAGGACCACAGAGGGTCGGGTATTTATCATTGTGTACGGTTTCATGACGAACGCTGCCATCTTCAACAAAGTAACGGGAACTGGCTAGTTGACACAGCATGTCCAGTGGGTTCATGGTGAAGGTTTAGCACAGTTGTTATGGAAGTCGGTGGGTGGCAAAAGGCGGGGCGGAGCCGTGTGTTTCGTGTATGATTTTTTGGGTACCCCCCGGGGGTAGTTGAAGTTACATGATACCTTGAAGCGGGACATTGAAGCGGGTGGTTACAGACAGCATTTTACGTGTGTGGTGTAGGCTGAGTCACACATGGATTTTCTGACTGACGTGGCGATACTGACGTTTCTTTGCATGATAGGGGGGGGGGCGGGGCGATGCAGTCAGCATTCCGCGCGCCATCGGCGGTTAGAGACGCAGGAGAAAGCGTAGAAGGGGTGGGCATTGAAGGCGTGTGCAATTCACGTACGTACGCATGAAAACATCCACGCATCTCTACCAAACCCCTCCCCATTGTTTTAAAAAATGCTCGGACACAACTTAAAGAAACGACATAACAAGCGAGGCCACGCCGCGTAACTGATGCCCAACCAGCCATGTAAACACCTTTCCGATGTCGGACTCGACTCCAGAGCTTGACAGATACTTGGGGCGCCGCTTGATTTCTCCGCCCCCTATCGCCCTCATATATGCCCGCCTCAGATAAATTTTAAACGGGAGGCACCTGACGTGGGAGACGAAAGCGCTGACGCCTTTCGTATGCGAGTACTCCTTACCAATCGCCGCGCATTTCCGCCGAAGCACCTCGCAGTATGATTCTACGTGCATGACGGTGGCAATATCGATGCTGATGTCACTTGGGGATATGTGTGGATTCCTTCGTAGAAATGACCGTACATCAAAATACTCGCTCACGTGTGCCGGAAACTTGGCTCCAAGCAGAAGGCGCTGGTAGAGCACCGAATACAGACAATCAGGCGTTCGAAACCTCTCCCCGAAAAAGGTTTCCATCCGCCCGATGTCTTTCACGAAACTATCGTCTGCGAAGTACTCGAAACTACTCGGATCTCCCCCCGAGAGTACGAGCTGCTCGACAAACACTGGGGAGGCGCAGTAGTCAAATGCGCTAAAAGGGTCGCAGCCAGCTATCTCGACTAAATAGCGGACCATCTAACCCGTCGTCGTGGGCATCATGGCGGCAAGCCTGAGGTAGCTTGCTTTCAACTCGAATGATACGTGGTTCCGCATCCGTTTCGAGAAGTGCGCATGTCGCCGCGAGCCGACGAGTTCCATAACCGCGTTTATATTACCTTCCATGATGGCATTCCTCAGGGCGTCTTCCTCGAACGGACGCCCACGTATCGCGGATTGCTCTTCCATCCATCGTTGCGACCGAGAAACCATCGGTAGGGTGGCTGGGTGGGGAGGGGTGGTGTGAGGATGTGAGGGTGTGAGGGTGTGAGGGGAGCGGGGCGGGATGGGGGCGGCGGTGGCGGGGAGGGGGGGGGGGGGGGAGCGGGGCGGGATAGTGGCGGCGGTGGCGGTGAGGGCGGGGGCAGGGGCGAATGACTCAGCACTTGAAGTGCGTGGTGTAGACTGAGTCACATGCAGATTTTCTGACTCAGCCCGGCGTGGCGATACTGACGTTTCTTTGCGGGACATTGAAGCGGGTAGTTGAAGTTACAGGATATTTTCGTACCCCCCCCCCTACATCTAGAACATGAATAAAGGCGTAGCCCCTTTTGCCCCGCCCACCACACACACCCGCACACCTCCCCTCTCCTCAAGACCACCACACATAATGTCCGCCATTTCGCACCTCGTTCTCTACGGCAGTATTGCGTCATGCGACGACAAGACGATCCGCGATATCTTGGCGGGTCATAGCTTGGATGAACACATTGTCCAGCGAAGTATGCGCCCTCGGCACCTGCGCCTATTGGCCTCCATGCGCAGAGCAAAACTCGCAGATTTCGGCCGGGTTGCTCGGTGCCCGTTCATGAATCCCGAGTGCGCCGTGGACTTCTGTTTCAGTGGGAAGAAGGCCAGGGCGCTGATCGAGCTGTCCGACGATGCCACCTACTTCCAGCTGTATTCGCAGCCGGAGTTCAAGGACGGTCGCGTTCCCATCGGTGACGACAGGGAGGGGGCAGAGTATTTCCGGACGAGTGATGTGGTTTTCGACGTGCTCAGCGCCAGGATCCGGTACGCCGGGGACGTTCTTCTCGACCACCTTGTCGACTGGTACAACAGCTGCGGGCTCCTCAACAGGTACATGCACGACAAAAAGGTAGATGACGCTTACAAGATGGCCACCTGCTACGAGGTCTACCAGCGGCAGAAATTCGACTCCGTGGAGGAGGGCGGCGTTGTGGAGACGTCGCCCTACGAGTTCATGGTCGCCTATGCCCGCTACACGAAGTACTTTCCCGTGGCCATGCGGCTGCACCGCTTTGCGGCGAAGCAGAAGCAGGCAGACGCGCATGTGGCGGACATGAAGGCAAAGGGGTGCACATCGGAACAGCTTGACTTTGTCGCGAGGGGGCAAGAGGCGGCCGAACAAGCGTCGCCGGTGGAGAGGAAGAAGGCGAAGAGGATTGCGAGGATGATGGCTACGAACACCTCCACCTCTGAACTGTGGAATGCTGTAGAACGTATTTGTAAGGAAGGCGTGGCTGAGCTTGTCATGTCGTTTCTGTAGTTTTGCCGTACATACGAAGTATGCGTCGGACAGGGGGGGGGGAGCGTTGAGTCTCGCATTCGTTTTTTTAAAACGCAAAATTTGATTTGGCGGATCTTCATATCTAAAGTGAATTGAAAGAACAAGCTCGATCGTCGTGAGCAAGACTTACCTCGAAATTATTACCAATAAGTAATGTCCTGGCTCCGGGCGCAGTAGGCAACGTCGTTCGTGGTGGCACCCGCCCGTTCCGCATGCCCGTACTTCTCGGGATGATATTTGACCATGTCCTGGATTGGAGAGAAATACATAGTTGTTCCACAACACGTTTCATCGATTTAATATATGTTCTTACCTTACTCTATCACAATAATCCAAAATGTCTTCAACGGTGTTGGTGCATACGCTTGGCCAAAAAACGGATACCCTGGCAAAACTCGTGATTCAGAACAGGGGTTACACTTATATTAACCTCTTGTTCAAGAACCCTTCAAGTAATGAGGCCACATATCGTATCGCCTACGGTAACACGAAGAATTCGACTAGATGGAAAGTGGGACCTGAACTGAACGTGGCTGGATCAAAGATCGGATACGCACGACAATATATCCTCACGCAAGGCTATTTGTACACCTTTTTCCTGGAGAGAAAGGAAAATGGTCAGTGGGTGGAACAGGCGTCTACGTCTTCCACAAAAAAGTATGTGAGTATTTCTACCTTGAAGATGGTCGTTTCGTCATCTACTTCTAACGCAGCTCTACTCACATGGATCAAGTATTCTAACGCCGATCACCAGGTTGACATTTACGACAAAAAACCCGAGAATGGGGTGAAACAGACACCCGTTAAGACATTGTCCCAAGGTGCTGTCAAGACTTCTGGTAGTACGGGCACGGTTACCGTGACCGGTCTCGGCACAAACAAGGTTTACCACGGGAGAATCATGCTAAAAGAACCTACCGGCAGTGGCACCGATTTTGTTGAGTTAGGTTCGTTTGAATTCGAGACTTCTGATAGGGCCAACTTGACAATCGACCCCACCAAGACGTTTGCTAGCAGGGTTACCATGAGCTGGGACAAAGGGGGAGTTGGTCGGAGCGAATCTGATAAAAAGGCTGATTTCATAATCTATTGTTATGTCCTTGATGATAAAAATAAGTGGAAATATCAGAGGGAGTTCAGTATGGGCTGGACGACAGAAGGTAAGAAGACATTCACACCGGAAGGACTCGCACCGGGGAAAAATTACCTTTTCAAATTGTATAGGAGAGGTGTAGACGGGAAAAGTGTGCACCAATCGTCACTTACTGTGAGGGCAAATACAACCGACATGACTCTCGGTAACCCTGAATCTACACGTGTTTTGGTCAAATGGGAACCTGTGTATGACAAGGCAGCCTATTATGTAAGATACACTCCGGCGGATGGTAAAGGTCCACTGAGAACACAATCAGCTTCAACTCGGACTCAATACAAAATCACAGACCTGACACCCAATACATCGTACACCGTAGAACTTCTCATCAAAGAAAACAGTAAGTACCACACGCTACAGACGGACAAATTCGTGACCGATAAGGCTTCCATACTAACACAAACAGGTGTCAAAAACAATGCGGTGAATCTGCAAGTTGAGGCATTCCACGGCGATCCCTGTTATTACTACGTGATGGACACCACGAAAAAGATTAAGACAAAGCCCTTCAGAATCGCAAAGATTGGTAAGACCAGCGTGATCCTTAACAACCTCGAAATCGGCAAGACATATAAACTCAACCTTTTCAGGGCGGAGGGTGGGATCTGGGTCTTACAGAAATGGGATAATAATACCACCGATCACATCACTGTACGGTCGAATGATTTCCTTGTTTCCACATCAGTGGCATCTACGGTCGAATGATTTCCTTGTTTCCACATCAGTGGCATCGGCATCGGCACTGGTCACATGGGATCAGACCCAGTCTAGCTCGGAGTACACCGTACAGATTTTCGACAAGGTGCCTTCTTCCAAAGTAGATGCCAAGTTTACATTTAGTGGTGATAAGGTCAAGACTGTCGACGGAGAACACACTGTTATTGTTTCGGGCTTGGTGAAGAAGACCAAATACTATGGTATTATCAGCGGAAACAAGAAAAACCAAGCCGGGGTAGAAACTTTGGTCAAGATGAAAGAGTTCGACTTCGTGACCTCCTCCCGTGCCTTATTTAGGGTTGGAAAATACTTCTCCTCTTACGCTAACTTCTCGTGGACACCTGATGATGTTCAAGAGGCCGATGGTGTGTCCGAATTCAGGATCAAGTATTATAACTATGGTGCCAGGAAGTGGACTACGATGGCATGGCAACCCCATACCAACAACACCGCTGTTATCAGTGGTCTCAGCCCCGGAGTGAGGTACTTGTTTGACCTCGAACGACTAGGTGTTGACGGATCTGCTACCAGAGAAGCAAGGAGTGTAATCACCATGAGGACCACGAAGCTCGAGGTGGATAGCGTCGCTTCTCGACAGATAGAAGCCAAGTGGGCACCCATTTACTCCAACGCTCAGTACCAATTGACATACACGCCATCCGGTGGAGAGCCTGTTCTTTTCGGAGGAGGCCCGTTCACAAAGACTTCGGCTTCTATCAATCAGTGGTTTGGCAGATGGGACAGACTACAAACTTAACCTCTACGTAATCGAGAACAGTAAACCCGTTGGTATAGCGACGGCTTCTCTGGGTACTGCTTCCAGTGTCGCCACCGGTAGTAAGACAAGCATGTATGGTTTGATCGCAGCAATCCTTGCAATTATTGCCGTCCTTGCATGCATGAAGATGAGAGGAAAGCGTTAATGTGTAGTTATTTTTTTTTTTTCAGAATATTTCTTTGCACGAATCACACGGCGTACGAAGGGCATTCTTTTTTAGCTGACGACCCTCTTCTACCCGAGCCTTAATTATCCTGAAAAATTTCAGGGCTTTTCACGGGTCGGGTCAAATCTCGCGGGTCGGGTCGGGTCGGGTCGGGTCAGCTGACCCGACCCGACCCGCGAGATTTTCGAGACGTCTTGACCCGACCCGACCCGACCCGCGAGATTTTGAAATCGTCCTGACCCGACCCGACCCGACCCGCGAGAATTCGGGTGACTCGCGAGATTCGAGTCGTCTGGCGGGTCACGTTAACTTGACTCGTGACATTTTTCACGGGTCAAAAGTTAAAAAGTCACGGGTCAAAGCATGTATACCTCGGTCGGTTGGTTGGTCCTTGGTCCCTCTTACTTTTCCCAGGATGTCGTGTTCTCTGCATTTTTTACCGGCATTGTTTGCAGCTAGCTGATGATTATGTCATGTGGCGTGCGCGCGAGAAATAGGAAAGAAACCGCAACCCACATGCATGGACATGCCCGTACCGTTAGACCACCGGGTCGACCCGACGAGCGACCCGACGAGCGAGCTAGTTATAAGTTACAAGAGAGCCAGTCTCCGGCCCCGACAAGCAGCCTAGCTGAGCCGCCTCCGGCAGCAAGCCCACAACTGGGGCGGTGGATCTGTCAGCAGGGGCTGCGATCCGCGAGGATGCGTTGTCTGCTGCTGGTGCTTGCTGCTGCCAGGGTGCTGCTGCTGCTATGCTGCTGCTGCTGCTGCTTGCTGCTGCTGCTGCTTCCTTCGACAACGGCTGCTCTTCTTGCCTTTTTACGTTTGTTCACATTTCGTACTGGTATGATAATTCTCGAGCTTACTACTACTACTGCTACAGCAGTAGCAGTAGTATACTACTGCTGTATCTATCTTCTATCTGTGCAGTCTCCAGTCCCGGCAAGCAGCGTAGCTGAGCCGCCTCCGGCAGCAAGCCCACAACTGGGGCGGTGGGTTTGTCAGCAGGGGCTGCGATCCGCGAGAATCCGGGGTCTGCTGCTGGTGCTTGCTGCTGGTGCTTGCTGCTGCTGCTGCTGCTGCTGCTGCTGCTTCGACGACGACTGCTCTTCCTTGCCTTTTTTCGTTTGGTCACATTTCGTACGGGTATGACCGTAATATTACTGCTGTTGTTACGGCTTCAGTAGGTACGGGATTCGCGTCACATTGCTGTATGCCTTGGTACGAGTAGCTAGGGGTACTGCCTGGTGATTGTTCTGCACGCTGTGATGACATATGATCGGAGCATCGGCACGAGGGAGGCAGGAAGCCGAAGTTTTTGTATTTTGTTGGCGGACCCGCGGGCCCGACCCGCGGGGCGTCTGCACGGCATCAACGTGGCTCTCAGCTGTAAGTTTGAAAAAGGCGGATCCGCCGGCTAGATCCGCGGGTTTGACCCGCGGGTCAGCCCAAAACAACTCACGGGTCATTATGGCTTGACCCGCGAAGTGACCCGTATCTCGCGGGTCATGACCCGACCCGACCCGCGAGATTTTGAAAACCTCTTGACCCGACCCGACCCGACCCGCGATATTTTGAAGCCTTTTGACCCGACCCGACCCGACCCGCGAGATTTTGAAAACCTCTTGACCCGACCCGACCCGACCCGTGAGATTTTAAAACGTAATGACCCGACCCGAACCGACCCGCGAGATTTTGGAACCCCCTTGACCCGACCCGCGGGTCGGGTCATGACCCGTGAAAAGCCCTGAAAAATTTCACATTTTTGCACTTTCCTTTTCCCGCCCAAATGTGAACGGCGCCTATGAAACAATCACACGCGGGATCCCAGGATCCCAGGATCCCGGCGACTTCGGAGTGACTCGGACGGAAGTTTGGCGGACTGAGGGGACGGTAAAATTGTGCAGGCGATATGGTGCCAAGCGTGGGTGAAGCACGGCGGTTTCGACAATGGAGCGCGGTATTATTACGGAAGGGGAGGCTAGGGATAGAGGCGGATCCGATGTCTATGTGAGTCTGAGTGGTCTCTAGCCATTCATGCGGCAGGACCCTAAGTTTTGTGTGCATTGTACAGAGAGGAAGGTGCCAGGGACCCAGCCTACAAAGCACTGCTACCGACCTGATGATAGCAGCCTCCCGATCGGTACCGAGTTCGGTGGTTGAGCCTGAACAGCGGTAGTGTAAGCCTTGAAAGTGGCTTGTGAGAAGGAGTAGAAGGTCTCCGGTCGTGGATACGGTATTCGCTTTATGGATTATTGCTAACTCAGGGCAAGCAAAGGAGTACAGAGCAGAGGGAGGCGAGGAACCAGTCGCTCCCAGACGGGGACCCTGCAAGACGGACCATACTGCTAGTACCTATTGGGACTAACGCATTCCCAAAAGTGCAACTCCTATCAACCGTAACAATGTAACCGCAACATCCCCCCATTAGTATGAACAGCTGTTTGTCAGCTGCAACATACTAATTAACGGTAGCAGGGATAGTGACAACCGCGAGGTGACACACTTCCTTTGGCGAAAACTACCGGTGATGTCTTTGAGTAGGTCGAACGGCCAACCGAAAATTACAAGAGGCAAATAGTGGCAAAACTCAAATAAAATCCACTGCTCTTCATAATTCTCACTGCGCGTTGGCGCGCGGCCCGACATCGACTTGCGCGAAGGTAAAACCGGCTTCCGGGAAAAACCCTTCGCTCCCCATCCCGAGAGCCCCAGAATTTAGACAACAACCGAAAACATCAAGTGACACTCGGACGTGAAATACTCTAAAAAAAAACCGTCCCTCGCTTGGTGTTCCCACTGTAGTTGCTGCCCGGCTCTCAACACCTACAGCGCGGGAAAAACCTGGCCATCCAGGAAAAAACCCATAGCGCAAAGCCCTACAACACCAAACTCACACAAACGCCACGGCACACCGCACGAACCTACTTGGGTGCTACCGAGCGCAGGGCCACCCTTCGACTACCAATCAGACCAGAACATCTAATCAGCCCGTCTCCAAACATTCAAACTTTAACTGGCTGTCCACTGGGGGCACGCTCGAAAATCGACAACACCATAACTTCCCCCCTAGCATAATGCGATGACAAGAGCCATATGCTATAGCAATACTGTGACTGTATAGCCAAGGGTACAGAGCCGCAAAACTTTTTACCGAAATAATGACCTCGAGGATAGGCTAACAAACCGAAAACACAGGGGCCATAAGAGGGAAATTCTCGATAAAAACCCTCCCCCCTGCCTTTTCACTGCGTATTTGATCGCCTGACCACCATTCAATGGCTCAAAGTCCGTATGTGAACGAATTTGACGTGCATGAAAGCAGCACGAAACTCCACGGAACTGACTCGTCTACTCCTCTCTGAGTCTGCCCACGTACAATACAATTTTCCATCAAAATGCAACGTCGGTAACTCCGCAACATATCGCAAAAGGAACAAAAGCACGACGGGCAAAGAATTATTAATCTTCGGCAAAAGCGGAACTCCGATGCGAGGCATCAAAGCACAAAAATAAGAAGAATCTGACACAATAAACCTCAAACAAAGTAAACGGCATACAATATAATCCACGAAAACGCAATGTCGGTAGCTCAACAACATACCGCAAAAAGAAGAAAAGCATGACGGGCAAAGAGATCCTAAACCTTTGGCAAAAGCAGAACTCCGATGCCAGGTATCAAAGCACAAAAAGGTAGAATGTGACATAAACCGAAAACAAAATAAACGGCTGGAGGTCGAGGATAAGCATGAAGCCCTCCCCAAACAACCACTTGATAGTCTATTTAAATTCAACTCATACCCAAATAGTAAACACGACCCCGTCACTTCTCAAGAGACTATACCAACAGCCTATCCGAATCTTAAAGCAGTGCCGATCCTAGAAACAGGGCATACCCCCCATGAGCTGTGAAATAAAATCAACGCAGATGCCCAGGGAAAACCCATACAACGAGCAAGAGCCCGATAAAATCCCATTGGTAACTCCGAAACGAAGCCATTACAATCGCAGAAAGATTGTAACAACACAGTTGAGCCTCCAAAGTAAGTCAAACAAGGCAAAAAGCAAAACGAAACGACACGGCCAACAACGACCAACACAAAAACAAAACATAGCAGCCAACACGGCTATCAAACATAAAAAAACAAAGCAAAACGAAGTAACACAGCCAACAGTAACCAACACCAGAAAAAGGAAGAATTTAGACTGGCAAACCAAGACCGGCATATGGCCTGAAATCGAAGGACTACAACGGCACGTAGTATGCAGCCTCCTGACGAACAAACACCTGTTCGCATGTCAAAATCAAGCCCTATCCAACCACTGATTACAAACTCGTCACTGTTCAAAAGACTTCATACCGACAGTAGCTCGCACCCTTCATAAAATAGTGTCAAGAGAAAAAAATAAAAACAAGGAATTCAACCCGAACACTCGCACCCAACCCAAGTACAACAGCGTTCACAACGTCGTCGCACTATTGTAAAATAACACACATCTTGCTGCCCCATACTGTTTTACACCCGGCCGACCGGTGCCCGGGTGATTCCCGTCTTGACCCACAACAAAACGGCATTCCCCCCGACCCCACTTTATCCAAAACGAAAAGCTAGGCCCAACGGACAGCTAACTACAGTCCCGCAGGAGGAAAATTGGCCACCGGGTCAAAACCCCCTGTATGTCTTGTATCATCCAAACCATGGTGATTGCAACAATGGCCCCATTCAAACGATTACCATGGCCAGAACCTAAAATGCCAAGTAGCGCCCTACTCACCCATGCCCCTCAAAGTAGCGTGGGGTGGTGGCCTGACAAATTATTCCTCGCATGACTCAAACATGGTACGAATAATGCTCACACCCTTTACTCATCACCCAACGGCAGGTTCAACAAAAACTTACGGTGAGATTAAAAGGGGTCGCCGCGAGGGATTTCGTCAAAATATCCGCGTGCTGCTCTTCCGAAACTACAAAATTGAATATCATTTTTCTTCGCACGAAGTAGCTCTCGGACGAAATGGAACCGCACATCTATGTGTTTGCTCCGGCGGCCTGACCACTTACTATGACCAAACACGTGAACATACGTCTCGCACACCAGAGTAATTTTCTAGATACAGATACCCACACATAACATTCACCCCGCTATCGCAACAAAGCATCGTAATATTTTTTTGACCGAACTACTCCACTCCAAATCGAACATCTGCCACCAACCGGATGTACCATGAAAGAACAAAAACGAAAAGAGAAACAAACGAAGGTCGCATAGCAAGGCAGCAACCGCGGCAAAAAGCAACAGCAGAACAGCAGCGGAAAGCAACACAAGAAATGAGTGAACGAGCTAACTGAGGAATATGGCGCAGTATGCGAGTCTTTGTACAAACAAAGGAGCGCAAAAGTATGTGCGCAGTCATGCTATCCTGAGAAGGACATGCGAACCAAAACCACCAGCAGTAGAGACAGGCGGAGGCGGTCAGACAGCAACAATAGCAGAAAACAGCAGCAGTAGAGACAGGCGGAGGCGGTCAGACAGCAACAATAGCAGAAAACAGCGGCCTAGCAGCAGAATACATTGTTTGAGAGATGAGTGCAAACGGGAGGGAGTTGACAAATACAGCGGAACATGCGAGCTTTTCAATATATACGAAGAAACGAAACTATTCGTGCGCACATGACATTCGGTTCAATAAAAAAAAACAAGATACATCATCAAGCGGCTCTAGTATCCGTGTCGTTGCCTCATCCTAAAGAGAGCCAACTATGTGGTTACTGCTTGCTGTGTCTGACGACAGCGATGTCCCCACCGCAATCATCGCCACTTTGGGCCTCTCCTGCTGTAGGCAGTGCTCACGGGGCACCCCAAACAGTGGAGAACAAGCAACGCAGGCAACAACGCGCGGCAACAGCAACGGCAGCGACAGCAGAGACACACGTGCGGACAAAAGGCCTGGGAGTTTCCGCAGCCAGTACACCCGTGGCGCGCACTCAAACCACTATCCCGCATCCCTTCGGACTTATGCTTTTGCTTCTCTTTCATCATTTTTGAGCTGGCTGCCGGAAAGTCTAGGGCAGGGGCCTAACCGGGTGTACTGCTGTTTAACTTCCACCTGTGCCATCCGACAACGACAGAGAGGGCAATGGGAACTGGAGGGAGCCATGGTGAGAGCAACGATACAGACACACTCCAGGGTAGCGTGCTCCCCTGGGTGTGTCGTGGACCCAAAAGATCAGCGGATACCAGTCGAAATAGTTAGTCTACAGCAGCAATACTTCTGCGTTGTAATATGGGATCCACTCGCGAAAAAGGTCGACACAATGTTCAAGTGAACAAAAAAAAACAACAAAACAAAACAAAAACACAAAAAAGGACGAGAAAATAGCATCTTGAAAGCGACGCGATTGGGTATCGACGCGGGACGCGTGCAAAGGCGGCACCGTGTCCACCTAACTGCTGCTGGACAGGCTGGGCTCCCAGGAGCGCGCGCTAAAAGTCGCGCTCACGCGCTCCGAAAAAGAGGAACAAAATGAGTGATGATGCCATGCGCTCGGAGCACAAAAAATATATAGCAGCAGAGGGGCACAAGAGGAGCAGCCGCAGAAAAAGCAGCACACAGAACCACGACGAGAAACCCGAAACCAGAGGGAAATACACAGGGTGATCACCCGCGAGGGCAAGCGCGTATCCCGGATGGACACATGTGAATGCAGACAAGGTGACAAAATAATTCAGAAACAGCGTGGTGCTTGTTTTTTGTGCGCTATACAAAACGACGAGAACGATGGGCTCGAGCAAACAGTAGGTGGGCTGATGAGACAGCACGGAGAGAGAGGAGTGGTATACCAGGCGTATACCAAGCGAGTAACAGTTCGGTGCATTTTTGTTTTTGGGATTAAGGTCCCAAGCTACAGTAAACCCACCCACAGGGCAAAGCAAATAACTAAAAAACACAGCACGATACACAACCCACAGGCGCGCGGGAATCCAGACGTTTTTATTTATTTATTTTTGATGAGTGATCGAGCATCAAGCGCCGCGTCACTAGTAGGTAGGGTGGGAAGGAGAGGTTTTACTAGAGAGGCCCAACCCACACCAAAATAGCGCTCTGACACCACGGTGGTCGACAGGTCACTGCCAAATGTGAGACTAGTCCAGGGGGGAGAGGTCACGAGGATGATCCCAAACATGCACGAGGTTCAAACACTAGCACGCAGCTCGACTCGGGGTCTTCGGTCTTACGCACTTTTCACACTCTCATCATCGTTTCTGGCTGCCGCACGGGTGAGTCTGCTGCTGTGGAGCCGCAAGTGCGAGAGACACGACCCATCAATGGTCACTCAATCCGATCAACCTGGTAGTTCAACTGTCCAGTGGCAACCAGCTATCCACGCGGGTACAGGAACAGCTATTGTGGTGGCGGCAACGGGCAAAGGAAAAAAAATCGAACACACCCAAGCGCTCTGCCTTCCCCTGCAAGTGCGTATGACAAAGCGGATGGAAAAAAAACCAGAAGCGCCAACACGTGCCAGCGGGCAAAAAAAAACAGAAAGGCGCGAAAGAGCTTACAAGCCACGCGGCTACAGCATGGAAAGCGCAACTACGGTTCATCTACAGCACGGAGGTCTCGGATTGGACACCATATTACGGAAGGGGAGGCTAGGGATAGAGGCGGATCCGATGTCTATGTGAGTCTGAGTGGTCTCTAGCCATTCATGCGGCAGGACCCTAAGTTTTGTGTGCATTGTACAGAGAGGAAGGTGCCAGGGACCCAGCCTACAAAGCACTGCTACCGACCTGATGATAGCAGCCTCCCGATCGGTACCGAGTTCGGTGGTTGAGCCTGAACAGCGGTAGTGTAAGCCTTGAAAGTGGCTTGTGAGAAGGAGTAGAAGGTCTCCGGTCGTGGATACGGTATTCGCTTTGTGGATTATTGCTAACTCAGGGCAAGCAAAGGAGCACAGAGCAGAGGGAGGCGAGGAACCAGTCGCTCCCAGACGGGGACCCTGCAAGACGGACCATACTGCTAGTACCTATTGGGACTAACGCATTCCCAAAAGTGCAACTCCTATCAACCGTAACAATGTAACCGTAACAGTATCACACCTGTGGTTTTCTATTGTACGGAATCGTGGTTGGTGAACCCGCTCCCAGCATGGCTGTCGGAGAATGGAGGTCCACACGGAGAGGAGAAGCGAGACCAGGGCCCCTGTTGTCCTCGCACCGCCTCCACTGAAGGTGAGCAAACAACTTCCTCCCCCGGTCGTGCAATCGTGCAATCTCACAACAAATGGTTTTCGATATTCTTGGGGGTGGCTTTGTTTTGTGGGCAACATTTTGGGGACAGACGGTTATCATCCCCGGGGTTGGAAGGCATTGCCTTCCTGCACAGCCCCAGCGCGCTGAGGCACAATCGCATACCAAGAGGATTGAGAACCTTACAATAGCTTTGCTGCCGACGAGGATCTGATTGCCGGGGGGGGGGAGAAAAGCATCGGAAAGGCCTACCAGAAGGTGTGTCGTAAAAGCCCTGCTCCTTTTGTCCCGCACACTCGATCTCGTATGTACCTCTGTGTTATGTAGTAGATACGCGGAAAGCCCCCCGACTGCTGTGCAGGCCCGACACTCTACCGAGATAGTCCCTCTGTCTCACAGCGTCTGGCGAGATGACTACGGATCTTGTCGTTGTCAGTCGCGTTGGATTTTGCTTGTATCGTGTAATCGCGCGCTCTTCTTCTCTCTCACGCCTTTTTTTACCTTACTAGTGGTACTCCCGAAATATGCCAGTTGCCGGCCGGTATGGCGGACAAAAACAAATTGGTGCTGTATCCTCTGTATTAAGCAGGGTAGTCCTCGGGAAAATTCCCGAGGTAATTTTCCCGTGCTGTACGTCGGTCCCGGTACTCGGCGGAATACCGTCATATTTGGGCAAACCGTGTACCGCCGAAGGCGGTACCGTCAAAAATCGAAAAACCGTCAACCGTTTAAAAAGTACCGTCATTTTGCAGCACCGCCATAAAAGTACCGTCAAATAAGCGAAGTACCGTTTCCCGTTTCAAAAACCGTCATATTCAGAACCGTCAAAGATTAGGGTGTTTGCGTAGATCAAATTATGGTTTGGTCTTGCGAACCAGGCTATTCACCATGTTCATAACCGAATCCGATATGAAAACGCTTGCGAAGACCCACAACACGATTTTCGCTTTTTATGAAGACAAAAAATTCTACGAATTTTCCCCAACACCTCTTAGCCCGTCCTTCGCGACGTACACCCGAACTCAGTCGGGCGCGCCGACGCAGCCCTTCAAATGGAACGGGGGCCTGTATTCCAGCGGGAGCTCGTACCCTCTGTGCGGGCTGGTGCTGCTGCGCCTCCGATTTTTCAGGGAGCAGCTGTACCCGGAGTGCAGGGCATGGGTATGCTGCTGTCTAGGCAGTTGAACAGCGCAGCGTACGCAGCGATCGCGGGTGGGATGCAACAGCATCAACAGCAGCAAGCAGGAGCAGCTCCAGCAGCAGCTTCACCAGCAGCACCAACAGGAACAGCAGCAGCAGCAGCAGCAACAACAACAGCAGCAATAGCAGCAGCAACCACGGCAGACAACAACGCACCAACCTCTTCCGCCTCCCATCCAAGACTCTACGAGCGCTCTTCCGCGTCTCGGGCCGGGGCGTTGCTCAGCGTCTGCGCTGCTACGCAACAACACACGCAGCTGCAACACACGAGGCAAATCGTGATGCGATGGTGATTTCTTGCCAACTTCACGCCGCATATGCAGTGATTTGATTCGCCCGGGGTAACCCGGATGGTCTTGGCCAACGATATTTTCTTCTTTTCGAAACCCAAAAGACCCAAACCCAATCCGAAAATAATCTGGTCTTGAGGGCGTTTTTGGACGATTTTAGGGCGTTTGGGAACTTTATTTTGGGAAGTTGATTATTTTTTGGGACCGGGAGAATAGAAAATGACCAAACCAAACCATAATCTGATCTTCGCATACACCATATTGTAGGGTGATGGTTTTCATTGAATGTTTTTGTGGATACCAGTCCCTATTCCCTAGATTGTACCGCCTCCTTATCACTATAATACTTCAAGATCGTCCTGGCTCCTCGAGGCAGACTCTGAGGTGTTTCCTCATCGTTGACCCTCGAGCGTGCGGTTGCGCACATAACCCACCTCGGTGTGTCTCCACACCTCCATCTGAGAAAGAAAACCTGCGAAGGGACTACCGTCCCACAATTGGCGTCGAGGCAGTGAAGCTTGATCGGTGCTAGAAACCCCACCGAGAGAGCGGGTAAGCTTCAATTCCAAAAAACCCCGCACGTTTGTCCCGCTTGCCATATGGCAGAGGGGGCAGACCCCCCTGGTCCCGGGGATGGTCGTACGGACCCAAACATCCTTCCCCCACGTCAGGAGGGAGGTGGCCTTCCCTCACGTCCTGAGGAAGGCTCTTCGAATCAAGACCAGGAGGAGGAGGAAGAGGTAGAAGAAGAAACCTACTTCAGCCCCCGCGAGCCGTCACCTGGCCAAGATTCTTCTGAAGAAGAGCAGAGGCGACACCGTTATGGTCGCCACCGTAGTCGTCGAGGGCGTCACCGCCGCCGGTCGTTCTCCCCCGTAGGGAAAGGAGCAGCTGGTGAGGTCTCTTTCCCTCATCATATGGTCAGTATATTGCTGACCTGTTGTCTACGTTGACGGGTAGAGTACATGTTTTAGGTTTTATTGTTTTATTGTTTACAGTAGTAGTATTGTTTTATTTTCTTATTTTGGTGCTAAATGTCTAAATGTTGTTTCGCGTGAGGCTGGTGAGTTTGTCAGCTTGACGGTTCGACGATTAGTCTAGCCTCTATTCGTCCGTTCTATATGGGTATGCAGGAACATCAGCGGGGTGGTGCCGGCATGCTTGATCGCCGCCCGGCAGGTACTGTCAAGTATTTCGTCATTCGTAATTCTGTATTTCTCAGTGGCGGAACCGTCATATTTCAGTACCCTCAAAAAAGTACCGTCAAATTTGGCAGTACCGGGACCGGTACCGTCGTTTTGCAGTACCGCCAAAAAAGTACCGTCAAATATCGAAAAACCGTCTACCGTCTAGAGAATACCGTCACTTTTCGATACCGCCGAAAAAGTACCGTCAAATTCGGCGATACCGTGTGCCGCCAAAAGTGGTACCGTGAGAAATCGAAATACCGTCAACCGTTTGAAAAGTACCGTCATTTCGCAATACCGTCCGATCTGGTACCGTAAAAAAAAACGGTACCGAGGACTACCCTGGTATTAAGTACTAGATAAAAGAACAAAATAATAACAGGGCAGTACGACAATGCCGCCGTACGTACGGTAGTAAAGGTATCATCCTCTGTAGATTATGTAAGTTTTGCAAAACAAAAATGATAACACGGCGGCAGTAGTACGTACGGTAGTAAAGGACAAAGGAGTGCAGCAGTGGGGACGGTGGTACTCCCAAGCACCAGTGGGAGGCCGGTATTATTGTAGAAAAAAAAAAAAGGGTTCATCTCCCACAGGACGCAAAAAGACTCCCACGTACAGAACGGCCCACCCACCCACCACGGACGACGCAGTGCACCCTCCACCCACCCACCGACCAAACCTTTACTACATACAGCAGATCAGCAGTGAAGCAGTACGTACATCAGCACAGCCGTGCAGGAGTACGTACAGCAGTATACACCTGGTACGCGGGGCGCAGTTAGTCGGTTGGTTCTTATAAACAGGAAACAGCAAAAAAAAGACTCCCACGTACAGAACAGCCCACCCACCCACCACGGACGACGCAGTGCACCCTCCACCCACCCACCCACCGACCAAACCTTTACTACATACAGCAGAACAGCAGTGCAGCAGTTCGTACATCAGAACAGCGGTGCAGCAGTACGTACAGCACAGCAGAACAGCAGTGCAGCAGTACGTACAGCAGTACACCTGGTACGCGCGGCGCAGTTAGTTGGTTGGTTCTTGAGGACCTTGTATGAAACAGGAAACAGACGGGGGGAAATTCCTTTTTTGACGATACTCGGCTATCTCGGGGAGCGGGCGAGCCGCCGTCCACCACCCACCCACCACCCACCACCCACCATGCACCCACAAACCTACCCAGTACAGCAGTACAGCAATGCAACAGTAGTACGTAGAGCAATACACCTGACAGGCGAGCAGCAGCCGATTGTTGGTTACAATGCTCTCGGGTTGGGCGGGATTCGCCATTGTAAGGCCAAGCGAAAAGCGCTCGCGTTGCCGATTCTGCGCACGGCGAGCGGCGACGGCTGGACGCTGCTGTGGTTGGTCCTGGTGTTGTTGTGCTTGCTGTTGACGCAGGCGCGCTTGTGGTCTCGTGTCCATGGCTTTGTCCAAGGCTTAAGTGGCCAAAAAGCAATTCGAAAGTTCAAAATAGTTGGAGTTCGAAAAAAAAAAATAGCAGGCAGCGACGAAGAAAAAGCGGAGGGGGGCAAGCGAGCCGTCCCCGGGAGGGCGATTTCCACGCTCCCCCCTCGCCGAGGTGGGGCACCGACGCCCGTTCTTCCGCCGGCATGTCGTAGTGCTGCTGTGCGGATGGGACGTGGCAGCACCGCGAGGCCGCCTGAGGCCGAGTGGAGCTCGGGAGTCGCCGCTTTTTTTGGGGGGGTGTTTTCACCAAGATATTTCAAAGATCCAAAAAAACGTCACGACCACCTTAGCGTGTTATATAATAAGGATATCCGCTCACGTGCCTCGGCGTCTCGCGACTGCTTCAAGTCTACTGAACGTTACCCGCGGCGCCCTGCCTACTGCCCTGCCTACCGCTCCGCCTACTTACTGCCCTGCCTACTTGCTACCCTGCCTATCGCACACTGCATTCACGCAAGCAACCGCATGCAATTCAAAGAGGAAATGTAGGAAAATCGACAAAATTTAAAGGCGATGGTGTGTCATGAAAGGAGTCTGTCAACAACAAAGGACCATGAAAGAAAATTCTACACAAGAAAGTACCATTCAAGGAGATTTTAGTCAAGAAAGGAACATGCAAGCAGATTTGTAGGCAACCTGACCGGATGCTCAATTCTAAATCCCCGCTAGGGGAGTTAGTTTTCTGTTCGGAGAACCTCTGAAAATAGCTAAACTCGGCACGGGTTCTCTTTTTCGCGTTCCATGGAACGCGTTTTACGTTCCAAAAAACACGTTCCAGCGATTTTCGACGTTGTTGCGACGAACATGTCGCCACTCGTCCAACAGAAACACATGCAACTCCGGCGGTCCCTGGGCACACACCATACGCGGCTTTCCACCAAATTTCACTCGGAATCGCGACACATTTGCCGAGATGCAGCCGTAGGCGATCTCGCCAGCGGAGACAGTTACAGGCTTGAGGCTGCGCAGGTCCATGCGCACTGATATTGTAAGGGTTCTGTCAAGTTCTTGGGCCGATCTGTGGGCTACAACATGCTGGCCGAGAATCGAGTGCGTTCACGCCCAGTCAACACCGTCAAAACACATCCCCGAAACTTCAAATCGTGAGAAATCGGTCGATAGACACGTTTCAGCGTAGGATTTTCGTAAGCGCTCAGATAAGACAAATATCTGTCACTCGTGCTACTAGTACCACCCGTACCGGCGGGTAACCTCCGCGTTCATCGGAAAAGGTTTGAAGGGGCTCCGCACCACAATATTCAACTCTGCCCCCCCCCCCCCGCCCTCCTCTCAAGGATCGGTACATCGGTACGTCACCAAGCAACCCTAAAGAATCAGTCCGCCTTCCCGCAATATGTCGCATGGAAACTAAAAATCTAGCCCGCCCTCTAGCAGTATGCTGTATGCTATGTCCAATAAATAGTAGGTAGGACGCTTCCTTCCGCTGCTGCTCATCGTACATTTTGTGACCTCGAGTCCTCCGTCCTCCAAGAGCTGACAGCTGACACAGTGAGTACCGTCCAGACTAGGCCGGCCGCTCAAAAGAAAGCCTGACAGTCCCTTCGGGTTAGACCCGTCAAAATCCTCCCAAGGATCGGTACGTCAACAAGCAACCCTAAAGAATCAGTCCGCCTTTTCCCGCAATATGTCGCATGGAAACTAAGAATCCAGCCCGCCCTCTAGCAGTAGATCTGTGCTGTATGCTATGTCGAATAAAAAGTAGGTAGGACGCTTCCGCTGTTGCTCGTCGTACATTTTGTGACCTCGAGTCCTCCGTCCTCCAAGAGCTGACAGCTGACACAGTGAGTGCCGTCCAGACTAGGTCGGCCGCTCTAAAGAAAGCCTGACAGTCCCTTCGGGTTAGACCCCTCAAAATTTGTAACGAGTTTTTGGTCCCAAGCCTGGATGCCTTAACACACCTCATGAAATTCGCATATACTACATGAAGCGGATTATTGTCGCGGCTCTTATCGCGTCACGTTTTCCGCGAGGCGTCCACTTGGTCACGGTCACTGGTATCCTCCCATACCAAATACACACATACATATATATGTATGATACGCCCAAACAACACCCTGTGCGCGCAACTTGACAGTGGCGGCAAGATGTGACGCCAACATACATACGCTGCACCTGCACATCGCAAGCAACATCGCGACATAAGATGCATGCGTGCATCGTGTATATGTGCGTACAGGTATGTACAGTAGTATATAGTAGTTGTTGTTGCTCGACAGTTTGGCGCGTGCCAATTCTGCTACCGCATTCGAGACCGCGTTGCCTTCCTGGTGCTTCGTGTGAGGCATAAGTGACGCGCCCTTCTGTCCTTCTTCCTTGCGTGCGTCACACGTACTACTGTCCTTCTTTCTTGCGTGCGTCACATTATTACATGTTGCGCCATTGGTGCCGACGTCTTCTCACGGACTGTTTCTCTCTGCGTGATGATCACACCTACCTCTCGGATGTCGTGCCTCCAACTTAACTGGACGGGTGTGGGATTTAGAGGAGGCTGGGGCAACCCCAGTCGATTTATTTACGATTTATCAACGCATCTGCTCGCTGCTATATCTCTGCTCGCTCTGCCGTTACAGTTCATGTTTCAGAACTCCCGTGGGGATATATTCCTAGCCTTGGCCATGGCGAGCTTCGTAGGTGCCCTGTTCAACGCGTTCGGTTTTCGGCGAAGATGGATTGAAGGTGAGCCAGGTTGCCTTCCATCGTTTCTTCCGATTATCTGCATTTATTCACTCGAATATGTACCACATCACGTCCGAATTTCGCCGACCTTTTTCTGCTTTTTTTAACAGGTTCCGAATTAACCAAATGTCCCGGCTTCCATCATTTTTGTGCGACAGGCGTTATCGTTGAGGGAGAAGTCACGAATGGTCTCAACATCGCAGGAACTCGGAAATTCGTCATATATGAGGCCGCCAAGTGCTTCGCGCAGTACAATGGTAACCCCCAGGATTCCATCTTTTTCGACGAGATGAACCTGAAGTTTTCGCTGTTTTTTCCCAGTTCGCAACTCTCAAGGAAGTTCTGCGACACACTGCTTGAGTTGAAAGAGCGCGCAATGGGAAGCCAAGGTGCCGATATTATCCAGACTACGTTGGCGTACCGTGGGTATTGGGAAGAGTTGTCAAAGTCCGTGAGTCGCAAGGACTACAACCCGGAGGACACCAATTCCCCAACGACTTCTGTCAGGTCTAGGGAACAAGTCGACATGAACATGTGGAAAGATGTGTGCGTGTATCAGGCGATCGAGATCGAGGCCGCCATTCAATGTGGTCACAACAGCTGTCACATTCTTCCACGAGCGCTCTGTAACACGGAGGAAGCCGAGGATCCCAACAATAGGATTGCGCTGACTCCGAATGGCCACCACATGTTTAATGCATATTCGCAATCAACACATTCCGTCCCACTGATCCGAGTCAGCGTGGATAAGGTTCACCTCATCCACCAAGAAGTTTTTTCCCTCGAGAAACAGACTGTCCAGCACCGATACAGCACCGATACCGCGTGGACATTCTGATTGAGTTTGCCAACAAGAATGCCTTCGACTGGGGCATGAACGTGAAAGACGGTTATATTCAGGATGAGAACTTACCACTGACGAAGAAGTCGCATGTTATGGTGCTCGACCATCACGCATTTTGTGATTATGTCAACAGGAAGTACGTCAACACGACGCAGAGGGGGTTTGAAGTTCAAATCGTCTCAGGCTGATCGACTTGCGTTGAGTAGGTATGCATTTTGGTCGGGTTTTTTTATGAGTGCTCTATTGTATCCAAATCAAGCCGATTTCATGAGAGCTGTTGTGTAGTCATAGCAAGCCGATTTCGGGTATGAGTGGGTTTTTCATGACACCGGTTTTTATGGGAGAGGAAAGTTGAAGTTTTTTTTTCAACTTTTGGTCGCGAACTTTTGCCCTTGAAACTTTTGCTCCTCGCCCACTATGGGGCGAGGAAAGTTTTGCTCACGGGACTGTCAGAATGCGGAGGCGTGATGACTTATTGTTTATTGAGCAACGGCAACAAGCAAGCACACCCTTCACACGACACCGCGAAACCGGCCAGAGCGACACACTAAAGTACGGAAACCAAGTTGGTGATGCCACATCCGGTGCTATACGCTTTCAATGGAAGCAAGGAATACCTCAGTCACACCCTCTGTTGCATAAGTTGTGGACGCAGACTCTCTCGACATACGTAGTCTACACAGCTGGCCCATCACAGGCAATCCATCTCGTCGTGTGGATCTCGCGTGTGTGTGTGGCGGGAGAGGGTCTACGCGCGTGCGTGAGTGGGTGCAGGTAGGTGCTCGGCGTGATTGGCTGAAGTCCCGCCGCTCAACTTTTGTCGCAACTTTTGCCGTGGCAAAACGTGGCAAAAATTTGCAGTTTTTGCCTCCCAGCGCGCGATTAATGGCGAAAGCAAAAGTTTAAACTTTTTGTCCCCATAATGAGGGTACAGGAGAAAAGTTGAGACAACTCACGCAACGTTAAGCTCCCATAAAAACCGGAGTGAGAGCTGTTGTTTAGTCATACATAGCAAGCCGATTTCATGAACACTCTCTCTTCTCATTCTACGTCGCGCATGCCGAGTCAAATGTTCTCGTCCCTTTCTGCAAATCGTGCCAATGGCGTTCGCGTTTGGGGACCCATAAACGACATATATATGCATACCAACTAGAGAAATGCGGGTTGCACAGCAGCAGTGAGCCCATCCTGACTCAGCGCACATGAAAGCCAAACAAAGCAATGGCAACGAGGATACTGACGGCTTAGATTCCGAATGGTTGTCGTGAGGGAATCAGCTCGCCACAGATAACGTCAATCAAGCTTGTTTACATCGAGCAAGAGAACCCGCTGGTACAATACCACGCGTTAACCCTCGTAACCTCAAACAACAAGTGCGAAAACAAACCGGTGAAGAACAACAGGCTGAGGTACATGATGGGATGATGGTCGTCGTCTTTCATTGGCAAAACCTTTAGAGCGACTATGCTACAAGGGTACCCCATGAGCACAACCACTACTCTTACGACAAAAGCCTCGAAAATCAATCGAATCATGTTGTAATACTCTTAACGCAACTATTTTTTTGGCGAGCCCGAACACTGCTGTGCCGAAGATTTCACCTCCACCACGAATTTATTCAATCAAGGACCATGCACATGCTATTTAACAACGCAAAGAAGGGTAGAAAGACGACAAGGGCGATCCCAAGAGGAACAGCAGTCATGTACATCAGGGTGGCAAAAGCTAGAGCGTCTGCGTGCTGCCTCGCACAAGATGCGAGGTAGTCGTCGTGCAGAACTATCAGAGACGCACAGTTAGTCCCTGTATCCTTTAGTTTCCATTGCAAATCGCACCTCCCATCCAAGAGACGGAGAGTTCCCCGGATGAGAATTGCAGACAGAGTCATCAAAGTAGTCCCCGTTTCGCACGATAGCCGCAGCAATGTTTTTGGGGGTATCATGCCAGCAATCTTCTCCTAGTTGATAGCGCACCGCCGGTGTTACGCCCAGTGTGAAAATCTGGGACATGTACGACACCGTTGTGAGATCTGCTGGTACTGGACGAAGATAAATACAACAACAAAAAAGTAAGAACCACAGCATCGGTGATCGAATTAGTTATGTCCGTTACCCATCCACAAACAGCCTACGAAGTGCACCCATACGTGGACAATCGGCACAAACCAGGAAAGATCGGGATAACGATATACTTCGTACATCTTTGTACCGCATTTGTCATAGGCATGCCCCATTTCCAAGGCATACATACTGCCTCTGTTTCTCTTTTTTCTTCCCGATGCCTCCGCAGTTGCCATCAGGCCATTCCAGATGAAAAACATCGTCCGAAACCATCACCGTATAAAGAAAACTGATGGGACGTGGGCGGCTAGTGTCGTAGACTAGACAGGCTGCTTTTTATGAACCTGACATTCCCGTGCAGAGTAGTTTGCTATAGCCCGCTACTGCTACATGTAAATAAAGGTGTACCATGATGGATTTTTGGCAAGGAGAGCCGCCTTCCCCAATCGAAGGTGGCCAATAGAGAGCGAGAGCTGGGAGAGCAGCCACTTGGGCTCCGGTCAGCTGGTTTTATTATGTTCGATTCACTACCTTGCTACGTTCGAGAGAGGAAAATTTGTGAGTTCTTGGTTGATCGCAGGTAATAGGGCCTGACCCAACAAGAATAATTCCGTTTGCATGTGTAACAAAACTCTTACGATATTGACGAACCATACGTCACAACAAATGAGTATACTTGTATAAGCAATGGGAAATACACCAGGCGGTATACGATGTACAATCGTGAGCAGCGGTACGTAAATACAAGGGAATACAAGGATCACCGGATATATGGCTCTGAATGGTCATGACAAGCTCCGCTTTAACAGACCCTCAACAAAATGTTTCGCAACAAGCGCCGCACGTCGCATTACCAGGAAGCCCTGCATCCCAATCTTACCACCGTACAAGACGCCTGGCATCCCTGCCTAGCAAATCTAAATCTTATCTTGATGGAAGCCATGTAAACATCAAGCAACACAATAATGTTCAGTAATGTCTACAAAAATGTATAACAAATGAACGCTTGCATTAGCATATCAGAGCACTGAAACACAAGCAAAAAGCAAGCTGCTCACAGTCACAGCAGCGACCTGAGATATCCAACCTCGCGGGGTCGATGCGACAAGATACGCCACCTTGGCACTCTAAATACTGCCTTTTTGGTTCACATCCGCCTTTTGACTCCTGGTACCCAGTACGTGGCACCATAAAAGGACTACATAGTTTGCATCCTTTCGAATCACAAGCAAGGGCGTCTCGCGAAAGGCATACCGGCACCAAGTTCTGGAACCGCCCACCCAGTCTGCAAAACTATTGCAGACGATTGCCAACGGTGAGGATGCGAAACACGGCATGCCTCTTTGCAACATACGGAACACGACGAAGCAAAGGGGGGTGCTTACACTACAAAGCTGAGACCAGTGTAGGTGCCAGTCGCTTCTTCTTCGGCGTTCGATCCTGGCCTGTTCCCGGCGCATGCTTGGTTACACATCGAGGGTCTCGTGGAGCTCCGTTGCCGGCCATGCGCGTATCCGGCATCTCATTTCGGGCACTTGGGTCCACATCACCATCCGCGTCCTGCGTGTGAGCGGTGTCAACGCTGCTGTGTACAAGCGTAGGCGTAATTCTGCGTTTCTTCCTTTCGCCCACGACAACGCCAGAAGACGTAGGGCTGGGTGGAACCGAAGTCGGGGGGAGAATTATCTGCCCAACGCCCACCTCTGGATGCCGTTCCGATGCTGCGGCAGGCAAAAAATCGACCAGAGTTGGCACGATCTTCTTTTTTGGCTTGGCAACCAAAACATGAGGATTAGATGCTTGTCCTTGTGCCTCAGCCGGAACGATACCATCCGCGACTTCGCCCTTTCTCGGTTTAGATCCGTGGCATTCGGCTGGCCCGTTCAAGTCAGCAATGGAAGGAAGGCTCGGCCTAGGTATTCTGCATTGCGGGTCATTCACGAGGAGTGACTCTCCTGGCAAGCCATAAATGACAGGATGTAGGCGCTTTGTCTGCAACGGCACGGCCGATTCTGGGATGACGACTCCCAGTTCCCCACGCGTGAAATGCATTTTGGTCACGTAGCCGTCCGTTGACGATACGAACAGAGACAGTCCGTCCGAGGACCTGTGGCACGTACACACGAGCGGAGTCGCGAAAGGCAATCGAAACATTTTACAGGGTCATACGGTAAGAAAGTACCTCCCCGCGAGCATGTCAACGCGTGTCCAGTAACTATGGGGACCTCAAAAGAGTACTTCGCAAAGACGTACTCTTGGGGATATCGGACAAAGCGAGCGGTGGGCACGAATATCAGGGGTGCGTAAAACCGTAAATGGAAATGAAAACCGATCGGTTTCAACCACAAAAATCCAAACATCGAACCACTCTCAAAAACCGGAACCTTGGAAACCATTCAGGCGTTAAAGCACTTTACGCATGCCTATCGTCGTCTCCCTGCATAAACTTGGGAAACTGCCTCATGCGCAAATGTGCATGTTGTCGGTTCTCTGCGATACCTATGTCTGTAGCGCCCTACTTGCAGTTAGTACTTAGAAGCAGCAGGTGGTGCAAGTGGGATGCAGTCCCACCTGCTTCGAACTGATTGTAAGTAGGATTAGACTCTATCCCAATAATATCGCAATGCTTGAAATAGACTACGAGTACGAGCATTATTTAGTGTTTCGTCGCCTAACGGTCATATAAGCTCCCAGAAAATTGGGTATTTTCGTGTAAACTGAGCGCGTTTCGCTAAACTCGAAAAAAACACCAACACGCACCGCATACTACTACAGTTGTAGTGTTGGGTCAAAGTCAAGCTGTGGCACGTTCCGCACCGACAAAAAAAGAAGGGTTATCCAACATACTGGGAGGCACTTTCCATGAGGGGACGCTTACCAAGTTTTGGAAACAGCAAAAAATCGGAAACAGCTGTGATTGGGAAACTGCTGCCAACTGCACACCAGTTGTAGACGTCCCCGGGAAGTACACCATCAGGTCTGACCTGGGCATGCAAGCTGCTGCCGTTGCTCTTGCTGAGCTCGGTTATGTAGCAACTCGACGAAAACCGAGCTTGACCCCAAGTAGTGAGCAAGATTGCTTTTCAAATCAATATACTCTCCACAGACACGCAAACGTGACGGGCTTACACATCTGAAATAGCCTTTTCCTTTTACACGTTCCTCACCAGCAAGCATCGGTCAGTCCTGAATAATGCAACCCGGTCGCCACGGTAAGTGGGTGAGGGTGCTCCGTGTCGTACACCACAACGGCGTCCAAGGTCACGACGGCAAACACGACGCGGTAGGGTAGATCGCACATGGGTGCTTCCTCGGGAACATCTCCTGGTTCGTCTTTTCGGCCCTTCAGGCAAAACAGCCGCGGGTTGCATCTCACAGCGACAGATGGCTTATTCAAACCTGGGAGGCACACCGCCGGCCTGTCCGGCGAGAGGCAAGAGCGTTCTCGAATCAGATAGGATTAGGCGGTCTACCTCTAATACGGACATAACGATTATTGGTTGTAGCAACTGAGTTTGAACAAGTGCCACACTACCCGGAGGGATGACTTTCCGGGTGGCTATCTCCAACGCACCTGATCCTCAGGGATCAAGTCGGGTCGACGTACTCACACTCATTCGTATACAACGGCAGCAGCTAGCAGCTTGCGCTGGATTGCGCATAAAATTTAATTTGACACGTGTGTGAAAATACGTGGAAGTGAGTTTTATCTTCCCCATCCGCCAGAGGATAAATATAAACAAAAATACAACATACTGGTGCGTAATTCAAGCTTGCATCTATCGTACTCACTTGACGAACTGTCCCCGCGCAAATAGGTAGGTGCAGAACTGCGTCTTCTTGGTCGTGGCGTCCCAATACTGAGCAGTTGGAGTGATGAGAAACGCTCCGTCTGGAGACCAACTTAGCCGCCGGAAAAAGCTGGTCACTGTTTCGTCGACGAACAAGTTTTTACGCTGAACGGAGTTGGTCTTGGCCTTGTCTCTCGTCGTGTCTGCATCAGGTGTACATATACCGCCCACATCCCCCATGCCCCCGCCTCCAGTACCGGGGGCATCAACTTCCCTGTCTACCGCGGTAGACGGTGTGGCAACGTCTGTCACGCCAAGCGTTTCGCTCTTGCTGCAATCCAAAGCTACGGCTTTCTCCTGGGCGCATGTCGCATCCCCTGCCGTTTGTGTGAGAGCTGAAGTTGCCGGGGAGACTTCTGGACCAGTCGCGCAAGTCGTTCGCTCCGACAAGGTAGCATCTTGCACTGGTGTATCGCCGTGGTTGGCATGCTCCCCACCTGCCGTGGTTCCCACTCCTCCATCGTCTGGAGCAATGACGCACGACTTGATCACGTTGCAGCACTTGACCGTGACGCGTCCAACACCGGCAACCCCGCTGCTCCCTTCTTTAGCGACTTGATACACACGGCAGGAGCGATCACTACTCTGTGTTGCCATGTACTTCGACAAGGGGTCCCACGCGGTGCCCTGCAGACAAAGCGAAAAAGGTCACAAGCAGACTGTTGGGCTCACTTTTGACGCGCATCTTTCATACTCGTAGATACAATCAGTGCCTCAGAAGTTGGCCGCATGCCAGATGTTCGCGCCTTTCAGATAAGAAAGACAAGCAGAAAATACAAGCGGAGACTTCGCACGGCGTTTTCAGGCCGGCAGGCAGGGGTTGAAAACGCCATCATGTGCAGTTTGTTGTACGCAGTGACAGAGACGGTACTTGATGTTTTTGCACACGTCTACTTTCCAGCTTCTGGACAAGCCATGGTCACAGGTGTCGTCCCTTTTCCTCCGGTTCATGCCTTCAATTTTTATCGCGCATAGGGTTCAGCAAATTCCACTGCTCGTCGACTTTTCATCGAGTGTTGCTAACTCACGCTCTTGCGCTTTCCGCAAGTCAATTTGTGCACAACAAAAAAGCCGTACGAATTTTTACGAAAGAGTGTGCACTTGGGGGGACTCGAACTCACGAAACTGACCTATACCAGGCTCGAGGATAACCTGATACGCCACCGGGGCGATCAGACTTGATTACTCGCGCTGGAGGAAAGCAGAAGCACATGATGAGATGCATTGAAGGAGTACTGTTTACGCGCCTTTCGGTTAAGACAAGCATAAAATAGACTTGGAGACTTCGCGCGGCGTCTTTAGGCTGGCAGCAGGCTGGGTTGAAAACGAGCAACA
The DNA here is from genome assembly GCA_012845835.1 of Undaria pinnatifida. NCBI lineage: Eukaryota > Phaeophyceae > Laminariales > Alariaceae > Undaria > Undaria pinnatifida. The sequence continues at coordinate 11,783,402 of JABAKD010000028.1, forward strand.
TCATGTGGAGTTTGTTGTATGCAGTGACATATACGGTACTTGATTACCGTAGACTACATAAGAACACACACCCGGTCCCCGTCCCGGTGATGACATTTTTTTTTTCGATGTCACCGGGTGTGGCATCCTGTGGGGGGGGTGTTATCATATCTAACCCGGGTGATGAAAAGCAGCTCGCAGGGGTCACGAAGGGGGTGTGATAAACCAGGGGGTGTGATAGCACGTCCGCACACCCACAAGACGTATACGGGGTGTGGTAATGAGGGGGTGTGGTAAAAAGGGGGCGTGAAAACACTGCTTGTAGAATTAACGCACTGCTGCCGCACACTCAAAGGGGTGTGGTATAGCGGGCGTGTGATGGCAATGCCTGTACGGAATATTTGCCGTTGCTGCCGCACATTGTAGGGGTATGATACTGCGGGGATGTGACAAACAAAGGGGCTCAGGGAAGGTGAGAAAACCCCTGAGCACATGACCTCGGCGATGACTCAACCCCCTCAACGCCGAAGAAAATACCACACAAAAAAATGTCAGCAGTCATCACGGTTTGACGGAGCAATACAAGCTGGTTCTTTCCATCGAAGATACCTCGCCCAATGCCATGCGAGGCGGTGGCCACAGAGTGCGCCATCCGCCCTGTCCCCTACCAAAAAAGGGGGCTGCTGCATACCTCGCTATTGAAACTACCAATAGCGATTTACGCAAAGACACCAACGACCAAAAATTGAAGACCACAAACTGAAAATCTACACTACACAACAGAGGCAACAACGTGGCACTCCACGCGGCTGTGAAAACAGCCCGCAGTTCATTCACACACTCGCTCCAAGACGATGAAGGAAGAGAAACACACGGCAAGAGAAATGCGATGAAACATGAGAAGAACACCACAAGCCACGTCCTCAACACCAGCATCGCTGCCGATGCCTCACAGATCCACTCCCTCGTCGCCGCTGCCGTCCAGCACCACCACCACGTTCATGTTGTTGGAGGTCTCCATTCGGGGTGTTTCCCGGCACAGAGGGTGTGTGTGTTGTGTGTGATGCCCAGGGCAGATGCTGTATCACCCCGGTGATAGCAGGAGGGGCCCCGTGAATGTATGCAGCGTAACCTAAGGGGTGTGTTTTCTTATGTAACCTGGGTGATAATTCGCAATCTCGTTTGAAATACCCAAAAATATCACCGGGGTATCGTATTCAGTTGGGGGTTTCCGCACCTTGTGCGTGCTTTCTTGCACATAAATGTGTTATCTTATGTAGTCTACGGTACTCGTACTGGAGGAACGTGGTGCACATAATGAGGTGCACTGAAGGATAACGTGGACGCCGCTTATACGTACTCGTACCGTGGCGGAGTATCACATGTCGGCCAACCAGCGATAAAACTCACTAGTACTACTCGTATAATGGGTGTATCTGGTGGGGCTGGGGCCTGGTCTGTTACTGGTTGTAACTGGCAGTACTGCTGTCCTGGTGGCAGTACTACTGTCCTGGTTGAGGGAGCTACCAGTGCCGCCAGAACTTTGACGACTTTCGTACATCCTACAATAACGCCAACGAACACAACGGAGACCCATCAAATTGCGGCGCCGAGAGATGTACAGCGAGGAGGGAGAGGCATACACTTGGTCAGCATCACATTGTTACAGAGTCAATTTACCGTTCCGAGAGACCCAGCAATTGCCTTTGAAACATGACCCAAAAATAACGGGGTTGTCCCATCCGGTCAAGCCAAATCGCGTAAAAACGTGACTCCGGTGTTCCAGCGGGATCCTCCCGGGTCGCCTCCGGCGAGCCCCCCCTCCCAGCCGGCGGGGGGCGATGATTGCGGTTTCGCCACCATCAGTGCACTGTTCGGATCCAGGTCACTTATTGCTAACACAACGCGGTACACAACGCGGTACATATCGTGTTTTGAAAAATCTTCTAAACACGCCAGCTGTAGAGACATGTAAAACTAAGAAAAATCGCGATTATGGGCGTTTAGAGCCAAACTAATCGCACCTGGAGTTTTATACGCGTGGCGGAAGTCGCGATATTTTCGCGACATGTGGTCCGCAGAACACAACCAAATGCAAAAAATCGCACAGGGCAAATTTTCCCCCACCGCGATATCTAGTGTTCTTTTTGTTGCGCAGAGCCGGAATTATTGATTGGCAGACACAATTGGACACGCAAATACCCAGACGCGGCCTGTTTCTCTACGGCGTCATCCGATCATCACCGCGCCAAAATGGACAACAACAGCAGCGATGGCCGTGGGGACGGGGTTGAATGCACACTGCAGGCCGGTTCTCCCGTGGCCGGGGAGGGGCGGATGCCCGGGATGCCCGAATTCAGCAGCACCAGCGCAACATCCAGTGCTGCTCCGGCTGGGTTGCTTTGTGATGGAGTTGCCCCAAACGCGTGCCCCAACTCGGAACGCCCTTCACCCTACCCGGCAACAAGCGGGTAGCGGCTTGGTGCGCCGCACACGGTGGGGGGAAGGCAACACTTGGCATCCGCTTCATTTCAGTGTCATCGCTGATGCCATGGGTTCTGGTCTGGGCTCTACCCACGGCAATATCCTAAGTTGTTTGAGAAATCTAAACTGCAAAGTACTGCTGCTGCTGTAGACTGACTACACGTCGTACGAGTAGCTATGTACCGAATCTCGCCAGCAACGCATTGGTGCTTCATGCGACTTGCGGCCTGGCAAGCTGGTGGTCATGAAGTCAGGCGGGCTTCGGGACTATGGCCTCGGGTGGCGACTTCGTATCAAGAGTGCACAAACAGGTCTTGGCGCACCTGTGTTCTGAAAGAATTCTACCTGTGTCGAAAAAAATCCGAACACTGCTAGCGTTGGGCTGCGAAAGCAACTGAGTTAAATCGACACACGACGCGTATGAAAATACGTGGAAGTGTGGTGAGCTTAAGCTTTATTTTTCCCCATCCGCCGGAGGACAAAAAGAAAAAAAAAACCATTTCAAGTAGTTTACTGTATTTTTCAGGGCTTTCTTCGGTACGTCTCTGTTAGGTTGGTATCATTTACCACGGCAACCAGCCACCACGGTAATGCACGGTAATTATTGGATGGTAACGGACAACCTTGGTACTCATTGGTACAGGAACCCGCCACCACGGTAATGCACGGTAATTATTGGATGGTAACGGACAACTTTGGTACTCATTGGTACAGGAACCCGCCACTACGGTAATGGACGTTTTTTTTTTTCTACAGCGCGTGGCATGCCCACGTTACAACGTATGCCCAAACATCCGAACAACAACAAATACCATGCGTGGGCCCAATGTTTGCAAACCTCAAATGCAAGCTTAGTCCTACATAGTACAGGCAGACGGGCCCGGCGGACTCTCGCAGCCAAAAGGAAGATGAAGACGAACCAAAACCTTCACCGAAGCTACGCCAGCAATGTCAACCACGTCGATCAACAACCAAACCGTGAAGAAACCAAGATATCGCCCCTCAACGCGCCCCCCCCCCTCCTTTTATTGACACATAAAGCAAAATGAAAACTCGAAGCATGGCTTGACTCCGACAACCAGATAAAAGCAATAATACAATAATCTACCAATGGTTCATAGCTTCAAGAGTCAAGGTTACAGGCGCGCCCGCTGCCGCCGCCTCCACTTCAACAACTTTATTTTTGCACTGAGCTGCCGCTGCTTTGTTGGCTTAATAATCTAAGAAACACATCAGCTGTGAATTCATATTCTGGAAAAAAGGAAAATACAAAATACGCAAAATACTCCGGTAAATAATAAAATAATACGTACGTAGATGTGTGAAGAAACAAAACTTCAGTGAGAGAATCGAACCTAGGACGTGGTCTGACGTAACCTGACGCCTAACCCATCGGGATGGGGGGTCGCATCAAATTTGAGGTGATCACGGTATCTCATTAACGTTACTGTACGGTAATTGGTAACTGTACGTTAGCGCGGTATTTGGTTGGATGGTAACGAGAAACCACAGAAATGCCGATATATGCACGGTAATTGTTTGGATGGGAATGGGATAACATGATGTTCTCGGTAACGATTTGGATGGGAATGGGAGAACGTGATTTGCTTGGTAACGATTGGGATGGAATTGGTAATTCCGATTTATCACGGTAACGTACCGTTTACCAATTACCGTGGTTTTACCGTGGTAATTTTACTGCGGTAAAATTACCGAAGAAAGCCCTGGTATTTTTGAAGTATCGAATTCGTAATCCTTACTGTCCACTATTTCCAAGTAGTTTGCTGTCTTGTCAAACTAGCGCACTGGTTATCCGCACACTAATTCCAAGTAGTTTGCCGTCTTTTTTTAAAGCAACGCACTGGTAATCCGCACAATAATTCCAAGTAGTTTGCCGTCTTCTTTGAAAGCAGCGCACTGATTATCCGCACACTTAAGTTTTGTATCCCACGTGCTTGTGGGCAAAAAGGCGATTTTGAGTTTTACATCGGGCGATTCGCGATATGGCAATCGCGATATTGATTTTGAGTTGAATATGCGAGAAAAAGCAGCACTCCTTTTAGTTTTATAATATTAATGGTGGTACTCCCAAAGTATGCCGGTTGCCGGCCAGTATGGCGGACAAAAACAAATTGGTGCTGTATCATCCTCTGTAAGTACTAAAATACCTGGTAACAAAATAATAACAGGGCAGTACGGCAGAGCAGCAGTACGTACGGTAGTAGAGGTATCAATCATCCTCTGTCAGCGTACTATTATAAAAATTAAATTACACTCCAGCTGTGAGATCGAATATTTTGTCGAAACTCATCTTTGCAAGCTGTGTGTGACAGACTTAATTACTTCGTTCTCGACCCCCTCGGAGGTCTCGCTCGGCATATCCTCCCCCCTCTCAGCCCTTCTCAGCCCGTAATTGCCGAAAAGAAAATTAGTTGCTGGGGAAAAGAAACCGTCCCGAAGTTCCTTACCTTCCTTGCTTTCCCTATAGTCTAATTCTTAGCTCTCATTCTCTGATCTTTTTACTGCTTGCTCTCTGATATTTTTATTTTGCTTTTTCAGCAACTTCTTCTTTGTACTTATACATTTGAAGTTGGCCAATTGCTGGCTGTTGAGAGGGAATTGCCGTTGACGGCTACAAACAATTTGAATTTGAAGTTTGCCGGATCGGCAACAACAATTTGAAGTTGAAATTTGCGAAGCGGACCAAGGCTAGTGCGGGAGGAGGCTCCGCCAACAGTGGGGGTGGTGGAGGTTCAGGATCAGGCGTGTGGACGCTGGTCGGGCAAGAACGGGACTCCGCTTCTTCTGGCAATCCTGATTGGCCGTGCCCGAGCAAGGGTTGTGGCGGCTTCCTAATCGCACGAAATAGAAAAAACAGGAGTTCCAAGTACGCTGTCTGCGACACCTGCAGGAGTGACGACCCTTCCACGTGCCAAGCTTTTCGTAACCTTAACAAGAAGCACTGGGGAAGCGGCGACAACCCTCGTGTGTGTGACAGGTGTGACGCGGGCACCTGTGATTCACCTTCGATCGGCGTCCCTAACGAAGGAGCTGAGAGCTTGACGAAACGTGAGTTTCATTTCTTCGTGTTGTTGGAACTTGATGTTTGCTGTCAGCTACTATACTACTGATGTTGAGAGTTTGTTCCCGTTGTCAGTGTGTTCAGCGCCGTGCGACATAGGTAAGACACTAGATGTCAACACCCTGTATTTTCGGTAGTGCTGCGTTGAGTGCTGGCTGAGTGTGCTGCAAGTTGTTGTGCGCAATAGACCATGTGGTTTTGGGTGTTGGTGAACTCAAGCGAATCCTGTTTCCAATCATGATGCACTTGAAATTTAAATTGTTTGACCTTGTGTGCCTGTCTGCAACGTTTGCTGTAGCATGTGTGTGCTACACCAGCGTGGTCGAACTACCACACGGTGTGGAAGCTGTGCTTGGGGACGCGTAGCCTGAACGAACTCAAGTTTGCCTTGGTGGTCACGGAGGGCAGTCCCGTCGTCGGGGTAAGCATGTTGTACTAGTTGTCTACGCAGTGACGCTGTGTTCTGTGATTTATTTTTCATGCGTACAACCAAACACACTTTTTGTATGTACGAGTACGTGTACGGGGCAGTTCCGTCATCGGGGTGTAAGCGGGGGTTGTACAAGTAATGGTCTATGCAGCAGTGACGCTGTGTGCTGTGATTTTTTTTCATACGTACAACCAAATACACTTAATGTATGTACGACTAAGGCCATGCAGTGACGCTGTGTGGCGTTATTTATTCTTCATACGTACAACCACACTTTTTGTATGGGCGACTACGTGGACGGGGCAGTCCCGTCATCGGAGTATAAGCGGGAATTAATTGTACGAGTAATGGTCTAGACCTATGCAGTGACGCTGTGTGCTGTGATTTCTTTTTCATACGTACAACCAAACACACTTCATGTATGTACAACTACGAGTACGGGGCAGTCCCGTCATCGGGGTGAGCGGGGGTTGAACAAGTGGTCCATGCAGTGACGCTTTGTGCTGTGATATAAACACACTTTTTAGATGTACGACTACGACTACGTGGTATCTATACATGTAAGACGCAATGAAAACGGGCAAGTCCCATCACGGGGGTCAGCCAGGGTTGTAAAAATGGTCCATGCAGGGATAAATAACACAGCAGCATGATACCATCAGCACCAGTCCAGTCGCATTACACACTGGAGGTTGATATATAGAAGTAAACAGAAGCTGAAGTTAACCTGGGTGGTGCTGAAGAGCAGTCACGTGATTGGGGTTAGCGAGTTGTTCATGTAGTGACGCGGTGTACTACTACTGTTACTCATTTTTCATACAACCACATGAACTCTTTGTATTAACGAGTACAAGTAGGGTGCGCAACCTCTTTAGGAATCGCAGTACACGCCGGTCGTAATAGTATTGAAAGCAGCAGTAATAGAGTAGTATCGAAAAATATATACAGCAGGTACTGACTCTTACCCTTCGTGGTCGGTATTCCGCCGGTAGGCCTAATATATAGCAGTATACCGGGGCTTACGCTTACCAGTTGCGACTGTGAATCCCGTTCGTTCCTGTCCCAGTGGTGGTTTCATAGGTGTTAGCAACGTTGTGGTACCAGGCAGGGCTTTGCCCATAAACGACCGATTTCATTACAACAGTGTTAAATTGTACGACTCTCTTTCAAACTTTGGAAACGTACGACAGCTACGTGGCCTTACTATTTTGAACATGCACTGAACGCTAGGTATTCCCATCCGTTGTTGTCGTTTGCAGAAGCCCTGCGAAGCAGTCGCCGAGGGCCGCCAAGTCGGCGAGGACATGAACACGAAGTGAACCGGCGACATCAAGGTCGGTGACCTCCTGAAGAAGGCAGGCTACCACTTGCTCGATATGCATCCCGCATTCCATTCCCACGGTGCCAAGAGGGCGTTCGACATCGAGGTACGTTCTACTCTTATCTTGCGTCCTGTGTGTCACGAGTCGAGACATTCATGTATCTTGCTCAGGACTAGGGGATTGCGTGCGGATATAGTCTATGAAGTGCGGCTCTTCTTCCAAGTACCATGAGCAAGTACAACAATACCACAACAATTACTAACAACGAAAGAAGGAGCTCCAATAGTTTGGATGGTTACGACGTCTGCTGGAGAAAAGTACGAATACTTTTTTACACATACTTATCGACGTCCTCTCGCTATGCTTCAACGTTTGTGGACAGATCAACAAGATCATCGACAAAAAACAAGAGTGCAATGTGCTGGGTACCTCCGCTGAGGAGGAGTCCAAGCAAGCCTGCATGCTCCTTCGGAAGCAATGTTGAAAGCACGTTCTTTATAGACGTTAAGTTGTGGTTTCTATATACCAGCATCGTTTTTTGAGCACTGTGCCTAAATGCATGCTCTTCGTCCTTCGGAATACAAATGTACTTCACATGTTTGCGAAGTGTGCGTTCAAGTTTCTGCTTCCAGCATGTTTTTTTTGGCACTGCGCTCCTTTACATCTTAAGTTGTAGTTTTCCTGTCTCTATCCTTGACAAGCGCGTGCCTGGTGTTTATGCACTGCGATAATTTATTATTGATGATCGACTTAAGAGAGCTATTAATAAGTGTACAGGTGCTCCCTGAGAGGTGCAAGGATATGCCAAGCAAGTCCTCCGACGTGCCCATCGTGGACTGGGCGAATGGATGATCATAACAAACTCATGATCATAATCGTCTCCATCCTTTACCGTTGAACTATATATGGACCTCTTGGCATTTTCAAGTCGCCAGTTGCGCCATTTGTGCTTCTTTTCCGCCGTTCTACTGAATGTCCATTCCTCCATCCGCGAGCGAAGCCCTTGTATATAATAAGGATGTCTCTTGTGAGCTCCATAAATTTAGGGTCGATACTCATCTTACTGGCTGGAGCTACTCCTGCCAGGTCTATTAATAGCTCCATAAATATGTAGTACCTGGTACCAGGTATTTGGAAGATAGGCGCCAAGTGCTGCTCAAATAAATGCATGCGTATCACACCAGTAGGAGTACTTGTACTGTAGTGTATATCAGCAACAGGTACCCCTGTACCTGCACCTGAGATCGGTGGAGTAGTTCGTAGGTGAGTCTCGCTCCTACTGAAGTCAATGATGCGGGTTCGAATCCTCCCGAGTGCGCACGTGCTCCTATTAATACGAGGGACCTTTTCTTGCGGAAAAAAGTACCGGTATGTAGTCTATACTTGCACCGGAATGATATAATATGAAGCTACGGGGAGAGCGCGAGAGCGTGAGTTAGCAAAATTCGATGAAAGTTGACGAGCATAAAAAGCTGAAAGGTGAGGATGCTGAATCCCATGCGCGCAATAACAAAGAAGGCAAGTACCGGGGGGGATAAGGGAAGACACCTGTGACCGCGGATCGTCCAGAAGGTCGCTGAGGGCAAAGCCTCTGAGCTGGAAAGTAAAAGTGATAATAAAAAAAAACAAGGTACCACAGGTGTAAAACTCGTGCTGTTGACCTCACGTTTCACGTCGTAGTCGCTGGCAAAGTTGTCAATATTCATATCTGTATTAGCTCGTGAAGCCCAAGTGAAAGCTCCGCAGCAGCGGTGATGTTCGGGCCGCTGCATAGAGCTGGCGCAACGGTATCACGCCTGGCAATGCAAGTATCGATATTTTCAACGAATGCCTTCAGCGTTGTGTCATTCTGTCACATCAAGATACATCGCACCCAGCCAATCGCACCTGCACATAATTCTGGTGATCCTCCAAAACAGCAATCGAGCGCTTGGTAGCCACCTCCCAGACGTTGGTGCGGCGATCAATTGAGCCACAAGCAAGGTATTTGGAGTCAGGAGACCAAGCGATATCATAGATGTCCTCGGTCGCGGCCCTCAGAATGGTTTTAGTCGTCTCGCGGTCTGAATTCAGCATGCTCCACGAATCCACTGCACCGACACGCCAAATCACCACAGCGCCTCCGTCGCTCGCGCTTGCCAAGCTTAGCCCGTCTGGGCTAAACCTCACAACGTTGACGCCCCGTTGATGCCCCTCCAGTGACGCTACGAATGACTGCAGACGACCAGATAGCCCCGGCTGCTCCCAATGTTCCTCATCCTTCTCGGTCGGTTGGCTCACCAGCCAGAGTCTCACCTCCGCGTCAGTTCCCGCCGTGGCCAAGACAAAGCGTAAACCGCCCCCTCCATCGTCGTCAGCTCCAATCAGCGGAAAAGGATGAGTGTCAAGAGACAACACTGGCGAATTTTTGCCGGCTTCGCCCCCGTGCCATATAATCTGCGGCGTATCAACAAGCATTGACTTCGCCAAGGTTCTGAGTTCGCCAGCTTTTTTGCAAACCACGGCACCACACCACCACACCCAACACCTCCCTGCTGCTGTGTCCGCGCCTTCGCTCGTGAATTCAAATTTAGTACATGTTGGCCAACGTCGTGGAACTCCTTTGTACAAATGTGAGGAAGTAGACTAAAAATGTTGAACAACAAATGCTACTCGAGTTATTTCCTTCTAAACTCGTTTTTCCACCACATTCTCCCCCACTAAACCTGACATATTTCCCAGATTATGTCAGGAACCCCGATGAGGTACCCAGTATCCAATGCGACTTTTTCGGTATTGGAGTGACTTGCAATGATCCTCTACATTGCTCTCATCGTTGTTTTTCAAGTGGTAGAGTTTTACAGGTTCTTGAACGTGAGAAAATCCCTTTTTTTTTTCTTTTTTTTCTGGGAAAGACGGTGAGAATCGAACCAGCGACCTCACTGTTCATAATCTCACATCCTGTCTGCGACGCCATTGTGAGGAAGTAGACTAAAAATGTTGAACAACAAATGCTACTCGAGTTATTTCCTTCTAAACTCGTTTTTCCACCACACAAATGTGAGGAAGTAGACTGAAAATGTTGAACAACAAATGCTACTCAAGTTATTTCCTTCTAAACTCGTTTTTCCACCACATTCTCCCCCACTAAACCTGACATATTTCCCAGATTATGTCAGGAACCCCGATGAGGTACCCAGTATCCAATGCGACTTTTTCGGGATTGGAGTGACTTGCAATGATCTTATACATTGCTCTCATCGTTGTTTTTAAGTGGTTGAGTTTTACAGGTTCTTGAACGTGAGAAAATCCAAGGGTTCTTTTTTTTTGCCTGGGAAAGACGGTGAGAATCGAACCAGCGACCTCACTCTTCATAATCTCACATCCTGTCTGCGACGCCATTGTTGTGAGGAAGTACAGCATCTAGTACAGCAGTAGAGTCAAAATGTTGAACAACAAATAATGCTACTATTAATAGAGTTATTTCCTTCTAAACTCGTTTTTCCACCACACAAATTTCAAATTTCAAATTCGAATTCGAGGCAACGGAGGTTCATCCGTCCATCCTGCTGCCAGCTATGTATGCCATGCCATGCCATGCCATGCCGTAACTCTAGACCGACTGTGGTTTACGCACCTGCAAGTACGGCGTACCTATTTCCAGAAGTCAAGTGAGATAGCTTCCTTTCAAAGTGCCGTCGTGGTGTTTTTGAATTTCAGTTTGTCATTCCGGTCCATGATCACAATACCAACAAGAAAGTACTTACTGGTGGTGTACTGGTGTGTTTTCCGTACACCCCGCACAAAAATAATTAGGTTCCGTTCTAGATAGGTTTTAGGTCAATAGGCAATCGATAGGATCCTATTCCAATAGGAGACCTAATATTGTTGCCCGCGATAGGTATGGATCGGTGCTTTTCGTAGGGTATTGGGGCCGACAATGAATGGGTATCGATTAGCGTCTTCTTTGGTCTGCTGCTGTTTGGCTGCTTGGCCAATAAAAATAACCTACTAGTGGTATATTACTCCCGAAATATGCCAGTTGCCGGCCGGTATGGCGGACAAAAACAAATTGGTGCTGTATCCTCTGTATGAAGTACTAAAATAACAAAATAATAACAGGGCAGTACGACAATCCCGCCGTACGTACGATAGTAAAGGTATCATCCTCTGTATGTAAGTTTTGCAAAACAAAAATGATAACACGGCAGCAGTAGTACGTACGGTAGTAAAGGACAGAGGAGTGCAGCAGTGGGGACGGTGGTATTCGCAAGCACCAGTGGGAGGCCGGTATTAAACTGTAGAAACAAAAAAAAGTGTTCAAAAAAAAAATCTCCCACAGGACGCAAAAAGACTCCCACGTACAGTGTTCGTGATAGCGGCATGTATGTATCAACTGTACTGCGGTGAAACTCTGATTGGTTGGTGTGAATAGCAGAACTGTTGATTGTATGTTGTTGTACCAGAATACTCTTCTTGTGGTGCTACGGTACTTCGGTAGATTGTACATGTGCACGAGTTATACATCGGACCGTAGTGGTGTGTACGGTACGTTGGTATATCGGTACGTTGGACACATTGACGAATAGGAACATTCCTGTAGTGTTGCTAGCACGATATAGCTTGTCTCAACGAACAGCCTAGCAATAAGTTACAGTTACATACGTTGTGTCACGGAGGTAAGTTACAGGGATCGTCTCGTGGTATCACCCACGACCAGTCCCACGGGTATGTACGAGTAGGCACTATGCGAGGAGGTTTAGGTATTCGACTACGAGCGGTTGTTACTGGGCTGTGGAGAGTTGGCCCACATGACCCACTCCACTTTTTGACCTGTCTCTCCAGACATAGGTCTCTCTAATATAATACCTTTCTCCAGAAGCCACTGATTTACCAACACGCTATAGCGCTATCGGTCGACTGCTGTACGTCCCCCTGGACTGTGTTCGACGAGACTGTGAGGGCGGCTTGATCAACCGGCCTCGTCATGGCTGAACAGGAGGGAGGTGACCCTGCGGCAAACCAACAGGGTGACCCGCAGGGCTTTGGTGAGAGAATGGATTCCTTAGAGTCTCGAGTGTCTCAAATGCTGGATATGTTTTCTAACCAGCAGCAGATGCTCCAGACAGTTGTTGAGACACACCAGAGGGAGAATGTGTTGGTAAATCAGTGGCTTCTGGAGAAAGGTATTATATTAGAGAGACCAATGTCTGGAGAGACAGGTCAGAAAGTGGAGTGGGTCATGTGGGCCAACTCTCCACAGCCCAGTAACAACCGCTCGTAGTCGAATACCTAAACCTCCTCGAATAGTGCCTACTCGTACATACCCGTGGGACTGCTCGTGGGTGATACCACGAGACGATCCCTGTAACTTACCTCCGTGGCACAACGTATGTAACTGTAACTTATTGCTAGGCTGTTCGTTGAGACAAGCTATAATATCGTGTTTGCAACACTACAGGAATGTTCCTACTCGTCAATGTGTCCAACGTACCGACATACCAAAGTACCGTAGCACCACAAGAAGAGTATTCTGGTACAACAACATACAATCAACAGTTCTGCTATTCAAACCAACCGATCAGAGTTTCACCGCAGTACAGTTGATACATACATGCCGCTATCACGAACACCCTCCCTAGGGGCTGTTGTATCTACCAGACCAAATACATACAAAAACAAAAACAAAACGACTCAGACTTCTACTTCTTGATACCAAGTGCAAAGTCGCGGTGAACTTCGAAAAGATCTCTCGGCAACGCCTTCGTGAGGATGTCCGCGTGTTGTTTCTCGCTGGGGACGTGGGTGACTTCGATCACACCCTCCTCGGTCAGATTCCTAAGAAAGTGGTGCCTCACATCGATGTGCGTACTCCTACTCGAGCTCAGCGGGTTCTCTGCGAGCGCAATCGCCCCCTCGTTGTCTTCAAGGACATCTATCTTACGAGGCTTCGCACTAGGCCTCAGGAACTGAAGCATTCCGTTTACAAACAGAGCCTCCTTTACACCATCTCCCATCGCAAGATACTCTGCTTCTGAAGTTGACTGTGGAACGCATTTCTGCGTCCTAGAAATCCAAACTACAAGCATCGCCGCCACGAAAACCATCGCACCCGAAACTGATCTACGGTCAGTGGCCCTACTTGCAAAGTCAGCATCTACATACACCAACGTGCCTGCGTCTACCGAACTATCCTGCTTGAACTTCAAAGTCAGATGCGCCGTTTCCAGAAGATAATTGAGAATCTTCTGAGCTGCCTTCCAGTGGCTCCTCTTTGGTTCGTAAGAGTGCCTCGCCACCGCCCGCACAGCATTCGCGATGTCGGGCCTTGTCTGGCTGGCGATCCACATCAGGCTCCCCACCACCTCTCGGAACGGCACATCTCCTGCCCCCTCATCCTCCATCACGGACCTGTTATCATTGGCAAGGGAAGCAGGGATCGAGCTGGTGCGACATATATTGAATCTCTCGAGAACACTCCTGATATAACTTTCCTGAGAAATCTCAATCGTACCAGCCTCACGGTCGCGAATATATTCACAACCTAGAAAGAACTTGACCTCCCCCAAGTCCGTCGTAGGAAGAGAGTCACCTAGTGCTGCCACAACCACCTTGGCAAGGCTCTTACTTCCTGCATACAGAATGTCATCCACGTGGATCGCGACCATCCCCAATACCTCGTCTCCCATCATGAAACGGAGGACACAGGGGTCAGACATTGACTGCTCAAAAACAATCCTCTTCAATTCCGACACCAGCCTCTTGTAAAATGTCCTAGAAGCCTGCTTCAATCCGTACACACTCTTGTTCAAACGGACAACCTTTCCTGACATCGACCCGCAGCCAGGAGGCAACTTCATGAACACCTCGTGATCCAATTCCGACTGAACAAATGCTTGCTCAATATCCCAGTGGAGTAATTCCAAATTGTACAAACACGCCAACACTATCAGCAATCGTAAAGATGCAGCATTTGTGGTAGGCGAGAATGTCTCAAGATAATCCACACCATACTTCTGCTTGAAGCCCTTCGCTACAAGCCTAGCCTTGGCCTTCACTATCTTTCCTGTTTCGTCCGCTTTCCACGTGAAAACCCATCTAGCATCAATCACGTTACAGCCTATCGGGACTTTTACTGCCAACGTAAACGTTCCTGCTCTTATCAAGCCCTCAATTTCGGCAGACCTGCTGCTCCTTCCCAAATCTTAGCGTACTTCGAACGCTGGGCTTCCTGATAACTACCAGGCTCCGATTCTACATCCTGAACCAGTTCTTTCGGCAATTCCGTCTCATCACCTGCTCTCTGCTCCGACAACAATGAGTACACGACCTCTGTCGCGAAGATGGGTCCTAGGGTGGCCATGAGGCCGGGTACACTCTGCTGGTTGACTGCACGAGTTTGCGCGCGAGTCCAACCTTCTCTCACTTCATCATTTTCACGCGCGGAAGTATTAAAGTCAGCAAGCTCGTCTACATGCCGCGGACGACGAGCGGCTGGAGGGGATGCCTTCGCCTCTACCAGTCCTCCCGACCCAATCGACTCTTCATCATCATGCCCTCCCTGCCCCATCGACTCTACCTCATCATCCCCTCCCAGGTCCCCCATCTCTACCTCTCCTGATTCCTGCCCTCCCTGGCCCTCCCCGTCATTCACAGGCGAAGACACAGAAGGAGCTACACTACCAGAAGAAATGTTCACGGGGGCAGACGGTTCAGCAGGGGAAGATGGAACAGAAAAGGACGGGCCTATACTACCTGCGCCAACACTCTCAACCTCCTCGACTCCCGCACCAGAGGGCACGGCATCACGTTTCAAAAGTGTGTGAGCGACTCCTCTTCTCACAAGCGGCCATATCTCGGTTTCAACATCGTCGTCACTATCCTCCCCTCCCTCCTCTGCTACCTCTATCGGCAAAGAAGGTTGCAGCGGAGGGAGCTGTGACGGCAGCACCTCCCACGTCACATCCCTCGTTTCTTGAATAGTACCAGCCCTCGTAAGTACTCTATGACAATCACGCGGGTGGTCTCTCGAAGGACCGACATAGAAACAACTCTCACCCTTTGGCAGCAGCTTTGACGGTCGCTGCCACCTACAGTAGGCGGGCTTCAAAAACGGATACGGTCTAGCGGGACGAGGTTCACCATACCACATTTCATACGGCGATTTGGATTCAGGGTTAGCAGAACACGCAGTGTGGTTCATCGCTTCGCAAGCCCAGTGCATAGCCTCAGCCCAGAGTTTATCAGTCTTAGGTAACTGTACATGCCCAAAAAGAACTTTAGCTTGAATACGAGCCGCCATCGCGGCCTCCTCTATCATTCCCAGCCCACGCTCTGCAACACCATTATATTGCGGACTATAAGCCGGTGTGAACTCTTGTTTGATCAAAAGCTCGTTGCACACAGATACAAACTCCCCCCCGAAAAACTCCCCACCATTGTCAGACCTAACAATCCCAACCAATGACGGGACACCATCAGCACGCACACTCGCAAGAAAACTCCGGAAAGCACTGCCAGCGTCTGATTTATTTTTCAGGAAATACAGCCATGCACGTCTCGTAAAATCATCCTTCACAATCATGGGGTAATGTTTTCCCCCTACGGACGCAATGTCCTTCCTTCCTCCCAGGTCAACAAAAACTCTGCCCAACTTTTTATCCGATCGAGTTTTAGTTTCCCGAACGATTCCTTTCCGAATAGCCTTCGACATCGAACACCCTGAACAAGCATGCACGTCGCCAACCAACTTGGTACCTAATCGCTTTGCAGTAGTGCGAAGCAGACCCTCGTGCGAATGTGCATAAATATTGTGGAAATCGTTGATATCCATCGTAGTTTCATGCTTGGGGTTGGCGGGAGTGAGAGCAGCCAACACCGTACCAACAGAGGCTTCTCCTAGGCGATACGCAGACGCAATCAGCATGCCATCGAAGTTCTGAAAAGTTACTTGTCCATTGAATGCAGTCATAACACCATTAGGACCACCAACACCATTCCATGACTCACCATCAAACTCTGCACTCGGAGAAAAGAGATTATACCCCAAGTTGGGAGAGTACAATACGTTCTTCAATTCCACGGAGAACTCACTGCCAGCAGTCACAAATACCAAGTCTAGCGTTCCGGAGTAAGCTACTTCACAAGACACGCCACCAATTCCATTCACACTTCTGTGGCAAGGCTTCAAGTCTCTCATGCAAGACAGGGAATCAGTCATGTGATATGAAGTGCCTGTGTCAGCATACCAATCCTCGACATATCTAGCCTTGTTGACAGCTTTCAGGATCATATCATTACTGACGGCGCTCATAATCAGATCATCACGGGACGTCATCAGACACTTCAGACCAGAGACATCATACCACATCCTACTCAAATCATCACACGCCTTCAAGACCACTTCCTTACGACATGCTGCAAGCAACACCTTTTGGCAGTCATCACTCATGCGGTAACTACCATTTCTGCACACCAGATCCGAATCAGGAATAGCACACTGCTCACCGCTCTCATTCTCGTCGGCCTCGGGCTTTCCAGTCTGGGAAGGATGAGGGATGATGCGAGCCTTGCAGTCGAGCTTCATGTGACCCACCTCCCTACACTTGTAACACCTCCCCTGAAAAGACTTCTTCGAGGAATCAGACTCAGAGTTAGACTTCTGCTTGTTGTGCTTCTTGAAGTTACTCTTCTTCTTCGCAGGCCTAGACACCAGAGCAACACTATTCTGCTTCTTAGAACCACCCTGTGCTTGCAAGTCTAGGTACCGCTCACGCACTTTGGTCTCGATGAAAGAGGGGTCATTCGAACAGAACACCACAAGAGTCTCACGTAAAGTCTTGTACTCGGGGGACAGTCCTTCCAGCATGAGATTGCACACTTCACGATCATCCTTCGTTACTTCAAGCGTGGTCAACACACCAAGCGTCTCTCTGATGGATGAAAAGAAAGTTGTGGGATTCTCGTGGGGACGCATGCGCAGAGACTTCAGTTTTTCTTCCTGCACTCGAATTTGACTCTGACTCAACGGTAGAAAGTGATCCTTGAGCGCGCGAAAAGCCTTATACGGGGAACCAGCTTGCCCTGCCATGTTTTTGTGGCTGTCTTTCTTCAAGCAGTCGAACAGAAACCACCAAGCAATCTCATGCTGACGCAGTACACCAACGCTGTATCCCTTCTCTACCCAAGGGGTCAAGTCGAAATTAACGTCGGCGATTTTAATGTCGATATCACAGGTGAACGGCTCGCTCAGATTGTAGTGACGAGCTTTGAGCAGAAAATTCTGCGACCATGAAGGATACGATACATCAGTACCGATAAATTCAGGAGCCTTGGGAACTTTCTTGAAAAGACCCCCACCCAAGCTCTCCCCCGAACTACTGTCAGCCGCTGGGATCAGTGTGTTCCCACTAGCGACTTTTCTCCACCACTCACTTGCTGAGGTAGTGGGCGGAACAGAGGACTGGCTACCCAAAGCCCCACCAACAGTCCCGTCAACCGAACCAAAGTTTACTGCAGGAACAGAGGAACGATTCTCATCAGAAACACGCGGGTTCAAGCCTGGGTCTACAACACCCCTACTCCCAACCCTCATGTCGGACACGCCAAAGCCTAGGGTATCGCCTCCCGTACTCCCCGCGGTCCTACCGGCGGCACCCGATTGGTGCACACCAGACTCTAGTTCGATGCCTCGCGGCGCAGCACGCGAACTAGAGGACTCCACATTCTCCATCTGGTGTGTCTCAACAATTGTCTGGAGCATCTGCTGCTGGTTAGAAAACATATCCAGCATTTGAGACACTCGAGACTCTAAGGAATCCATTCTCTCACCAAAGCCCTGCGGGTCACCCTGTTGGTTTGCCGCAGGGTCACCTCCCTCCTGTTCAGCCATGACGAGGCCGGTTGATCAAGCCGCCCTCACAGTCTCGTCGAACACAGTCCAGGGGGACGTACAGCAGTCGACCGATAGCGCTATAGCGTGTTGGTAAATCAGTGGCTTCTGGAGAAAGGTATTATATTAGAGAGACCTATGTCTGGAGAGACAGGTCAGAAAGTGGAGTGGGTCATGTGGGCCAACTCTCCACAGCCCAGTAACAACCGCTCGTAGTCGAATACCTAAACCTCCTCGCATAGTGCCTACTCGTACATACCCGTGGGACTGCTCGTGGGTGATACCACGAGACGATCCCTTTAACTTACCTCCGTGACACAACGTATGTAACTGTAACTTATTGCTAGGCTGTTCGTTGAGACAAGCTATATCGTGTTAGCAACACTACAGGAATGTTCCTACTCGTCAATGTGTCCAACGTACCGACATACCAAAGTACCGTAGCACCACAAGAAGAGTATTCTGGTACAACAACATACAATCAACAGTTCTGCTATTCAAACCAACCAATCAGAGTTTCACTGCAGTACAGTTGATACATACATGCCGCTATCACGAACAGAATGTGGAGTCCTCTAGTTTGCGTGCTGCGCCGCGAGGCATCGAACTAGAGTCTGGTGTGCACCACCCGGGTGCCGCCGGTAGGACCGCGGGGAGTACGGGAGGCGATACCCTAGGCTTTGGCGTGTCCGACATGAGGGTTGGGAGTAGGGGTGTTGTAGACCCAGGCTTGAACCCGCGTGTTTCTGATGAGAATCGTTCCTCTGTTCCTGCAGTAAACTTTGGTTCGGTTGACGGGACTGTTGGTGGGGCTTTGGGTAGCCAGTCCTCTGTTCCGCCCACTACCTCAGCAAGTGAGTGGTGGAGAAAAGTCGCTAGTGGGAACACACTGATCCCAGCGGCTGACAGTAGTTCGGGGGAGAGCTTGGGTGGGGGTCTTTTCAAGAAAGTTCCCAAGGCTCCTGAATTTATCGGTACTGATGTATCGTATCCTTCATGGTCGCAGAATTTTCTGCTCAAAGCTCGTCACTACAATCTGAGCGAGCCGTTCACCTGTGATATCGACATTAAAATCGCCGACGTTAATTTCGACTTGACCCCTTGGGTAGAGAAGGGATACAGCGTTGGTGTACTGCGTCAGCATGAGATTGCTTGGTGGTTTCTGTTCGACTGCTTGAAGAAAGACAGCCACAAAAACATGGCAAGGCAAGCTGGTTCCCCGTATAAGGCTTTTCGCGCGCTCAAGGATCACTTTCTACCGTTGAGTCAGAGTCAAATTCGAGTGCAGGAAGAAAAACTGAAGTCTCTGCGCATGCGTCCCCACGAGAATCCCACAACTTTCTTTTCATCCATCAGAGAGACGCTTGGTGTGTTGACCACGCTTGAAGTAACGAAGGATGATCGTGAAGTGTGCAATCTCATGCTGGAAGGACTGTCCCCCGAGTACAAGACTTTACGTGAGACTCTTGTGGTGTTCTGTTCGAATGACCCCTCTTTCATCGAGACCAAAGTGCGTGAGCGGTACCTAGACTTGCAAGCACAGGGTGGTTCTAAGAAGCAGAATAGTGTTGCTCTGGTGTCTAGGCCTGCGAAGAAGAAGAGTAACTTCAAGAAGCACAACAAGCAGAAGTCTAACTCTGAGTCTGATTCCTCGAAGAAGTCTTTTCAGGGGAGGTGTTACAAGTGTGGGGAGGTGGGTCACATGAAGCTCGACTGCAAGGCTCGCATCATCCCTCATCCTTCCCAGACTGGAAAGCCCGAGGCCGACGAGAATGAGAGCGGTGAGCAGTGTGCTGTTCCTGATTCGGATCTGGTGTGCAGAAATGGTAGTTACCGCATGAGTGATGACTGCCAAAAGGTGTTGCTTGCAGCATGTCGTAAGGAAGTGGTCTTGAAGGCGTGTGATGATTTGAGTAGGATGTGGTATGATGTCTCTGGTCTGAAGTGTCTGATGACGTCCCGTGATGATCTGATTATGAGCGCCGTCAGTAATGATATGATCCTGAAAGCTGTCAACAAGGCTAGATATGTCGAGGATTGGTATGCTGACACAGGCACTTCATATCACATGACTGATTCCCTGTCTTGCATGAGAGACTTGAAGCCTTGCCACAGAAGTGTGAATGGAATTGGTGGCGTGTCTTGTGAAGTAGCTTACTCCGGAACGCTAGACTTGGTATTTGTGACTGCTGGCAGTGAGTTCTCCGTGGAATTGAAGAACGTATTGTACTCTCCCAACTTGGGGTATAATCTCTTTTCTCCGAGTGCAGAGTTTGATGGTGAGTCATGGAATGGTGTTGGTGGTCCTAATGGTGTTATGACTGCATTCAATGGACAAGTAACTTTTCAGAACTTCGATGGCATGCTGATTGCGTCTGCGTATCGCCTAGGAGAAGCCTCTGTTGGTACGGTGTTGGCTGCTCTCACTCCCGCCAACCCCAAGCATGAAACTACGATGGATATCAAGGATTTCCACAATATTTATGCACATTCGCACGAGGGTCTGCTTCGCACTACTGCAAAGCGATTAGGTACCAAGTTGGTTGGCGACGTGCATGCTTGTTCAGGGTGTTCGATGTCGAAGGCTATTCGGAAAGAAATCGTTCGGGAAACTAAAACTCGATCGGATAAAAAGTTGGGCAGAGTTTTTGTTGACCTGGGAGGAAGGAAGGACATTGCGTCCGTAGGGGGAAAACATTACCCCATGATTGTGAAGGATGATTTCACGAGACGTGCATGGCTGTATTTCCTGAAAAATAAATCAGACGCTGGCAGTGCTTTCCGGAGTTTTCTTGCGAGTGTGCGTGCTGATGGTGTCCCGTCATTGGTTGGGATTGTTAGGTCTGACAATGGTGGGGAGTTTTTCGGGGGGGAGTTTGCATCTGTGTGCAACGAGCTTTTGATCAAACAAGAGTTCACACCGGCTTATAGTCCGCAATATAATGGTGTTGCAGAGCGTGGGCTGGGATTGATAGAGGAGGCCGCGATGGCGGCTCGTATTCAAGCTAAAGTTCTTTTTGGGCATGTACAGTTACCTAAGACTGATAAACTCTGGGCTGAGGCTATGCACTGGGCTTGCGAAGCGATGAACCACACTGCGTGTTCTGCTAACCCTGAATCCAAATCGCCGTATGAAATGTGGTATGGTGAACCTCGTCCCGCTAGACCGTATCCGTTTTTGAAGCCCGCCTACTGTAGGTGGCAGCGACCGTCAAAGCTGCTGCCAAAGGGTGAGAGTTGTTTCTATGTCGGTCCTTCGAGAGACCACCCGCGTGATTGTCATAGAGTACTTACGAGGGCTGGTACTATTCAAGAAACGAGGGATGTGACGTGGGAGGTGCTGCCGTCACAGCTCCCTCCGCTGCAACCTTCTTTGCCGATAGAGGTAGCAGAGGAGGGAGGGGAGGATAGTGACGACGATGTTGAAACCGAGATATGGCCGCTTGTGAGAAGAGGAGTCGCTCACACACTTTTGAAACGTGATGCCGTGCCCTCTGGTGCGGGAGTCGAGGAGGTTGAGAGTGTTGGCGCAGGTAGTATAGGCCCGTCCTTTTCTGTTCCATCTTCCCCTGCTGAACCGTCTGCCCCCGTGAACATTTCTTCTGGTAGTGTAGCTCCTTCTGTGTCTTCGCCTGTGAATGACGGGGAGGGCCAGGGAGGGCAGGAATCAGGAGAGGTAGAGATGGGGGATCTGGGAGGGGATGATGAGGTAGAGTCGATGGGGCAGGGAGGGCATGATGATGAAGAGTCGATTGGGTCGGGAGGACTGGTAGAGGCGAAGGCATCCCCTCCAGCCGCTCGTCGTCCGCGGCATGTGGACGAGCTTGCTGACTTTAATACTTCCGCGCGTGAAAATGATGAAGTGAGAGAAGGTAGGACTCGCGCGCAAACTCGTGCAGTCAACCAGCAGAGTGTACCCGGCCTCATGGCCACCCTAGGACCCATCTTCGCGACAGAGGTCGTGTACTCATTGTTGTCGGAGCAGAGAGCAGGTGATGAGACGGAATTGCCGAAAGAACTGGTTCAGGATGTAGAATCGGAGCCTGGTAGTTATCAGGAAGCCCAGCGTTCGAAGTACGCTAAGATTTGGGAAGGAGCAGCAGGTCTGCCGAAATTGAGGGCTTGATAAGAGCAGGAACGTTCACGTTGGCAGTAAAAGTCCCGATAGGCTGTAACGTGATTGATGCTAGATGGGTTTTCACGTGGAAAGCGGACGAAACAGGAAAGATAGTGAAGGCCAAGGCTAGGCTTGTAGCGAAGGGCTTCAAGCAAAAGTATGGTGTGGATTATCTTGAGACATTCTCGCCTACCGCAAATGCTGCATCTTTACGATTGCTGATAGTGTTGGCGTGTTTGTACAATTTGGAATTACTCCACTGGGATATTGAGCAAGCATTTGTTCAGTCGGAATTGGATCACGAGGTGTTCATGAAGTTGCCTCCTGGCTGCGGGTCGATGTCAGGAAAGGTTGTCCGTTTGAACAAGAGTTTGTACGGATTGAAGCAGGCTTCTAGGACATTTTACAAGAGGCTGGTGTCGGAACTGAAGAGGATTGTTTTTGAGCAGTCAATGTCTGACCCCTGTGTCCTCCGTTTCATGATGGGAGACGAGGTATTGGGGATGGTCGCGATCCACGTGGATGACATTCTGTATGCAGGAAGTAAGAGCCTTGCCAAGGTGGTTGTGGCAGCACTAGGTGACTCTCTTCCTACGACGGACTTGGGGGAGGTCAAGTTCTTTCTAGGTTGTGAATATATTCGCGACCGTGAGGCTGGTACGATTGAGATTTCTCAGGAAAGTTATATCAGGAGTGTTCTCGAGAGATTCAATATATGTCGCACCAGCTCGATCCCTGCTTCCCTTGCCAATGATAACAGGTCCGTGATGGAGGATGAGGGGGCAGGAGATGTGCCGTTCCGAGAGGTGGTGGGGAGCCTGATGTGGATCGCCAGCCAGACAAGGCCCGACATCGCGAATGCTGTGCGGGCGGTGGCGAGGCACTCTTACGAACCAAAGAGGAGCCACTGGAAGGCAGCTCAGAAGATTCTCAATTATCTTCTGGAAACGGCGCATCTGACTTTGAAGTTCAAGCAGGATAGTTCGGTAGACGCAGGCACGTTGGTGTATGTAGATGCTGACTTTGCAAGTAGGGCCACTGACCGTAGATCAGTTTCGGGTGCGATGGTTTTCGTGGCGGCGATGCTTGAAGTTTGGATTTCTAGGACGCAGAAATGCGTTCCACAGTCAACTTCAGAAGCAGAGTATCTTGCGATGGGAGATGGTGTAAAGGAGGCTCTGTTTGTAAACGGAATGCTTCAGTTCCTGAGGCCTAGTGCGAAGCCTCGTAAGATAGATGTCCTTGAAGACAACGAGGGGGCGATTGCGCTCGCAGAGAACCCGCTGAGCTCGAGTAGGAGTAAGCACATCGATGTGAGGCATCACTTTCTTAGGAATCTGACCGAGGAGGGTGTGATCGAAGTCACCCACGTCCCCAGCGAGAAACAACACGCGGACATCCTCACGAAGGCGTTGCCGAGAGATCTTTTTGAAGTTCACCGCGACTTTGCACTTGGTATCAAGAAGTAGAAGTCTGAGTCGTTTTGTTTTTGCTTTTGTATGTATTTGGTCTGGTAGATACAACAGCCCCTAGGGAGGGTGTTCGTGATAGCGGCATGTATGTATCAACTGTACTGCGGTGAAACTCTGATTGGTTGGTTTGAATAGCAGAACTGTTGATTGTATGTTGTTGTACCAGAATACTCTTCTTGTGGTGCTACGGTACTTCGGTAGATTGTACATGTGCACGAGTTATACATCGGACCGTAGTGGTGTGTACGGTACGTTGGTATGTCGGTACGTTGGACACATTGACGAGTAGGAACATTCCTGTAGTGTTGCTAACACGATATAGCTTGTCTCAACGAACAGCCTAGCAATAAGTTACAGTTACATACGTTGTGTCACGGAGGTAAGTTACAGGGATCGTCTCGTGGTATCACCCACGAGCAGTCCCACGGGTATGTACGAGTAGGCACTATTCGAGGAGGTTTAGGTATTCGACTACGAGCGGTTGTTACTGGGCTGTGGAGAGTTGGCCCACATGACCCACTCCACTTTCTGACCTGTCTCTCCAGACATTGGTCTCTCTAATATAATACCTTTCTCCAGAAGCCACTGATTTACCATCATACAGAACGGCCCACCCACCCACCACGGACGACGCAGTGCACCCTCCACCCACCCACCGACCAAACCTTTACTACATACAGCAGAACAGCAGTGCAGCAGTCCGTACATCAGAACAGCCGTGCAGCAGTACGTACAGCAGTATACACCTGGTACGCGGGGCGCAGTTAGTTGGTTGGTTCTTATGAAACAGGAAACAGTAAAAAAAAGACTCTCACGTACAGAACGGTCCACCCACTCACTACGGACGACGCAGTGCACCCTCCACCCACCCACCGACCAAACCTTTACTACATACAGCAGAACAGCAGTGCAGCAGTACGTACAGCACAGCAGAACAGCAGCGCAGCAGTACGTACATCAGAACAGCTGTGCAGCAGTACATACAGCAGTATACACCTGGTACGCGGGGCGCAGTTAGTTGGTTGGTTCTTATGAAACAGGAAGCAGCAAAAAAAAGACTCCCACGTACAGAACAGCCCACCCACCCACCACGGACGACGCAGTGCACGCTTCACCCATCCACCGACCAAACCTTTACTACATACAGCAGAACAGCAGTGCAGCAGTACGTACAGCACAGCAGAACAGCAGTGCAGCAGTACGTACAGCACAACAGAACACCACCCACCATGCACCCACGAACCTACCCAGTACAGCAGTACAGCAATGCAGCAGTACCTAGAGCAATACACCTGACAAGCGAGCAGCAGCCGATTTGTTGGTTACAATGCTCTCGGGCTGGTTAGGCCAAGCCAAAAGCGCTCGCGTTGCCAATTCTGCGCACGGCGAGCGGCGACGGCTGGACGCGGCTGTGTTTGGTCCTGGTGTTGTGTGATTGCTGTTGACGCAGGCGCGCTTGCGTCCATGGCTGTGTCCATTGCCCAAGTGGCCAAAAAGCAATTCGAAAATTCAATATCGTTGGGAGTTCGAAGAAAAAAAATTAGCAGGCAGCGACGAAGAAAAAGCGGGGGGGAGGCAAGCGAGCCGTCCCCGGGAGGGTGATTTCCACGCTCCCCCCTCGCCGAGGTGGGGCACCGACGGCCGTTCTTTCGCCGGCATGTCGTAGTGCTGCTGTGCGGATGGGACGTGGCGGCACCGCGAGGCCGCCTGAGGCCGAGTGGAGCTCGGGAGTCGCCGCTTTTGGGGGGGGGGTGTTTTAACCAAGATATTTTTCAAAGATCCAAAACGTCACGACCATCCTTAGCGTATTATATAATAAGGATTGTACCTATTTTTTTATCTGAACATATTGGTAAAACAAGTATTAATAGGTATCGATAGACATTTATTTTCAGGATGGTATTGTATGTGGGCAATAGGATATTGTAGCTGAGAGACGGAACCTATGGGTTTGTCCGATAGGTATCGATATACCTTTCACCAAACAAACCTATTGTTTCGGAAAATAGGTACGGATAGACCTTTCACAATTATATTGTTCTGGACTATAGGTTTGACAGACCTTTCACAACATTCATGTTTTGTGTCGGATGATAGGTATCGGTACGTACACCTTTGGCCTATGGATATATTGTATTGTTTCGGTGTTGAAGAGCAAAAAGGCGCTCGAGGACAGCCCCGTCTAGGTACAATCAAATCTAGTTCGCCATTCATCATCCATGCCGCACACCCCTCCAGCCCAGCGGAGAATCCCCGAAACGGCGCTGTCTGTCCTTGTTGTACCCTAAGAAGCTCACAAGGTGGACGGCCTCAACAACAAAGTAAATGGTGATTACTGTGCGTATTATATTATTATGTGTGTTCGATGCGAAGCTCAAAAGCCCGCAGTGATTTAGAGCGACCTGTTTGTGAGCCGTTCAGTTCCTTATTATAGCCTGGATAATACCCTATCGAATAGGCTATTGGGCCAACAATAATAGGTCGGCAACTAGGAGGATCGATACCTATCGCGGGGCACAATAGCTCGGCTTCGGGGTCTATCGACAAGTATTGCAAGCAACAATTATAATAGGGTTAGGGCAATGACCACAATACATATATATTATAAAGAATGAAAATACATTCCAGCTGTGAGATCGAAGATTTCGTCGAAACTCATCTTTGCAAGCTGTGTGTGATACTCCGATCGCGCGTATTACGAGTTGTGTGTCCTCATTAAGGATACAGGTCGGCGACTCCCCTTACAACTACAGTGTAGCTATGAGGGTCAACAGGGTGATTTTAGCCAGTCTGTGCGCGGAAACTATAAAACCCGTTTCTGAGGGGGACAAAACCTGACAGCTGTGGAGGGAAATGTATCATTTTATCAAGTGAATCCTGTGAGTCGAATAACCGGTTAAGGAGGGGGCGGAGTTTTGAACGACGTGGGGGCCTGGTTTTGATCAAAAGCGAGCGGGATTGGAGGGGGGGGAGGGGAAGGGGGGGG
This sequence comes from Undaria pinnatifida, assembly GCA_012845835.1. NCBI lineage: Eukaryota > Phaeophyceae > Laminariales > Alariaceae > Undaria > Undaria pinnatifida. Next base: position 11,810,144 of record JABAKD010000028.1, read on the forward strand.
GGGGGCGGACGGGCGGGCAATTTGTGCGTGTAAGCTATAAATCCTTTCAAGGGGATAAATCTAACGGTTTTGGGAATAAAAAAAAAGAAAAAAGAAAAAAAAAAAGCACCAGTTTATCATGGGGGGGGGGGGGGGGTTGGGGCGGGGGTGGGGCGTGTGTGGCAGCTCAATCTGTGCGTGGAAACTATACGTTATTTTGAGGGGATAAATGTGACGGTTTTGGAAAGAATGCATCAGTTTATCATGTATATCCTGGGGTAAGTCGTACAATCAGTGAGTAGAGAGAGGGCGGAGTGTTCGAGGGGGCGGGGTTGGGATGAGTTGGGGGGGTTTGGGGAGGTGGGGGGTGGGGGCGGGGGGGGGCGGGGGGCGGGGGGGGGGGAGGGAGCGGGGGGGGGGGAGGGGGCGGGGGGGGGGGGGGGGAGGGAGCGGGCGGGGGGGGGAAGGAAGGGTTTTAGGTGAGGGGTTTGTTATACGTGTGGTGCTAGGTCTAGGCGATGGTGCGGGTGGTGGGGAAGAAGGGGGGGGCGTTCGGGGCGGGGGGGGGGGGAAAGCAGCGGCATGGATGGCTCTCGAAAGATAATGAGGTGATATCCAGTGCGTCAAGTGTTTATTAATCTGGCGGATTTCGATATTAGGTGGGGCGTTTGAGCAAGGGAAAGCGAGAAGGGGGGGGGGGAGATATTTTAGGAGGTTTAGGTCACAAATATTATTCAATTACACTGCGGCTGTGAGATCAAAGATATGTAGGGGCTTGTTATACGCGTGGTGCTAGGTCTAGGCGGTCGTGCGGGTGGTTCGAAAAGAAGGGGCGTTGGAGGGTTTTCTTTTTGGAGGGGGTGGGGGGAAAGAATGAAAACTACGTCATGGATGGTCAGAAAGATAATGACGTGATATCAACTGCGTATAGGTGTTTATTACTCTGGCCGATTTCGATTGTGAGTGGGGCGTTTGGACAAACTAGGCGGATATATACGATGATTCTATTTTTTGAGGGGACAGGGATTTGGTCAGGAGTTTTTTCGTCTCGGCCTCAGTATGGGATTCTCGAAACTGGAATTTCTCGGTCAAATCGCTTCGTTCGAGCGCGGCTTCGGAGGGCGCGCCTCAAACGCCCCTCGCCCTGCCGTATCCGTTCCGTACCTGGCTGGGATCGGTATGTGGGCTGAGCGAGACACGCGGGAAGTGTGCAAATTCTTGTAGTTTGGGCGGTATACGCCCGAGCTATTCTTGGATCTTGGCATATGCAGGGCTTGAACGAAAAAAACATGGAAAAATATTTATTTCCAAATTGACTTCTTATTTCGTCCCCACAACACATTTGTCATGGTCACGCCTCGAAGCGTTTGGCCTATTGTCGTACGACTGCGGTGTCGTTGCTTTTCGATATCGGATTTCACGGTCAAATCCCTTTGCTCGAGCGTTGTCTTCGAGGGGGGCCGTTCCCTACCCAACGGCATCATCACACCCAGTGCCCGTGCTGAATCTTCATCCTAGAGAGATACAACTTATTACGTGGTCACAGACTGTGAGACAGAGTAAACCAAACAATCGAAATTGATCAAGGTAAAAAGCAAGTGAAATGCTAGCGTGTACCGGTACGAGAACACAACAAAACAGGCCAGACCATAATAAGAAAATGCAGATAACGAACGGAGCCGCTTTTAAAAATCGCAGTACGAGAAACAATGCTTTGTCGGTCTTTTTCATCGCCGCTCCAAAGAGTCGTTCCGTATACATTTGTCCACGATCCACGATTCATCTTTCAGGACCGCATAATAAAAATCCCACGCTAATTCCATGTACATTTATCCCCACAAACGAACAAACGTGAATGCAGTTCTAAAGGTAGGTGTGATTCTCAAGGTAGTGTTTCGAACGCTTTGTTGTGTGGTTGCAAGAATTGCGCTGGCTACTGACTGTTGTTGCTGGCCAATACGTCGTGTGCGCCAGCAATTGATGACAGTGTAATAAAATATAGGGATCTTCTTAAAATGTCATCTTGTGTTCGCCGGCCATTAACTGATGACAGAGTAGTAGGGGTCTTCTTCAGCATATATCGTGTGCGTCAGTAATCGGCGATACAGCAGTAGGAGTGAAATAATAGGGATCGTCTTGTGTTACGGCGTATTGGGCATCCTACAACCGCTGATGACCCTGGCATGTACGCAGTGGGCAGCTCCCCTTCCCAGCCAACGCTTCTTGATGTATGCGTACTTCTCGCTAAGTGCCTGATCACGCTCGGGCAGTGTGAGCTGCGGTGTATAGCACCGCTGTCCTCCCTGTAGTAGTACCGGTACGAGCATGTATGTGTATCTTGTGACTTGCGGTTCTCTTCGAGGTGCTGCTGCTGTTTTGTGTCTGATACAATACGACAACAGCTTTTCAGACAAGCTACACCAACAAGTCGTTGTTGTTGTTGTTTTCACATTATTAAATCGCATACTCAGGTACGTGGTCACAGAACAGGCTCCAGTTACACATGCCTCCGCCAGAAAAATATAAAAAGTGAAATCGGGAGAATCAGCCCACGATGTGCCAGGTCCATACTGCTACATTCGTCGCACTACTCGCGCCTGAAAAAAACGACTACACCACTTGCCACCCAGAAAGACTACCATCACGTACATATATCAATACGCATACGCACAACAGACGCAAGTCAATCGGAAAAAAAAAAGAAAAGACAGAGGCGAAAGAAAAGGGGTATTCCGATTGACCCGATAAGCGAATGAAATCGAGATTTTCAGAGTTTTTTTTCGGTGCCGCATAAGCGACAAAGAGGTGACTTTATTTGGGCAGCAAGTATTCCATGATTATTTGACCAATATACCAGTGAGTCAAATACGCACTGCTGTTGTTTTGGCCTCATTTCAGGCTTTTTTTCACAGTTGGTTATTATCATCCTCGAGTCGTGCCAGTCTTAGTTTCACATATTAATATATGTAGTGTTTCTTTGAACACCCCGTTTTCGTTTGAAATTAATTGTGCTTATAACCGGGGGGGCCTGAATCCTGCATACAAATGGCTTTAATCCGTCCACTTGTATTGCGTTCGGTGCTGTTGTTGCTGTTCAAGTGTTTATCATCCTCATTTTGAGCGCGCCTGCTCGGCACGCCAACCTGATATAGGCTCAAAATCGATTTTTTGTTCGACCTATCATGCAGCAAATAACTCGTTGAATTGCGCTGGCATTGCGAATGTTTGCCGTATGCCAGAAGTATGCGAGAAAACTCGAGTCGGTCGAATTAATTGTGAGCTTATTGGGTCAAAGCCTACCAGCCGATCACGAGTAATAAGCCAATCGATGCAGTCGGGGTTGACACGCCGTGCGGGGAGGTATCGACCCGGGAGATCATACCTACTGACAAATTAATAGATATATTTGCAAGGGTGTTTTGATCGATACCTACTGTTTGTAAGTTTATACCCTTGTACTGCTTGGAACATACCTATGCGCACCGTATACCCCAGGCTATTGTTTGAATTAATACCTTGGATGATATATAGCAAAATGTACCTTGACTTACTTCTTGCCTTTTGTTTCAAAACAGCAGATGATGATAATACCGGGTATAAACAGAGCTTTTAATCGAGAGGCTTGTGAGGATTTCAATCGGTAGCTGCTGCTGTTGAAAACTCAGAAACACCTCTCTCGTACTTTTTTTCGAGGCATCAATCATACCAACTCCTGTTGACCTACTGGGCAAAGAAATAGGTGTATATATCTATCGATAATTTCACCCTCCTATTACAAGTTACACTACGTATCGATATTCAATTAATCGATATCCGCACACCAACTTGTGGACAGACCAACAGGCGTACTCGATGCATGCTAGACTAATGTGCAGGGCTTTATACCTATTGGTCATAGCAATAGATATCGATCGACAATTTCACATACCTATTGGTCAAGCAATAGGTATCGATGGACACTTTCACGTACCTATTGGTCACAGTAATAGGTATCGATCGACAGTATGACATAACTATTGTCGAAGAACAATAGCCTATTGTACCGATTCATGATAACCTATTGGTCGAAGAAATAGGCCTCGATAGACAGATTCACACGCCTATCTTAAGAACAATAGCTTATTGTACCAATTTCTTTGGACCTATTGGTCCGAGCAATGAGTATCGATCGACAAATTCGCATACCTACCAAAGGTGTCAATAGGTACTGTTATATAATTTGCCATCTGACAATGTAGCGTGAGTGTCGAAAACCAGAAACATGATGAAAGAACACAGCATCGAGATGAAAGCGTGAAACGATGTTTCCAACAACCAAAGACTACGAATACTAGATGTACCTCCCTGTTCTCCTGGCCCCGCCCCCTCCAGCCGCAAGGGCCAAGTCCTCCCCCAAATACACTTCCGAAGAAGCATCGAACGACAACCCGCTGTCCACACAATAAATGGCTGGTTTGTTACTACTACAGTAATTGACATCGAGATATGCAATACCCCAACCTATTGACGTGCAATGGGTATATTCAATAGGCTATTATCCGGGGTGTGATTATGTACATAGCTTCCGTCTACCCATTCCAGCTGCACCTGGCATTACTACGGCGTACGTCATTTGGCTTCGTGCGAGTTGAATCTATCCCGCTAGAAAAAAAATGAGTGGAGTCGGCGGGGCCATCGCACGAAACCCCGTTCCGCGGTAAGTACGGACCGCGTCGACAGGGAAAGATAAGGAACAAACATGTCTGAAGCAGGCTGATGATGGGGATTTTCTGGGCTGGCGCTATGTAGGTTGAGAACCAGGTCGGCAACAACGTTTTTCAACGTTTTTCGAGCCAAAGTAAAGAACGTTGCAAACAATCTCAAACACAAAAAGCGGATTCCAAAAAGAAAATCCCGCAGTTGGGTGGTGTGCACGACCACAACCGGGACCCGCGAGCCTGTACGTGCGAACACCGTGAGCAAGCAAACCGCCAACCGTGCGGCGAATAAATTTCGCAGTACGTCTTCGTCGAAAGAAGACGGCGCTGATTCGTTTTCAAAGCAGCAATTTTTCCCTTTCCAAGAAACCCCGCCCACAACGAAGATGTGACGGTGTTTTTGTTGTAGGCGATCCGAACAAAAAACTCATTGCGTCGACGGCTGACTGATGCATCTCCTCCGTCAGATTATTACAACCCGCAAAGAAACACTCGATCAGATTACATTCAGCACTCTGTGACAATGCGACAATAGACAGCACCAGCGTAGTACGAAGAGTGTCCCCTCAAAAATTGAATCTAAAACATAGGCGGCTTTGTCGGCGTGTTTGAGAGAGAACGATACTAACTATTACCCCCGCAAATCTCGGATAATAATGCTACAGCAGCACTCCTAGTAGTCTGCAACGCGCAAACGCAACGAATGATCTTTAGTTTTACTGCTTGGTTTTTTATCATACTCGCCGAGGTTCGGCCCTCATCACAAGCGCAACTACGCCGCCGAGGGATGCTTGCAACATTACACAGCCAGGCAGTTGAAGTGTGTGTCATGAAGTCACGCATGAGCATTATTTGACTTTTTGGCGGAGGTCCGCGGCAATGACCGCGGAACTTCCGTGGATTTTTTACGGTGGGTATTGCCACGGACTACCGTGGAAATCAGCGGGTTTTCACGGAAAGTGCCACGGGTCATGGCATTTCCATGGCAAAGGCCACGGTTTTGGCCACGGCACGTTGCCGCGGTCATGTCCGTGGCAAACTCCGTCGTACCAACCACGGCAACCCACGGAAATCCGCGGCAATTTCCACGGCAACGCGGCAATCACCACGGAAGTCCGCGGAAGTCCGCAGCAATTGCCACGGCAGTTTCCGCGGACGTTCAACCGAAGCAATTTTCACGGCCATCCGCGGCCGTCCGCGTCCATTGCCACGGCATTCCTCCGATGCGCGCGACTTCCACGGAAGTCCGCGGGAGTCCGCGGCTATTACCACAGCACGTGCCGCGGTTCTGTCCGTGGCAAACTTCGTCGTAGCAATCATGCCCACGGCCGTCCGGGCCCGTGGCCGTGAGTTTTGCCATGGGTGTTTGCGGGCGTGGCCGTGGATCTTGCCGTGGGTGTTTCCGTGGACGTATCCATGGATGTCCGCGGACGTTTCCGTGGACAAGTCCGTGGGTGTTTCCGTAGGCGTGTCCGTGGGTGTGTCCGTGGGCGTTGCCGTAGTATGCCGTGGGTGCTACCGTTGAGATTGCGGTGGAGATTGCCGTGGTTAGTGCCATGGTTAGTGCCACGGGCCTCCACGGTGTTCCTCTACTTGCCGCGGCATTCCGTGGAAGCCCGTGGAAGCCCGTGGGAGGTCTGCGGTAGCCCGTGGAGTGTCCGCGATTGTCCGTGGATAGCCGTGGACATGGCCGTAGAATGCCGTGGAGATTCGTGGACACTGCCGCGGTGCTCCGCCAAAAAGATAAATAATGTGCATCCCTCTTATTAAGAATAGTTACCTTGCTACTGGCACAACGGAGTACCAGGTAGTCCATCGTAACCTATCGATTACGCTGTCGTTAACATATCATACGTAGTCATCTGGAATACGTAGCTTGTACGTGGTAGGACGCAGCAGCATGACCTGCTGTTGTTATACGCGACTGGTATACACGAGTTAGTACGTAGACATTTTCAGAGAGTATCGGATCGGTTCGTTGTTAAGGATAGGTACTAGCCTTTGGTACGGAGCAGCACGAGGCGCTTTGGCGATACCAGTGCAAGGAGTGTGATATGTACGTACGTATCATACACAGGTGGTACCAGATACACACGTACCTCGTAGGATCATAGGATCGTGTGAATCTAGTAGATCGTATACCAGGTATCGTAGATTGCGGCGGAACCCTAAAATGACGGTTGCAGTTTACAGCTGGCCCGAGGTGTTTTGTACCGGTGTGTTTTTGGGGTAATCACACCGCTTGCTTTTTAGGGCGGTTCGTACGCTTTCATAGCGTCTTGAGATGTGATCGATTGGGCATGAACCACGCACACTCTCTCACAACTCAACTCAAGTCAGCAGCACCACTCTTCCTTCTTCGTCTCTTCTTCGAGACCGCGCAAATAATAAACACACCCCCGCCCTTGGGGCGTCTTTTTGTCATCAGCTCTGCGGAGCTTGAAACTTTGACTGCAACGGCAGAGTAACAGTCGAGTTACTTCTCGTGCCAGATCTGGCATAACCCAGATCACAAACAGCTACAAGGGGCGTACCTCCCCCATCAGGTTATGAGCCTCGCCTCGCGTAAGCACTGAGAGCTGGTTGCGGGGTCCCGGGGGCACGATGCGCAACGACCGAGACTACGCCCGCTTGTGGAACCCGAGCTGCTACTTTGCTGTGAGTTTCAAAAGACAGAACCACAGGACCTGCCACGACCACGACTGCGAGCCATACAACAAGCAGAAGACCTGCTACGCAGAACGACTGCCTTCATCGAGCTGGACGATGGACATCATGTGGAGCTGGTGGTACGAGGAACGACATACTTCTCGGACGATCACAGAGAGGTGCCAAGAAATCGCCGTCATCTGGTGCTGAACTGCCTTTAGGTGCAACCATGAGTACATGGATAGGTGGGCAGTGAACGAATCCATACAGCTGTGCACATACAAAACAACGTGAGTAGTCGAAACGTATACTTCGGATACGAGTGATCGATATCTGGTTACTTTCGAGTACGTGGCTCGTGGCGTCTCAGTCAACCGGCTTTTGTCGATTTGAAAAGACTCTTCGTCGTCGACTTCTACATACGCAACGGGAGCTGACACGAGTACAACGTGATTCGACTGCTTGGTATGGTTCAACGATCTTCTTCGTTGTGTACGTACGAGACGGGAGCTGCTATGAGTACGTCGTATCTGGTTCTTGTACCGTTTATCTTCCTGCACGTAACGGGGCTACGGGCTGGTTTGATATCACTACCTCTGCTGCACTGCTGTTGCTGGAGTAAAAATGGCTGCGCATACGCACGAACGGGCTCACTCGTATTGCTATGCTGCACTATGTATGTATGAGGGACTACACATGAGCCGTATGATGGTACAACACGGCTTACTTCTTCAAGCTTGGCGCACATCTTGGACGGGGGCTACCAAACTTTAGCACCTGAAAGCATGCGGGGCTAAATGAAACAACGGAAATTACAGGGGCCTTTTGGTCATCAACACCAGGGGTCGCCTCATCAGAACACGGGATCGCCGGAGTGACGGCTCGGAATCGCTGTATAAAAGCGCTTGGGGTTGCCGGAATTGGCACCTTCCAGAAACGTCACAGCACTGTTCGCTGGGACCGTCGGAGTTACCGGGTTGCCACGACAGCACTGTGGGCTCGCCGAAGAGGTGTCTTTCGGGAGCGGGCCACAGACATCACCATCTATCTATTGGAATTGCCAGCAGAGCACGTCTGCTGGAATTGCCGCATCATTTATCGCTATGGGCTTTTCTGGAACAACGCTTCTGGAGAACCTGAAAAGCATCGTCATCGTCTAGTTCTGCCAAAGTCGCTGAACATCACAACTTTTAGGGCTGTTGGAACATCTCTTCCGGGGTCGCTGGACATCTTCATCTCGCTTAGGGCTGCGCCGGAACATCACGTCTGGAGTCGTTAAACACCATCGTCATCTGAATCGCCAGGAAGGACATCTGCACCATCCGGGGTCGCACGCACATAACGGCAAGATTTATTTGCTTCATAGTCGTAGTACCACACGTCTTCTTTATACGGGAGGGCGGTCAAGAACGTGGCTAGGCTGCTACACTATTTGTGCAAGTTTTTCGTTTTGTAGTAGCACCACACGCGTCTTCTTTGTGCCGGAGGGGGCGGTCAGAAACGTGGTCGGCTGCTACAGTACGAAGTTATTTATATTTTTCTTGATCAACAAACTGGTCATTGAAATTTCGTTCCACGTTTTGTTTCTGTAGTTGAGAATTATTGAGAAGATGCAGTTACTACGCAGCATGAACACCGGCTTTCATTTGGTGATTGGAACAAACCATATACCAGAGGTACTGGTAATTGACACTGCTGAATTCGTCTGACGTTCTTTCAGAACTGATGCATATAAGGCCAACGCTGATGGGCATAGTATTTTTTGTAGAGTATGAAGTAATACCGTACCGAGTATGTCTGTCTGGTAAATGTACAGTGAGACCCGCACGGGTTCTAAGGTTCTGTGTGTGATATTTTTTCGGTTTGCATGCTGTTGACGGTCCATGCATCAAACTCGCCCGTCACAACAGTTATTTGCCTTCACGTTGCCAGGTTTTGCGTTGTGGTTGTTGTATTAGTTGTAGGACGGCTGATCATCCGTCGAAAATGAAGCACGGTAACGGTTGATGTTTTTTCGACGCGGCAAAGGAGTAATGAACCTTGGTTGCGACGTTGCGATTGATTCTACTTCGTAAATACGCAGACAAGTACTTCAAACAAGTACACTAACCAAGTAACGAGCGTCAGAACTGTCGAAAAACACCTTGGAATAGGTTGATGACACTTGGGGTAAGAATTAAGCAAGCGTATATTATATCTAAGTTTTTCAGTAATCCGATTTTGTGGTTGAACGCCAAATCAACGTATTATATGTTACTTACATTGCGGGGTCGTATTGGGAATAGTTACCTTGCTACTGGCACAACGGAGTACCGGGTAGTCCATCGTAATATATCGATTGCGCTGTCGTTAACATATCATACGTAGTCATCTGGAATACGTAGCTTGTACGTGGTAGGACGCAGCAGCATGACCTGCTGTTGTTATACGCGACTGGTATACACGAGTTAGTACGTAGACATTTTCAGAGAGTATCGGATCGGTTCGTTGTTAAGGATAGGTACTAGCCTTTGGTACGAAGCAGCACGAGGCGCTTTGGCGATACCAGTGCAAGGAGTGTGTTATGTACGTACGTATCATACACAGGTGGTACCAGATACACACGTACCTCGTAGGATCATAGGATCGTGAGAGTCTAGTAGATCGTATACCAGGTATCGTAGATTGCGGCGGAACCCTAAAATGACGGTTGCAGTTTACAGCTGGCCCGAGGTGTTTTGTACCGGTGTGTTTTTGGGGTAATCACACCGCTTGCTTTTTAGGGCGGTTCGTACGCTTTCATAGCGTCTTGAGATGTGATCGATTGGGCATGAACCACGCACACTCTCTCACAACTCAACTCAAGTCAGCAGCATCACTCTTCCTTCTTCGTCTCTTCTTCGGACCGCGCAAATAATAAACACACCCCCGCCCTTGGGGCGTCTTTTTGTCATCAGCTCTGCGGAGCTTGAAACTTTGACTGCAACGGCAGAGTAGCATCTGCCGAGTGCTTACCTCTCGTGCCAGATCTGGCATAACCCAGATCGCACACAGCCACAGGGTTCGTATCTTCCCCATCACCTGTACCATGTTGCGAGGGCACCGTAGAGATGCGCATGAGGGGTTGACAGCTGGGCGAGGTGCGGCTATGTGGCGGCTTAGGTTAGAGTCATGAATGATGTAGTCGTGGTCGTTTCCTGCAGGCAGCGAAGGAAACGGAGGTAAGGGTCGTCCCTAACGAAGCTATTGTGTCGGTTTTTACCGAAAGTTTCGGTTTTGCCCGAAATTATTTCGGGAAAAACGTAAACATTTCACCCCCGGAAAAACTGGCATTTACGTTTTTCATTTTTTCAGGGAAAAACTAAAATTTAGGTACAAGAGTGTAGAGGACCGGGCAGCGGCACCGCTCGATCTGTGCCACCACTCGCGAGCGCACGAGACTGAGCAGGGTCGTTCCCAAGGTCATTCAAAGGTCATGGCTGATCGCAGAAGGCGCAGTGACCTTCTGAGCTCACGTCGTCGAGTTGACAAAGTGACCGTACAGAGGCGGCCGACCGAACGAGCTCGCTGACGGCAATGGCTGAGACTTTTGTCACGTTGGGCGTTGTAGCGCGACGAGTTGGTGATGGATTTCACTCCCCAAAGCACCGACACGTGCCTACGAGTAAGGCCGCCTCCAGTGGGACAACCACGTGGGTGTCTTCCGCGAGCGTTGCTGCTGTAGTGACGGTTCTGTGCCGGGTGGACGATTGTTTTGCGAGCCAACTGAGGCTCGCACTCGTGAAGATTCAACCTTCGAATAATTCGGTAAAATGCCGAAATTTCATCAAAAACTGAAGTGCTGTACACATATCGTTAGGACCGACCCTAAGTCGCCGACGACGCTGGCGTTGTCTTCTTCTATCGCGTCGTTGAAGCGCGCGGCCCACCGTCCAAAGACGGACCGTGTCTCGAGGAGCCAGGATGATCTTGAAGGATTATAGTGATAAGGAGGCGGTACTCTCTAGGGAATAGGGACTGGTATCCACATCACCCCCCCCTTTTTTCAGACGTGCAAACGTGCGCGTCTTATAAGAGGTGTCGATACGCCGATAATCACTAATATTGCAGCAGAGTCCGAACAAAGAAGCGACTACGATAGCACGTACCCTTGCGGACCGAGTGTTTGCTGTATGATGTGGATACCAGTCCCTATTCCCTAGATTGTACCGCCTCCTTATTACTATAATCCTTCAAGATCATCCTGGCTCCTCGAGGCAGACTCTTAGGTGTTTCCTCTTTGTTGACCCTCGAGCGTGCGGTTGCGCACATAACCCACCTCGGTGTGTCTCCACACCTCCATCAGAGAAAGAGAAAACCTGCGAAGGGATTACCGTCCCACAATTGGCGTCGACGGCAGGATATATTAACTTTCAGAGAACAGGTTTACTGCTAAGCCTCAGCTGGCGCGAGCCGTCACCTGGCCAAGATTCTTCTGAAGAAGAGCAGAGGCGACACCGTTATGGTAGCCATCGTAGGCATCAGCACGTTCACTAAGATTTTGCCTTGCTAACTCGTATGCAAACTGCAAATTCTCGACCATTTTGTGAGTGTACTGTAATAATGCTGATTCAGGTATGTCCGCCTGAGGCATTCCCATGATATGATAACGATTCAGCGTGTTACGGTAGTCAACACAGAACCGTGGTGACCCATCAGCTTTGCTGACAATAGTAAAAGGACTACCCCAAGCACTTGTGCGTTCCTCTATTATTTCCTGCTTCAGTAACTTGTCGACTTGGTCATCGGTTTGTTTTTGAAGGCGGGGTGAGGTACGGTACGGCGCACGATCAACCGGACGAGTGCCTGGTTGTAACGAGAATGTAGCTTCGGCTATTTTACAACAGCCTAACTCATCCGCTGACAACAGGAGTACAGAATTGATGAGTGATTGGCGGCAGAGCCAAATTGCTTACGAACTTGGATTGAGTTGGTGAGGGGATGGCTAAAACTAGATGGAATTAGACCTGAACTTAGACTTGCAAACCAGGGGGTTTGGGGATTGTTGGGATTTTGACTACAGCAACCAGAGACTACTTTTTTTTTTTAAATTGAAAAACGTCAGCTAAATAAAATAATAATACAAAAATTAATAATAACAACAATAACAACAGCAACAACAACAACAATAATAATAATAATAATAATAGAGAGTTTCGGAGTCGTCAAAACCTACAAATAAGTATTAGAGATGCTACTTGTCAGTAACCATCATGTCGTTACTTGATAACACTTAAAAGTCATCTGGTATACATTGCGAGTTGTTCGTACAACAGACAGTTAGAATAAGTCTGAGTGTTGTCGTTTATCGATGCAGCTCGTAGCAAGCACAAGTCTCAGCAGCAAATATCTTGGATACATGATGCACAGCAGCTTGCTGGTTAGTCATACCCAAAAGCTGGTACATGTAGTACGTACGAGTAATGTTAGTACGAAAGAAAATATGCGGCGAAATAAAGTACCCGGAGCAACATTCATGGAACACGATTTTAGGTTAACGGTCGGGACGTTGACGTAGCTAAGCTCCCAGAAGCAAACCTCAGGGAACATTGCCATAGGTATGGTAGACCACGAGCAAGCCTCAGGAAACGTTGCTGTAGGTAGATCAGACATCTACCCGTAGAGTACATCTATCCGTAGCATACGCATTGTGCCGTCTCGATCAGGTGATGGCCAGGCCCACCTCGATCACTCCTCTTTGCTCACCATCATCAGCTGTCATCTGCTGAGCAACTAAATCATCAATGAACATATCGGCCTGGGGTCGCCGAACAACATCTTCTCTGCTTGAGCTCTCTGCTCCTACGGGCTCACCTAGCCGTGACCTTCGTTTGCCTCACATCATATAAGTAGGCTGTGTCTTCATCGGGTCATCCGAAAGCGAGCCTACGAGCGTACACCAGCTAAGAGCTGATACACGCCACATGCCACCTAAGTTCAATAGGTTATGATCAATAGGTTATACCCTCGAGAGCTTCATCTAAGCTATCAACAGGTTATAGCCTCGCGTCAACGCGTCAAGCAGCTAACAGGTTATGAGCCTCGCACGCGTAAACGAGGAGAGCGGCAGCACGGACTCACGATCATCATAACTGAGGACGGCTGATCAAGAAATCTACTGCTGCTTACGGAAGCTTCTACATCTCTACACGAGTACGACGAGAAGTATCAGACGGAGGACTACGAGTACTTCATTGGAAACGCGCGGTGAGTGAGTGAGCATATCTAGAGGACCCTATGTTACGGTTACATTGTTACGGTTGATAGGAGTTGCACTTTTGGGATTGCGTTAGTCTCAATAGGTACCAGCAGTACTGGTTCCTCGCCGCCCTCTGCCTTTTACTCCTTTGCTTGCCCTGAGTTAGCAATAATCCACAAAGCGAATACCGTATCCACGACCGGAGACCTTCTACTCCTTCTCACAAGCCACCTTCAAGGCTTACACTACCGCTGTTCAGGCTCAACCACCGAACTCGGTACCGATCGGGAGGCTGCTATCATCAGGTCGGTAGCAGTGCTTTGTAGGCTGGGTCCCTGGCACCTTCCTCTCTGTACAATGCACACAAAACTTAGGGTCCTGCCGCATGAATGGCTAGAGACCACTCAGACCCACATAGACATCGGATCCGCCTCTATCCCTAGCCTCCCCATCCGTAATATGGTGTCCAATCCGAGACCTCCGTGCTGTAGATGAACCGTAGTTGCGCTTTCCATGCTGTAGCCTCGTGGCTTGTAAGCTCTTTCGCGCCTTTCTGTTTTTTTTTCGTCAGCTGGCACGTGCTGGCGCTTCTGTTTTTTTTTCCTTTTGCTGTCTAGGGCTTTTCAACGGCCTGCGGTCTGTCCCAATCCGTGCGCTTCAGCGTCCTTTACCTGGGCCTGCCGTTCACTCGCGCAGCCACCGTTCGCCTAGCGCACACATGTCCCTCATACCCTGGCCTAGAGTACATGTACTTCCTGTGTTCTTCGTTTGGCGCGCATTTTGCACCGTTTATGTTGGACATACGCATGCGTCCATCCGCTTTGTCATACGCACTTGTAGGGGAAGGCAGAGCGCTTGGGTGTGTTCGATTTTTTTTCCTTTGCCCGTTGCCGCCACCACAATAGCTGTTCCTGTACCCGCGTGGATAGCTGGTTGCCACTGGACAGTTGAACTACCAGGTAGATCGGATTGAGTGATCATTGATGGGTCGTGTCTCTCGCACTTGGGGCTCCACAGCAGCTGACTCACCCGTGCGGCAGCCAGAAACGACGGTGAGAGTGTGAAAAGTGCGTAAGACCGAAGACCCCGAGTCGAGCTGCGTGCTAGTGTTTGAACCTCGTGCATGTTTGGGATCATCCTCGTGACCTCTCCCCCCTGGACTAGTCTCACATTTGGCAGTGACCTGTCGACCACCGTGGTGTCAGAGCGCTATTTTGGTGTGGGTTGGGCCTCTCTAGCAAAACCTCTCCTTCCCACCCTACCTACTAGCGACGCGGCGCTTGATGCTCGATCACTCATCAAAAATAAATAAATAAATAAATAAAAACGTCTGGATTCCCGCGCGCCTGTGGGTTGTGTATCGTGCTGTGTTTTTTTAGTTATTTGCTTTGCCCTGTGGGTGGGTATACTGTAGCTTGGGACCTTCATCCCAAAAACAAAAATGCACCGAACTGTTACTCGCTTGGTATAAGCCTGGTATACCACTCCTCTCTCTCCGTGCTGTCTCATCAGCCCACCTACTGTTTGCTCGAGCCCATCGTTCTCATCGTTTTGTATAGCGCACAAAAAACAAGCACCCGCACCCCACTGTTTCTGGATTATTTTTGTCACCTTGTCTACATTATTTTGTCACCTTGTCTGCAGTCACATGTACGCCTCGCGACGCTCGCTGTTCTGGTGCGCGAGCGCTCCCCACACCGCTACATACGTGTACCCTTTGTACTGTTTCACCAGTGTTTCGTGCCGTCTTTTCAAAATTTGTCATTCGTCTCTTCAGATTTCGTCCTTTTGTATTTTTTTCCAACACCTGTCATGCTGTCTTTTCAAATTTTGTCCTCTGTCCTCTTCAATTTTTTTTTAACACCCATTTTCCTCCGTGCGATTCTTGCCGCCTCGCAACTGCCGTTCCCGTCTCATTTTTTTTTTTCGTCGCGCTTGCGCGCATCATTGTTCATGACGTTGCAGTGAATTCATTTCGTCGTATGGCATCTCTCACACGATTCCCTCTTCGTCTGTCTCGCACTAGCAGCGATGTCTTCTCAAAACAATCAGGTGTTGTCGAGGGGTGCTGCTGGTTCCGCTGATGGGGACCACGCGTCGCCCGTGCACCACCAGGGCGGTGGGGGGAGGCGGGCGTTGCCGCCTGGCTCCCCGGTCGGCGGGGGGGGATCGCGACCCGATTGGCGGGACGACGACCAGCACCGGGACCGTAGCGCCTCGAGCCGCAGCCGGAGCCGGAGCCCCATCATGCAGACCGAGGTTCCCGTTCTCGACGAGAACGATCGCCACAGGGCGGCTGAACAGCAGGGCGGTCGGCGGGACGGTAGCCGCCGTGGGCGGGGCCGTTCGCGGAGCCGGAGGGCTCGGGCTCGTGCTCGGGACGAGCTGGCCACAGGCGGCAGCACCGAAGACGAGGGTGGAGCCCCTCATGGCGCTACCCTACAATCGAATGGTTCCAAGAGTTCTGGTCGCCCCAAGCGTTCTCTTAGCAGCAAGCGTGCTAGCAGCCACAAGGGCTCCCGTAGCGGGCGCTCCCGTAGCAGCAAGCATAAACGCTCTCGCCCTCGCAGCCCTTCGCCTTCGCCTAGCGACAGTAGCAGCAGCAGTGGTAGCAGCAGCCGCGACAGTGACAGTTATCGTGATGTTGACCCACCCCGCCCGGCCCCCCGTCCCCGTTCTTTTTCCCCTGGCAACGAGCACCGCCCGCGCAAGAAGTCTCGACGCCGTAGCCACACCACGGCTCCGAGCGGCTATGGAGGCGTTAGTTCGTCGTATAAGGAAGGGTCGGCAGGCGGAGGTCCACGCGCTCTGAGGTGGGCTGACTCTGGTCGGGGTAAGCATAGTCTTGATTCCTCTCAAGCCGCCAAGCTCATTGATCGCATGCGTAAGAGAATTGCAGGTGGCAAGTCTTGCCCGGTATACGGCGGCCCCTCCGCCGGCCCCCTGACAATAGCCAACTCCGCGGTCCTGCTACAGGACAAAATTATGAGTGTGTTGCGCACAGTGGAGTCGGGTAAGCTGCGGCTGGAGCCGGACGTATACGTCGATGGGCGCTACGTTACGTTTGCCGATGACTTCACCCCCCGCCGCGTCGAACTCATATCCGATTTAGTGCAAGAATACCTGTCAGTAAGTCAACAGGTAGCGAATGCGGACGACGTGCAAGTATACCTCATCACCGGAGAGGTTGTCGCAAAACCCCACCACGAGGTCACAGCCACCGACTGGCTGCGTCTGTACGTAAGAGAACACGCGTTGACTGGAGGTGCAGCAGAGCTAGCTCGTTCGGCTTTTGCGGCGTTGGCGTTGACCCCGGGGGAAGGGTGGTCTGCAGCGGCCGCCCGTGTACTATCTATATTCCGCGCGACACGTGCCGATCCCGAGCGACCGTACCTGACCGAACAGGCCTTGTTTTGGCGTTTCGCGACCCCGGTAGACCTACTTCAGCTGTACGACAGGGTTGTCGAGGTTTTGCTGCCTAACCCGTTTGACCGCAACGGAGTGTCCGCGATCCTGCATGAGACAGCGTACGAAACAACCTCCTCTCTCAGCCCTTTGCGCATGGAGTGGCATGACCCGTTGGGAGAAGCGATGGCACGACGCGGCATGGTAGCAGAGAAATTGTTTCGTAAGTTCGTTGGCGTCCTATCGTCGCGTAATGCGTCGTACATAACGCCACCGGCGCCGCGCAAACAGGCAAAGGTAGCCGGCCCCGACCGCCTTTTCTCTATGGCAGAAGCACGGTCACTGTTCATCAACCAAGAGACCGGCGCGCCCTCGGCGTTGCCGCCGCCCCTGCTGACTCGCCCTTTCTCTGCTCTAGCGCCTCCCCCTGCGTCGGCACCGCCTGTCGCACCACAGGTTGCGGCGTATCAGAACCAGACCGCCACGGTTCCTGGGGGGCATGGAGTACCGTTCGAAGCCCGCTCGCCCACGCACCGCCCGGCTCCTTCCGCACCAGCCGCGGTCGCCGCGCCAGCCCCCGCTCCGACCACGTCCGCACCGTCGACACCGACCGAAGCACGACCGCCGCCGTCCGCGCCTCGAAGTGAGATCCTGGATTACCTGCGATCGCACGATGTGTGCTACCGCCATGCCTTCGCGGGCAACTGCCGGCGCTCCCCGTGCAGGTGGAACCACGCGCAAGTGCCACCGGCCCTGTACAACGGGATCAAGTCCCGGCAAGAGGCAGGGCGAGGCAGGAACCGCGTAGCTTCGCTCACGCCGGGCCAGTACCGCTTGATGTGCGATTTCGGGATCGTGTCGGAGGGGAGCGACGACGAGGGGGCCGACGACGGTGCAGCCCCAGCGGCGTTCAACTGCTCTGCCTGAAGGTGCGCCCCAGGCGACGCGGACGCAAGCCTGGGGAACCCGGCGGCAGCGGTGGACCCCTCACCGGGTGAGAAGCAGGATAGCGGGGACCAGTTGTGGGTAGCGGGGCAGATTTGGCATCGGCATCGTCGCCGCAGACCGCGTAAGTTTGAGATTCTGTTAGACACTGGTGCAGGAGGTGGTAGCTACATATCTCTGTCCTTGTGGCGTGGACTCAAGCGACTCACTCGACGACGTCTCGACGAGCGTAGAGCGGGAGCCCTCGAAGCTGCCAACCCTAGCGACAGTGATACCCCTCCGATGCGTATTCTAGGATCCGTAACACTGCCAGTGTTGTTTGACGGCGATGCGTGTGTGAGAGACGTAGAGGTACGAGTGGTAGACGGGTTGCCATACGGTTTCATTGTGGGAGCAGATTTCTTTAGGAGGAATGCTAGCGTGCTCGATTTTAGCTCCAACCGAGGCTTTAGACCCGTGCCAGCCGCGCCCTGGGCGCCCTTTCTGTCGATTGCACCGTACGCCCCACATGCTGCCAGCCCACTCCGCAACACTCGAGACCAGTTTAGTCTACTTACAGCTGCCCCCGAGACCGCCCCCGAAGTGCCCGCCGTCCCCACAGATGTTCCCAGCTACGTGGACGTGGTGTGGGAGGACGACACCTCCATCGAGTGGGACGTGCGACAAGTGCCGGAGACTACCGTCGTCGAAGGTTTCACCACTCGCGCGGTGGAAGCGGCGGCTGTGGGGCCGCAACCGCAGGACAGGCAGCTCGTGATGGTCTTGCCGACCGAACGGTTTGATTTAGAGCAGGGGGCGGTAGTGGGAGTAGCTCGTGCGGTGATGTGGTGGGTTCCGGGATCGCCTGTTTACTGCAAGTTGGTCAACAGCAGTAAGGAGAAGGTGGCCGTCGAGGGTAGCCGAGTAATAGCTCGCATGGTAGCACTCAACGTTCGCGACAAGCCGGCTTTCGATTCGCTGTTTGATGCCTCGCCTTCCGCTGCCGACCCACCCCTTCCTCCCCGTGAACCGCGCACTCCGAGTCCGGCCCCAGTCGATCGGGACCCTATCCCGCGTGTTCGCGTTGAGGACGCTAACCTGGGGACGCTAGGGTCGCTCAAGAAGCAGCAGCTCGTCAACGTTCTCGCAGCGTTTATCAAGGATGGCCTGTTCCCGATCGACCCGAAGCGAGTGCCTGCTTGTATCAACGGTGAGCTTGACCTACATCTTATCAACGAGTTTTGCACATCTTTTGCAGCCAAACAACGACGTTTCTCTCCGGAAGAACGACGCATGATCAGGGCAGAGATTCAGCAGTTGGTAGATCGAGGCGTGATCCGCCAATCCATGTCTCCGTGGGCTGCCCAGTGCTTGTGCGTTAAGAAGAAGGATGGTACATTGCGGCTGTGCATCGACTGGCGTGAGCTTAACAAACTCTTGGTCTCGGATAGCGGGGGTTTGGGTGACATGCAGACGATATTCGACGGTTTGAAGGGCAAGAAGTATTTCACTCAGCTAGACCTCGCCTCCGGTTTTCACCAGATAGAAATTACCGAGAAAGACCGTTACAAGACAGCCTTTCGAGATGCGGATGGTATGCTCTGGGAATTCACTCGCGCGGGTTTCGGACTGACAGTGCTGCCGGCAGCCTTCACTCGTAGAGTAAAGTCGGCTCTGGGGTATCTCTCAGGCGTGTTTAGCTGGCTTGACGACATTCTGATCGCTAGCGACACATGGGACGAACACCTCGCCACTCTGACTCTCGTTCTGAACCGCCTTCTAGCGGCGGGGCTGTCTGTGAACTTCGCTAAATGCATTTTTGGCGCAGCGTCACAGGAGTTCCTCGGCATGATCATTGACAGTACAGGCCTGTACCCTGCTCCGTCTAAGCTAGATGCAATCGCACGCATGCCTCGACCGCACACCGTAGAAGAGCTGCGCACGTTCTTGGGTCTAACCGGCTACTTGCGTCAGTTTGTACCCGACTACAGTCTGACCGCAGCTCCGCTCACCAACATCCTGCGCAACAAAGCCTTAGCTTCGAAACGTGCACGCAAGCTTACTATTCCCTGGTCCACAGCCGAGGAAGACGCCTTCCAGTCTTTGCGAGAAACGTTGGCCTCCCCGAAGGTTCTTGCTTTCCCCGACCTTGAGCGCCCGTTTGAACTACACACGGATGCTAGCACAATGGGTGTAGGAGCTTCGCTAATGCAGACAATCGACGGTGTCACGAGAGCGGTAGCGTTTGCCAGCCACCGGTTTTCACAAACCGATGCTAGACGGGGTCCCACGGAACGGGAGTGCATGGGAGTCTTGTGGGCGGTAGACCATTTTCGGCCGTACCTCGCGTGTCGACGGTTCAAACTCGTGACAGACTGTTCCGCCCTCACATGGTTGTTCCGAAGCCGTGAACTCTGTCCTAAGCTACACAGGTGGGCGCTGAGGCTGATGGAGTACGACATGGAGCTGGAATGGAAGGCTGGGGTAGAGCACGTAGTACCCGATGCATTGTCCAGGTTGCCTGTTGCTAGCCCGGTAGAGGTCGATGTCGACGATTCGTTTCCGGATGATTTGTCGTCCGCTGCTGCAGGCGTCTCGGAAGAGACCCTTGGACCGGAGTTGGATGGTGTAAGGCTGGCTGAGTTGGACCCCGTGCAGACAGACCACGTAGGGGATGCAGATTCCCAAACCTCTCTCCCCACCTCTCACCCCACCCCGGAGGTGGTTGACTCCCTCTTGTCCTCCTTTCGAGCGTTGCCCTTCGCCGCGTGTGCTGCTCTTGACTCTGAGACGGATGCCCCTCGCCGTAGCGGCCGGAAACGTACCCCTTCGGTGCGATTACGACCGATCGGTGACCCGCAGCTGCCCCCGACAAGCGTACTGAAGGCCATACCGGGCAGAGAGAACGTCGGTCTCACCACGGTGGAAGCCCCCACTACGGCGCGGCCGCCATCGACGCTACCGCCGTCCCCCGTTCGACCTGGCCACGACGACATAGGTGAGGTGCTGGCCGCACGGGGGGAGGTTCCGACGTCTTCGTCGAGCCAGGCGACCGGTGGAGCATCGGCCATCGATCTGACGGCACGGGTGCTTACAAGGCCGTCCGAGCTAGCCCGTCGGCAACGAGACGACACCCATCTGGGTCAGGTTTGCACGGTTCTAAGCAATGGAGTTGACTCTAGCCAGGGGGGAAGCGGGTGTGACAGGTATAGCGTAGGCACGGATGATGTGGTTCGGTATGACGATGGGAAGGGGAGAAAACTGCCTGCTATTCCAGTTGCCATGGTAGCCGACATCATTGCGTTGGTGCACACACTACACGGTCATGCAGGGGTAGGAGCAACGCTGTCACTTCTACGCGATCATTTCCACTGGCCCACGATGATGAAAGACACTCGACACTATGTGTTGTCATGTGCCTGTCGTAGACGTAAGAGACCGCTCAGCAGACGAGTAGCCATGATGCCAGGTAGACCGCTTGAGCCGTGGGACGAGTTGCAAATGGACATCCTCAAGATTGACACACCATCACAAACTGGCAACAACTATATCTTACTCGTGGTAGACCGCGCCTCAAAGTTTCCCTTCGGGTTCCCGCTAGAAACCAAGCAAGCGGTAGGCGTAGCCCGAGTGTTGGTGGAGCTGTGTCTAACTTACGGAGTTCCAAAGACGGTGCGCTGTGATGGAGGCTCAGAATTTGGTGCGGAGGTGGTTAAGCACTTGTGCAGATGGTTGCGCGCTAGTATCGTGTTTGGTGCTGCTGACCACCCTCGAGGCCAAGGGTCGGTTGAGAGACTGGGGGGATGGCTGCAGGATTTGTTAGCCGAGCTGTGTAGGTCCTGGCCTGACCGATGGGACGAGTATGTTTCGCCTGCTATGTGGATCAAACGCACCTTGCCAGACACCTCGCTCCCATCCACCATGACTCCCTTCGAACTCCTGTTCGGCCGCAAGCCTCGCACGTCACTGGATTCGTTAGTTCCTCTGACGGACGAGATGGATCAAGAGCGGGGACTCGACAACTTCGTGGAGAGGCGCAAGCAGAATCTCCGTGAAGTACGACTCGCCCTCGAGAAACGGCACGAGCTTCGAGTGGCGGCACGCGCGAAGGCGAACGCCTCCATCGAGAGGTCGTCGGCTGGAGTTGGCGTCGTGAAGGACAGTCTGGTGCTAGTGCGCGAATCCGAGAGCAGTCGACATCGTGACTACAGGGGAAGGAAGTTACAACACGATCTATACACAGGACCGTGGAAAGTGACGGGGGTGATCCAGCCCGGTCTCAGCGTAGAAGTCATGATGCATGGTAGAAAGAAGCGCAGCCGAAGGGTATCTACGGCCGATGTGAAACCTTTCCACCTTCGAGCACTTTCTTTCCGACACTCGCTAGCTGAAGAGTTCGCCCAGTATGCGTGGGGCCCCGACTTCAAATTGCCTGCAGGAGCTAAAGAGAGTTTAGGTCTCGTCACCATCGCCGACTGTCGCAGAGTGCACACTCAATCAGAGCAACTATTGATGCCAGATCTGAGAGCTCTGATCGAGGTACCCAGAGGTATAGAACGCCACCACATCACAGGTTGTACCGAATCAACCATCCACGCGCACGGGACCCATCT
Source organism: Undaria pinnatifida (assembly GCA_012845835.1). Lineage (NCBI taxonomy): Eukaryota > Phaeophyceae > Laminariales > Alariaceae > Undaria > Undaria pinnatifida. Next base: position 11,832,628 of record JABAKD010000028.1, read on the forward strand.
TTGCATCGTCAAGGACCCCAACACAAAACCTCGATATACTCGAGTATACAACTAACTGCTGTACGGTGCCTCGACTCAACATAAGCGGGTCGTTCTGAGCAACAGCGGGACAGAGGCAACTCTCGACGGTACAAGCTACTGTCTGTTAATAGAGCTCTGACCTCTAGTTCAAGGACTTCACGTGTGATCATCGTGATAGACCGACCAAAATTTGAGCCCAACGCACCTCTCGCTGAGTGCGGGCCATAGGCTTCACGTGTGATCATCGTGATAGACCGACCAAAACTGCCCAACGCACCTCATTGAGAGTGCGGGCCAAAGGCGTGACTTCTCAGTAAGGACTCGCCAAACTCCAAGCGACAAGCTATATCAAGAGCACTCCCGGCAGTAGAGTAGCTGTCTGTTAAAAAAGACTCTTATCCATCAACGCGACTACTTGTAGTGCAAGCCAGCAACCAGCAGCAGCATCAGGAGGAACTTCGTACTGCTGTATCTTTTTTGGAATTTTCCGAGTTTTTTTTGGAAATCTCCATAATAACGCCTTCGACTTCTACACAAACACCACTACTGCACTTGAAACGGCTGTTTTATACAGCAGCTCGCATCATACGTGCGGCGGGATTACTGGTACTATTACACTGCTGTACAAGTACTGATATCATACCAGACATCTGAGTGAACTGCTCTCTGGCACCTACTCATCATCACCATGCCATGGGGGAATCCAACAACAGCAGCAGCACTTCATTCGCCAACGCCATTAAAGGACTAAGGACGTTCGATGGGCGCAGCCCAGTTGATTTTTGAGATTGGCATAAACGATTGGCGGTTGTAATTGGAGTATCCAGACGCGATATCGCTAACCTCATTAAAGGGCATCCTCGACCGACCGAAGCGACGGCCGGTACGGGATCTTCACCGGCACTCGCACAAGAAATCGCAGCTTATGAAAGAAGGGCAAATCAAGATCTGTACGCCATACTTTTTCTACTAACGGAACAACCAGCATCTCTACTTGTACTCAAGCACGAGGATGAGACTGGGACGACCGGTGGCGGACAAAAGGCCGTACAAGAACTTGTCTCGAAGTACAACAAGGTCACTGACGAAGTGATCCGGGCGAAAATGGACAAGCTCGTCAACACCAACATGGAACAAGGAGAAGATCCGGAATCCTACTTTATGGAAAAGACGCTCGCGCGCTCTGAGCTCGAGAAGATGGGCGAGATGATTTCCGACCGCAGATTCAAGGACATCTGTGTACAAGGATTCACGGCGGAGTACAAGGACATCAAGATGATGATGTGCCGAGACCCGACTTTCGGCATCGACCACATGCAAAGCACGATGCGCCATCTTTATTTAGATGATCTTTCCCGCAACAGCGACACCAGAATCGCTGGTCGTGGCGTAGCCATGACTGCGGCATCGACTTGCAGTCATTGCGGAAAGCAAGAGCACTACGCCCGCAACTGCTGGAAAAAGAAGGACGACGACGACAGCAAGTCTACTGGCGCCTACAACAAGCAAAAGAACAAGGAATCTTCAAACGGCAAGGCAGCATCAAACGTTGGAGCTGAGCACAAGTGGTGTTCTGTACACAAAACTGCCTCGCACGACGACACGGAATGCTACAAGCAAGGAGCGCCACGCCCACCGCAGAGTGGACGCGCTCACACTGCCTCTGCTGTACAGGGCACGAGCACGCGCCCCAACGACGACGAAAAGCCATCCCTCAACTTCGACGATGGTTTCGAAGAGGGATTCGCGTTTTCAGGGCTGCTAGCTGGTAGCGGCAACAGGGGTTTTCACCCCAGGGGTTTTCACGCCAATGGTAGCGGCAACAGGGGTTTTCACCCTAACAGTGACAGGTTCACGATGCTTGTGGACAGCGGCGCGTCGGACCACCTGATAGACGAGGAGCTGATTCAAATACTGCGGAAAAGCATGAAGGATTACAAGAAGCTAAAGGATCCGAAGACCATCATTACCAACGTGAAGAAGGTATTCGCAACAGCAACAGGCACCATCTGGGGATACATCATCGACCAGGCTGGCAAGCGTGTTCCTGTTCGCATCTCGGCCATGTTCGTACCTGGACTGAGACGCAACGTCTTCTCCTCCATCAAAGCAATGAAATCAGGGGTAAGCACTATCCTCGAGACAGGAAACCCCCACTTGCAGTTCGACAGCAGCACTTCGCTTCCGCTCACCCAACACCCAGAGGACATGGGCATATGCTCTTACGACGTATTTCTTCGCACCCTGGGCGACACGGCTGATACGTCATCAACGCCTGCTGTAGTTCCTGCAGCACAGGCGAGCAACGACGCCAATCAAGGCGTTTACACCTTCGAAGAGATCCAAGAATTCTGCACCAACTCCAGCATAGCCATGGAGCACACCACGACGGTAACGCCCCAACGAAAGAGGGTATCCGCGCGGTATGGACAGAATCACGCGACCCAAAAGGAGAGCACACCGTCAGGCGGAAACAACACGCCTAAAGAGGCTACTCGTACTGTCACTAAGAGTGAGCGCCAACATGCGCTAATCCCGGACAAGCCCGAGAAAGAAATTGTCACTGAGACGGAGCGCTTTTGTGCTCTAGTCCAGGTCATGCTACACTACTACGAGAACAACCTTCTGGGAGAGGAAAAGTCATCGACAACAGCCGGAGCGTCATCGACGGGAGCTGGAGCATCCTCATCAGAAGAAGAGTCATCATCACCAGAGATTGGAGAATCGTCATCAAGGGCTGGAGCACTACCGCAAGAAGTTGGAGTGTCCTTGACAGGAATTACACCTGCTACTACGCCCGGGGACACACATTCTACTACAACTGGGGCTGAACCGGATGCACCGCATCACGAGACCGCCAGTACAAGACCCAATCCAAGAGTCGAGGATACCTTCGACAACACGCACGCAACAGGAGCATTGGGGGCAACCCCACCGACCATGTGTGTAAACTTCACCTGCACCGAGAGAGACCAGTTTCGGATCTCGAAGGAGGAAAACCGGGTGATTAAAATCCCCAACGACACACTAAGATGCCATCTACTTCACGGATCAGCATCGCCTGGAATCACTGGAACCGGAATTACCGGAGCTGGGATCTCCAAAGCATCTGTGCATGGGATCTTCGGAGCAACGTCATCTGGATCACCATTGCACATCGGAGCAACTGCATCCGAGATCACTGGATTAGCTTCATATTGGATCACCGGAGCATCAGCTGGAACAACAGCATCACATGGGACCATTTTGGATCATCGCCATCTGGTACTACCGGACCATCAGCTGAGCCAAGGGTCGACGGATCGACAATGTCCGCTACACCCGGAATCACATCAGCTATTTTTGAGCCAAGCCTTGGAGCCAAGCTCAACAACGAAACAGACAGTCAGGAGGAGGTTCACACGCTCAAAACAACAAAAGGACAGCTACAGTCAAACTCCGAGACAGGATCGGCGGAATCAACACAGGACGATCAAGAGCCACTGGCGACATCTTCGGCATTCGTGTACACCCGCAAGCCAACCCCAACCTTCCTCTCCATCCTGAACGACGAGCCCATAAACATCGAGGCCAAGACGCAGAGACTGGCTGCATAATTAACAGCCGAGGCGGAGCCGATGACGGCAATATATTTTGAGATAAATAAATCTACCTACCTCTCCAACTTCAAGATGAAGTTAAGCCTCTAAGTCCAAGCGACGAACAAAAGATCAAGCACATCTAACGACGTCTACATCAACAACGTCTACACCGACAACGTCTACACCAACAAGGTCAAGCCACTGGAAGTATGAAATGCGCTATCTCTTTACCAAAGCTGTACGTAGAGTGTCGCATGTTCTCTTTGTACGGGGCGAGCAGAGACAACGACCGGTGTTGTGCACGGTTTGCAAATTGCGGAATATCGCAGTTAGTACCAAGTAAGGGTACAAGTCGAATAGGCAAAATCGACTGGACAGTTTAATCTTACATTTGACTACGCCATCTCCGGTACTTCAGGATATGCACGGACGGCAAAACCCGCCACCTGAACAAGTACACACGAAAGGTTAAGATACACGAGAGGTGATGTCTCTCTACAATATGTGGTCTTATCCAGCTGTAAATCGCAGGCAGTGCCCCTTTGTTCCTTTGTTTGAGGGCGGCAGGAACATTGGTAGGCTGTTCACTCCTATGATTGTTGCGGAATAATGAACACATTCACTGTTCTAAACTACTCCAAACATCCTCTATTCCTTGGTTGATTAACCGATCAGAATAAAGTTCACGTCTGATGATTCTAAAATTGTGAGCTAGTAAGTTAACATGCACAAACATGCAGAAGCACGTATAGTGTCAGAGCAGGATTTTTCGTGTCCGCTTATTTTGTGTTCGCCCCTTGGGTATTTTAGCAAAATGAGTTTGCTCTTCGAAAAACATTTTTCCCAACATTTATCATTGTTGCTGCATGCATTTCTGTTATGAAGTTTTTTAGCATGTAACGCAAAGTGAAAAAGTGTTAAGTTAACGGGAGGAGGTATTAGAGATGCTACTTGTCAGTAACCATCATGTCGTTACTTGATAACACTTAAAAGTCATCTGGTATACATTGCGAGTTGTTCGTACAACAGACAGTTAGAATAAGTCTGAGTGTTGTCGTTTATCGATGCAGCTCGTAGCAAGCACAAGTCTCAGCAGCAAATATCTTGGATACATGATGCACAGCAGCTTGCTGGTTAGTCATACCCAAAAGCTAGTACATGTAGTACGTACGAGTAATGTTAGTACGAAAGAAAATATGCGGCGAAATAAAGTACCCGGAGCAACATTCATGGAACATGATTTTAGGTTAACGGTCGGGACGTTGACGTAGCTAAGCTCCCAGAAGCAAACCTCAGGGAACATTGCCATAGGTGCGGTAGACCACGAGCAAGCCTCAGGAAACGTTGCTGTAGGTAGATCAGACATCTACCCGTACGAGAGTACATCTATCCGTAGCATACGCATTGTGCCGTCTCGATCAGGTGATGGCCAGGCCCACCTCGATCACTCCTCTTTGCTCACCATCATCAGCTGTCATCTGCTGAGCAACTAAATCATCAATGAACATATCGGCCTGGGGTCGCCGAACAACATCTTCTCTGCTCGAGCCCTCTGCTTCTACAGGCTCACCTAACCGTGACCTTCGTTTGCCTCACATCATATAAATAGGCTGTGTCTTCATCGGGTCATCCGAAAGCGAGCCTACGAGCGTACACCAGCTAAGAGCTGATACACGCCACATGCCACCTAAGTTCAATAGGTTATGATCAATAGGTTATACCCTCGAGAGCTTCATCTAAGCTATCAACAGGTTATAGCTTCGCGTCAACGCGTCAAGCAGCTATCAACAATAAGGAACAATAATTAGGGATTAGCCGGCTTAAATCTGCAAATAGTTGACAGTCCCGTAGTCCTAAAAAGGAGTCAACATCGTAATTTTTAGAAATAAGCCGCGTGAGGGCGCGCTAAATCTTGGAGTTCTTTTAGCTCTCCAGATTTAACGCACCCAGACACGGGCTGCTGCAAAAAACATCATGCGCGCCAGTGGTAGAGCACGCAATCCTAGCCAAAAGGCTAGAGAAGCTGGGGCCGGGGATCAGCAGGCGACCCGATCCACGGGCTGTGTGGGGTTTAGGGAGTTTGGCGAGCGGCACGCGGAGGAGGTTGAGAGGAGGGGAGGAGAGGAGCGGAGCAGCAGTCCGATGATGACGAGGAGGTGGAAGCAGTCACCGTGGTACTCGGCAAGCAGGTACCAGCCGCGGCCCAGCCGACTGAGCCGAAGCCGAAGAAGACGAGGGTCAGCAAGAAGTCGAACACACTCCATGACCTGGTGCTCGCGCAGAAGGGTGACAGAGAGAGAGAGGGGAGCCTCTTCGTTCTGTTTTTTTTTGGTGAAACACATAGACTACATACATGCCGCTCCTCTCTCAGTTGTATGTCTCGAGTGCACACACAACCACAGGAAAGACAACAGCAGTACGCTTAGGACAAATGTGCTAGGTGTCTCGGTGGGGCCGCTGGTGTGTGGTTGTAGACTAGACACCTCCACCCGCGTATCATAGGTGCCCGCAAAAGCTTTTTGCTGTGCCCTTCAAAAAAAGAAGCACGGAAAAAAATCGAATTTCACGATCCCCAGGCCACTAGTCTATCTACATGTATGTAGAACCGCCGCACAGAAGCATCACGGTGACAAATCAAGTGGACTTACTTGTATCTCGCACAGGAGGTAAAATATGGCAACCGTACTACATTCATCCTACCTCGGGCCGTTCTACGTGCAGCACAGTGTTAACGATGCGCGCAGATCACGACTGTCTTGTGCGCACAACAAAAACGACCTTCACATGCCAAAAAAAGTTGTTGCCTGAACACGGAGACGGACGGACCGGGGAAGGAGGCGGCAGGATGTATACGTATTGCAGCAGTAGCCGTCTTGGGGTTCAAGAAATTGGGTGCGACGCACGGAGATCGCACCGCGAAAGGGGGAAAAAACAGCGCGCATCGACGCAGCTAGCACCTGTACCCGCCGTGTATGTGTAGTAGTAGTGGGCGGCCCGTATCGATTTGTGCAGCACGGTTTGTACCACCTGTTCCCCGGGCGGTATTTTCGTCCTGACGATTCCGCCGCTTTTAATTTATCGGGGAAATTCCAAGGCGGGCTGTTGGTGGCCCTTATTCCTTATTATATTTCCTTGTTTCTGGCTCTTTAGAGCTCCAACCCGAAACTCCCAAATAATAATAATAATAATAATAATAATAATAATAATAATAATAATAATAATAATAATAATAATAATAATAATAATAATAATAATAATAATAATAATAATAATAATAATAATAATAATAATAATAATAATAATAATAATAATAATAATAATAATAATAATAATAATAATAATAATAATAATAATAATAATAATAATAATAATAATAATAATAATAATAATAATAATAATAATAATAATAATAATAATAATAATAATAATAATAATAATAATAATAATAATAATAATAATAATAATAATAATAATAATAATAATAATAATAATAATAATAATAATAATAATAATAATAATAATAATAAAGTACGACTAATTTATAATACGCCAACAAGTAAGTACTCACAGCTGACGTTTTTCAATTTTTATAAAATACACCTACAATGATAATTGCAACCCGCCTATTGGTCATAGCATGTGATCGTATCATGCTTATTATAACCCCCGCCCTCTATGTACTGACCACATCACATAAAAATATACATATATATAAAATCATTCTTTGGTGTCAGGGATTTGGTCAGAAGTTTTTTTTTCGTCTCGGCCGAAGTATGCGATTCGTGGAACTGGAATTCTCGGTCGAATAGCTTCGTTCGAACGCCGCCTTCGGGCGGCGGCTCCAACGCCCCTCGCCCTGCCGTGTCCGTTCCGCACATCGACGTAAACGCGGACGGATGCCGAGCGAGACAAGCGAGAAGTTGCGAAAATACCGCATGTCGAGGAGGAATTTTGGAAAGTAGGTTGAATCTTAATGTCTGCAACGCCTGGATGATTTACAAAATTGGCATCATTTCCAAACGGTCCTTGATAATGTTGGGAATGTTGCGGTGGTATACTCTCGAGCGTTAGTTTCTTTGCTGTACTTTTTTACTAGTTCGTTTGGTTTCTTGCTCGGCCTTTATTGTTTTTGTTTCTGCCCGTTTTGCCAGTTGGAAAGGCAATTTTTTCAGGGTTTTTCACGGGTCGGGTCAAATCTCGCGGGTCGGGTCGGGTCGGGTCGGGTCGGGTCGGGTCGGGTCGGGTCGGGTCGGGTCAGCTGACCCGACCCGACCCGCGAGATTTTGAAACCCTCCTGACCGGACCCGACCCGACCCGACCCGCGACAATCCGGGTGACCCGCGAGATTCGGGTCGTCATGCGGGTCACGTCAACTTGACCCGTGACATTTCTCACGGGTCAAAGTCGAAAAGTGACGGGTCAAAGCATGTACACCTCGGTCGGTAGGTTGGTCCTTGGTCCCTCGTACTGTTCCCAGGATGTCGTGTTCTCTGGTTCTTTGTACCGGTATTGTTTGCAGCTGATGATGATTATGTCATGTGGTGTGCGCACGAAAAAGGAGGTAGAAACCGCAACCCACATGCATGGGCATGCCCGTACCGCTAGACCACCGGGTCGACCCGACGAGCGACCCGACGAGCGAGCTAGTTATAAGTTATAATTGCAATTACTGGCCCCCGCAAGCAGCTTCGCTGAGCCGCCGCCGGCAGCAAGCCCACAACTGGGGCGGTGAATCTGTCAGCAGCGGCTGTGATCCGCGAGGATGCGTTGTCTGCTGCTGGTGCCTGCTGCTGCCAGGGTGCTGCTGCTGCTGTGCTGCGTCTGCTGCTGCTGCTGCTGCTGCTTCGACGACGACTGCTGCTCTTCTTGCTTTTTTACGTTTGGTCACATTTCGTACTGGCATGATAATTCTCGAGCTAGCTACTACTACTGCTGTATCTATCTTCTATCTGTGCAGTCTCCAGCCCCGGCAAGTAGCCTAGCTGAGCCGCCTCCGGCAGCAAACCCACAACTGGAGCGGTGGGTTTGTCAGCAGGGGCTGCGATCCGAGAGAATCCGGGGTCTGCTGCTGCTGCTTGCTGTTGCCAGTGCTGCTGCTGCTGCTTCGACGACGCCTGCCCTTCCTTGCCTTTTCACGTTTGTTTGGTCACATTTCGTATTGGTATGACCGTGATATTACTACTGTTGTTACGGCTTCAGCAGGTACGGGATTCGTGTCACACTGTGGTATGCCTTGGTACGAGTAGCTAGGGGTACTACTTGGAGATTGTTCTGCACGCTGTGATGACATTGTATGATCAAAGCATCGGCACGAGGGAGGCAGGAAGCGGAAATGTAAATGTTTGTATTTTATTTGCGGACCTGCGGGCCCGACCCACGGAGCGCCTGCACGGCATCAATGGCTCTTAGCTGTAAGTTTGAAAAGGCGGATCCGTGGGCCAGATCCGCGGGTTTGACACGCGGGTCAGCCCAAAACAACTCGCGGGTCATTATGGCTTGACCCGTGGAGTGACGCGTATCTCGCGGGTCATGACCCGACCCGACCCGCGAGATTTTAAAAACCGCTTGACCCGACCCGACCCGACCCGCGAGATTTTGAAACCTCTTGGCCCGACCCGACCCGACCCGCGAGATTTTGATGCCTCTTGACCCGACCCGACCCGACCCGCGAGATTTTGAAAACCTCTTGACCCGACCCGACCCGACCTGCGAGATTTTAAAACGTAATGACCCGACCCAACCCGACCCGCGAGATTTCGGAACCCGCTTAACCCGACCCGCGGGTCGAGTCATGACCCGTGAAAAGCCCTGAATTTTTAGTGTGGGTACACCTAAAACGTGACACAACTTACAGACGATATCCAACAACTTCGTGACACAAATTACCTACGGCAAGACGTTTTGTGACAAAATAACTCCTAAATCATGATATTTTCACGTAACAGAATCTCGAGACAAAACCAAGCAGGTAGAGCTGTCTCTTCGGCCTTTGGCCTTGGCTTTAGCACGGCCGCTGACACTCCAGGCAGCCTCTGCTGTAGGTATGAACGAGTGCGGTTGATCCGCAGCGAACTATCCCGCTGTGCTCGCTTCTATGTGACCAGTGTCCATGCCATTTCATGTCACCTTCCTTCTGCTTTTAGCTCATCGTCGTACGGTTGAGGTCCGTACGTACTGGGTGAGAACAGTAGTATGTACGACGAGCATGAACGCCAACTGACAACATTGGCAAACACACAACAGCAGGTGTAGCAGCAGTAGCCGAAGGGCGAAACTTCTAGCACATCCTGCACCAACTAGTAGCAACCAGACCCACAGCAGGTAGCTCAAAGTGCAGTGCGAGTGCCGTTGGCAAGTTTAGTCGTACTCGCATCACTCTGTCCTATATATAACAACCGTTTTATATTCATGTTGATGAAGAAAAAAATATTACATTTCCTGTAAGAATGATACGTCGTACGAGCGGACGTTCTGGTGTGCTGCTGCCGTAGCAGACGTTATGGTGTGCTGCTGCCGTGAGACCATCGAGCACACCGCATATGTTTTACATAAACGAAGCGAACAAGAGGCAGGGCACAGGGCCCCCCAACACAGAGACACGGGACAACCACGGCCAGCTGTCGATTGCGTAATTGGCCGGTTGTCCGCGCTTCGGTGGGTGTATAGGAAGTGGTTCGTAGTACTGCTGCTGTAGACCGTCGAAAAACCACGTGACATCCCGTTCTGGTGGCAGACTCGCCAGTAGACCCCCGAAATTTCTTATTAATTTCTTTTTCTTGGCCCCGTGCACCCCTACTGAAAGATCTGGGCTTGGCTCATCAGCTTCACAACGCTCAGCACCCAATCGCGGCGTTATAGCTCACAGCAACAAGGCGCCGTGCAGTGCCCTGCGATGCCCTGCGGCTCAGCTCAGCAGTGCACCGCAGCGCAGCGCTAGCTCAGCAGAGCGAAGTGCTGTGCTTTACCGTGCTCTGCCGTCGCGGTCGTTCGTTACTCATGATATCTAAAACTCCGCTTGCGCTGATATTTAGGTATTTGGCGATTTATTCTACATCACGATTTTGGTGTGGGCACTTTGTGCTGTCTAAAACTGAACATGGCGTTTTTTCCACACTCGAGTCATCAAGGGCCCAAGACCCGAGACGAGACGAAGCAAGGTTATTTGCCCTGTCCCGTCCGAGACCCAGAGCAGCATAGAGCACCAGCTGCCAGGGGTGTGAGACGAGGCATGCACGGCATGGGCCAGATAACGTTGCCTGCAACAACTGCCCGCCACAGTATAAACGCGCGGACGGACGCTGAGCGAGACAAGCGAGAAGTGCGCTTTTTTAAAAATCCATTACATACTTTTTCCATATACTTTTTCGAACGCACACTGGTGGGGGTCCTTCCAACGCACACTGTGTCGGGCCCCTGCCAACGCACACTTAAGGGCGTCCCGGGGGAGGGGGTTCGGGGGGGGGCGCATCGCCCCCCCCCGACACTGCTAGTAGCATCCAAGCACCGTTCGGCTGCCCTGCCAACCCGGCGCTCGTGGTGCATTTTGGGACACACACAACACCAACACACACTACACTGCTAGTAGCATCCGAGCACCGTTCGGGTGCCCTGCCAACCCAGCGCTCGTGGTGCATTCTGGGACACACACCAACACCAACACACACTACACTGCTAGTAGCATCCAAGCACCGTTCGGCTGCCCTGCCAACCCAGCGCTGGTGGTGCATTTTGGGACACACACACATCAACACCAACACAATACACTGCTAGTAGCATCCAAGCACCGCTCGGCTGCCCTGCCAACCCAGCCCTGCCAACCCAGCGCTGGTGGTGCATTTTGGGACACACACCAACACCAACACACACTACACAGCTAGTAGCATCCAAGCACCGTTCGGCTGCCCTGCCAACCCAGCGCTCGTCGTGCATGCGCTGGAACGTTTGCGCCTCTGCTGTTCGATCCTGCCCTTGCGGGGCATTTGGGACAACGAACACAACACACACCAAAAACATTTTATTTCACTTCGTTGTGCCCTGGGCTGCGGAAAAAAATCCCCTCCCAAAAATACCGCCTCGTTATTACAAAACCATAAAATTCAAACGGCCGCGCTTCAAGCTTCAAATCAAACGGCGCTACGAACTACACCCTGGCACGCAAACAACCTCGCAGCGCACACCACACACCCTCTATTTCTATCCCTCCTCAGATACACCGCACTCCTCGGCGTTGCGCTGGAACGTTTGCGCCTCTGCTGTTCGATCCTGCCCGTGCGGGGCATTTGGGACAACGCACACAACACACACAAAACACAAAACATACATATGTTGATATCATGTCCCCGAACCAACACGCCTAGGGAAAATGACGAAACCCCTTCAACCTTCCAGACATCGTTTCTGGAAGGATTGCTTGGGGAACACGGGATATTGTCATGTCTAGAACACGCCACGGAGCCTTCCCCTCCACGTTCCGCTGACGGATCCTCCGCGGCGGATACACCGCCTCGCGGGTTCTCCGCAGCGGGACTTTGGAAGGTCCCGCTGGATTGTTCCTTTTACCCGAGAGCTGGGGCAGCACTGACAACTGCTCGCCCACCGCTCTCATTACACCTGCTACTACTTCTTCTTGCACCTCTGGGAGTTCTTCCCAACCATGGTTATCTCTACCTCTGTCAACGGCCTGCTGTATCAGCCCGTGTTGTCACACACTCGGCCGTCGTAGTTCAACAGTGAGAACACTCTGCTCACGCAGAGAGAAGTGGGATCACGACCTACCGACGGTTTTGACTACGAATCTTATTGGCGTCGATACAGCAGGCCGTTGACAGAGGTAGAGATAACCATGGTTGGGAAGAACTCCCAGAGGTGCAAGAAGAAGTAGTAGCAGGTGTAATGAGAGCGGTGGGCGAGCAGTTGTCAGTGCTCCCCCAGCTCTCGGGTAAAAGGAACAATCCAGCGGGGCTTTCCAAAGTCCCGCTGCGGAGAATCCGCTAGGCGGTGTATCCGCCGCGGAGGATCCGTCAGCGGAACGTGGAGGGGAAGGCTCCGTGGCGTGTTCTAGACATGACAATATCCCGTGTTCCCCAAGCAATCCTTCCAGAAACGATGTCTGGAAGGTTGAAGGGGTTGGAAAAAATAATTTCAATCAGTGCCGACCGTGTCAAAGCTATTTTAGCACTGCCTGAGCCTGAGTGTATCAAAGATAATCGCGGATTCTTAGGTACACTCAACTATGTCCGCCGTTTTATAGACGGTTATGCTGAAATAACAGCACCGCTGGTTGAACTCACGGTTTTGACTACGAATCTTACATAACAACAATATTTCACGTCGTTGTGCCCTGGGCTGCGGAAAAAAATCCCCTCCCAAAATGCCGCCTCGTCCTTACAAAACCATAAAATTCAAACGGCCGCGCTTCAAATCAAACGGCGCTACGAGCTACGAACTACACTCTGGCACGCGAACACCCTCCCAGCGCACACCGCACACCCTCTATTTCTATCCCTCGTCGGATACACCGCGCTCCTCGGTGTTGCGCTGGAACGTTTGCGCCTCTGCTGTTCGGTCCTGCCCGTGCGGGGCATTTGAGACGCACACAACACACACAACACACACAACACACACAACACACACATCACACATAACAAAAAAAGTTAAATTCGTTGTTTGTGCCCTGATCTGCCGTGTCTGCGTGCGGCGGCGACTGCGTCCTTCAGTTCGGCTGCTGCTGCATACTTCCTCTCGCTGGTTCTCCTGTCGCAGCTCATCTCCGCCGCGTGCTGTGGGTGTCTGCTATGAGCCTCTTCGCTCGTTCTAGGCTCCTATTTCTCTGCGGCTGCGTGTTCTTCGCCCTCTCCAAACCTTACGGCGTACCACCTCCTCGTGCTGCGGCGGAATCTCTGCACACCATGCAGCGGAACATCCCTGCAGCAGAGCGGTATTTTGACGACTGGGGAGACCAACTCTTCTAATAGACTACACATTCACAGGTCTCTCTCTGTGTAGTACATATATGTATGTGTAGCGCAGCAGTACTCCTGTGTGTTTGCGTGTGTAGGATACGCGTACGTGTTCGAACCTCCCATACTATCTCACCTTCTTCCAGCGCTCCTGCGGTACAAATCCCTTCCATCACATGTGTATGCAGGTGTGTACACGGCACTGCTTACACGCTGCGCACTCAGCATGGTCACAGCAGAGTGTGTATGTAGTGTGCACATAGCTCTCGCTGTGTGTAGCACACACATGTGTAGCGCAGCAGTACTCCTGTGTGTTTGCGTGTGTAGGATGCGCGTACGTGTTCGAACCTGCCATACTACCTCACCTTCCTCCAGCGTTCCTGTGGTACAAATCCCTTCCATCATCACCTGTGTATGCAGGTGTGTACAGCGGTGTGTGTGTAGTACATAGTCTACATGTGTAGCGCAGCTGTACTCCTGTGTGTTTGCGTGTGTAGGATACGCGTACGTGTTCGAACCTGCCATACTACCTCACCTTCTTCCAGCGCTCCTGCGGTACAAATGCCTTCCATCACCTGTGTATGCATCATCTTCTATGTGTGTACAAGGGCTCCGCATGGGCGCCGGCATTCGCCGGCGCCCATGCTTCGGGTAGGGCAGGGCAGCACTTCGACAACTTAAGGTGTAGCTGTCTGATTTGGCATGCATTGAACTTTAAAGTAATGCCAAGAGTTTAATACGAACATGGGATTATGAAAGTCATGCTTCGACAAAAGAAAAAACGTAATATTGTACGACAAAGAAGGCAAGGATAGGCGAAACAAACTATGTTAAATAAGCCGTCAAGTAAAAGTTGGCGTCTATCAAACAAAAATACCGAAAATAGTATTGTTGAGAACCTGCGTCGCCTCTAGGCGAAACGAAAAAGACCTTGGCATTAATGAAGAGACTGCACTGCTGTCCCCGTGGCAATGGAGGTTCAAAGTCGACAGGATGCAAAGTCGGTTTGCATCAAACGTCGACATGGGGCCATGTCAGCCGGCGAGGTTTTGGAAGAAGATTGCTTTGTTTGTTACGTGAAGGCTGTCGCATTGATTGGTCTGCGTGGTTGCGGGCGAGGAGGAAAACGCAGAAGAGGAGGGCGATCTCTCGTTGCGGCGGCGTTGTCTAAGATTGGTGCGGGGGTGGCTTTGCTCGTACGGGAGGTTGGCGTAGTGCTTCTTGTCTGTTTTTTCTCGGGAAGGCGGGATATGTGTGTCTGCTGTCTTTTCTTCGTGGGTTCTTTCACGTTGTCGAAATCGGACGCGTCCCCTCAATACATAACATCCGGAGTGTCTCTACCATGACGACTGCTGATAGCGCCGTGCGTATTTCCTAGAGACTGACATATTATTTACTGGTAGTATTAATAATATAACTTTGCAACATTTTTTTTTTTTTATCCCATTTATTATCCCCGCGCCACCCTCGTGCTCCCTCCCAGTAGTAACTCAGATCCGGGGTCACATAGCGGGCCCTCCTCCTCCCTCCCCACTTCGGCACGTGCTTTCATTTTCACCGCGAGGAGAATCCAGCATTTTCTTCCCTCGTCGACTCGCGTCGAATTGTACCTACCCACGCTGCTAGGCGCTCTCAGCAGTTGATCCCTTTTCTTTTTTGCATTTTTTAATTTTTGCAAATAAAGTCGAATGTCATCGTGGTGGGTGTCGAACTCAAGGACAACCAAACGTTAGTAGTATTCAAGGGTAAAACCACTAGACCACCGGGGCGGCCGGCTGACAATTGATGAAAACAAAACAGGATCTTTGCATAGATAGAGATTACATTCCCTTCCCCATATTGTATGATATTACGATGGTTGACGCGATACGTATAGAATAAAGCACCAAATACCTAAATATCAGCCTACGCGGAGTTTTAGATATCATGAATAACGAACGACCGCGACGGCAGAGCACGGCAAAGCATAGCGCTTCGCTCTGCTGAGCTAGCGCTACGCTGCGGTGCGCTGCTGAGCTGAGCCGCAGGGCATCGCAGGGCACTGCACGGCGCTTCGTTGCTGTGAGCTATAGCGCTGCGATGGGGTGCTGGGCGGTGTGGAGCTGATGAGCCAAGCCCAGATCTCAGCCGATGAAGCTTCGTCAAGTACAAAACAAATGGTGCGAATCAAAGCAAAGCTAAAGCTGGACCGTTCCGCAACTAATGCACAGGCGGCAAATTAGCGGCAAATCAACTTACTAGACAAAAAAAAAGAAAAAATCGCGAAAAGGTTCAAAATCGTGTTGGCAGAAAAACCAAATTTGCAGGAAGCAGCTGAAAGGTCAAGAAACAGGAAATATTTCAGTTGTTGTTCTCACATTCACTCGCACAATCCAGTCCGTGGTCACAGGACTGGTTCCAGTCACTCTGGAGCAGAGAAATACCCTAGGGAAAAACACAAACAACCCAAGGTGGTACACGCATAAATCACAGCTGACGCAATCCATGCCTCCACCAGATACATATAAAAGTGAGATCGGGAGTCAGTATACGATGTGCCAGGTCCATACCGGTGCATACGTCTCATTACTCGCGCCTGGGAAAACCGACTATACCGCTTGCCACCCAAGAAAGACTACCACGTATATATCACAAGTAGTATCTATCACTACGCATACGCACGACAGACGCAAGTCAATTGGAAAAAAGAAACAAAGAACAAAGAAAGGAAAGGAAAGGAAATGGGTGCATGGGGCCAAGAAAAAGAAAAGAAAAATAAATTTTGGGGGGTCTACTGGCGAGGCTGCCACCAGAACGGGATGTCACATGTCACGTGGTCTTTCGACGGTCTACAGCAGTAGTACTACGAACGACTTCCGATACACCCACCGAAGCACGGACTACCGGCCAATTACGCGATCGACAGCTGGCCGTAGTTGTCACGTGTCTCTGTGTTGGGGACCCCTGCCCTGCCTCTTGTTGGTTCTTGAGAGTGATGCGTGTACGACTAAACTTGCCAACGGCACTCGCACTGCACTTTGAGCTATCTGCTGTGGTTCTGGTTGCTACTTGTTGCTGCATTATGTGCTAGACGTTTCGCCCTTTGGCTACTGCTGCTACACCTGATGTTGTGTGTTTGCCAATGTCGTCAGTTGGCGTTCATGCTCGTCGTACATACTGCTGTTCTCACCCAGTACGTGCGGGTTTCCTCGTACCTCAACCGTACGACGACGAGCTCAAAACAGGACAGGAGGTGACATGAAATGGCGTGGACAATGGCCACATAGAAGCGAGCACAGCGGGATAGTTCGCTGCGAATCAACGGCACTCGTTCATGCCTTCAGCAGAGGCTGGCTGGAGTGTCAGCGGCCGTGCTAAAGCCAGGGCCAAAGGCCGAAGAGACGGTTCTACCTGCTTGGTTTTGTCTCGAAATTCTGTTATATATTGGACAGAATGATGCGTGTACGACTAAACTTGCCAACGGCACTCGCACTGCACTTTGAGCTATCTGCTGTGGTTCTGGTTGCTACTTGTTGCTGCATTATGTGCTAGACGTTTCGCCCTTCGGCTTCTGCTGCTACACCTGCTGTTTTGTGCTTGCCAATGTCGTCAATTGGCGTTCATGCTCGTCGTACATACTGCTGTTCTCACCGAGTACGTACGGGTTTCCTTGTACCTCAACCGTACGACGACGAGCTCAAAACAGAAGGAAGGTGACATGAAATGGCATGGACAATGGCCACATAGAAGCGAGCACAGCGGGATAGTTCGCTGCGAATCAACGGCACTCGTTCATGCCTTCAGCAGAGGCTGGCTGGAGTGTCAGCGGCCGTGCTAAAGCCAGGGCCAAAGGCCGAAGAGACGGTTCTACCTGCTTGGTTTTGTCTCGAGATTCTGTTACGTGAAAGTATCATGATTCGGGAGATTTTTTGTCACGAAACGTCTTGCCGTCGGTAATTTGTGTCACGAAGTTGTTGGATATCGTCGGTAAATTGTGTCACGTTTTAGGTGAACCCACACTAAAAGATTGAATTTCCAGCAGGCCAAACAAGCAGAAACAAAAGCAATAAAATGCCGAGCAAGAAACCAAACGAACTAGTAAAAAAGTACAGCAAAGAAACTAACGCTCGAGACTATGCCACCGCAAAATTCCAAACATTATCACGTACCGTTTGGAAATGATGCCAATTTTGTGAATCATTCAGGCGTTGCAGCCATTAAGATTCAACCTACTTTCCAAAATTCCTCCTCGACACTCGCTCGTCTCGCTCGGCACCCGTCCGCGTTCACGTCGATGTGCGGAACGGACACGGCAGGGCGAGGGGCGTTGGAGCCGCCCCCCGAAGGCGGCGCTCGAACCAAGCCATATTCGACCGAGAATTCCAGTTCCGCGAATCGCATGCTTAGGCCGAGACAAAAAACTCCTGACCAAAGTCCATGACACCAAGGAATGACTCGATATTCAAGGAATGATTTTATATATATATTTATGTAGTCTATGCGTCTCCAGCTACGGCTGTGCGTCCTGTAACAAGTGCTCGTGTCTTTCAGCACGTTGCATCCTACATCTGCGTACAACGTAACCCATGCGCACATTGTCATCACACCATGCGGCCTTCCTCGGCAAATTCTGCTGTTCCCTTTACAGGGGACTAAGTACGAGCATCTTATCGGTGACATTCTCCTCCTCAAAGCGAAAGTCGCCGACTAAACATTCCGCCACTCCCGACGATCGCCAAGTGCTTTCTCGCGCAGTCAAGTGTGACAAAACCTTCAGCCACTCCCGACGATTGCCAAGTGCCTTCTCGCGCAGTCAAGTGTGATAAAACATTCAGCCACTCCCGACGATCGCCAAGTGCCTTCTCGCGCAGTCCAGTGTGACAAAACATTCCGCCATTCCCGACGATCGCCAAGTGCCTTCTCGCGCAGTCAAGTGTGATAAAACATTCCGCCACTCCCGACGATCACCAAGTGCCTTCTCGCGCAGCGAGCCACCAGTCAAGTGTGACAAAATACTTCTCCACTTACACCAAAAACACTGACTATAATACCAAGAAACATGTATCGTTTGTATTTTGGGCGGTATAGACTACGCCCGAGCTATTCTTGAATCTTGGCATATATCCTCAATGAGGACACACAACTCGTAATGCACGCGATCGGAGTATCACACACAGCTTGCAAAGATGAGTTTCGACGAAATCTTCGATCTCACAGCTGGAGTGTATTTTCATTTTTTATAATATATATGTAGACTAGTAGAGCTTGAATAAAAGAGGGACAACATTTCCAAATTTGCATCATTTCCAAATTTGAATCTTTTTTTTTCCCCGGCGTCGCTTTTTTCATGGCGGCCTCGAAGAGCTGTTGTTAGTGTTCTCCTGAGTACTAACTACTACTACTGTTACAGCAGTAGGCGTGGAGAGGGGAAAGCTCCGGAGATCCCTCTTTCGAAGTCGGTGAGAATCGAAAACGTGTTTGGTTGGTATTTTAGCATAACCCACTAGTCTACTGAGTTACTTCTGAGTCACGTGACAAGTGGGTAGTGCTGTGTCGTGAGTTCGATTCTCACCGCCTTCATATTTGTCGTTTTCGAGCGTGCGCGCTGACGACATTGTGAATGGTTACTTTGGTAGTTTCACATGTCATGTAGCACCACCCACTGACTGAGTCAAGTGATTAATAGCTCAGTGGGCAGTGCTGTACGATTTCTCGGTCAAGTCACTTTGTTCGAAGGGCGCTGTCCAACGCCTTCCTTATCCGTCCCCTATACACCTGACCGTGAACGCGTACTACGTGCGGGAGGTAAGAAACACATCCGAGAATATAGCGGGGACGATTTTGGATTTTGGATTCCTGGGCAGTTCTTTTTCCGAGAACGGGTCAACGCGTGGCGTACTAATCAATGACACAGCAGCAATCTATACCACTGCATTATGGTGCGATCATTCGACTTCATATTATTAGGTGCTACTGCTGCTTTATGGAAGGATATTCGATTATATCGGAAAGGCATCTACGCTACATTGTCGGAGGGCGAAAATAATAACAACAATAATATTAGTATATTGTAGTAGTCAACGACGATATATACCCGGTGCTACGCTGTTTTCAAATTCCGAGCTTCAAGAGCAGCAGTAGTAGTAGTAGTTGTTGTTGTTGTTCTCACATTAACTCGCATAACCAAGTCCGTGGTCACAGGACACAGGCTCTCCATCAGTAAATAATAATGTTGACTGACACCACAGGCGACCTCTCTGGGTACGTAGCGCAGCGTCAACCATCGAAATATCCAGCTGGAAATATCATACAATATGGGGGAATGTAACCTCTATCTATGCAAAAATCATGTTTCGTTTTTATCAATATTGTCAGCCGGCCGCCCCCGGTAGTCTATACGAGCTGGGCCGGCCAAGAAACCTCCTAATCCGTCAGTCGGGCATATCTTTTGAACGACAGTGATCCACTGCAAACTGAGCATATCCTCGTAATCAGCTAGATACGGTGGTCATTTTAAGCCCTCCAGCTTGAGAATCTGCCAAGTTGGTGCCGAAAAAAGTGTTTGCCACTCACGTCTCGTAGTTTGAGCATTTTTTTCATGATTTGTTTGTGTTGCTTTTTCTAAAATTGCTCGAAATATGTGGATGGAATTGGCTCAATTTTTCTGGGCATGTACATCTTGGGACGAGGAGTAGGGACATATGCGTTTCATTTCATGGGTCACTTTCTTTCGAAAGTTATGGATGAATTCCTGAATATATATATGTAAATTTGTATGCAGAGGCACTTCGGTGGAAACTTAGCCATGCACCTGTCAATTTTTGAAGTTAGGACCTGAAATTTTGACACGTGAGTTAAATCAAGCTAAAAAAAAAAGTAAAAGTGAGATGCATAAAAAAAAAACAATCGATGCACTTTTCCCTGCCTCAAACTTCAGCAAAAATTTTGGGCCGGCCGTGGTAGGACATTTTTTTCATTTTTTTTTGCATCCGAGTATGAATGTCTTGCTCAGCTTGTTTGAAATAACGTGTCAAAATTTCAGATCCAAACTTCAAAAATTAGGTTCGATGTATTGCGATATTGTCCCTATCAGGGCCTCTTGCCCGGCCCAGTTCGTAGTGGTTTTACCCTTGAATACTATTAATACTAACAAACGTTTGTTTGTCTTTGACTTCGACACCCACCACGATGAGATTAGACTTTATTTGCTCAAATGGAAAAAGAAAAAAAGGGATCATCAACTGCTGAGAGTGCCTAGCAGTGTGGGTAGGTACAAGTCGACGCGAGTCGACGAGGGTAGAAAATGCTGGATTCTCCTCGCGATAAAAATGAAGGCACGTGCCGAAGTGGGGAGGGAGGAGGAGGGCCCGCTATGTGACCCCGGATCTGAGTTACTACTGGGAGGGAGCGCGAGGGTGGTGCGAGGATAACAAATGGGACGAAGAAAACAAAAATTGCGAAGATATACTATTAATATCACTACCACTAAATAATATATATATGTTCGTCTGACCAAATCCTTGATCTTAGTATTATATGTGACCTAAACCTCTCGAAAACCCTTCCCCCCCCCCCCCCCCCGCCATTTTTTTTTTTTTTTTTTTTCCCTTGTTTCCCTTGTTTCCTCCTGCATAAACGCCCCACCTACAGTAGTACTATCGAAATCCGCCAGAGTAATAAACACTTCCACGCCCTAGATATCGCCTCGTTATCGTTTCAGAGCCGTCCATGCCGCTGCTGCAATTCCCACCCACCCCCGTCCCCAACGCCCCCTCCTTCACCCACCACCCGCACCATCGCCTAGACCTAGCACCACGCGTATAGCAAACCCCTACATCTATGCGATCTAAAGCCCTCCCCCCCCGCCCCCGGCCCCCCCCGCCACATTCCTCCCCCTCCCCCACAAGAACTATTTATAGTTTCCACGCACAAATTGACCTGCCCCACCCGTCCCCTCCTCCCCCTCCCCCCCTCCCGCCCCCTATTTTGATCAAAATCAGGCCCCCGCGTCCTTCAAAACCCCGCCCTCCCCTCACCGGATATTCGACTTACAGGATTCACTTGATAAACTGATGCATTTCCTT
Organism: Undaria pinnatifida; assembly: GCA_012845835.1. Classification (NCBI taxonomy): domain Eukaryota; class Phaeophyceae; order Laminariales; family Alariaceae; genus Undaria; species Undaria pinnatifida. The sequence goes on from JABAKD010000028.1 coordinate 11,854,252, forward strand.
TCACAGCTGTCAGATTTTGTCCCCCTCAGAAACGGGTTTTATAGTTTCCGCGCAAAGACTGCCTAACACCACCCTGTTGACCCTGGTAGCTACACTGTAGTTGCAAGGGGAGTCGCCGACCTATATTCTTAATGAGGACACACAACCCGTGATACGCGCGATCGGAGTATCACACACAGCTTGCAAAGATAGATGAGTTTCGACAAAATATTCTATCTCACAGCTGGAGCGCATTTTAATTTTTATAATATAATATGTTCGTCTCTAGGAAATACGCTCGGCACCGTCAGCAGTCGTCATGGTAGAGATACTCCGGATATTATGTTTTGAGGGGACGCGTCCGATTTCGACAACGTGGAACCACTCGCGAAGCAAAGTCAGCAGACACACATTCCGCCTTCCCGAGTAAAAACAGACAAGAAGCGCTACGCCAACCTTCCGTACGAGCAAAGCCACCCCCGCACCTATCTTAGACAACGCCGCCGCAACGAGAGATCGCTATCCATAAATTAAGCTCTTCTTCGTTTTCCTCCTCGCCCGCGACCACGCAGACCAATCAATGCGACATAGCCTTCCCGTAACAAACAAAGCTCTCTTCTTCCAAAACCTCGCCGGCTGACATGGCCCCATGTCGACGTTTGATGCAAACCGATTTTGCATCCTGTCGACTTCGAACTCCATTGCCACGGGGACAGCAGTGCAGTCTAGACTCTTCATTAATGCCTCTTTCGTTTCGCCTAGAGGCGACGCAGGTTCTCAATACTCTTTTCGGTATTAAATTTGTGTTTGATAGACGCCAACTTTTACTTGACGGCGCATTTAACATACATATTAATAGTGTGTATCGCCTATCTATCCTTGCCTCCTTTGTTGTATCTAATACTATTACTACGTTTTTCTTCTGTCAAGGTATGACCTTCATAATCCCGATGTCCGTATCAAACTCTTGGCATTACTTTGAAGTTCAATGAATGCCAAATCGGACAGTTACACCTTAACTTGTCGAAGTGCTGCCCTGCCCTACTCGAAGCATGGTGGGCGCTGGCGAGCGCCGGCGAATGCCGGCGCACATGCGGAGCCCTTGTAATGCTTACTATAATAATATCTCCATGCAGGTTTTATAGTCGTATCATCAGTGCACAGAATGATTATTATGGAAAATCGTCCTGCTGTTGTTGTTGACCCTGACATCATCCAGGGGAGTCGCCCACCTAAATCTTTCAAGAGGATCAAATATATAACACGTGCGAACGGCCTTCCGTAAATGTTGTGCAACTACTGCGTAGCGAAACATAGATGTACCACGCAGCTTGCAAAGTTGAATTGCAACCATTCAATCGGTCGTACTCACAGCTTACGTTTTTAATTTTATAAAGAAAATTATCGTCTGCTGTGAGTACGGCCGGTTGAATGGTTGCAGTTACACTTCGAGGAGGCGGTAATAATGTGAAGGGGATCGGGTGGCAGGCGGCATCAGGGTACGGTCTGTTTGGGCTCTGGGCTCTGATCTTCCGTTTTCATTGTCGGTCGGTGGAAGTGGAGAGTTTGCCAAACCCTCCGCGAGCCGTCAGGGCACGCCAGTCTCCAGCACTTTTAAACAAGCCTAGCACAGAGTATTTGCTCCGCCGCGAACGTGCAGATTTAAGTGCACAGAAGGCTTGCAACGCCAAGTTTGCTCGTTTTGTGGTTACGAAGAAACATCTGTCGTACGCTTCACGCTGTCTGTGCTACGCTTGCCGGGACGGACATCATTAGGAAAAATGGAGAACGCTAGCTATGCCAGGGTCCGGCTGGAGTCAGCCCCTTTCAACACCAAGCCCGGCATTGGTAAGCATGTCTTATGTGTTGCATGTGGAACCCCTATTGCATAGTGCATGGCTAATGACACCTCTGGATAGTATTTGTTCCGCACCCCTTACATTGTCCTACGACAGCTTGTGTACTAATATTCCACTGCTGGTATTTTAATGTCTTAGTCTATGCCATATGCCCTGCAGTCTGTATCCACGAATATCGGATGTGCTGTCGGAAGAACCTCGCAGCATAACGACAGACAATATTTTGTGGAACTGGAAGAAAGCGGGAAAGTGCTCCTAGCCATAGGTATAGACTAGATCGGCAGTCCACCCCCCCCGAACGCTGTTGCGCGCTGCCCGGCCATGTTGCCTGATGTAATGACATCGCACATTCACCCTCCCGTGTCGCACCTTCGATCTCAGGTATTTTGAGTGCTGTCTACGTGGTAGGGCTCTTAGCTTGCTTGTTGGTAGGTGTCATCAAAGGCCCGGACGTGTTCGAAAAGTCGGGACGTGACATCGTGGAGACCCAATCCCTGAATGTGACATGGTACGGAAAGATTGACGGCATGGAGCGATGGCATCAGGTGAGCATCGATCGTGGCCTGTGTGTGCTTGATGCTTGATGCTCCTTGACGTGTTTTCGAAGAGCTATCCCCTTGTGCGCCACTCCCACAAGAACACGAGCAAGAACAATCCACACGTTTTAAACAGAGGCAATGAATGCAGGAAGACGGAACACATCACGCAGCACAGGAGTACACGATCGATCATATTAGTTGTTGTCCTCACATCAACTCGCATAATCAAGTCCGTGGTCACAGGACAGGCTCCAGCACTCTGGAGCTAAGGAATACCCCAGGGAAGAAACACAAACAAACCAAGGTGGTACATGCATACCAGGTACCAGGTATATCACAGCTGATGCAATCCATGCCTCCACCAGAAACATATAAAAGTGAAATCGGGAGTCAGTCTACGATGTGCCAGGTCCATACCGGTGCATACGTCTCATTACTCGCGCCTGGAAAAACCGGCTATACCGTTTGCCACCCAAGAAAGACTACCACGTATATATCACGTACAAGTAGTATCTATCACTACGCATACGCACGACAGACGCAAGTCAATCGGAAAAAAGAAGCAAAGAAAAGAAAAGAAGATAAAGGAAAGGACAGCAAGGAGAAGAAAGCTTTACAAGGGCTCCGCTCCGTGGGCAATTTACGCCGCCCGCCAAGCTAGCACAAGGAAAAATACAACTTGAAATGTGAAGGGGGCAGAACGAAGAGGTCCATGATTTGGTGCGAACAGCGATTTGATAATGCCAAGAGCTGCCCGTGCCGAGCAAATTCCCTTGTGCTGTGCTGTGTGCTTGTTGGCGGTGTCACGTTCTGATCGGCAGTACGGGGGTATAATTTGGGTGAGGGGGGGCCGTGAGAGATCAAACACACTTCCACACATTTTCATGCATATCGTGTGTTAATTTAACTCCTCTATTATAGTCACAAAATTAGGTGTATCACGCAGCTTGCAATGATGAGTATCGACCCTGAATTTATCAGGGTTTTTCACGGGTCGGGTCAAATCTCGCGGGTCGGGTCGGGTCATCTGACCCGACCCGACCCGTGAGAATTTCGAGACGTCTTGACCCGACCCGACCCGCGAGAATTTCGAGACGTCTTGACCCGGCCCAACCCGACCCGCGAGATTTTGAAAACCTCCTGACCCGACCCGACCCGACCCGCGAGATTTTGAAATCCTCCTGACCCGACCCGACCCGCCACAATCCGGGTGACCCGCGAGATGGCGGATTTCATGCGGGTCAGGTCGATTTGACGCGTGACATTTCTCACCGGTCAAAGTCGAGAAGTCACGGGTCAAAGCATGTATACCTCGGTCGGTTGGTTGGTCCTTGGTCCCTCGTACTTTTCCAAGGATGTCGTGTTCTATGGCGGTTCTTTCCTACCGGTACAAGTATTGTTTGCAGCATTTCGTGGTGTGCGCGCGACAAATGTGAAAGAAACCGCAACCCACACGCATGGGCAATTAGCCACGCTTGTAGCGCTAGACCACCGGATGGACTCGACGAGCGACCCAATGAGCGAGTCATTGATGGTATCTGTGCAGTCTCCGGCCCCGGCAAGCAGCCTAGCTGAGCCGCCTCCGGCAGCAAGTCCACAACTGGGGCGGTGGCTCTGTCAAGCAGGGGGGCTGCAATCCGCGAGGATGCGTTGTCTGCTGCTGTGGTGCTTGATGCTACAAGAGTGCTGCTGCTGCTCCTGCCGCTTCGACGACGACTGCTAAGCAGCAGCTCTTGCTTGTTAACGTTTGGTCATATTTCGTACTAGTGGTATGGTAATTCTCGGGCTAGCTACTACTACTATTTATACTACTTTATCTATCTTCTATCTATGCAGTCTCCAGCCCTGGTGAGCAGCTTACTTATTAGCTGAGCCGCCTCCGGCAGCAAGCCCATAACCGGGAAGGTGGGTCTGTCAGCAGGGGCTGCGACCCGCGAGAATCGGGGGGCTGTTGCTGGTGCTTGCTGCTGCCAGTGCTGCTGCTGCTGCTGCTTCGACGACGACTACCCTTGCCTTTTACGATTGGTCACACTTCGTACTGGTATGACCGTATTACTACTGTTACGGCTTCAGCCGGCACGGGATTCGCATCACACTGTATGCCATGGTACGTACGTGTAGCTAGGGGTACTGCCTGATGATTGTTCCACACGCTGTGATGACAAATAAATGATCGAGAGCATCGGCACGGGACGAGAGGCAGGAAGCGGTAAGTTTTGTACCTGGTATGATTTACGGATGGATCCGCGGGTCAGACCCGCGGGGCGCCTGCACGGCAATGGCCCTCAGCTGTAAAGTTTGAAAATGGCGCATCCGCGGGCCAAATCCGCGGGTTTGACCCGCGGGTCGGCCGAAAACAACTCGCGGGTCATGATGGCTTGACTCGCGAGTGAACCCGTATCTCGCGGGTCATGACCCGACCCGACCCACAAGATTTTGAAAACCTCTTGACCCGACCCGACCCGACCCGCGAGATTTTGAAACCTCTTGACCCGACCCGACCCGACCCGCGAAATTTTGAAGCCTATTGACCCCCTTCCCGACCCGACCCGCGAGATTTTAAACCTCTTGACCCGACCCGACCCGACCCGGTGAGATTTTAAAATGTTATGACCCGACCCGACCCGACCCGCGGTTCGGGTCATGACCCGTGAAAAGCCCTGAAAATTGTCGAACTCACAGCTGACGTGTTTGGACATTTTTTTTCAAAATACATACAACGTACATGTGAAGGAAAAGAAGAAAGAAAGCATACAACAACACATATTGATTTACCCGGTACTGCTCTATGTTCGAAAGAAAGCACAGCGCAGGACGACACAGCACCGCAGCGCGGGGCACGGCGCTACGCTGCGCTGCTGGGCTATGTATAGCTGGACTGATGTTAGCTGGGCGTGCATTGTGATCCAACACCGTAGTACCGGTACGTGCTATTGAACTTTGGAAAAAAAAAACTGACAAGGGCTGAGAAGCGCGTGTTTCGGGCATCCGAGCCCCCCGCTCAGCCGTCCGGAGAGGAGAATATCTTGAAAGTTAGTGTGGGAAGAAAAAAGATAGAGGCCGCTCAGGAAATCGATATTTGCAAGTAGGTCTATAGGACTATCCACTAGACAACAGAGTCTGCTTTGACTTTGTGGTCTAGTGGATAAACTGTCCGCGTCTGAGCCTGGTGTGCGTGGGTTCGAATCCCGGTGTCATCGGAGAAAAAATATGTATACTTGTCATAAAAAAAGCTGTGATAGTATACTAATAATACATAAAAAAGGAGACGGTTAGGAGACGGTTGTTGTTGTTGTTCTCACATTAACTCTCATAATCAAGTCCGTGGTCACAGGACAGGCTCCAGTCACTCTGGAGCTGAGGAATACCCCAGGGAAAAAACACAAACCAAAGGTGGTACACGCGTATGACACAGGTGACGCCATTCGTACCTCCACCAGAAACATATAAAAGTGAAATCGGGAGTCAGCCTACGATGTGCCAGGTCCATACTGGTGCATAAATCGCACTACTCGCGCCTGGAAAAACCGACTATACCGCTTGCCACCCAGGAAAGACTACCACGTATATATTGCACGTATTAAATAGTACTTATCACTACGCATACGCACGACAGACGCAAGACAATTAGAAAAAAGAGGCAAAGAAAAAAAAAGATGAAGGAAAGAAGAGACCAGAAAGCGAAAAACGAAAAAGGAAAGACAAGAAAAGACAAGAAAAGAAAAAAAAGATAAGACAAGAGGAAGCAAGAAACGGAAAAGAGAAAAAATGTGATACTATTAATAGCAGACCCTAGGAACTGACTAAAGACGGCATTGGGCTCATCGAGGGTATCGAGTGCATCATCAGTGGCACTGGGGAGAGAACGCAACAAGGCGAACAAGTCAGGATGGTCTTACGCTATCTTGTGACGGCCATTGAAAGGCCCACAAATTTCAAGACGATGATGGCCAGACCCAGACTTCAGTCTCTTGGGCAGGACGCCTCTCCCTCCCCCCTCCCCCCGTCCCCCCCTCCTCCCTCCCCCCCTCCCCCCTCCCCCCGGCCGCTTAGAATTGCCGACGGTGGATGACGCTGCCGCAGCCCTTGCGCGTCGCTCTGCAGCTTTGCGTCTCTTCCGTCTCATGCCATTTCCGCACGAACAACTCGGCTCCCTCCTCTACTCGTCGAAACCATCTGCCGGCCTTCTGAGAAGCCTTTCGCCACTCTTCGAGTTCCATTCCAAAGACCGATATATCCAGGGCTTTCCACGGGTCGGGGCGGGATCGGGTCGGGTCAGCTGACCCGACCCGACCCGCGAGATTTTCGAGACGTCTTGACCCGACCCGACCCGACCCGACCCGCGAGATTTTCGAGACGCCTTGACCCGACCTGACCCGACCCGCGAGATTTTCGAGACGTCTTGACCCGACCCGACCCGACGCGCGAGATTTTTTAGACGTCTTGGCCCGACCCGACCCGTGACAATCCGGGTGACCCGCGAGATTCGGGTCGTCTGGCGGGTCACATTAACTTGACCCGTGACATTTCTCACGGGTCAAAGTTGAAAGCTCACGGGTCAAAGTTGAAAGCTCACGGGTAAAATCATGTATACCTCGGTCGGGTGGTTGGTCCTTGGTCCCTCGTACTTTTCCCAGTATGTCGTGTTCTCTGCGTTCTTTACCGGTGTTTGCAGCTGATGATTATGTCATGTGGTGTGTGCGCGAGAAATAGGAAAGAAACCGCAACCCACATGCATGGACATGCCCGTACCGCTAGACCACCGGGTCGACCCGACGAGCGACCCGACGAGCGAGCTTGTTATAAGTTATAAGTGCAATCTCCGGTCCCGGCAAGCAGCCTAGCTGAGCCGCCTCCGGCAGCAAGCCCACAACTGGGGCGGTGGATCTGTCAGCAGGGGCTGCGATCCGCGAGGATGCGTCGTCTGCTGCTGGCGCTTGCTGCTGCCAGGGTGCTGCTGCTGCTGCTGCTTCGACAACGGCTGCTCTTGCTTTTTCACGTTTGGTCACATTTCGTACTGGTATGATAATTCTCGAGCTAGCTACTACTACTGCTGCTGTATCTATCTTCCATCTGTGCAGTCTCCAGCCCCCGCAACCAGCCTAGCTGAGCCGCCTCCGGCAGCAAGCCCACAAATGGGGCGATGGGTCTGTCAGCAGGGGCTGCGATCCGCGAGAATCCGGGGTCTGCTGCTGGTGCTTGCTGCTGCCAGTGCTGCTGCTGCTGCTGCTGCTGCTTTGACGACGAGTGCCCTTCTTTGCCTTTTTACGTTTGTTTGGTCACATTTCGTACTGGTATGACCGTAATATTACTACTGTTGTTACGGCTTCAGTAGGTACGGGATTCGCGTCACACTGCTGTATGCCTTGGTACAAGTAGCTAGGGGTACTGCCTGGTGATTGTTCTGCACGCTGTGATGACATACGATCGGAGCATCGGCACGAGGGAGGCAAGAAGCGGAAATGCTTGTATTTTATTGGCGGACCCGCGGGCCCGACCCGCGGGGCGCCTGCACGGCATCAATGTGGCTCTCAGCTGGAAGTTTAAAAAAGGCGGATCCGCCGGCCAGATCCGCGGGTTTGACCCGCGGGTTAGCCTAAAACAACTCACGGGTCATTATTGCTTGACCCGCGAAGTGACCCGTATCTCGCGGGTCATGACCCGACCCGACCCGCGAGATTTTGAAAACCTCTTGACCCGACCCGACCCGACCCGCGAGTTTTTGAAGCTTCTTGACCCGACCCGACCCGACCCGACCCGCGAGATTTTCAAAACTTCTTGACCCGACCCGACCCGACCCGTAAGATTTTAAAACGTAATGACCCGATCCGACCCGACCCGCGAGATTTTGAAACCCCGTTGACCCGTGAAAAGCCCTGGATATATCCTCTTTCAGATGAGCCAGCCAGTCCTTCTCTTGCCCCCCTGAGTAGTCCTTACCCCCAACAAGCTCCCCAAACATCACCCTCTGTGGCAGACGCTCCTCCCCCATACGTGCTACGAATCCCGCAAACACAGTGAAAAGCGCTGAGAAGAACACCACAGAGCCACTGCTGTGACTTTGTGATGTTCTGGTAGATGGACTGTCCGCTTATGGGCCTGGTATTCGTTGGTTCTACTCCGGGCGTCATCGGAAAAAAAACGTGATGCTCATCAAAAATCGATATTTGTAAAAAAGTATTTTGATAATAGATACGGCTTGATAGTATACTGACAATAACCAAAAAGGAGACGGTGAGTAGCGCTGAGATGAACACTGCAGAGTTTCTGCTGTGACGTTGTGGTCTAGTGAGATAGACTGTCCGCTCTTAAGCCTGGTCTTCGTTGGTGCGAATCCGGATGTCGTCGGAAAAAAATTGTCCTCATTGAAACGATAATATAATATCATGATAGATTCGCATCTCTCCCTGTCGTTCTCAATGGCGGTGACATTGCATGACCACATCACCTCGCCTGTTGTATTTGGCAATATGCCATCTCTTTCTTATAATTAGCGATGTCAGAAAATAATGGTATCTACATTATTGTACCTATCGATTGAAATGTTCTATCTTTCGATCCATGTACAAAAGCAAATTATGAAGCTTTTAACACGTTGTTTACTACACCTAAAAACTGGGTTGCGTACTACATGTAACATCAAACCTTCTAGAAAAATAAACATTACCAGGCGGGTGATATAAAGGGGTGTCTTCTTGCTGCAACCGTCAGATTCGTCCCCTTCAAGGGTTTATGGTTGCCGCGCACATATTGAAATGCTCGCCCCCCCGCCCCCCCGATCCCTCTTGTTCAAACGCCCCACCTACTATCGAAATCCGCCAGAGTAATAAACACTTCCACGCCCTGGATATCGCCTCGTTATCGTTTCAGAGCCGTCCATGCCGCTGCTGCAATTCCCACCCACCCCCGCCCCCAACGCCCCCTCCTTCCCCACCACCCGCACCATCGCCTAGACCTAGCACCACGCGTATAGCAAACCCCTACATCTATGCGACCTAAAGCCCCCCCCCCCCGCCCCCGGCCCCCCCCGCCACATTTCCCCCCCCCTCCCCCACAAGAAATATTTATAGTTTCCACGCACAAATTGACCTGCCCCACCCGTCCCCTCCTCCCCCTCCCCCCCTCCCGCCCCCCTTTTGATCAAAATCAGGCCCCCACGTCCTTCAAAACTCCGCCCTCCCCGCACCGGATATTCGACTTACAGGATTCACTTGATAAACTGATGCATTTCCTTCCACAGCTGTCAGATTTTGTCCCCCTCAGAAACGGGTTTTATAGTTTCCGCGCACAGACTGCCGAACACCACCCTGTTGACCCTGATAGCTACACTGTAGTTGCAAGGGGAGTCGCCGACCTATATCCTTAATGAGGACACACAACCCGTAATACGCGCGATCGGAGTATCACACACAGCTTGCAAAGATGAGTTTCGACAAAATATTCGATCTTACAGCTGGAGTGTATTTTAATTTTTATAATAATAGATACCAACGAGATGACAATGTGATTTTGTGGTCGAGTAGATAGACTGTCCGCTTGTAAGCCTGGTCTTCGTTGGTTCGAATCCGGGTGTGATCGGAACTCGGAACAAAACAAAATGATTCTCGTCCAAGAATCGATACTGCTGTATACTTGCGAAGTATATTGGAACAACAAAAATACTGGTAGATATCACGGACATTGTGGTCTATAAATACCGTAAACTACACAAGATAACACACCCCCGGTGATACATTTGAGCGCTTGAAGATATTATCACCGGGTGTGGTATCCTGTGGGGGGGGTGGTATCTTGAGTAGCCCCGGTGATAAAGTGCTGGTCGCGGCGGCCCCCAGGGGGTGTGATAAACCAGGGGGTGTAATAGCACGTCCGACCACCCACAGGGTACGTTTGAGGGTGTGATAAACCAGGGGGTGTGATAGCACGTCCGAACATCCACAGGGTGTGCTTGGGGGTGTGATAAACCAGGGGGTGTGATAACCTCCGAACACCCACAGGTCGTGCTTGGGGGGGGATACCGAAACACTCCTTGTAGAGCTGAGCCGCTGCTGGTGAGGCGATGCGGGGGCTGTCATGTTGGTGCCTGCTGCTGCTGCTGCTGCTGGTAGATCAGCAGCAGCAGCAGGAGGATTCGTGGCAGGAGTCTCTTGTGTAGGAGAAGTGCGCTCGAGTTGAAAGAACGACGTGATCTGTGGCGCCTGCTGTACTGCTGCGGTCGAAGCAGTTGTCGAAAAAGCGGGGGCACTTGCAGAGGCATTCTGCTCTCCCTCAACGTTCATGTTCTTGGAGGTTTCCACACGGGGTGTTCCCCCCGCACACAGGGTGTGTTGTGTGCCCACGGGGCAGATGTTCTCTGACCCCGGTGGTGGAAAGGAGGGGCCCCGTGAATGTATTCGGCGTAACTAAAATTATCACCGGGATGTGGTATCTTGTGTAGCCCCGGTGGTGAATCGATGGTTGCAAAAATGCGCCCCGAATTATCACCGGGGTGTCGTATTCTGTGGGGGGTTTGGTACCTTATGTGGGTGTGTTATCTTGTGTAGTTTACGGGTAGGAGATAGACTGTCCGCTTATAAGCTGGTCTTCGTTGGGTCGAATCCGGGTGTCATCAGAAAAAAAAAATGATCCTCTTGAAATATCGATATTTATTTGTAAAAATATCAAGGGTGTGTTCGGTATGGCACCGGTATTCTCGGTACCGGTATTGATGTCATACCGAACTTACCGAAGTCTCGGTACCGTTATTGATGTACCGAACTTACCGACGTTTCCGGTACTGGCATTGATGTCGTACCGAACTTACCGAAGTTTCCGGTACCGGTATTGATAGCGTACCGAACTTACCGAAATGTCCGGTACCGGTATTGACGTCGTACCGAAATGCCCGGTACCGGTATTGATGTACCGAACTTACCGAAGTTTCCGGTACCGGTATTGATGTCGTACCGAGCTTACCGAAGTTTCCGGTACCGGTATTGATGCCGTACCGAACTTACCGCAGTGTCCGGTGCCGGTAATACCGGCGATAAATACCGCCGGTACGCCTCGGTACGTACCGTATCAAACACACCCTTGAAAAGTTAACAGATACTGCTGTATCAATGTGACTTTGTGGTCTAGTAGATAGACTGTCCGCTTATAATCCCGGTCTTCATTGGTTCGAATTCGGGTGTCATCGGGAAAATAAGTTATTCTCATAAAAAATTGATATTTATTTGTAAAAAAATAATACCGTAGATATTAATGTGACTTTGTGAAGTAGATAAGACTACAGTTGTCCACTTATGCGCTTGGTCTTTATTGGTTCGAATCCGGGTGTCATCGGAACAACAGAAAATGATTCTCATAAAAAAAAACGATATATATTTGTAAAAAAAATAGAGAAGGTGCAGTAACAAAACCAAACAAAAGCTGGACTGTTCCGCACATAATGCACGGAGGCGGTGTCGATTTGGGACCCCCGGAGATGCCAGGGGTGAACCAACCGAGCACTTTCAGCTGAAAGACAAAGATAAGTATATCAATGCATGGTGATATGGCACAGAAAAAGCGACCATAACCCCGAAGCTCTAATGCGGTTCGTGGAGTTTGTGGTGAGATTGGAAATTTACTGGGAATTAGTATGGGAAGTGTGTTCATTTATGGTTAGACTGGAGACAGAAGGTTCAATCAAGAAAATCGGATGTTTGATTAGGGAAATTGCAAATTCTTCATGAGCTAGAATTCCGTTTATCCTCGTTGTTCGGTTGTTCCATGACGGAATTTAGTTCGTAGAAAATCACAGGTTTTACCGCAATAAAGCCTTATTTTTCCCCATCCGCCGGAGGATAAAAAAAAAAAAAAAAACGAAATAAATAATGGAGAGACGATTTATGACCTGAGAGGACTCAACAGGAAAGTGTAAACTAAAACTCAGTAGTTTGGTGATACTTTCATGCGTTAGTGCACTGAAAAAATATGATAACCTCAAAGAGAGGAAAGGGCAAGTGTCAGTTGAAGTCCAAAGTAGCCAGGCTAGGCAGAGCGATGACAGAAGAGTCACAGGAAGCAGAAGTGAGTCTTCCCTAGTGGTGGTAGTCTAGGTTGGCGTTAAATAGCAGTTATCTGAGGAGAGCTGCTCTTACTACAGATGCCGTTGAAGTGCTGTTGCGTTTGTTGGACAATGGAAGAGTTACATAGCATTTTGGAGCAAAATGAGCAAGGAAATCGAGCCACGTGGTATCAGTCTCGTCATCCCCCTGCTCTCCACCATTTGCTGTAGGGACACTAATACAAGATAGTTCTCCTTTATCGCGAGCCACCGTATTCACACCACGAACACCAGCAACCAGCACACATCAGCATCAGCAAGGGAGTCCGCAACACTCCCTTTCCCTCACAAGTTGCTTGAGGGATTCCCCGGTCGTTACTGGCGATGGCCAGATATTGGCTGCACAGGTGCAGCAACATTAGTAGGTAGCTAGCAACAGGGTAGTTGCCAAGGCGTGAGTGTTCCGCAAGTCCTGTGGTACACAACAGCAATCTAATAATATCTACACAGCAGAGTAAGTCCTTCCGCAAGAATGCAGTGGTTCAGTTCTTAATGTTTTGTTGTATCTTGGTATCTTGTGATTTGTGACCAGGGGTGAGGGCTAGGGTTAGGGTTAGGGTCCAGTCTGGGCGTGAATATAAGGGACTTCTGCAAGAGCGCGAATATGAGGGACATTTCAAGACGGGCCGGAACGGGGCAATACAGATGAATTTGACGCATTAAAATATTTCAGTATGCATTTGGGGGGGGGGCGTTGAAAACAATCCCCGGGGTGGCCAGGGGATACCGTCCCCGGTTTTTTTCATGTTTCCACAATTTTTGGCATGGGGCTTTTTTTTTCTCTCTTCATTTTCATTAAATTAGCGTCACCAGGTGCGCACGCCACCACAACCTCCGCTAACGCCATCTAGACACGCGCCGCGACGGGGGGCTCACCAGCACCGATACAGCAGCAGCAACACCATCTACAGCAGTTGCATACCCGCCAAGCACCGCACAGCACAGTGTTTTTTTGTTTTTTTTTTCGCACACTTTTACTTTCCAGCTTCTGGACAAGCCGTGGTCACAGGTGTCGTCCCTTCTTCCCCCCGGTTCTTGCCTTCAATTTTTATCGCACATAGGATTCAGCAATCCCGCTGCTCGTCGATTTTTCATCGAGTGTTGCTCACTCACGCTCTCGCACTTTCCGCAAGTCAATTTGTGCGCTAGGAAGAGTCCCCAAGAATTTATACCAGTATGCACTCGGGGGGATTCGAACTCACGAAACTGACCTATACCAGACTCGAGGATAACCTGATACGCCATCGGGGCGACCGGCTAGTGGTAAAAACCACGAGGTGCCCCCCTACCACCCTGCCTCCCCCCCCCTCCCTCGGGCTAACGTGCGAGCCGCAAGCCACGCCTCTTCGCTGCACGGCATGGCACGCACGATAGGCGCACCACGACGCTGAGCCGTCTGCTTGTGCAGGTGGGGAAGCTTGAAGGTGTTGTCGCCTGTCACTAGCATGACTTCTTGTAGGGCGGCCTGGTAGTTCGTGCAGACCCTGCCGAGGACAGCAGAATCCTGTTCGGAGAATGCCCTCTTGACCTCGTCGATGAGCTCGTCCACCGTGTTGAGCGTAGTCCGGTCCTGGAGAGACTGGATGGAGTTGAAAAGGCCCAAGTCCAGGATGAGGGTGTCGGGGCTGTTGGGCGGCTGATTCAGGAGCGTGATATTCCACACATCAGCAGTCCCGGCCGCCACAATGTCCGGGCCGTTGCCGATGTTGTGCGCAGGAGCATTGTCCTGCTGGATGATGACGTCGCCCGGCCCACCCGGCCACATGCGCTTGATGGCGGGGAACACGTCCTCCAGCATCTTCTCCTTGTACACCTTATTAACCTCCACCATCCTCGTCTCCATCGTGCCTGCAGCTCTGTTCCTGCTGTTGCGTTGCGCTGCCACCTGCCGGGTGAACGGGAAGATGCCGATTTTTCCGTCATAGTTGCGGTTCGCGTTTGTGTCCCTGCGCGGCCGCCTAACGGCCGCCAGGAACATCTCCTTGTGGACGTGAGACTTGTGCTGACCCTGTGGACCGGCATGTCTTCGCCCTCGACCAGGTAGTACTTCTGGCCATGTTTGTACCTGTAGAACCATTTTCCATCTACCATGACGACGTTGTTCATGTTGTCGAAGGTACGGATACCACCTGGGGCCTCTCGTACCCAGCGCACCGCCCAAGCCAGCCTCCGAGCTTTGCCGGTGTCGGTTAGGTACGGCTTGAGGAACCGAGACGCCGAACGCAGTCCAAGTTTCTTCGTGTTTTGCTTGAAAGTGCTGTGTGGAATGCCCAGTTGCGCCGCAACAGACCTTTGTGTGGTGCGGTTCCGAACGGTACATGACATGCCGGAGGGCCTCTTTTAATTTCTCGATATCGATGCCTTTCTAACCTGAATTTCCAAGTCGCTTCTGGCGCACGTCGATCACCGAGACACCGTCGTCCGCCTGCTGCTGGTAGCGTTTCCACACGCCCGAAACTTGCTTTCGGGAGCACGAAAATACGGAGGCAGCTTCCTTCATGGCGCCTTGGTCAAGTTTGCCCTTCGTACTGCCCTTGAAAAGATGCTCACATAGTCGGCGCCTCTTATCTTCGTTCAGATTATTGCGGGGGGCCTTCTCGCGGGCACTACCAGAAGCTGGCATCACGAACACAAGATGGGAAGGTCTTCAACCGGCGATTCCTGCCCGGGAGCTCTGTTTGCTGGTTGGTCGGGAACCACGAGAGAGGGTGTCTTTTGCGTTTTGCGAAAAACTCGGGTTTGGGAGTTCCAGTGAGATTCCCACGAATCCGATGTAAAAAACGGGGTTCAAAAAACAGTCAAACAACATAAGTTACGCCGCATAACGTCCAAAAGTCCCTAGTGTTCACGCCCAGACACTTTGAGGTCTCGGTTGCAAGACGTTCTTCGCAGGATCGACGTCATCTCCCTCTGCTGCTGAGACCCCTCCCCGCTCGTCACAGCGTTCGGCCTCTTGGACCTTGGCGCTATCCTGATCCCAACCCAGGATACCGGCTTCAGCAGTAACGTAGACACTAATACGACTTACATGGCATCTAATGTCATACCCTGGAGTACCTTATATTTTTGGCTCGAGGACAGAGGACAGGGGTGTGTTTGTATCTGCTACACACCAATCTGCAAACGAGTCACAATTAATCAGCGATTACCCGTACCTCAGCAGAAAACGAACCGTAGGCCAATTCTTCTACGGATTTGTCAGTCGAAAACGGCCATTTTCGAGTGAAGCCCAAACCGGGCTTTCTTACAACCTTTTTCGACTGACTCTTTCGACTGGCAGATCCAGTCGAAACTGCGACTTGATCTGCCAGTCGAAATAGCCAGTGGAATTTTTTTTTTGAACCGATGGCATCGCTCATCCCACCACAACACACACGCCCACATGCCCACACACTCATACCAGGTACCGCACAGCAGTATCATACAACAGCGCTAACGCTGGCGTCGCTGCTATCACTGCTGCTGCCTCTCGCCGCAAGTCAGCGTGGCGCATTGCTAGCTCCGCCCGCCAGCAGCGTGTATCATACGATGGCAGCAGCGCGCGGTATCAATGCCATTTTGCCAACAACGGCTTCGACTGCTGTAGCTTTGGCGGCTCTCGGCTGGGTGCAAAGCCGCAAACGTAGCTTTGGCCCACGAAACGTATCATAGCTCTGGCGGCTCTCGGTTATGTCCAACGACACCAGCCCGCGTGGACGAGGGTTCGTCGCGCACGAAGCACGCACGAAGCAGAGTTTGCAACCGGCTTTTCGACTGCCATACAGTAATACTTTTCTCACACCAAGCGCCTCCAGAAAGAGCACAAAACTTATGAATTCGACTCGACTGACGACAAGAAGGGGGCCCAGAAGAACACAGTCGAAAAGGCCGTTTTCGGCTAACGGAATCCGGCTGTAAAAGAGTTGGCCTAAACAATGAAGAAAACTAAAATAGTCCCCGAACAAACTCGCGTCCGGCCCGAAATGAGATATGAAAAATAAAACCTGCGGCGTACACAGCCGGAAAATAAAAGCGCCTTCGGCGAACAAAAATATAATATAAAATATTTTTTTAACGCGTTGCGCAGACGAAAACACATTGCAGAAAGCCGATGTGCATGATTTATAGCCTCAAATGTTGCGCTGGCGCAACAGCGCAACATCTAAAATGCGCCCTGGTTCATTGACACCAAGACCGAACTGTGTCAACGTGAAAAAAACGTTCCGCGTGATGAATCCTACTACTGAAAGATACATGTACTGCTTTGCGAAATACCATGGTATAGAGCCAGATATTAAGGATGCATCTATCCTCGGCCCGAACCAATATATTTCCGGGAAACAGCCTTTTTCAGTCTGTTCAATGTACTTGCCTAATTTTCTCTGGTCCAAGGACAAGAAGGCATCATTTCGAGGCGGGGACGAAAACAGTCACCCTCGGGTGGCCGTACTGCCCGAAGCATTAGTCTGAGACAAATTGAACCCCCTTAACTGATACTATGTGGCGTACTTTGTCTGGTGTGCTTGGGTTCGAAAACACGGTAAATACTTGATACTGAGCTTTACAGCGTTTTGATGCCAATACATAACTCCGGGAGTTTCCATACTTTTGGGGGGCAGTTTTAGCAAGGGGGTATAGCGGATGTGCCGAATTTCCTTCTAAAGAGATCATATCCTCGCGTTTTACGAGTACATATTTTTTTCCGGTAATTACCGTTACCAGGAAATACGCATCCCTGTATTTATAGTAATATTTACTCCCACAGCAACGGTACGAACGTCTCCACAGCCATATACTTGGATTGGAATATAGACATGATATCTTACAAGATGCTGTTTGCCTAAGAGTAAAATCATCCTTCGAAGTACGAGGTATGTGGTGTATTTCCAGGCTACAAAACAAACAAAACGGGGATGGTTCGGGCGCAATTCCCGGGTTTCCAGGTTGTGCGTGCGCGGACTGTGGATCTCTCCCACGTCGTTTGAACCTACAAATAGTGGTGTCCCAGGCTCGCGTGTGCAAGCATTTTTACGCTCGAGGTTGAGAGGGAGAAAACCGCGTTGCAAGGAGCCACATGATATTTGCAATATGAGTAGCCGTGCTGTTTTTAGGTGCCGTTTTTCGGGGCGGGGGTGATATCTATGAATGTTAGAGATATATGGTTCGTCTAAAAAAGTGCCAACGGCAGCCGCCAATGTGAAAAGAGCTTGGACAGGGGATGGAACATTACAACCCCTTTCCGGGGCAAATTTGGAGGCGTTCCCACCACGGGCTTTTCTTTATATCTATTCCGCTAAAGCCGTCGCTAATGGCAAGCCGATGTTTACTTGAAAAAAAGAAAATCCGAAGATACCAACCAAACTTTGCCTCGACGGTTGTTAACCGGCCCGATTTGATTTTATTTGTGTTTCAACTTTTTTCCATTTTTTCGGAAAAACTTTTCTGGCGGCGATCTTGGGCAACATGTACTTGAAAAATTCTCAAGCAAATCTCGGATTAGAAGCGGCGTGATTTCGTGTCCTCCACACACTTCGTTCGACGAACTGAACGACAGCTTCGTGAAATCTGAACGTGGCGAGCTCGTTAGGGGCTCCGACCCACGCTTGGTGTACAGTGCCCACTCTACCGCCGGTGCTATGCATATGTGGCGGGCACTGATCAGGCCTATGTAGAAAAACACGTTTGGCTGCTGGTGTGGAAAGGCCAAAACTCTCAATCGTCTCCCGACAAAAATAGAATTTCGAGGGAATTTGACGGAAGACCACAAGACAACGCGGGCAACCTCTTGCGCCCTAGAGCATCGATCAACATCAACTCTTCGGCGCTGTTACCTACCACCTACACTCATGTGACCTTGTCCGGGTTAGCCGTGGGTTGTGTCTATCTCGAGATCAAAGGTCAATCGTAGTTGGACAAAATTGACCGAGGCTTGATGAACATTGACCAATTGAGCCGCTTGAATAAAAAATAACCAGAAAAAAATATTGTTTACTTAAACTCTTTGTTTGCCCGCAGCAACGTGCGGAAATCTCATCCGCAAAATACTGGAAAATATGTTTGCAAACGTTTTCGTTCAACTATCGCCTTGCCATTAGCAACGGTCTAAAGGCAAGAACTCGGCGGACGCGAACGTACGCGTAGCGCGTAACATGCCTCCCCCACCGCACATATTAACCTTAACCCTGAAACCTCCAAATGCTGTTTGGTGTGTGGTGTTGTCGTTTTGTGTCAAAGCTTCAAGCCTGTGTTTAGGTGTTGTCCAGGCTCGCAGGAGTTCCTGCGTGTGGATCCGTTCTGATATTCACGTGCCGTTTTTACGCAGCCCTCCATACTGATGAATACCAGGTGCCGTGTATAACGTGTTATACCTGTTTTAAACCTTGTACGGTGTGTGTACAAGAAAACAAGAATACAAGAATAATACTGCCGCACCGGAAATATGAATAATGTTCGGTCATCAAGTGTTTGTTGTTTTCCTACGATTAAACCCTCTGTTGCTTTCTATGACGTACCAGAGTGTCTTCCGGAGCTTAACATGCGAAGCGTAGCTAAAAAACGACGATATCAGCATTGGCCACACGTCCCAAACTGGCGCTGCTTGCTGGGCTAGGGAGTGACTAATTCATTGCCCCCTTTTTTATTTGTAGTTTTAGTTTCATGTTGATGTCTAGCGTTTCAGGACTTGTCCCGCATTTGTTATGGCTCAAGAATTCTGGATTGTTTTTTCACGTGTAGACCCCTGGATGGACTACCACCCTATCGTATAAAATGCAATATGAAACCCAAGTATGATACGAACGGCCAGCACCTGGGCTGCCCCGTCCTTACCTTATCCCGCTTCTACCTCTTTGCGAACCCCCCCCACACATCTTACATCAGGCTTACCCGCACTGATTTGGCCCGCTCCATTTTACAGCGAGGCTATCTTACACTCACACCCCCCAACAATCACACCGACTTGTTGCAACCTTATCCCCCCCTCTCTTGATCGACAGGGCGGGCGGGTGGAAAAGTTGATCAATTGTGATGGGTGATGGGCACGCTGTCGGCCCCTGTGCTACGAGGTCACGCCAGTGCTACCACGACCGTTTATGACCAGGGTCGCGGGTGGTCTCGTGGCTCGACGCTCTGACCATGGGCTATCGTCTCGTCTGTCCAACTTCCCCGTTTTTTCCGGATTCCAAAACGCCTCCACCAAACCCCACATTCCTGGCGGAAGGTTACAGCTTGCTATGGCTCAATAATTCTGAATTAATTTTTCACGTGTAGACCCCACTACCCTGTCGTAGAAAATGCAATATGAAACCCACGTATGATACGAACGGCCAGCTAGCACCTTGGCTGCCCGTCCTTATCCTCCCTTCTACCTCTTTACGAACCCCCCCCCACATCTTACATCAGGCTAACCCGCACTGATTGGGCCCGCTCCATTTTACAGCGAGGCTATCTTACCCTCACACCATAAGGCCAGCCTGGCACACATATTATACTATTGCGAGGGCGGTGGAGACCGCGTCTGCTCCCTCCCCTGCCTCCCGTTCGTACGTCATGAAAGCCCGAGACTTCCATCTTCCTGCACGTTGAATTTGCAGCTCAGAGAGGCCCTGCGCAGCTAACTGGGTGGCCCCCGCGATTCTTCCCGAGTGCAGTGCGAACTGCATGGGGTCTCTACCACTGCTTCCTACCATCGACCTCAACGCCGCGACCGCTTCCGCCCTGGTAAACACTCTCCATCCGGACGACGTGCCCCTGATCGTCAGCGGCGCCTCCCCTCTTAACCGAGGGTGTACGTCGGGCAGGTCACCCAGAGCTTCGAAGGCTCCTATCGACGCGCCCCCCGTCTCTCTCGCGCGTACGAGCCGAGTTCGAGTGATGGTGCACTCTGCTCTCCTTTGGTCACTGTTCGACGCCAAAAGATGTACCGGCACTGCTAAGGCCGCCGATCTGTTCTCGAATGCGGCCTGTATTCCTTCGTGAAGGAAATTGAGGCTGGTCCGCGTTAGACAAAACTTGGGGTGGACCTGACCGTCCGCGTATGCCCACAACTGTGACGCTCTACACTAGAGCAAGTAAGACACCGCGAGTCGAAGCCACATAACATATCCTCCGTCTACCATACTTGCTACTACGCGTCGCCCTTGCGAAAGCATAGCCCATGTCAGCGGCAGTCTAACCCGCGCCTTCTTGTTGATATGCCGCGCGCCCTGTCTATTCCCTTCACCACTGCCAAGATCATGCAATGCGCCGTCGGTAGTTCGCATCCTGCGAACATCTTGGGGAATATTTTATCGCCGCTAAGTAACCTCTGACAGCGGACTGCTGATTATTTTACACGAAGCAATGAGAGGCCATGAATTCAAGCAAGTCATTCAGCACTTCATCGGGATAGTCAAGAGTATTCAACCATGACCCTTCACCCTGCGCTTGTTCGGCGGCCGCCGTCATGATGCCCCAGAACCCAGGCCACCCAGACCACCCAAAAGTCAAACAAAAGTCAATCACTACCAACTCTCCTACTGTGTAGCAAAAATTGTGGTCTTCGTCCGGGTCTACCCGGACGTTGCGGAAAGCGTCGGACACATCGGCCTTGCTCATCAGAACTCTCTTTTGCCGGGAACTTTTGCTGAGTGTCACGAGTTCGGCGAGAAACTTGGGCAGCGCCAGAGCGCACAGGCATTGGGGACGTTATCCGGGTTATTGTCTCTCTTTAATCGTCCCCTCTTCTCACTGGTCTGTTCATCGAACGACAAGCCTCTGATTGTTCGCGCCTTGTGTGTTACGACAGCCGCCAATGGCGAGACTCGTAGATTCGGGATTTCTCGCGCGGTTGATTTTAGTATCACCAAAAACAAGTTTGATGTCTTACATGTTCCCCAATCCATACTGCTGGCAGATGCTCGATGACGGTGCGTGATTTCCGTACTGTAACACGCCCAAGATCAGCGCCCGTCGTGACCTTGTTCACAGGTACCCCTCCTGTGACTATCGAGACTAGCTCGTCCACTGCCCCGAAACAGCCTTTCAAGTCTCCGAAGAATCGCTGTATGTGTGGGGGGTCTATCGGCGGTGCTTCCAAGGATCCTCCTACTGCTCGTGCTACGTCTCCCACGACTCCTGTAATGTCGCATCATGGTTATGCAAATGTGCGCTAGCTTGTAAAAAACACGTTTTCTTTCTTGTGCATTGAGGTAATCTTTTTAAGTTTTCGTTACTCTGCGTGCCATTGCTGTACCATGGGTTCTGTTCTGTTTCGACTGAGCAACACACCATAAGGAAGCCGTGAGCGTGCTGGCCCGCTACTCTCCCGCGATTCGACCGGAACGAACATGCTATTATCTGGTTGGTGAACGGACGGCTCGACTTGCCCGTACCGTTCGCGCCACTCTGTCTGCTCTGCATTGTGCCTGTGCTCCCGCCTTAACGGTGGCGGTGGTGCCGCCCCATACTGGTGGGGGGTACCCAACGGCCCTTCTGATCTGAGCCTACTGCGTGAACGATCCTGCTTCGATCCGCGTGGAAGTGGAGTAATCTGGCCCTCTTCTCAAGCTGGTTTGCACTATGGTGTGAGTCTTCCGTGAAGCCAACAGTCTCGGTTTTCGACGGAAGGGGGAAATCTGCAGACCCTCTGTTCAGACTTACAGGTCGAGTTGTCGCTATACTGGTAGGTCATACTCTTCCTCTCGTCCCTTTTATCAAGTACTCCCTTCTTCTGGTATGTCACTGCTGCGTATTGGTACGTGGTACTGTGCTGACAACCTGACTTCTGAGTTGTGGTGTCTTGCTGTTTCTGCGTACAATCTGCTTCAAACGTTCTGCTGTTTGACTCCCTACATTTGTTTCTCGGAACCTGACTCTCACCGTGAAACAGGGCCGACGACACCAACCCGGGAGTGGGCGCATGGAGAAATCCCACGGACCTCCTGGCGTTTGCGAATGCTATCCATTCTTGTTGCGCCCCTGCCCCCCCTTCGGTCGGCCCGGCCTGATGGCAGAGCCCGTACTGTCGGTTGCTGCCAGAGCCCCGTCCCGCTCCGCACCTGCCGCCTTCCGCGAAGTTTCGACTGCAGCGCGTGATGCTCGGTGGGCGCTGCCCTCCGCCTCCCCCTCCTGCTCCCGCCGCCCCCGCTGCTGCGACTGCTTGTTGCGGCGGCGGGGGAGGCGGTGGCGGCATCGGGAGGGCTTGCTGCGGCTGCGGCTGCTGCTGCATGGGGACTTGGTGGGCAAACAGACAGTTTCCCCGCGGACACGGGACCCCGCGCCACGCGTAATCACATACCCCGGGGGAAGTAGAACGGTCCTGCATGCGAGCCTTGAATGAGGCGGGCAACCCACCGCCGCCGGCCCGACCTTGCGCAGCGGCTGTACGCTGGCCCCTCGCGCCTGGGGCCCCCTTCCTCTTTCCCCCGACCGAGCCTGCCTCCTTGTCGGAAGGCTGCCTCTAAAATCCTTGCCTTCCCCGAAACTTTCTGCGGCTCCTTCCTCCACCAGCGCCCTCAGCCGCATGAAGGTCGGCGTGATCCTGGGTATCCCCGTGCCGGCGGGGGGGGCGGCGTACGGGTGTTTCCGAAAGAGTACACCTCCCTGCGACACTAGTACAGTCATCGCGTCCTTCAGGCCGACATTCATCGCTTTGAGTAGCAGTTCGCGAACCTTGGCCCTAGTACGGTCTGAGGTTGCTGAAATGGCGCCGGAGGTAGACCTCACCGACTTCTGCACTGCTTCCAGCTCGCCACGCAAGTGTCTCACGCTGCCTTTGCAAACCGCGTGCGCTCCCTCCATGCCATAGTCGAGGGTTCTATGAAAGCCGGGCTGCTGCGCTCGCGTCGCCCCTCCCGCCCATGGGGCCATCAAGCCTCCTGGGTGCACTGTCCGGGGGCTGGGCGGCCACCTGCTGCTGTTGCAGGGGCTGGGCCTGGTTGTTCTCCATGCAGGCCAGACTTTCCACGATCGCCTGTTGGGTCGCCATTACCTGCTGCATCAGGGTCATTAAGGCTGGAGCTGCAGGGGCATTCGCGACCGCCCCTCCCTCCGCCTCGGCCGTTGCCTCCTGCCTGCAGGATGCCGTCGGGGGGAGGTAGGGCCTGGTCACCCCCGAGCCGACCTCCCACATCAATGACCTCAGCTCCTTCGAGATTGGCATGTTCCTCTCCCCCTCCCGGCATGCCGTCCGCCATGGGAAAGTCGATAAATTGTGATGGGCACGCTGTCGGCCCCTGTGCTACGAGGTCACGCCGGTACTACCACGACCGTCTATGACCAGGGCAGGGGGTGGTCACGTGGCTCGACGCTCTGACCATGGGCTATCGTCTCGTCTGTCCAACATCCGTTTTTTCCGAAGTCCCAAACGCCTCCACCAAACCCCACATTCCTGACGGAAGGTCACAGTTCTTATGAAGTCAGCGTACAGATTCTACGCATTCGGCGAAGCAATTTCTCTCGCTGTGGGTCAAAAGCGCATTCCAACTGCATCTCCCTTGTCCACTTGTTTCGGGAATTCCCAGCTAAAAGCGTATTGGTTGAACAGTAGCCTGCGATGTTCTCACCCCACAAATCGTACCAGATAGAGTACCAAATAGATTTCGATGTTTGTGGTGGTCCGCACATTTTCTCTCAGTTTTTCCAAAACACGCGACGAAGCCGCGCTCGAGTTGGAGCCTTAGCCTGGGTTAGGGTTAGGGTGAGAGGGTTAAGGATGGGTCGACGCCCTCTCGCGATTTGACGAAAAAAGAAAAAAAGAAAAAAAGAAAAAAAAAAAACAGCCTAAAAACCTCTATAAAGTGAAATATATTTGGCACCTTATCTGGTATGATTTTGTGGGTCAAAACCGGTAAAGCCGCCTCGATGCTCGCCGATCAAGGTGAATAAAGCACTTGGTTCTGTAACTGACGTTGTAAGAATATTTTTAAAAAATGCAAGGATCGGGCGGTCAGCGGCCCCGCCCTCCATAATAGTAGCGCAAAAAGGACATGCCTAAGAGAATGGGAAGGTAATGGAGCGTACCAAGAGGTTCAGCTGCTACATGTATTTGAAATATATGCCATTGAAAAGTGTGGGTTTTGTTGGGAGTGGTTTTGCGCACAGGCATGTGTGAAGGTAGGCGATGGTGCACTGCATAGAGGAATTGGAAAGACGAAACTACACGCAAATAAGGAGGTTGTGTATAGTAAGGAGAACTGTGGTGTTGTGGATAGGCGAGAAAGAGACAGGGAGAAAATGAAAAGAAAATCGCGGTTGAAGAAAATAATAGTCGTGGATGAAATGTAATATATGTAAGTTTCCAGGCACATATCGAGCTGCCCCCCGCCCCAACCCCCCCCCCCCCCCCCCCCCCCCCCCGCCCCCAATAATATACTGGTGCCAAAACCGTCAGATTTATCCCCTCGAAAGGATTTATAGCTTACATGCACAAATTGCCCCTCCCCCCCCCCCCCCCCCCCCCCCCCGCCCCCCTCCAAACCCGCTCGCTTTTGATCAAAACCAGGCCCCCCCTTTCCCTTCACAGCTGTCAGATTTTGTCCCCCTCAGAAACGGGTTTTATAGTTTCCGCGCACAGACTGACTAAAATCATCCTGTTGACCCTGATAGCTACACTGTAGCTGTAAGGGGAGTCGCCGACCTATATCCTTAATGAGGACACACAACCCGTAATGCGCGCGATCGGAGTATCACACACAGCTTGCAAAGATGAGTTTCGACGAAATCTTCGATCTCACAGCTGGAGTGTATTTTAATTTTTATAATATGTAAGGAAACTTCAATTGGCAAAGGTAGCATAGCCAGACCTTGGCTGAATCCGGAGAAGGATTCGGACGGCATGACATGCGCCGAGAGCAATGAAGGGTGGGAGACGAATTCTGTTTGTTCATGAAGTGGCAAAATCCTACCACAACTGCAAGAAAAAAACACAACGTCAACTAGAGCAGTCAGCCCAACTCCCTGACACTACGTACGCGAAAAATGCAAAACCCACGCCGGAAGTCAGACCATATCTGCTTCCGTGATGGAAAGCATAAGACGCTACGAACTTATAATCCGCAAAGTTCACGCTGGAAAGTCTAGAGTACTGACGGCCAAAGTTTACGCTGAAAACTGAGTATTCGAGCACAAAGCGTAGAGACAAAAGAGAAAAAGGTCAGGAACACGTACACGCACGCAGTACCACCCCCTGTTTTTGTACAGTTACTGTCAAAGAAGCAACCCCCTTTTTCTACAGTTTTTGGCAAAGACGCGGAGAAATACTGAGTATGTAAACAAATGCGCTGCGAAAAAACGGTCATTGACTGGCTTGCCGTTTACTGGGCTAACCCGTACAGCCTGTAGGATCAAGCATTCGTCTCTCATGAACAAACTTCGACAAATAAACCCATTGTGTAAGGCTATGGCGAAAACCTGAGAACGAAAGCAAACACACGGAGGGAAAAGCTCTGCATAAGAAGCTACGAACTCGTAATCCGCAAAGTTCACGCTGGAAAGTCTTGAGTACTGAAGCCCCAAGATTTACGCTGAAAAGTCTGAGTACTCGAGCACAAGGCGTAGAGACAGAAGAGAAAAGGGTCGGGAACACGTACAAGCACGCTTGTTGGGGGAAATTTTCGAGAGCTTGGAAAGAGAAACAGCGCCAGCACCCTTCATGATTCTCGAGAGAGAGGTGAAAGGCTGAAAGGGAAAATTATGATATGTGCGCGCAGCCTTCGCACAATTTTGAACGGAACTGACGTTGTAAAGTCCGTTTATTAACGGAAAACGAAAAGCGGACACATGTGATGGCCCACAGCGTAGCTGCGCAGAAGGATACGACCGCAGCAGATGCTGCTGTAGATACTGTACGTTGTACATACCGTGCGTAATATAGCAACATTGACAGGTCATGCGCAGCTCCATGACAGCTGCTACTGCTACTGCTGTACATATCACTCGTTCTGTGCCGTTCTGTGCTGTAGGCTACATACTCGTATTCGTAGCTAGCTTTGTCTGAGCTGCTGCTGTAGGTACTGTACGTAGGATATACCGTACGCAGCAACGTTGACAGTACATACGTAGCTCCATCACAGCTGCTACTGCTGTACATATCACTCGTGCTGCTATAGAACACGCAGCTCTCGGATCTTCTTTGATCTCTGTCCCCTCAGCAGATTTTTTTGGAAATTTTGATAGATGGCAGTTTTCGACGAAGCCTTGGTGGCAAGTGTTCTTCGGGGCGTCACCCTCTGATTTTGGGCACCCGTAACTCTGCTCGCGCGCCGAATCTTGTGCCGGGGAAAGGTGTGCGCAAATGGAAAAGCATTGCATTGCGTCGTCAAGCTCCAAAGTGTGAAGGGGGTGTGAAGTGTACAATTTTGAAAGCAGGGCGAATTTTCCTGCTTGCACGGGAGTGTTCACACGTCATATTAGTTAGGCATATTTCACTCTAATTTCATGTAATACCTCCCAAAACGTGGGAGCACGAGCCTTAAAATGCCTTATTTCTGATGACGGGCCTTGCGTGCTCTAGCCATACGCCTTAACACCATTTGAGGCGTGCCTTGAAGGCTAGGGCCTTGTTCTCGCAGGTCGTTGGCTGCATTACGTTTCTTCACTTTTCCTCGCACGCCCTCCGAAGTATGATGGTATGAAAGATGCGTGCCGAAGTATGATGGTATTATGGCATATCAGATGCGTTCCGATGGAAACATTCAAGCTAAACTTGGCCAGACTATAGTAGGGTTTACGGGTTGTGATTGTGATAGTCGTTCGCAGGATTCAACACACCATTCAACGCTGGTGTACGATTGTAACTTGCTGTCGTTACCTGTCACCTCCATTTTATTTTGCGCGCATCCGTCGCACAACCCTCCTAAAAACACAGGTCCTTTACTTGCACATGCGACTCAACAAGCCGGATATAATTTCGGGAGGCGTATCCTACGAGCAACGGTACTCGGTGTCGTCGTGGGGATCGGAGGACCCTGTCGATGGCGACGTGTGTCCTGACGGCTGTACCTCGGATTGCGACGTGGACGGGCAATGCGTAGAGCTAGCCCAAAACATAGAGACGGACCACCCCATAAAGTGTGGCGCCAATGAACAGTGAGTGAAAAAATCTCTTTCGAGTAGTCGTAGCACGATATACCTGCCGCACAGGAGTTGGCGACACTATTTGGAGCAAATGAGGTGGCGAAAACTAATTGGTCTGGCCTTATGCCCCAGATTTGCAGAAACACATCGTATGTTTTGTTTTTGAGCGCTCTACATGATGGTTGAGAGTATCAGGTACGATACTAGCAAGGGTCTTCATAGCTCATGTGTTAAACGGAGTTGGGAGTTGCTGATACTATTATTAGCTGGCACGAGATGAAGAGCTTTGCTGATGTCACACGTGGTACTCTATCCGGATATGTGGCGTCTGGCGTTGTTTTTCCATACTGCGCTTCGCGAGTGATTTTTGCGAGCAGGGTTTCCCCACCAGCTGCGATCACAGATCATAGAGTTTCATAATTATTTTTTTGCCTTGTGTAAGTGGCCTTCTCAGTCGATCGTGCGCTTTAGGCTTCGTTTGACGACGTGTTTTTGTCCTCTTACTAAGAGGGGGGCCTGAAGCTCCACACCTGTCCGGGCTGTAGTTGTAGTTTGACTGTGGGGGGAACTATATTGCATGGCTCATGGGAAGTGGTGCGGTGCCACTGTCACGTCGTCACGTCCCGTATTCGTCGGCGCCGAAAACTGGTTAATGGCCAAGGCAAATCGATCGGAGCTGCATGAACAAGTGTAACAGCAGCCCTTATATATGTAGCATGTTTGTACCGTAGCACCTTGAAAACAATTATTCGATGGAACCTACCAGGATAAAGTATTCTTCTCGAATGCTCCCAGTAAATGACTGAGCAACGAGTGCAGACCTCAAACAACGTCCAGCTGTGTTATTTACCTGGTTATTGCGATGCCAATAGACACCTCGGAAGGTGATGCCTGCTGCTCATTTAGGGTCGGAAAACCGATGTATGCCGATGAATGCCAGCAATATCCAAAAGTACCGGGTAGATAACAGTACGTTCGATTTACCAACCTATGCGTACGCGTACGTGCTATTAATATTTATGGGGTATTGTAACCACCTGGCGCACCCCCGCACCGATAATGAATACCTGCTGTTCTATTAGGGGCACTCGGAGGATCGAGCTTCAATTGGTGGAGTTAGCAATAACGGGTGGCACTCATCTAAACCCTTTTCACTGAACCCCGGGTGTGAATAATCGACTACCACAATAATCAACTACCACGCGTGTGTATCCTTGTGTGAGGGTATGAAACGTTTTGACAGTTGAGTGCCACCCACTAATTGGCTTCATTGAAGCAAAAGCCTTGCTTGGAGTATTTTAGCACCGCGTTTGCTATGCTATTGATTTTCAGTTTCTTCAGGACACTGTCTGGTGTTCGGACTATTTCGAACTATCTCATCTACTCGTTTTTCGTTGGTGTCTGGTTTCCGTTGTATCCTCCCTCTCTTAAGAATCCCCACTAAGTGCTAAATGCGATTGTTCCTTGTGCAGGTGGTGCGACTGGACGACGCTCCTGACCGAAGAGTTCGTAGAATTCGGCACCTACTACATGCAGGTCAGTCGCGCTTGTGCCGCACCAGGTTTACCTGTAGACGCGTGCGCTTGGGTTCGCATGTAATGAAGATGCAGGAAGTAGTATGCCCCCCTCATGAGACTAAGGGAAGAACACCGTTGGGTTGGTCTTGTGGCAAGCCGCGTCCCGCACGAGAAGCAACACATCTGCTTAATATCCTCCTACTTGATTGTGCCAAAGTATAAATGCAGGTGATCGTTGCTTGCTGACTCCGGCAACTTTGCAATATTTCTGCGTGCTTTTCGCATTTCGATATCACGGAGCTCTTTTATGATACCTGGTAACCAGGGATGAAAACGTCCGTCTTCATTCTCACAGTTGCGGGTCGCGTGCTACCCGTTCTTGCTCAGCACTCCATATATCATACAACGGTTGGCATCTGCTATAGCGCTAATAATACTGTAGCATCGTCACGGTAGGCATGCTTGCTGCCGACGCCACTCGGCTCTATTTACCGGTAATGTCTTTGGCGCGTGGAAACAACTTGCGACAGGGTGCGTCTTGAAATGTTCGTGTCTTGTGTTTCGCTTCCTTTGTATGCATATCGTGTATCCTCAATTGCAGGTGGATATGCAGGAGCCCGTGGTGTTCTCGACTGTACCAGATTTCACCCTGGACTTCCAGATCGTGTACATCACCAAGGAGTTCACGCGCTATCAAATGGCGTGGCACTATGCCTGGGTAGTGATCACTTTAGTGTTCATGTTCTGCCCAAGGGTCGGGTTCTTCTACGAGATGACGCAGCTGCACCAAAACTTCTGGTCCAGACAGCAGGTGGGTAATTTAGATTATAGCATTACGTTTGTTTTTCATTTTTTTGGATGAGCGGGCTTCATTGTCACCGCCTTGTACGTGGCTGAGCCTTGAACGCACTCCATTTTTCCCAGCAATTTAGTTGGACGTTGGTCTACCAACGTGGGAGCACGCGGCACACACTTCCAATCGAGCGGCGATTTCGTTTAGGTTGTTTTATCAGCGTGGGCGGGTGGGCATCGCACATTGCTTTCGAGGAGCCCACTATTCTGTGGTAAACGTTAACCTTTACCTTCTCCCTGCGTGTTCGTTGGACCGCAGGCGCGAGTGGGGGTGCTACTGCTGGCGAATCTGTTCTTTAACAACGTCTTCTTCGTGGCCCAGATCTTCTCACCTTTCCCGCGCTTCTTCTTCAGGTAATTTGGCTTTCTGTTGATACAGTATGTCTTGCATGCCACGACTGTTTTCTATTGCATTGCTATATTCACATGTGTGTTGTTAATCGTATACCTGGGGTTCTCTATTGCGTACAGTGCTGGGCCCTCTTTAGTGCAAGGATGTGTCCAGAAAATTTACCTGCACTATACCGGGCACCCGCACTACTCGTAAGGGTGCCTCAATAGTGCAGGTTTGGCACTATGGAGGTTTTGAAAAACCCTCAATAGTGCAGGTTGGGCACACTATTGAGGCACTTTTTGACTTCATGGCGTGGAGTTCACGCTTTGCGGGGCTAACAGAGTACGAAATGGATCGACATTATACAGAGTACGAATATGTAGTTGACGAACCTAAATCTCAGTCCTCGTTGCCTTTCTTCGATATTGCAAGATAAAAGACAAAGCAGAAAAAGAAACACTACAGGAAGCGCATTGCAAAAAACCGAGCTACCAACGCTACTGTACCCCCGCCCTCACTACGTGGTGACAATACTCTCTCATGTCTGCCTGGCGCACCTGCTTCGATGTTGCGAGAAAAAAACACAAACCAAGACAAGCACGATAGGAAGCGCGACGCAAGACAAAAAAAGCAACTATGTACGCCCCGCCCTCACTACGTCTCGACAATTGTCGTCTTCAAACATGCTGCCGCAATTGCCGTGGAGCCGCCCGCCACATCCTCTCTTGCAGACGTGGCCGTTAGGGGCCTGCGGCGTTCTGTCTGGTTAATGGCACAGTTCACCATCCGCACACATGGCCGCACAAGGCATGGTGCGCATCTGCGTAGAGCTCTTCGGGTCTGCAGCAGCACGTGTATCCTCGTTTCTGTGTTGCGTCTGTCCGCTGTGTGCGTGTGTGTGTCCAACCTGCACTATTGCGGGGCACCGCGGTGCCCAACCTGCACTATAGCGGTAGCGCCCTCAATATTGGGCGCTTTCTGTGTCCAGAGATTTTACCTGCACTATACCGGGCACCTGCGCTACTCAGCCTGCACTGTAGAGGGCCCAGCACTGTACTTGGAAGTATGGCCTGATTCGAGTTAAGTCTGTGTAGCACTTTTTCGGGTTTATAACGCGGCGAGTCAACGACGTTTATGTGATGCTTTATCTGGGCGTGTTGTTCTGGTTTGCTGTCCAGCCTGTATGTGGTCTTCATGGCGACGTTCCTGGCTGTCATGCTGTTCTTCTGGCTCGAGTTGTTCGGAGATCTCGCTGCTGGGAACATGCAGGTGAGCATAGCTCCATGGACAAAACTAAACGCTCTAAGCCATTTTTTTTAGTGTGGCCGACGAACCCCTTACAGAAGCACTCTAGTATACGATTAACAGTCTACAGATACATCTACTGCAGCTCTGCCAAAGGTAGGATGAACTTTGCGCGTGAGCATGGTCCTTTTACAACTGTTAGAACTACACTCGGGTATCGTGCACAACCTACACCATCGTTGTTTGCGATGCAATCAATGCGATCATCTGGCAGACTACGTGGGTTTGAGGTGTATCGTGCTCATACGCAGCTGCTGCCGTCTACCGACGGTGCCGTTTTGCACACGTCAAGAATAGTGTTTTGCTTGCAGTATTGATCCGAGTTCGTGTTTCTGGCGCTGACGTCTACGTTTAATTTAACTAGGGTTAAGCTCTACAGCGCGTACACCGAATCTCATACGGTTCATTATTGTACGGTGGCCTGGTTGTTGTGCAGGGGACCGACACGGCCCTTCAGTGGGAGCGCAACCGCAAGAAGACTGTGCTGGAGTACCTGCCGAAGCTGGTTCTCGTTGGTCTCATCTGGGTCGTCACGATCCTCGTTTACATGTGAGTATACTAGTGTGACTTGCGTTTGATTTGTTCCTTTTTGTTATCTTGATTGATATCGCAGTATCAACGTGAATGGGCGTGTTGTTTTCCACCGTCAACAGTATGCAGTTTGTTTTTCTTTAGTTTATTTTTTTAGTTTATTTTTACACTTGTACTTTGCAGCCTCTGGACAAGCCGTGGTCACAAGTGTCGTCCCTTCTCCCCCCCGGTTCTTGCCTTCAATCTTTATTGCGCATAGGGTTCAGCAATTCCACTGCTCGTCGATTTTTGATCGAGAGTTGCTAAACAACTGACGCTCTCGCGCTTTCCGCAAGCCAATTTGTGCACAAAAAAAAGTCCCTACGAATTTATGCGAGTATGCACTCGGGGGAACTCTTTCGAACTCACGAAACTGACCTATAAAAGGCTCGAGGATAACCTGATACGCCACCGGGGCGACCGGTTGCAGTTTCATACCTCAAGTTAGGGTATTCAAGATTTAACAGTATCTCCCGCCACTGACATCCTCTCGGATCCAACCGTGACGCGATCAGATACGTACGGGTGCAACAAACGGGGGACCCGTCGTACAGCACCTACGATGATCTAACGTCCTACACCACAGTCAAGGTGAGGATGTTGCCATCTCAGCACCACCTTCGGCTTGGCCGTGCGATTCGCTCACCTGCGTTGTGATGGATGCGCCATCTTCTGCTATATAATGCAGTAGATGCCCTGTACCTGTGGTGGGTATGGTTGGCTTTTGGTTATCCTCGAGTCGACTTTCAAACAGTAGTCTGAGGAACGGCGATAGTTGGTGTACTCATGTGCTCATGGTGCAGACATCTCCCCTACTTAAGTGCATTTGCTATCACGGCGCATACGTTTACGGTAGATTTTCGCTCGCGGTACTGGGCAACAAAGCGACGCGGGCTCCGCGTACGTTCCACGCGGTCCTAGCCTTGTACGGTATCTGGATTCAAAGCTCATGTCTAGTGCTGTGTAGACTGCGGAATGTCTCGAGACGCATTCTATCTGATAGTAGTTGATCCCTGGTACCACATACTGGTATGAAGTACCTAGTCAAAGGGCCATGCGGGTGCGAAAAAGGCAGTGTACACATGGTAAATACTATTCGATGCTTCTCCGTCAAACGCACTGCGCGTCTATTTGTCTCCAGATATAATGTTTCGCTCTGTAGTCACTCACCATCGCATGATGTAGTGCTTTGATGTACAAAGGTAAGATTAGGTGAGCGAAGATGTCTTCTCTCGTGGCGAGGTTGGTAACGCTGGTTCAGGCTGAACCGAATCGACGTTGCCGAGCTGCGGAGTGCGTGACGCCGTTGTTGCTCTGGATAATACCGTTGTATCACTGTATTTTAACTCACCTGTTGCCTGCAACGCTAGTTTACATGAGGGCGTAGAGTAGGTTGTGAAGTGTTGCGCTGGTGCACGTTTTGTCGTAGATCCCGTTTTTTTCACGTGTCAAAGGCATGGTGCGGCGACGCTCTTGTGCCTCAACTTTTCTGTCCTTGAGCGAAAAAAAATGTGCGGATCCTAGTTCGCCATAGGGGGGGGGAGCGGGACCTGTCTGTTTCGCCGCCGGCGAATTTGTTTTTGGCGTGTTTTTAGCAGCTCACAATATGTATGATGCTTTCTGGTCGTCATCATGCTGTCCTTGTTTCTCAGCAACATGCATAACATTCTAAGGGAGCGGGCACCACGTTATTAATAGAAGAGGATAAACCGATCGGGTTAGATGCATGCACATCTTGAGAAAAAAACGGCCTCCAGCGGCCTTCCAGGGGGCCTCCGGGAGCCCTCCGTGACCTAGCACCACGAACCGTGCGCTTGTTTTATGCCCTGGTTTACATGTCACTCATTTTTGCTGAATATTTGTATACACGAACTTGTTGCCTACGTTTGTTCAGGTGATAGGGCTTCTCCTTGCCACGGTGTACTTCCTGTGGCTGGGATTGATGATCTTCGAGAGCTTCACTCACATCCAGACAATGAGCGCAGAATACATCTTCCTTATGGTCATCACGCTTATCACCATCGTCGGCGCCATGTCTGCCGTGTACACTGGAGCTTTCGCACCAGACCAGGTCCGTTACACTGTTGCGGCGCCTCATTGGGCGCGTTAATATTGGCATTTCATATATGATACGTGGTAGTTATTTTTGTGGATGCGTGGTTTCTACGTTGTGTGGATTGATGTGTACCTACTATTAATCAATCATAGAGGCGTCATTTTGTTTCGATACAGTACGTGGAATGACTGCGTGGTAAAGGTGCAATCAGAACCAACACACGTGAAGTGCATACCTGGGTAACAAAAGAGCGCTGTTTGTAAACCTGGCCGGCCATCCTCTTACAGTGCCAACCCTCCGTGGCCGTCATTTCAATAATGCGATTGAGTTTACATTGCCCGTATGACCCGCTGGTATTTTTTGTTTTGCCGTACCGTGTCTTTACTTTTCGCTTCAGCACGGGTCTAAGGTCTTCGCCTACTTCTACGGGATGTTCAACATCTACGTCCTACTGCTGGCGTTCTGTTACACTCCGGCGGGTTCGGTGTACGGTGACGTCAACACAAACGAGAACGTGAGCATAATTGTTATGCACCCTTAGACGGGCATATCACCCGAAGCACAATGCAAAACCGCTCTTAAAAGGATCTGTGTGGACGCATTTGTGTTCCATCAACAGCAAGTAAAGACAGCTACCCGGCACTGTCTTATGTTAATATATTCGCATGGTAGGACTTGGGGGGCTGCGGCGTATTTGGTGTTGATCAAGGGCTTTCGGTTTAGGCAATCGTTTATGGTGACATTATCATGACACAATCGGCATAATCCTTGTTGCGCTGTAAAGATGCCAACATTTGTCTCGCATGCTGGGATCGAACACTGCAACTTGTTTCGTTATTTCGGTTTGCGGCCAACTACGACGTCACCAAACATCTAACCGCCTCTCCCCTTGGATTGTGCGTGCACGCATTATGTTGTGGTTTTCAGGTGGAGATGGTGGCCGAGGACACGCACAGTGCGGGGGGGCCTTCTGGCAAGTACGACGACAACACGGCCTTCACCATTGTGGAATCTAGCAACCAGCACACGATGCTGTAAACCAACTGTACCGATTGTAGTTTAGGGGAGCCCCTGAACAGAATATCTTGTTCGTCGTTCCGAGTTGCATATGCGCGTAAATAAGTGTGTGGGCGTTTTTTTTTGCTTTCGGTGACGAAACATGTCGAAACCTATTTATGAGGAATTCGACCCCAGAGCCGGTTGGCTTCTTCGGCGTATATTGCCCGACATTATTGGCCTTGTGGCAGCTGAGCGCACCTTGTGGCGGTGGTGCGAAATGGCGACGAAGTGTACGGAGAGATACAGTACAAGCCTTGTGTGCTTAAGCAGTTTGTCCGTCTGCCTTATTATGTGTCAATCGTATCCCCCTGGTGGCGTATTTGATAATGATGGCATATTTACTACTTACGCGGAAACCATGCTCCACAGGAGAGGTTCGAAGCTGCAGACCCGAGGACTTCTTTCTGCCTTTGTGAACCGTAGTTTATACCTCGCTGGGACTTGCCAGAGCAGGTACTACTAGAGACGCGCGAGATTGATTTGGTATATCATACCTTGGAGGTAGTAACGGATATGGTCGCGCCGCCTTTGTGTTGGGAATTTTGGCTTGCAGCTGCATGGTCGTCCGTGTTTGGCGCGTGGGCTATGTGAGAAATCGATTCGTTTCGAGCAAACGGCTTATTGCATCAATGGATAGCACCCGTCGGGTGCATCAATGAATAACGGTCTGTCACATTCCTGCACCAGGGACGTTCGTGTGTAGCTATTGATACTTTTCGAGATGTGTACACTACCCTTGGAACAAAGAGATGACGATGTTCTCACATGATAGCGCATGTCCCTGAAATCTAGCCCGTCGCCACCACAGGATTTCTACGGACATCGAAACAAGAACGGTATAATATGTACGTGTACCGCAGTGCCACTATGCAAAGGGTATGGCACTACAGGCTGCTCAGTAGCACAATGCTGTTATCCACAGCCGGGGAGTTTTCCACCGTTAAACAGGAGACAGGCCCGCTTTCTATTGGATTTTCCGCCGCTGGTGTGTGTACGTGTTTGGCAGCTACGACTGACTTATATATTGGGCTTCGTCCCGATAAAGATATAATCCAGAGACCGATATTCGAAAATCGTATTCGTTCGTTCGTGTCCGCGTATTTCACTTGAAGGGAACTCTCTGGATTTTTTTTTCTTCTTTTTTTCTTTTTATCCTCCGGCGGATGGGGAAAAATAAAGCTTTAGCTCACCACACTTCCACGTATTTTCATACGCGTCGTGTGTCGATTTAACTCAGTTGCATTCGCAGCCCAACGCTAGCTGGCGCACCCTTCCGGTCCCATTGTAGGTATAGCGTAAGCTGTCCCTATCAGTGGTCTTCGTTACAACCCCGGCAGCGCAAGCTGCCGGTTTTCGTTTATGGGGTTCCTCGGCAAAGGTCACCGTGCAACGCACGCATCCACTCCAGTGGGCATCTTTAATCACCTTACTGACCCTCATGAACTTTCAGCTCCTTCGACGCCGCCCGTATCTAGTTGTTGAGTTGGCAGCGCGTGCATCCTTTTCGGATTCTCCAATTCTCCAGTCAAAACGTTTGCAGTAACTAACTGCAGCCACGTTTCACAAACAAGCTACAGTAGTACGTACAGTACATGGATACAGTGTAGACCACTTTTTCAACCCGCATAAAGGTTAACAACCTAATAATAATTCCAGGCAGTAGTCTACCCTTCCCGGGTCAAATCACCAAGACGGGAGCACGCCACACTCACGCTCCGCACTCACTCGTCATATCGAGGGCGCTCACAACTCCTGCTACTACTTGGATGCCCACACCGCACCCCCGAGCTCCGATCGGCCAAACTTCCTCGTGCCCGGGACCCTGCACACTACGAGTACCACACCGCCATACCGGCCTTTCTGTAAATCGACCAACGTGTCTACCCTGCTCGGAAGCGTTCCGTTTTTTTTATTTCGTGTTTCTATCTCCAGCAAGTTGTCCGGTTTGCTGACTTGTGTAACGTTTAACCTGTTGTATCCAGTGCGCTGGCTTTGCAGCGTCTAGCCTATGTTACGTACAACTATCGTAGTGGCAACTGAGAACTGGGCAAGCTTCCGGGATGATAAATATGCCCAGAAAATCTCGAGGATAAAAGAAAAGTACAGAGAAGTTGAGATTTTTGGTGGGAGGATGAAAAGGTACAGAAAGTACATACGTACCAGGTATTGTTTTTTGAACCCACCGGGTTGTTGTTGTCGTTGTTGCTGTTGTCACATTAACTCGCACAATCAAGCCCGTGGTCACAGGATAGGCTCCAGTCACTCTGGAGTGGAATAATACCCCAGGGAGAAAACCGAAAGTGGTACACGCATTTAAATTCATCATAAATAACAATAATAATAGCTGAATGAAGCAATTCCGCCAAAAAATATAGCTCGTATATTAAAAAAATGAAATGTTGTTGTTGTTGCTATTCTCACATTAACTCGCATAATCAAGTCCGTGGTCACAGGACAGGCTCCAGTCACTCTGGAGCTGAGGAATACCCCAGCCAGGGAAAAACACAAACAAACCATATCGGGGATCAGCCTACAATTCGATGCGAGTCAGCGAGGGAAGAAAATGCTGAATTCTTGTCGCGATAAAAAACGAACGCACGTACCGTAGCGGGGAGGGGGGAGGAGAGGGCCCGCTATGTGACCCTAGATCTGAGTTATTCCTGGGAGGGAGGGCGAGAGTAGTGCGAGGATAATGTAATAGACTAGTCTAATGTGAGACAACAACAACATAATGGTAAAATGTGCAAGTACACGCGCATATGCACGTATGTCACGAATGATAAGTTGTTCTCACATTAACTCGCATAATCAAGTCCGTGGTCACAGGACAGGCTCCAGTCACTCTGGAGCTGAGGAATACCCCCAGGGAAAAACACAAACAACCCAAGCAAGGTGGTACACGCATATATCACAGCACGCAATTCATGCCTCCGCCAGAAACATATAAAATAAAGTGAAATCGGGAAAAGTTATGGTAGGTTGACTGCTGTTTTATTTGTGGTATGATATCACTCATCAAGTGCTCTCCCGATGGGTGTCTTGGTGTCAACCCTCATGACGGTATGATGGGAGATGTGATGTTTGATTGCCTGATGATATGGTCGGTGCTGAAAGCTGATTTTTTCTGTCCATTCTGTTGGTACAGGTCGCAAGGCATCGTGCCTCGTTCGGCGGACACGTCGATTCAACCGATGCGCTTGTACTGATGATCAGATTGATGGTGATATACGTTACAGCTATATTTTAGGGCTGGGGGTTATTGAATTTGAGTGTTTGACGCTGTCATCTACTTGTGTTATTGGATTGCTGACTGACTATATCAGGGGGATACAGTCTTCTGGTGATATTTCGGAGAAGGAATGACATGAGGTTATACTTTGAACTTTGAGTTTTGGGCATTTGTTTCAAATGTATACTGGTAGAATAACGAACACATTATTTTGTCGGGATACACATTTCAGGTGTAGAGGCACTGCTATCAAGGAAGACATGCAAGAAGGGGGGACGAAATATCTAGTACTTGCAGCCTGCCTGATGAGCAGTATGTTCGTGTAATCTACGGAGATATGATTCATGATTCGCGTATGTACGAGCAATATAGATAGGATACTTTGCTATTGCGAAATGAGTGCGTTCTATTGGATGGTGTGTTGTCAGAATGTCAGCCACCCCGCTAGAAACATGCCCTCCATGGTATGTTTAGTTCTGGGTTTATTCCGATAGGGAAGAATCGGGAGGACTAAGGCCACTGGCCTGGGGTGGCAATGTTGATGAGGATTAAGGTAGACTCTCAGCTATAACATAACCAGGCATATATAGGGAAAATAAATAGTAGATAAAAGGAGAAGATGTGGGGAAAGAAAATGGGCGAATGGTTGGCGGAAGATACCACTGCATTATGGTGCGATCAATAGAGTACCTTTATTTCAGTCTTGTTCTTTCTGGGCACCTTCTGGCCGATCGTGACTCACATGTCTTGGCTATGATAATATACCCAAATGTACGCCACGATAATGTGATACATTATGATCAACACCCTGGGACTTATCTTCTTATCCGCTGCCACCGAGCAACCAAGGCTCACGCATGGGGTGGTAGGCCACGCGAGCAAGCCTACCCTGAGCATGGGTTATCTCATTAGCGTTAATTGAAACTTGAAGACCATATAGATAGATGAGTTTCGACGAAATCTTCGATCTCACAGCTGGAGTGTATTTTCATTTTTTATAATATAAATGAATTGGAGCTACTGCAGGGTGGCTCTACTGGTAAACTAAAGAGATTTTGTCACCTGTTGGGTAGTGTTTTTTGTAACTCTGGCGGATTGTGATTTTTGGTGGGGCGGACGGGGGGGGAGGGGGGAGGGAGGGGGGTGGGGGGGGAGGGGGGGTGGAGGGGTTGTTAGGGGGGGGACGAGAAAAAAATGCGCTATGACTGCTTGCTAAATGCAGATGCTCAATATTTCACAGAATATTATTTATGAGGTGGATGGGAGCAAACTTTACGTCGTGTTGTTTTCACATAATAAATGTTATTGAAGCTAGTGGTTTTTTATTTCCGTATAATAAGATGAATACTACTGTTAAGGATTTTAGTGGGGTATTAGTCCGTTTGACCACTTGCAAAAGGTTAACCAATAGCTTACCCAAACTAAGCCTTATAACACTCTCCCCCCCTGAAACGGCGGGATAGCAGGTCGGTCGGCCGGATATACGGCGGACCTCTGTCAATATCCAAGCCGTTTCATTTCCTGGGGATACCGGGGAGAGTATTTTTCAAGTTCGCCATGGGGAAATCTGAAAAAGTTTATTATGGTGGATGTGGGGATCGAACCCACGACCCAAAACCCATGGTCTGTCGACGACGCCATTTGTTAATGAATTAAGTGGGGTATTAGTCCGTTTGACCACTTGCAAAAGGTTAACCAATAGCTTACCCAAACTAAGCCTTATAACACTACCTATCAATGGTAACTTATGGTATGTATGCTGTATGTACCCTGGTATGAATTAATTGAAGATCATCTAGACCAATGTACGACGGTGTCACCTGAGCTATAGACAACCATTGGGGCCTTTTGTGTACACCTGCTGTTAATCGAACAACCATGCCCGGCGATATATTATTACAGTATGTGATCAGCAGATTATAGAATACTATTAATAATAATACAATATGACAATTTTGAAGGTTGCATATAGGTGTGAAGCAGTCGTGGTGCCGGATGGTGGGAGGGAAAGGACGCAGGGGTATCAGCTTCGCTTGGAGACAGCACCGGTTCTTCTTTGATGATTTCTTATTGCTGGCGTTGAGCTACTATGAGAAGCTCGAGAAGACAGGAAAGGGGAAGGAGTGAGAGCATGGGGGTGGGGTGAGGCTCACAGAGTTCGCTTCACCCTCCAGCATTGCTGCTGTGCTCTCTTCTGGACCTTTACCTATGGAACGTACAAGGAACGTTCTCCTAGGTGTTCTATATTCCCATGAGCGCTTAACGCGCTTACTTCTACATATCTTGTCCAGAGGAGGACGTTCCATTCCCGAGAAGGTTCTTGTGGTATAAGCTAGCTTTTCTCTACGGGTTATCCGCTTCACTCAGAATATTCTGTTTAGGAGAATCTTCTTGTGGCCAATAGACCGTAACTCTGCGGACTATCTTACCGAATCTATTGCCCGCTATAACGACACTCCATTACATTCGCCCACCCTGAATAGTCGTATATGCAGACCTCAAGACGGTCGAAAGATGACGACAAAGTTCATCCTAAAAGACCGGGAAAGGGGGTCGAAGATGCGGTCATTCGAAACAAACACATGAGGCCATAGATTCCCCCACACCTCGTAGGTAGGTATAGCACCGGTATTGTGCTACAAACGATCTCCTTTGTTCACTTTGCTTTCACACCAAACGTGTAGTACACTATCAGTACGTACAAGTCCTACGGTACGGGATGTCTCCTGGACGCTTTCATGTCACCGTACTCCTGTTTGAAACTGGCGATGAGGGAGATCCTCACGATCTGCGACGAGTCCGGAAAGCAATCATTTGGCACACCCCCGTGGGTTACGGGATGGCACAGAACTCTCCATAAACGCTTCCCAAAGGCCCTCGGGTATCCGCAGGTCATGGCGTCTCCCCTAACCCGCCTCATCGACGATTTCTACCTAAAACACTGCACACTGCAGAAAATTATGAATACCGCTCTACCACCACGCCACAAGCGCCCTCTCCCCCTGCTCCGCTGGGCCAACACCCACCCTCACCGACTCCAGCCGGGTCTTCCCCACCGCAGATGGCATCCACGAGAGAGACGCCAGCTATCAACGGCCAAGGATTTCATGCGACCTCTTCCGGCGGGCATATCACGTACTCCTCTTCACCACCACCCCCTGCGCAGCACACCAACACGCGTGGCCCCGGCAATCGCGCGATGGGTTCCGCGTCAAACCCATTGATCATGAACGTAGCCGAGGCCGACCGTGACCCATTCTGCGAGGACGAGTCCGAGTGGCCTCTCCGACACTACGAGGAGGTGTACATGGTCACGACAACGTTTAGTACGCAGGATCCTCCGCTGCACGGTCCTGCCGACGACGGCAAATTGTGAAGGAGTCGTGGTGCCGGATGGTGGGAGGGAAAGGACGCAGGGGTATCAGCTTCGCTTGGAGACAGCACCGGTTCTTCTTTGATGATTTCTTATTGCTGGCGTTGAGCTACTATGAGAAGCTCGAGAAGACAGGAAAGGGGAAGGAGTGAGAGCATGGGGGTGGGGTGAGGCTCACAGAGTTCGCTTCACCCTCCAGCATTGCTGCTGTGCTCTCTTCTGGACCTTTACCTATGGAACGTACAAGGAACGTTCTCCTAGGTGTTCTATATTCCCATGAGCGCTTAACGCGCTTACTTCTACATATCTTGTCCAGAGGAGGACGTTCCATTCCCGAGAAGGTTCTTGTGGTATAAGCTAGCTATTCTCTACGGGTTATCCGCTTCACTCAGAATAATCTGTTTAAGAGAATCTTCTTGTGACCAATAGACCGTAACTCTGCGGACTATCTTACCGAATTTATTGCCCGCTATAACGACACTCCATTACATAGGCCGACGGCGTTGTTGTTGTTGTTTTCTCACATTAACTCTTGTCAAAAAAATAGAGTCCGTGGTCAAAAAAAGGTGCTGGAGTCCTATTAATAGGAAGATCCGAAAAACCAAGTGAAATCAAAATTCGTCTGGGAAATACTACGCTTTCCCGCCTAAAAACGCACGATACGGAAAAAGGCGCACAAGTGAAAAGGTCCAATCAATGTGCAAACTGAACTCACATGGCCGCGGGCATCCACTCAACTACAGGGCATAGAGTTCCCCCGTTCCCACAACTAACCAACTCGCGGCTACAAACTACAGCGGTTGGGCTGCCTGCACCGCCGTACGAACCGCACGGTAATCGCGAGTATAGACGAACGCGCCTGCTGTCTGGAGTGCTGTCAGAGTGACGACCCGCGGGCATGCAGTGAAACAAGAGCAATGGAACCAAAAACCACAGTACAGATAACAATGATCGCCCCTCCTTCCCGACTTATTTGACAAGTTGCAGGCAGCTACGACGCCCGTGCCTGAAAATTGAAAATTGCGGCGGGTCGTTCCCCGTGAAGGGTATACAACTCGTCTACAAACTCTACGAAAATCATTGACGTAAGTAACATGTTGTACTACTGCCTCGTAAAAATAACCCTAAAAAAAAAGACGATCGCTGCTCTCATGATGCCCCGGTGGCGTATCACAGGTTATCCTCGAGCCTAGTACATGCCAGTTTCTTGAGTTCGAGTCCCCCCGAGTGCATACTCTTTCGTATAAATTCGTAGGGACTTTTACTATACATACGTGGTATGTACCTGGTATTAATAGTCGGTTTTCAGACGCGAGTGTTGAGACGTATGTACGTACCAGTATCGGCCTGGCACGTACGTCAGTTTTTTTTTTTTTTTTTCTACATCCCATTTAGTCTATAGACATTACCTCTTCTTGGTCTCCCCCGAAATTCTTCCATGTTTCCTCGACTACGTTATTCTATCTTATTCCAGACCGCCCTTTGTTATTTTCTCCCATACAGCCCTACCAGGTATCAATTATGGCGGGTAACCTTTTTTCTGGCATATTCTTTACTTTATATCGTCATTTCAACTTTGTCACGTCTCTATTCGTTTTAAGTGGGTACATTCCTAGTTCTACTCTTAATGCCGTATTACTCGTCGTACTTAAGCA
Source organism: Undaria pinnatifida (assembly GCA_012845835.1). Lineage (NCBI taxonomy): Eukaryota > Phaeophyceae > Laminariales > Alariaceae > Undaria > Undaria pinnatifida. The sequence continues at coordinate 11,897,702 of JABAKD010000028.1, forward strand.
TCTTAGTATCTTTTTAGCGGCTGTCATCTGCACTGTTTCCAGTTGTTTTACGAACTGCGCGTCCCCTTCCCATACTTCTCCTGCATAGTCTAACTTTGGTACAATCACATTAGTCAGAATACATCTTTTAATCCTAGTGTCAAGGTGCGCGTCTGTTACGATCGCGTCCATCTTGCCTACTTGTGATTTACCCTTTCCTATTACTTTCGCTATGTGTGCATCCCAAGAGCAGTCTTTTGAGATCTCTACGCCAAGGTACGTATACTGGGCTACGATCGGTAGGCCGTCTTCTCCCCACTTCCACTTGTATGTTACCGGATTCACCGTATCTTCGTTACATACAACTACTGCGCATTTCACGTTCGCTGTCACTCTCCATCTCCTAGTGTACTCTACTGCCTTCTCTATCTGTTCCTGCAATCCTTCGGGTGTTTCTGATACCCCCACGAAATCATCCGCAACATCAACCCCGATACCGTATCTTCCCCCATCGTGACTCCTTTCTTTGCTACTTCGACTGCTACTATCATGTCCTTAAGGTATACCTTGAATAGTAGATTGGTTGATAGTGTACATCCAAATATCAACATATTTGGATATTTCCCCGTCCAGCATCACAGCACTTCTCGCACATTCCGTCATATTTTCCATCATTCTCCACATCTTTCCTCTGATCCCAATTTCCCACATATTGTTCCACAACCCCTTCCTCCATACTGTGTCATAGGCCTTCTGTACATCTAGGAAGAAACAATACGTCGTTAGCCCGGCGTCTTTCCTACCTTGAATTGTCTCATTTAATGTGTACCCATGGTCTACGCAGCTATGGTTGGCCTTAACCCTGCTTGCCCTTCGCTTATGTTTTTGCCCTTAAAATATTGTTTTGATTCTATCGTTCAAAAGTTGACAAAATGTTTCCGTACGGAGTTTAATAGCGTTATCCCTAGGCAGTTCCCCGGGTCAGCCTTATCTCCTTTCTTGAATTAGTTTACTACTATTCCTTCTCTCCACCTCTTAGGTGCGTACCTCGTTTTTCCATATCCAATTATACCACATAACCACCATGGTAAGCATACCTTCTCTCCCCCGTACTTCATAAATCCATTAACTATTTTATTTGCTCCCCTGCTGCCTTTCTATTCTTGAGTTTAGCTACACACTTCTTTACTTCTTTTGTGAACTCTCTCTGTAACCCGTCTGAGCCACAGTCTCCCCTTTCTGACGCGAGGGAAGGGGGGGGAGAGTGTACTCAGTTTATGCGGGCCGCAGTCGTTTGCCCATAGACCCTCGCGTCCCTACTATGGCGGGATGGGGCCCCGCGAGTTTTCACCAACCAGGTAGGCATTGCTTGCACCAAGCGCGAAGCGCCGTGAGGTGTACGGCGAGTCGCATGAAGGGTGAACTGCATCCTTCCAAGAACCGATCGTAAGACGGATTTCGGCACCTTGTACCTACTTTATTGCTTACGAATTACCGCGCCAATGAGTAGCTTTGTTCTCTGGTGTGGCCACTCCAGAGACAGCGATGGGTATTACTATGTAGCTACCTCGTGGGTGCCTTACCATATTCACACTACGTGATGCGATCATTCCTCTTGTGCGGAGTCAGGGTTCTCCACCCCGCACAATATGATCTAACTCGACAAACATCATGGTGACCGCCAAAAAAAAAGTAAAAAGAGGGAAGAGGGGGTGTAAAAGACGGATACGTCGCCGAAATGAATAGGAACCAGCTACTGCACGCGAAATGCTAGTAGGTAATGGTGGTGGCGGCGGAGAAGCGGGGGGGGGGGGGGGGGGGGGGTACTCATTTGTTGCTTGCCTTAGTAATTCGACCATTGACCACGCATCCCTTTCGAGATGGAGAACCGTTCCTACTCCAAATAGAGACACCACCAACATTTGGGCGCTCATTGCGCTTCTTCCATATATTACATAGAAACTGTTTGCTTATCCTATCACCGTCCTGTTTCGCCGTCTGCGGCCACCATCTATCTCCTACGATAGCGATCGTTTTCTCGCTACTCTTTAGTCTACCAAACCCTTCCATGTCACATACGCCTAATGTCCTCATCTCCTCCTCTTCTAACGCATCCCGTTCCTCCTTGTATATTTCACATTCCCCTACTATGTGAGTCCTGCTCTCTAATGTTGTGCCACACGGGCATAGCCACGTCCTCCTCCTTCCAACTACGGTACATGTATCGTATCTCTTTCGTATTTTCTGGTAGGTCCAGGTCCCCTGCACGAAATCGTAATTTCAGCTTTTTCGCGTAGTCCATTGGGCGGTGCAAATACGTTTTCATTCCAATATCTTCCCTCAACCCCCTGTATATCTCTAAGTGTTTCTCCTCTTTCACCTTATTTTTTAGCGCTTGCCTTTCGCTTTTTTCTAATATTTCTTTTACTTCTGTCTTGTACCCGCCAAACTTCTCCATAGCCAGTACCTCTTCTTGGTCTCCCTGCTAAATCCTTTCATATTTTCTCGACTACGTTATCCCATCTTATTCCAGCTCGGCCTTTTGTTATTTTCTCCCTTACAGCCCTATCAACTGTGATGGCTGGCAACCTCTTTTCTGGCATATTCTGTACTTTATATTGCCATTACAACTTTCCCGCGTCTCTATTTGTTTTAGGTGGGAAGGGCGGGGGGGGGGTTGAAATATCTAGTACTTGCAGCCTGCCTGATGAGCAATATGTTCGTGTAATATATGGAGATATGATTCGTGATTCACGTATGTACGAGCAATAATATAGGATACTTTGGTATTGCGAAATGAGTGCATTCTATTGGATGGTGTGTTGTTAGAATGTCAGCCACCCCGCTGGAAACATGCCCTTTATGGTTTGTTTAGTTCTGGGTTTATTCCGATGGGGTGCCTTTATTTCGGTCTTGTTCTTTTTGGGCGCCTTCTGGTCGATCGTGACTCACATGTCTTGGTGTTATGATAATATACTCGGATGCACGCCACGATAATGTGATAGATTATGATCAACACTGGAACTTATATTCTTCTCCCCTGCCACCGAGCAACCAAGGCTCACGCATGGGGTGGGCCACGCGAGCAAGCCGACCCTGAGCATGGGTAATCTCATTACACCAGTGCGATGTTCATCTGGAACCGTGCTCGGGGAGGGCAACGCGCTGGACCGGAGCTGATTCGCGACGCATTTCTCCCGAGCAGCTTCAGGAGCGTTTTTTTTTTCGTCAACGACCTCCACCCTACACGACAGTGACGGAACCCGCACGTACACCAGCAGCAACAGAGAGCAAGACCATCGAGACGCATCCTACGACAGCCAGAAACAGGAAGAGGCGAGAACAGTCGGGGATGGATGACGTGAGCCAGAAGAGCCACGGTCCTTCACCTGCTAGCCACACGTCCTTGTACATGCTTGCATTGAGCGAGCGATTTCGGGGCTGACTTTTGAGCTTCAGTTACGAGCAGTTCTTCGCGACGATAATTGGGAATGGGAGATGACAGTGGAAGAACAGCCGCCGAAGCAATTGAGAATGAACGTGGAGCAGCATGCACGTACACAGCAGGGGATTTGGGGCAGGTCAGGGGAGGAAGCGAGCAGGACAAAACAAGGGAGGAGGGGGCCGCCCCTTCCCCGCCAGCACGAGCTTCGGCTCACAAAAGGCGCGTATTCGTTTGTCTTGATTTTTGTGTTGTTCCATGTTTTTCTGTAGAGTGGATTAATGTGTTGTCGTTATTGTGTGCGTATCGGTTGGTACGTACAGTTAGTAGTGTCGTTAGTTGCTGAGGAGTTCAAGTCGATTTTTCGTTTTTCAACGCACATACCTGGTATAATATTTACCTGGTATATAATAATACGGTATGATTCATTATTAGGGTCAGATGGAAGTTGGCACGACTTACTTGGTACTTCTGAGAAGGCGCTGGCTCATTGATAAATCAGTATTTATTTCATTTTTTGGAAGGTTTTATGGATTTTACGTATTGAAGCAGCAGCTCTGCTTTGTAGTTTCAATAGTCCAAGCGCTATTTGGTTGCATTTTGGAACGGGTCTGCCTGCGGTTCTATGAATCAATTGTTTTGGTGTGGACGGGTAGGGTATGGCTCACACCCTGCAAGATTGAGAAAGATGGTACGTTCACGCGTATTTCGTTCTGCCCAATTTTCTTCGCTTTGAGTCAAGCCATTTGGCGCGACAACTTGCAACGCCCAGGTGGATAAGGTGGAAAAGAGGACCCAGCCTCGGCCAGAAGACCAAGGAGGCGAAGGGAAGGTCGGCCTGGACGGCCGGGGTCAGTAGTACTAGAGAGGGCTGGGCGTAGTACGAGATGAAATGTGAATGGCTTTTCAACGGTGGTTCTATGTTTGACTATTTCTGTGGGGTTGTGTGCTTCTTGAGATGGTGCGCTGCTATATTCGATGCATCTGGCAACAGATTGTGGGATGCCATCCGACGAAATGTTTCATTATTTCGAATGTGTGCTAAGTACGAGTATTAATATTGTAGGTTGGGTATATGTTGTAGCCCCTTCGTGACTGAGCTGATAGGTAACGTAAGACCACATAAATGTAGCCCCCCGCCGCCATGAGACAGCAGATAATTAAGCAGCTATGCTACATGAATTGGCAGATGAGGTATCATGGCTGGTGGGAATTGCTACCCCCACAAGGTATCTTTCATGATACTATTTGATTTGTCTCGAGGTTTAGCGAGCTTGTGTAATTTTCATTGAGGATGTCAGGTGTGTGATGAAGGCATACATGGTACACCTCCGTTGCCCTTGCCGCTTCGGCAAGGCATGCTGCGAGGCATGCCCTATCAGGCTTGTAGCGCGTGGGGAGGGTCTTTTCTGGCGAATGTAAGGCCGGACTCATCCTCAAGCAGCGATACTTTCTCGCTGCTGCGTGTGGCCGCGAGGCTTAGGCGTGGCGGTAAAGCTGGGTCGAACGTGGTGCGTTAGGCATGGTCACCTACGATTCGCGCGTCTTGTTAAGTAGCAGCGGCGGAGCAGCAACGCTTAATCGGGGTGCTCGTGCGCGGAGGCAGGCGCCACCACGGGACAAACTACGCCGCAATGTCGGTTTGCGTGGAGGGAACTGCGCCGGCAGGAGGCTGGATTCGACGATGAAGGAGGAGGGCGACTGAGCGTCGACGGGCGGGGAAGAGACGGATTGGACTCTCCCTGAACAAGAATTTCGTTTTGCAGATCAGCACCGCAAGCTGCGAGGAGCATTTTTTTGCGGGGGTAAAGGAAGAAGGGGAACCGACCGGAATTGAGAGTCAACGAGAGCACGTGCGAAGGAGCGGGCCGCGTAAGCTAAGGCGATGAGGCGGCCACGAAGAACCACAGCAGGAGGATGGCGCACGAAGACCCATGACCCGCACGCACACCATCATCACGAGAGCAGCGGTCGTCTTTTTTCTGGAGTTTATACGAGGCTGCAGTACATGTTGCTTGCGTCACTGATTTTTGTAGAGTTGGTAGAGTTGTATAACCTTCATAGAGAACGACCCACCACAATTTTCAGGGACGGGTGTCGTAGCTGCGCTGCAACCTGTCAGGTAGTTCGGGAAGGCGTGGCGATCATTGATACTTGTATGGTGTCTTTTTGTTCGATTGCTCTTTTTTTCACTGCATGCCCGCGGGTCGTCACTCCAGACAGCAACCGCTGTTGTTTGTAGCCGCAAATCGGTTAGTTGTGGGAACGGGGGAACTCTATGCTGTAGTTGAGTGGATACCCGCGGCCATGTGAGTTCAGTTTGCACATTGGATCAGTTCACTTGTGCGCCTTCTCCGTATCGTGCGTTTTAGGTGGGAAAGCGTAGTATTTTCCCCGACGAGTTTTGATTTCATTTAGTTTTTCGGACCTTCCTAGGACTTCAGCACCTTTGTGTGACCACGGACTCTAATTTTTTTACAAGAGTTAGTCTAGAAAAGATTGGCGGGTACAAGACAGGAGTGATATAATAGAATAAGGGGAAAGACTAGTGCTAAGAAATAAGGTGGGGGAGGAGAAACACTTAGATATATACGGAGGGTTGAGGGAAGATATTGGAATGAAAACGTATTTGCACCGCCCAATGGATACACGAAAAAAAATGAAACTGCGGTTTCGTGTAGGAAACCTGGACCTACCAGAAAAGACGAAAGAGATATACCAGAAGTCGGGAGGAGGAGGACGTGGCTACACATTTGTGCCCGTGTGGCACAGCAATAAAGAGTGGGACTCACATAGTAGGAGAATGTGAAATATACAAGGAGAAACTGAATGTGTTAGAGGAGGAGATGAGGAAATTAGACGACTGTGACATGGAAGAATTTGGTAGACTAGAGAGTAGCGACAAAACGATCGCTATCCTCGGAGATAGATGGTGGCCACAGACGGCGAAACAGGACGGGGATAGGATAAGCAAGCAGTTTTCATGTAATATATAGCAAAAGCGTAGGAGTAGCGAGCGCCCAAATGTTGGAGGTGTCTCTATTAGGAGTAGGAACGGTGCTCCGTCTCGAAAGGGATGAGTGGTCAGTGGTCAAATGACTAAGGCAAGCAACAAATGAGTACGCCCCCCCCAAAAACAAATATATATATATATATATTTAGGGTTAGCCTCGGTTGGCACCGACGCTGTAAAACATTATATGTATATTGGGGTTGACATTGGTCGGTAACGACGCTGTAAAACATGCCAATCACTGCGTGAGCTAGGCAACCAGGGTACCGTTTTGTTTTTGCTTTGTTTTTTTGGCGGTCACCAGGATGGTTATCGAGTAAGATCATATTGTGCGGGGTGGAGTGCCCTAACTCCGCACAAGGGGAATGATCGCATCACGTAGTGTGAACATGGGAAGGCACCTACGAGGCAGTTACATAGTAACACCCATTGCTGTCTCCGCAGTGGCCACACCAGAAAACAAAGCATAACTCATTGGCGCTGTCATCCATAAGCAATAAAGTAGACACAAGGTGCCGAAGTCCGTCTTATGAGCGGTTCTTGGAAGGATGCAGTTCACCCTGCATGCGACTCGCCGAACACCTCACGGAGCTTCGCGCTTGGTGCAAGCAATGTCTGCCTGGTTGATGAAAACTCGACGTGCTCCGTTCTGGTATAGTAGGGATGCGAGGGTCTATGGTCATACGACTACGGCCATGCACAAACTGAGCACACCGCCACCCCCCCCCCCCCCCGCTCCGCACCACCAAAAATCAAAATCCGCCAGAGTTATTAACACTACCCGACAGGTGATATCATCTCTTTACCTTTCAAGCCACGCATGCAGTAGCTCCACTTCGTTTACATGGTCTTCAAGTTTCAATTAACCCCCCTTCTCCGCCACCCCCCCCATCGCCGACTAGTATTACGCGTGCCGTAAGCTCCTATTAATTTATGCGACCTATACCTCCTTTACCCGCCCCCCTCTCCTCACCGGTCATACGAATGCAAGATGTACATAATAAACTGGTACATTCCACAGCCGTCAGCGTTTGTCCCCCTCAAAACCGAGTTTTATAGTTTCCGTGCACAGATTGATTAACATCACCCTATTGACCCTGGTACAAGCTACACTGTAGTTGCAAGGGGAGTCGCCGACCTATATCCTTAATGAGGACACACACCCAGCAATACGCGCGATCGGGGTATCATACATAGCTTGCAAAGATGAGTCGACGAACTCTTCGATCTCACAGCTGGAGTGCATTTTAATTGTTTATCGTAATATAGTACTGCAATACGCCACGGGAAAACAATCGCATTGCTACTACTACCGCTTCTGCTACTGCCGCAGCGGTATATTTACTAGTTATTGCTACTTATTGGTCGCAAGCCAGGAATATTCCAGTCCGCGGTGCGCAGGTCTAACGCGCCAACCAATCAGCAATCATTAAATGGGGTGGGGTTTCCAGACCGTGCGGCGCGGTATCTACACGGGGTATCGCCGTTTCCGTCTCCGGTCGGTTGAAGGTAAGTATTTCTGAACCGGGGGTTGATTTTTACCGTCCCCGGGGCGGTTGAACCTCGACGTTGTCCCGAGGGGCGAAATCTCACCACGCGCTGGCTCCATGAGCCCCAGACATTTATCAATCAGCGGATGGCAGTGCGGTTTCCACACCATTCGCGGCGATATCCACCCGGGAGTCACCGTTTTCGTCCCCGATTTGTTGGAGTTGTACGTGCATAGAGGTTTCTCTGACCCGGGGATGGGAATCTATCCTCTCCGGACGCGGAGGGACCTCGTCGTTGTACCGAGGGGCGAGCCAATTTGCAATCAGTGGATCGGTGGGGTTTCCACACCATTCTGGGAGGTATCCACCCGGGAGATCATCGCTTTTGTCCCCGATATGTTGGAGTTGTACATGTGTGGAGGGATTTATGACCAGGGGACTGTGAATTATCCTACCCGGGTGCGGCAGGACCTCGACGTTGGTTACAGGGGCAACTCTCGCAGTGCGCTGGCTCTATGAGCCCCAGCCAATCAACAACCAGTGGATGGGAATGGGGTTTCCACACCGTGGGGGGGGTATCGACAGGGGGGATCGTCGTTTCGTCCCCGAGCTGCTGGAGTTGTAGATGTATGGGGGGGTTTCTGACCCAGGGATGGGACCTCATCTTCCCCAGCTGCGGAGGGACCTCGACGTTGGCCCGAGGTGCAACTCCCGCCGCGCGCTGGCTCTGTGAGCCCCAGCCAATCAGCGTTCAGCCAATGAGGGTGGGTTTCCACACCGTGCGGGGCGGTATCGAGCCGGGGGGTCACTGTTTTCGTCCTTGCGTTGCTGGAGTCATAGATCGTAGATTTACGTAACGATTTCGGGGAATGGGATCTTATATCTTCTCCGGGTGCGGAAGGACCTCGCGCCTCGGCTTATCAGCGATAAACCGATGGGGTAGGGGTTTCTACACCGTGCGGGTCGGTGTCGATCCGGGGGATCGTCGTAATCGTCCCCTGCTGGTCGGAGTTGTAGATACAGGTATGGAGAAATTCCTGAAATGGGAATTGGACCCTATCATCCCCGCCTGCGGCGGAACGTCGATGGCTGTATGTGTTGGAATAATTATGTTCAGCACTAACCTTCCAGAAAAGAGCGAGCGTTGTCTGGCAGTGATTTGGTAGGCCAATCAGCGGCCAGAATCGACATTCAATTGTACTTCAGCAGCAGGGCTGGCTTGATTATTGTGAGCACTGCCTCGGGACTGTCGGGAATGCTCAGCACGCCACGGCGACGGCTCGGCGCGGCACGAGACCTGGTGCTCTGCTGGTTGTTGTGCCGCCCACCCTCCCTACCCATAAGGCGAGACGGGGCTGAAACGCTCTGAGTGGCGAGACAATTATGACAGGCAGATAGACAGACAGACATAGAGACAAGACATACAGACAAGACATACAGACAGTATACAGACAAATAGACAGACAGACAGACAGACAGACAGACAGACAGACAGACAGACAGACAGACAGACAGACAGACAGACAGACAGACGTGATTTCTTTATTATATATTAGGGACGTAGAATCGCCTGGGCTAGGCCCAGCCTCGATCTAAATCCCCCATGTTTTCCCCCCGGGGGGGTGCGCTGCTGCTTTGTTCTGGTGCTCTCGTGTGCCCGATGAATTGCCGAAGCTCATCTCTTCAGCGCATGGTATGATATTGTTTGGATGCTAGATAAGGTTGCTGAGAAGTGCTTACCGCTGGAAGTTGTCCATTTAGAGTTTTCGTTGGTCCATGATGTATGTATTGAAGACACTACTACGATACGATACAACTGCATCATACGCTTGTAATCACGACTACTGGATGGAGCATTATACCACGCATGTTGATAACTTATCTGGTCGATTATTCTTTGAATCAGCCTGTAGACACCAGGCCGCACTACCATGTAGTGTTACCTACTATAGGCAATCAAAAAAGATATTAGGCCCCTTTTTTGGTGCCTGCAATGCAGCTGTTGGGTTTTTTACGTGCCTACAACATGGATGATGTACGGTCTCTGCCTCATTTTGCCGCTACACGTACACAGAGTTTGGTTGGATGATTCTTGGTGTTGTCGTGAGATCAGACGACGTTCGTTTACGTCGGCTGGTCACATTTGCCAATGACAAACGGCATGGAACAGAACCGAGTACGCGCAGTTGGTATTAAGATCTTCGTGCATCGTATATTCTCTTTGATCCTTCCGGTATTGATGAAACACCTGAGTGTGTGACATCCTAAAATTATCGTCCAGGTTGGCCACCGCTAGTGATTGTTCCTCTTTGATTTCATCATGATTGGTGATTCTTCTCTCAACAGCAGCGCTATCTATAACACTCCTAGGGGGGAACGCGTAGAAGAGGTCTGCATTGGCAACTGCTCCTCGTACAGCCCCCCGGGAGAAACAAAGGTAAAAATCCTTGCATATTTTATAGACTTTAGTCTAATATTGAAAAGTGCATCCTGCTCTCAGCTGAGTGGAGGCCGCCCGTACATGTTGGGTTTAATTCGCAAGGACAGCATGCCTCTACTTGTTGCGAGGCAACGATAACACGTAAAATCCTTGGTTAACAGAATGCGCAAGGCATGAAATACATCATCAGCATCATATACAATGCCAACGCAGCAATGACGCTGTTTACTGTAAATCATTAGAGGGCTAGTCAACCGTAACCCTGAAGGTAACACTTTTGGGCAAGAGCATTCATTAATAGTGAATAACGGGGTCCACACGTGGCCATTCGGCTCGTCAGAAGACCCTCCGGAGGGGTCATGTCCTGAAGTCTCTGGAGGGTCGGCGAAAACAATATTGCCTCTGCTTGGGACACAATTTGGACTCCAGAGGGTACCGTTCCGTCAGTGAGCCTCCAGAGTAAGGGATGCTGTGATGCCTCTGGAGGGGTCGAAATATTTTTCGGCCTCCAGAGGCGGCCACCCCCGAGGCTCCAGAGGGGCACATCCTGAAGCCTCTGGAGGGTCGGCGAAAACAACAGTGCCTCTCCTTGGGACAAAATTTGGACTCCAGAGGGTACCGTTCCGTCAGTGAGCCTCCAGAGTATGGGATGCTGTGATGCCTCTGGAGGGCACGGGACATTTTGTCGGCCTCCAAAGGGGTCATGTCCTGAAGCCTCTGGAGGGTCGGCGAAAACAACCTTGCCTCTGCTTGGGACAAAATTTGGACTCCAGAGGGTGCCGCTCCGTCAGTAAGCATCCAGAGTAGCGGACGCTGCGGAGCCTCTATAGGGCACGGGAAAAGTTTCGGCCTCCAGAGGCGGCCACCCGCGAGGATCCAGAGGGGCATATGCTAAAGCCTCCAGAGGGTCGGCGAAAACAACACACCCTCAGCATGGGACAAAAATCGGGCTCCAGAGGTTGCCGTTCCGTCAGTGAGCCTCCAGAGTAGGGGATGCTGTGGAGCCTCTGAAGGACACGGAAAATATTTTGTCCTCCAGAGGCGGCCCCGCGTGAAGCTCTAGAGGGGGAGACCGTGTCTTCTCTGGAGTGCACGCGAATATTACGGACCCTCTGCATGAGGCAAGGTTATGGCTCCAGAGTGTGCCGTTTTGTCAGTGAGACTCTATAAGAGGAACGTTATGAAGCCTCTGGAGGGTACGCGAAATATTTTGTCCTCCAGAGGCGGCCCGCCGTGAGGCTCTAGCGGGGAAACCCGTGCCTCCTGAGGAGGGTATGCGAGATATTGCCCTCCAGAGGGGGGTACATTGAAGCCTCTGGAGGATAGGGGGCAGTTGAATGCCCTCTGCAATGGGAGAATTTTAGTCCTCCAAAGCATTTCGTGTCGTCGGCGAGCCTCCAGATCGGGGGGGGGGGCGAAGGCTGTAGAGGGCAAGAGTAACCGTGAAGCCTCCAGAGTGGGAAATCGTGAAGCCTTCGGAGGGCAGGGGAATGCACAACACCCTCTGTACTGGGGATCGTTATCGTCCTGCAAAGGGTGAGATATGTTTTAGACTCTCTTCCGCAGAGGGCATTTTAAAAGTCTCCAATTCTAGAGGAAGAATGCAGTATGCTATCCCTTAGCCCAAACTCGTCCGAATGCCATTCTTGTTTTACAATGTGATCAATGTGATGAGCTTGGTCATCGGGTTGCACCTTCAGTTTACTCTATACCCTATTATTAAATAAGTTTTCGGATGAGGTATGGAGTAGGTTATCAAGACACCACCTTCATAAGGCTGAAACAATGGTTGGTGCACCTTTACCGTAGAATTTGTCAGACCTATCATACAGTATCATACAGTATCGTACATGCTAATAGAAATTTTATACGACTATGCTATTATGTAGCCTTCAGATGTAATGAATCAGTGCACAAGCCGCACGCGTCCCACACTCGACATGCTCCATTATTGCTTCCTCGACGGGCAATAATTGCATCCCCCCTGGTTGTTTTCGTCTCGGACGCACACAATCGCACGCCTAACTGAAACCCAAAAATACGTCATCTTCCTTCAGGCGTTTTACATCGCCAATGCTCGTCCGCTAAACAGCAGGTGTGCGTACGTCCTCCCCTCGCGATGTCAAAACTGATTGTAGTGGCCTCTCTGTGGCCCCGCTGTCATATAGAATATGTCATGCCGTGCCGGGTTTTAGGGGGTGCTGGCAAACGCGCGAAAAATTGATGGCATTGACTACTGCACAACCATCCTCTCGGGCCCCCTGATCTACAGTAGAACCGCTTGATGTCGTACATACTGGGAATATCTGCTTAGCGAACTGAAGGTCGAGAGAGCGCTTCAACACGCCGAGCCTTTGGCATATGTGACACCTACAAGGCCTGCAATATCCACGGAGCGCGTCCTGACGCGTGCGCCTTTGGCTCGAACAGGCCGTAACGTCTCCCTGGTGTTGATATGGCCGTGATACCTGCGTCACCACCCGTTACGAATGGGATATCGGCAGACATGCCAGGTTGATCAAAACGCAGTAGGGAAACCAACAGAATACCACAGGAATTTGCTCGGGCATCTGACACAAAAAACTAAAATGGATGTACTCTACTCGTTGTTTTCAACAGTAGGCCTCAGTTGGCTGGTATTCTTGGTCAAAACAGGGATAACCACGCTCTTTCCTTTTGGTTTGTCCGCGACGACTGCGTTCTAAGTCAGTGAGACGCAGTCAGAGTCCTGTAAAGGGTACAACCCTTCCTAGATACCAGGTACCGACTACAGTAGCATTATGGACATGGTGCCAACCTTGGCGCGTGGCCGACAGGTTTGATAGGGTGGCGGCTGACCGCAAATATATCGGAAGCGAAACAGCTCTACTCAAGGGGTGTGCACCAAGTTCTTAGTTAAAAGACCGCGTGGTAGAATCCTTCTACCACACGTAGTTCCTCCATAACCCCCCCCCATCCGTTTGGCAAGTTACAACGTATAATTTCGCTTCGCTCCCTTGGGTCAAGACAGTAGGCGAATGCGTGCACTCAGCTCGGATACTTTGCGTCCCCTACAACGTGAAAACCATCGTTTTGCGAGAGCGAGGATGATCTATCGACACACAATAATTTTTGCGTTTCCATGTGGTACTGCAAACCGTAGGGTTATGCCGGTGGCAACACGTAGCAACAGAAGCCGCTGTGCCGTCTTCAGCACTCAACAAAAACTACGATCCCGCCTAGGACCTGTCTATACCCCCATTCTTCAACAGTAGCGTCAATGCCGTGAATAACAGTGACCTGCCATAGATTCCCCCCCTAAAGGACGAGCAGATTCTGGCGTGCTCTTTACACATCGGTACCGCAAGCGTGCTGACAAAAGCAAAACGGCAGTCGCAAAACCTTGTCTTGCCTGAAATTATGCTGGCACGTCCTCGAGGTCACTCCGCCATTCAGCCTTGATGCGGACTTGTATTTGCAGTTTCCTTCCCTTCCTACCTCAGCACGAGTTGCTGGGTCTTTTTACAGATGAACCTACCCTACCGTTTAGGCCGCAGAAAATAGACGAAGGATAAGCTCAGAAAAAAATCTTACCGCGGCGGGATCGTCTTGGTAGAGGTAGCGAAAAACACGAGGAAGACAAGTTAGGCGAACCCTACTTTAGGTGTTGTGCAAAACAGCGACAACCCGGTCGAGTTCAAACCAAGCCAAAAACCTGATGCGGCTGAAGATTCGATCGTTGGTTTCACTCAACGAAGAAAAATGTGACTGTGTCTCATACCCTAGGTGAGTTCAACATAGCGCACTGCCTCAGCTAAATTCCTAACCCTGTGAAGCAAGCTGTACCAGCCCCGTTCCTTTTTTCGTTCAAATTGTCTTGGCTCCTGCCCTCCTGGTGGACAGACCACTCCACCGCCGCGACGTCTCCTGCGCTCACTTCTGAAAACCACCTCAATCTCCCGCGGCTACACCAAAAGCATGGATTATACGCGCCGTGATGTATATGGCTACACTTGCGGAGATGTTGCATTGCATGGGAAACATCGAGGCACGCGAACAACCGTTCTGACTATACATTAGTCGCATGAGATAGAGGAGTTATGAAAAACTTAACACCAAACTTGTTGTAGACGCAAAGATACTCCAGGCATACCGGTATAGATGGTACAGCGGAAACACAAAAAAGTCGTTCTTGTTGAATCATGGGAGGAAGTAGAATGGCGTCGTATTGAAGCTCAAAAAGCTGGAGCCGCATGCTTCAGACGTCTATAGGGGAAGTGAGAGGGTGGGATAAAACCAAAACGCCCATCCAGCTACAAAGCCGGAATCTGTTTTTTGCCAGAGGAAACATCAAGCTAAACTAAGTCCTTGATGCCAGCTTTACCCACCTGCAGGTAAGTCGTATTGTAGGCGTCTCACACAGAACACAGCACAACAGTAGCTTGTTGAAGTACGAGCAGCCAAGCGTGACCAGCGACAAATCGCAACACGACAGCACTAATACATGACACATCTATTAATACCTGTTTTGTGCAGGTGCTGGAGTAAAGACGCTCCGAAGGTATATCTCGACCAGCTGTAGACTCAAGCTGCGGCAGCATGTCGCTATATAGTCATCATCGCCGGACGTTGAGAGACACCCCTCCGGCACCGGCAGCTTGTCCCGCCCCTCCCTTGCATTTGAGCTGCTGCAAGCGCCCCAACTCTATTGGCCATGTTTCAAGGCCAGCTCTCCGCGAGCCCAACGGAATTCTGTATTTCTTTGGTCTTGTTACAGAGCTGCGAGCAGGGAGGGTCGCCCTCTCGTGAGGGCCACTTTGGCTGGTGCGGCTGCGATGCGGTGCAAACACGATGGGGTGGCGTCGTTCTACCGCGCCATTCAATTGGCCATGTGCTCCCGTATTGCTGTTGGTTGGTTAGAGATCCACCCATACTTTTATGGGGTGTACTATGGGGACTCTCCGAAAAGGCTTTTGGCACTAGTACTTTGATTGGACGAGATTACAAAAACTGGACGCTGATTGGCTTGTACTATGGGGGCTACAGGTAAGATTATGGAGGTGCCGATTTGATTGGGTTAGATGATCGATTGATTGCTGAAGAATCGAAGCACCCGGCATACGAGGAAACCGAGCTACAACACAACGTACCAACTCCTCTGGTTTTGTACAGCATCAACCTGGCACAACCCAAATAAAAAAGGTATCTAAAATAAAATGCGTATCTACTATTATTATTATTTTTGGAAAAACGATAAAACAAATGCTCGGTGTTGATGTTTTTGTTTCACGATTGAAATTCGATCTAGAGATAGAAGGAGCCAACCAGCAACCCTCTTGGCTCCGAATAAGGCCACATGAATTTATATCTATTTACTTGTTAATTACTTTGTTCGTTATGATCGCAGCGTCGTTTTTTTTCCTGCATCAATGCTTTGGGATGCGAGAAGTGGCAAGCGTTTTGCGGTTTGGTCTTCTGCTAAGAAGTGCTACTGCTGGATGCTGCCAATCTTGAGTTTTCGTTGGTCCATGATAAATATCCTCTGATTACATACCTATGTGAAACGATACGCTATCAGTTATTATATTATTCTATTTATGATACGATACAGTGAATATCATATGATATTGATCACGACTAGCTATCACGCACCGCGCACCGCGCACGACGCAACGCGCATTAACGACTTCTCCACCGTTGAATATTTTCTGAACCAACCATCTCACATATATGTTAAAATATAAGCTAAAAAGGTGCATGATATATTATCATTGTTACTATTTTGCCATCTGACAGTGTATAGAGCTTGTTCCAGTCGTACAATCAACATACAAAGGAACTCCGGAATCCAATAGTAGGGTGTTCGCGACTTCCAACGTCTACTGGGTGAAAACATGCAGGGCTTTTCAGGGGTCTCCACCCGGCCAGCGGGCAGGATCAGGAGGTTTTCAAAAAAATATCACGCGTCGAGTCGAGTCGGGTCAGGAGGTGTTCGAAATGTCACGGGTTGGGTCGGGTCGGGTCAGGAGGTTTTGAAGTATAAGACGTCGGGCCGGGCCACCCTGATCCGATTCGACCCGGGAGAAAATATCAAATGATCCGACCCGTGAAAATCCCTGGAAAAAAATAAAAATAACATCGAAACCGACGAATGTCATATCCCAGGTAAACAATAGGCCAGCATGCAATGAGTGGTTTAGTTGTTATTTTCATCAACAAGACAGTCCAGTGCACGCTCATCACCAACGATAACCCTAATTATAATACTGGTTAAATGTTTTCCTGTGTATGCGGCACGGTGATACTGGATGATGGGTAGGCAGGATAATAATGCCATTAGATCGATTGTATTATAAAGATGCCCTCATTAACCGGCCACCTTGTACAAATCTTTGAAACCTGGAATCCATACGAGTACTTACTGTGTTTGATCTGGTTGTGGGTGGTCGATGGATATCGATCAAGTAGAGGTTGCGCGGATAGCTGCCAGGCTGACCCGGAATTATGCTGCATCAGTTGGATGCATGACCGACCAGGCTTGTGCAGACATGCTCAACAAGGAGTAGATAATTTCAAAAAGGGTTTTCTTGGGTCGCAACATTGACGAAAAACACCACGAATACGGTGAAAGAAAGGAAAGGGCGAAAGTGGCGATCAGAGATCGCACAGAGAAGTATCTGAAGCCTCGATCTGCCGTCCACTCGCAGTGTAACACCAAATTACATACACCATACGGTACACGTTACGCCGAGTGTTTATGTTGATTGGATAACAGCACTGAGGCGGCCATTACCACGGACCATCTACAAAATAGACCACCGAGTACCTATTTCTAACATACCCCCTCGATGGAGGTAATATGGCTGGCAACTTGCTTGTCCGTTGACTACATCCTTCTAATATATCGTGAGTGTATATCTATCCAGCTCCGCCGTAACGAACACGCAACCTCCTGAAAGTCAATGACCTGAAAGGTTCACCAAGGTGACTATATTGCTACACAATAAATGATAACCGCGGCTACAAAAGAGCGGGCGTGCGTAGTTCCCTTCACCTTTGTGCCCAAGTGCACCCACTCATGGGCGTGAAGTATTGGTGCGTGCCTCTGTTGAGAGGCCTCCGCCACACCTTCAACATTCCCTCAACGCATCGTAAGCCCTAGCTCCGGAGCTATCTAGAATGAAACGACGAAACGACCCGGCTCGGCTAATGCGCGCCCAGCAGCAGCGCATTCGCCAAGTGGGGGAGAGGGAGACCCGTCACGATAGCAGTGTCACCATAATAGTGACTAATGGTGGCTCCATTTGATAAGTAGCCTTCCTGGTATGGTGGTGTGAGGGATCCCTCCGCCGCTTTCTTTGGAAGGCTGTATTCTTCTCAAAGCTGGGTATCGTCCTGCCTGGAAGCTCTGTCCTTCAGTCTGGGGCAGCATATGGGGGGGGGGGGGGGCTGAGTTATGCCTGCTGAAGCGACATGGGGGCGAGCACAAATGAAAGCCTTCGTTGCCTCCGCCAGACAGTCTGTGGTCGTCAGGGGACATTCAAGATACATCCCTGGGTTTTCTACCATTTGGATTTGCATCTTGATGGTAAAATGGATACTGCTGCTTGCTCTGAGATCATTGCGCACACCAGCTATTCTGAGGTTAAGCGGTCTCCCCGCGGCTGCGGGTCGGCTAGTTTTTGGTAGTCTATTCTGTACCCCTGCTCTGGGTCGGATGTCTCCCGGCGGCTGCGTGTAGACAGATAATACTCGTTTTTCCCCGGAGTCAGCTTCCCTTTGTTGGGTGATCAACTCACTCAGGTGCTCAAGAAGTGCTGGCCCTGGTTTGAGTTTGATCAAGCCGATCATTCCTAAGAAGTCGACTAAACGCTCGCCGCCACATTATTAATATTGTTGCTAACGAACAGCGTGTGCTTGAAGGTGTTGGTGTGGCAGCTCTAAATGCATATATAGCGGTAAAACACGCTCTTGCGCGCCATATGCATGAACCCAATGTCGTTTCATTTTAATTGGAGCCTCCCGATATCTCTTCATAAACGACGTGCTGCACTGTAGCGCTACTGCCGTGGGTATGATAGATGCACGAACTGCGACAGGCGACAAAGAGCTACGAGGATTCATTCGCACGGCACATACCTCTGAACCCTTGACTCCGCAGCGCTAACCTCGAACTCCATCGTTGCCTTCTGTGCAAGCAAATCGCTTACTTCAGTTCGAAGGCGTTCCTCTGGACCTCCGCAAGGCGGGCCCTGGTTTGCATCCGTGCAGGCGGCACGTAGCCTGGTGTCCTCCGACAAGATCTGAGCGCATAGAGAGCAGCGACCCACAGCGAATATAATAGCCTTGCCATATGTTCATGGCGCCTCTTCGACGAAAATCGCTTTTGGATACTTACGGAACTGTTCTTGGACGACAACGCCCATCCGAGTCCGCCCGAAAATGCAGCCACTGCCTGGCAAAGGAATTAAGTATGTCACAAAAACGCAGCAGATTGCTGCAGGGGGGTGTGGGGGGAGATCTTACCTCCTCTTCGACAAGTCTCAGCTCCTCCGCGTGGGCGGCCTCGATAGTCGCTGTCATTGTCCCAGTCCTGTCATGAGGACGATTGTTTTTTGTTAATTCACAGGCACTACTGTGATACCACCGTAAACAGTAGTTGACGCCGAAATCTTATTGTTTCGTACTAGAGCGAATTAGCTATATTCCAACTTCAAGGCTCACGAGATATCAGGGATGTATGAGGATATCCCGGAACAAAGAAAACGACGTGTCCACGGGGGGGGGGGGGCGTTGGGACCCCGGGATCTAAGCGACGAAAAGAGGTCCAGGACTCGAGCAAAGGGCTCCAGAGGCGAGAAAAGCACACACACGTTTCGCAGTTCGAACGTACGTCGCTGGTGCCCTGGCTGTATAAAACACGCTTTACCAAAGGGCGGAATGGTCAAAACTAAGCCAGGAGTTCGACGCCGTTGGGCCATCGGCAACAACAATGAAAACGAATGTACTCGGATCAGAGTCATTGATCATCGCCAAACGTCACGCATTCCCCTTTCCCCGTTTTCCGTCATATTGCTATAATTAATGGAAAAGCTGAATACCCGAAACGCTGAACGTGACGATGATAGCAAGTGACTTCTGCAGTGAGAGTTCGTTGATAAATAAATTGGCAGTCTACTACCCTCAACCCTCGACTATATGGCTGAAAGTGAATCTGAACGGCAGTGTTTTGCTCCGGGCTCGGCTCACAAAAAAAAAACGTTGTCCGAGAACATGGGGCGACATGTTTTTGAAATCCAACAACACTTTTGCACGAGAGCGAATTGGCTCTCGAAACAAGAGACCAAGGCGACAATACCGGTACGCCCCCCCCACGTAAAATTAACTAGCGCTCGGAATAAAAAAATATTAATAGGGTAACGAAGTCGGGAGCACACCACTGCTATGGTCGTCAAACGCTGACTTTGAAAGCCAATCTGCATATGATTGCCCTTAGCAAACATTTACATATTTTGTTCTCACTTGTTAGCTACGACCTCCGCGAAGAGTTTGTCGTTGGCTGCCGCCAATCTCATTTCTTGTTCTGCCGTAGCTCCGGCCTTGGTTTTCGTAAGCTCTTCAACGAGATCCTGCACATTCAAACACAGGTTGCGGCGCCTAAACCAACGTACGTCATGAGCTGGCAGTACGGCACATATCGCCAGTACGCGGGACACGCAGGAAACACATATCGGTGATAGTTCATGGTTCGCCGTTGCTGTCGATGTGGCCGACAAGCGGAACCAACGCCGTCTGCGGCGCCAGTACCACCTGCCTTCTGTGCGGGGAGCTTCGTCTTTTCCGGTGTTAGCCTTTCCCTGTGCCTTCTCCCTTGTCAGGCGTGCACTAACCCCCTTCGCTAGCATACACGACGAACAGCAAAACCAACATCGGGCTGCGGAAAAGGCCAACACCGGCAAGGCAAAGCCTCCTGGGGAGAAGACAAGGGGGACCAGCCCCGGCAGCGGCGCTAGCACCTGTCTTCTTCACAGGAGCGTTCGCGTTTCCGGTGTCAACTTTTCCCGCAGCTTGACCGGTGTTTTGTTGGCGTGGCTGTTCATTGTGTTTGCTAGCGAGGGGGGTCAGCGAACATCTGATAGAGCGGGAAAACACAGGACACAGCGTAGCAGTGGTCTGACAAAAAGCGGACGCACATCATGCGCTGTTTAAGTAGCCGGCCCGTCAGCCAAGAAAAATGGCTAGTGGGTCTGACGAACAAGCTGGCGCACGTCGTGTGCTGCTTAAGTAGCCGGCCCGGAACGCTAAAAACCTGACTGAATTGCTAAAAAAAAAATAGAGGGTGGAACTGCTAGCGAACAACCGACCAAGTCCGCTTGGAGCTGTTGGTTGTACCGGACCGACGAAACAAAAGTGGAAAAATAAGCAAAAAAAGCTTGACAGCTGAAAGTTAGCGAACATCCAACCAAGTTCTGGATATGTATACAATAGTTATAGCTGGTACCACACATGAATCTCAAGCTCCTAGTTGTCGTCGTACATACTGCATCTGGGACATCCGTCATCATGCCCGAGTCAAATTTGTGCGACAATATCTCTGGTGATGGAGGACCGGGTGATTATAACGCGTCGCTTCCAAAACCTGCACCCACACAGCAGTACAAACAGAATACTCACCTCCACCCCTTTTTCGATTCCTTTGATCTCCGCCTGGTGTTCCTTTGCCATCGCTTGACACTGTGCGATCACTCTAGTGTGGTTGGAAGCTTGTGCACCGCACTGGCTGGTGAGGTCTTGTTCAAGCTCCGACAAACGGCGAAGGGCGCTCGATATTTCCTCCGACTGGCCTGTTCGGGACAAAGCAAAATGTTCATGTTAGTAGGATAATCACAAGGTTAATATGACTATCGCAATAGTAATATTTCGATTTTATCTCGCGTACCTCGACCTTCATAAAGATCGCAAACAAAAGCGGACATGCGGCGCCGAAAACTTTCCGTCGGTATGTGGTCGTTCGTACTACATGCTTTCACTCTCAAGCAACGTTTTCCGCAGCACTTTGAATCGGGCATACGGACGCCCTCACCTCTAAGAGATGACAGCTCCGTACGCACTTCGGCGATGGCCAGTTCGATGGCGGCCAGAGTGTCGGCGGCTTCCTTTCTCTCGGCGACTATGCGAACACTCTCCTACAATCGGTCGGGACAAGAGAGCAAACGGTAAATAAATGCAGATCAATAATTGGTTGGTTGATTCTACTTACAGGCCTACCACGAGCGCATGCATGCATGACGTTCGCTCACGTAACGGGAACAATCCGGCGTTAACCCTCTTCTTCTGCAACAGTTTGTCCACACCAGTTGCAACTATTTCCCCGTCAAACGAGGGTGCTGTCCAAAGGGGGTTAACAAGATTCCTCGCTCATGTTGCACGCCCAAAAGAGAATAAGACGCGACGTCAGATCTGCGACCAGTGCCAGCAGTACATATTTGCCCCCTATGCATGCAACTCAAGCATCCACGACAAAATCAAACATCCGCAGCAGAGGCGTACAGGCAGTGCTTGCGTTTAGTTCTATGCTGGGGCCGGCGTGTTTTCCAGTTCTCCGTCGTCCCTGCCTCCTCCCATTCCTTTCGTAGATATATTGTAATGAAGACTTGTCTAGCAGTGTTTATTCCAACACTCATCGGATTGCGTTGATTAGTGGTTTTGTTGGCTCGCATCGATTGCTGCTTACTCAGTCACGCTGGCTTCTTTCTGCGCAGTTCTTTAACCATACTTTCATGCTTCCGTATTTCCATGATATCGTGTTATCACTGACGTAGGCCGCAGCCTCCAAGAAATGCGCGATTTGTTTCAGCGTCAACGCTCAAAATCCTTCTCCCGCCCATCGAAGTCATGGTCAAACCACTCGGATGGTTGCGTGGCTCCTTCTGTACTACAGTGGCAACCGACTGAACTGGCGGGGACACCTCAAGGAGACCTCAAAGAGACCCAAAGAGGCCTGAAAGAAACCTCAATAAGCGCTGAAGGAGGCCTCAAGGGAGACGAGCGACGCAACGTTTGGTCGGCACGCCACAAGCTTGGATAAACCTTTACCACTGCAAACAATGACCCACACAATTTCCAACTAGTGTATCCACAACAACATGGATCAAGTATTAAAGGTAAAAAGGTTAAGAGAGTCCACGCCGCTGTACGTAGACTTTAAGCGCTAAGCGCCAAACAATCGTTACCTTGTTCGCAGAAGATATTTCTCTCTCAATCGTGGCTGCCGCTGCGGTGGTTTTCTCTCTGATAACCCGTGTCTCCTCTTCCAAGGCCGCCTTGTGAACCGCAGAAGTAGCCTGGGTTGACCTGGCCGTCCAAACATAACCATCAAAACCATCAAAGCAGAGTTTCACGATGGCAATGCGACAATTTGACCACACTTTCGCGTTTTGTCGCCCCACAATACAGAATCCGTCCCTAATGTTAGCCAACGAAGCGCATTGTTTGGTATTTCCATGGTTTGTTATGGCGCTGCCATGGAATGGCAATGCCACGGGCTTTCATGACAGCGGCATGGCACTGCATACCATGACGCTGCCCTGGCAGCTATGGCCCTGTCGCCAGCGCTGAGATCCAAAACCAATGGCTCAACGTCGGGCTATAGTGATAGACTAGACTGGAGACTTACCGAATAGATCCAATCTTGGACATTAAGCTTTGATGTTCGGCCTTCCTCTCGCTGAACTCCGGGTCGTTGATGGTGTGAGCGGCGATTACCTTCTCCGATGTGGCCAGCTGCTCAGTAAGGAGTTGGTGCCGCTGGGTCTTCTCCTGCAGCTGTGCTTTCATTTCGATCACCTGCGCATGCTCAAAGCAAGACGCGCACGGAATGAGTGGGATCGATAACATTGACGTTTCATTTCGACCATTTGCACGTGCTCATTGCACGTCGAGTGTATACGGAATGAGTGGGATCGATGACATTGACGTTTCATTTCGACCATTTGCACGTGCTCATTGCACGTTGAGTGTATACGGAATGAGTGGGATCGATAACATTGACGTTTCATTTCGACCTTTGCACGTGCTCATTGCACGTCGAGTGTATACGGAACTAGCAGAATCGAAAACTGTGATATTTGTTGTGTTGGCCCTGCCTTGTTGGCCACCGATTCCACGGGGGGATCGCTCAGTAATTGACACTGGAACGATCAAAGCAGAAAAGGAGTGCGTCGGAATTGCGCCACTTGCGCTCGGAAGCCTGTTTTTGTATACGCTCGCAATGCAAATGCCATACCTGGTAGAACTTATCAATAGGTACCAGGTACTAGAAAAATCAGAGATACAGAGAGGGAGCTGGCCCTTTGGCAAGGAGAGGATCTGACTTTCGTCTATACTCAGCACTCCCGGAGTGCGCACATAACGTGCACGTGAAGGAAGTACCTCACGGAGCAGCACACAGGACACCCCTGACGGAATACCAAACCATGAGTGATCGACGTTGAGGCTATGAATACCTCATGCTGCACATTGTCTGACAGCAAAAAACTTAGTAACAATAACAACATTGATGGCAATAGCAGTAATACTATAAATAATACGTGATCACCGATGGGTCATCCCGCGTGTTCTGTCCCTTGACCTCCTCAAGCTCCGCGGACAGGGCCCTCAGCTCTTGAGTCAACCTAGACTCCTCCTTGTCGAGGTGGTGAACAGTTTCCTGCGCGAGCAACACGAGCCAAACAGGTACAAGCGTTACCCCCTCAACATGGTTCGCTACTAGCCTCACGGTAAGTACCTCACCAGAGCAATTTCCAAGTCCGTACCGGGTCTACTCACTCTAAGGGTAAAACGTGTAGGTGAAACCGTGCCCTTTTCTCCGTTAACTCTCCTCTATCAACAGATTGATACGGGTGCACATTCAAGGAACTATTGCCCATGAACTGTTGTAACTGGTCAGCCAATTGCTGCGTTTCCTGGTACTGATTCACCCCCACCTGACGACTGACATCCCCGGACAGGTCAGCCAGACGGTTTTTCAGTGCTTCCGTTTCAGCCGCAATAGATTCTTGCTGAGAGGTTGACTTCGCCATGTCCTCTGGCCGGGGGGGGAGGGGGGGGCAACGGATGGGTGTTAATCCTCGCAATAAGTGTGCCTTCAACTGCATGTCGGCCAATCATGTATACCTGGTAGTAAATAGACAAATATACACATTTCATCAAGTGGATTGTCCGGTACAGTCGTCTTCCAACCGAGAGTGTTTGCTATTACTGCACGACGAGCGGTGCTCGCGGGTGCCGACATCCTGTTCGACATCGTGCCCTGGCTTCTATTCTCTGGCAATTTTGTGCCTAACATGCTTCCCCCAACTGATAGTCCCTTGTGAGCATCGATACCATTGGCGTTGGCGGATCTAGTTGGTGCCTAGTTACGAACAGTAGTCCTGGTGTTTGCTGAACTTACGCGTTGCTAGACCGGATGTTCTGACTGAACCTAAAGGCAGGAAATATCGTCATTTGCCAGGTACAATAGTGTCTAGTCAGTGTCTAGTTGTGAATCGTGTGTAGACTTCCGGATGCAGTTACCTTGAAGAGCCTTGCCTGCAGCTTCACGTCTACAACGGACCAAGACGTTGGTGACTATCAAATGGCAGCTAACCATGCAATTGGCGTGGTAGGTGTTACGCACGGCAAGATGACCCCTGTATGATATCACACATCATGAATTGGAGCTTACCTTCCCTGGCGCTCTCGACAGATCCGATCTCTGCCTGTATGTCCTTCATCTGGAGGGTGTTCTGCTCCAGACTTGAGCCTGCGGTCTCCAATCGCTCTTCTAGATCTGACCGTTCCGTCCGGAGAGCCTCGATAGCCTATAATACAAGACCAAAAGGCGAATCTGATTATCGCCACGTTACCCCTGTTGATGTATTGCTGCTGCTACTTGACTTTTTGACGCGTTCGTGGGTGACGCTTCAACTCTTTCAACACTGCACTCCCATTTTGGGTGTAAAACACTCGTACATAGACTACAAAAAATAGTAGTTGGAAAAGGGTTGCGTACTACCAAACGACCGTTCATGTTCATGTGCATGAAGTATACACGCATTTATGCCGGCGCTAACGCAAACCAGGTATGCTTCTTTTACCTTGAGGAACGCGTTGCGCGAGGCCTGAGCGGCGGCGCTACCCTCGTCCTGCGTCTTGCATTGCGCCTCAAGCTCCCCGATTCTGGTGGTGAGTTCGATCAACTCTCTCTCCTTGGCGCGGTGCGCGGTAGAGGCATGCTTGGTGTTGACTTCTTGCTGCAGATAGAGCCAACGCACCAAACGCACGTCAGGCAGATGAAGGCATCGAGCCTTGAGCACCATACATATGATACAGCTACCACACCCGATATCAAGAAATATCTAAACAGCCGTATGTAAAATGGTGCGCATTGGCCTAGGATTGTACTGCAGCTTTGGACGGATCAGCGGGTGCAAACTTTACGGGATAGCAATATAACGGGAAGGATTCTCCCATTGCCGATGAGCACAAGTCTTTCTGCAAGCCAACACCCCCCCGTGCGCGCGCTCATGCGCCAAGGACATCAATAATCAAAACGCGTCGAAGTAAGAGGTTGCCTCTCTAGATCAGGAATGAAGTTATCGTACGCGTAGCTGTGCATCGAGCAGAGAGGCGTAGCCGTTCGTCCCCAGCACGAAGTGCAATATTAGCATTAGGGTATGATGACTGACACCTTGGTGCAGTCGTTGTGACGTTCGACCAGGCATGATAACCGCTCGAACGTAGCCGTCAGGTCCACAGGCACGTGGGCAGCAACTCCTTTTTGGTGGTCTTGAACACCTAACAACGTATCAGTTGGGAGTGCACACACAGGAAGCATGTGACATGTTATGTTACGTGTTACATATCTCTCATGCGCAAAGGCCACATTACGTCAGAGAACTACTTGAAGGGGGAGGGGGCGGGAAGGGGGGGGAGAGAGGAACGAGAGAGGGGATACAGATGTGCAGTAACTTTCACCAAATATGGGTGCTCCGCGCCTTCTCGCTGGCGTACCGAAGAGCAAGTGGGTGGCACTGCAGCCTGACTGGCACACTGGGCATTAATGAATGCAACTCGACAAACTTAACGTCGGCATTCTCGCGACATTGATCTTGTCTTGGATACGATATCATATCACCCCTTGACCTATATCATAGCAAAGCACCTGACCGTCTGTCTATTTCGTCGCGAACGGCCATGTGCCAAACAATCGTTCATGCACCAAGATTTGATATCCCGGAAGCAACATTCATGGCATGAGTAACATGAGTAAAAGGCACGTACACGGTGTCCAGACCTTCGGAGGTGAATGAGAGGCGTGGCATGTAGACGTCTGATGTTTGCTTCGCCACATGGTCCAGCTTGAGGAGCAGGTCTTGAAGCTGGAGTGAGGCGGATCGGCATGAGCGTGCAAAACCAAGCAAAAAAAGGAACACTTCAAACTTTAAACACCAACATTGAGCGGGCACAAACAACACATGAATTCAATCAGGCCCAACATCTCCTCGACACTTCCATGAATTCAATCAGGTCGAACATCTCCCCGAAACTTCTGGCTCGCAAGTTAACGTGCACAACAAGCAGCGAGCCTGTTTGTTCGTTATATACCCTGGTAGCTGTTTAGCACTGCACCACGTTTTTGCGACAAATACGTCGAGATAATGTTGGATATCATTTAAAGTACAGTGGTAGTCCCTCTATAGCGCCGGTATGTGCATTATAGAGGGAAATACCGGCACTATAGCGGCACCAAACACTACTCCGCAAATTGCCACTACTACTGGTTGTTGTTCCCATCTGTGCCAAGCGATGTCATAGGCATTATAGCCGGCACCCGGCATTACTCAATAGACGGACCTATACTTACAAAAAGGGTTTGCTGGGTACAGAGTATCGGTGTAGACTAAGCTATGAACTCGCCTGAAGTGGTCGGTGTTACTTACCTGGTTACTTGCGCGGTGCCTGTTTTTTTTATTTTTCAGGCGTCACCCCTCTTTTTCAACTTGCGACACCCCCGGATTTCAAGCCAACCACGTGCCGAAGGGTTGTATGATCAAGATTGAGATCTTGAGACTTGGGACCCATGTGAGACCAAACAAGCGACGCCTGCCATGTTATGAAGAATCAAGGAAAAGCATGCAGCAGCATGGTGGTCACCATGCTGCACGCGTGTCGCACAGCAGCGCCATACATTGTAGTTCGGACGAATTCCCTACCCTAGCGGCCAGGGCTGCTGAGTGTGGTCGATGCTGTAGCCGCCACCTCGTTTCGATATTTTGTCCCCTTGAAGCCAGTGGAAGCCCCAAAAGGGTTAATGATATAAGGGCTTCGCTCCGCGGGCGGCTGACGCCGCCCGCTACGTTTGCGCAAGGAAGAATGCAACTAAAGCATGTAAAGGTGGGAGAAAGAAGAGGCTCATTATTTGGTGCGAACAACGATTTGATAATGCCAAGAGGTGCTTGTTCAGAGCAGATTGCCCTGTGCTGTGCTGTGTGATTGTTGGCGATGCCACGTTCTGATCGGCAGTACGGGCGTAATTTGCGTGGGGGGGAAACATGGGGACCGAGAGAGCCAAATGAAGAAAAAGCAAAACAAAGAGTATACAGCACCACGTATACCCCTGGTACTGCTGTATGTTCGAAATAAAGCACAGCGCAACACGACACAGCACCGCAGCGCAGGGCAAGGCACGGCACCGCACCGCACGGCACCGCACGGCGCTGCGCTGCGCTGCCGGGCTATATATTGCTGGACTGATCTGAGCTGGGCGTGCAATGTGATCGAACACCGCGTAGTACCTGGAGTGTACAAACCTGATGTAGTACGAGTGTCAGTACGTGGTATTGAACTTTTTGGGGGGGGGAAACAGAGAAGCGCTGGAGAAGCGCTGTTTTGGGCATCCGAGCCCCCCGCTCAGCCGTCCGGAGAGGATAATATCTTGAGTTAGTGTGGGAAGCAAAAACAAATGGAGGCCGCTCAGGGAAATCGATATTATTTGTATGTAGGTCTATAGGACTATCCAATAGACCACAGAGTCACTGCTGTGACTTTGTGGTCTAGTGGATAGACTACTGTCTGCTTCTAAGCCTGGTTGCTATGTATAGCTGGGCTGATCTGAGCTGGGCGTGCATTGTGATTCAACACCGTAGTACCTGGTATGTACAAACCTGGTGTAGTATCGGTACGTGCTATTGGGTTAAGAAACAAGAAAAAACTGAGAAGCGCTGAGAAGAGCTGTTTCGGGCATCCGAGCCCCCCGCTCAGCCGTCCGGAAAGGATAATATCTGTAAGTTAGTGTGGGAAACAAAACAAAAAGGGAGGCCGCTCGGATTATTTGTAACTAGGTATATAGGACTATCCACTAGACCACAGAGTTACCGTGACTTTGCGGTCTATAGTGGATAGACTGTCTGCTTTTGAGCTTGGTATGCGTGGGTTCGAATCCCCGTGTCATCGAAATATGTATATATAATAAAAACAAAAATACACTCCAGCTGTGAGATCGAAGATTTCGTCGAAACTCATCTTTGCAAGCTGTGTGATACTACTCCGATCGCGCGTACTACGGGTTGTGTGTCCTCATTAAGGATATAGGTCGGCGACTCCCCTTGCAACTACAGTGCAGCTATCAGGGTCAACAGGGTGATATTAGTCAGTCTGTGCGCGGAAACTATAAAACCCGTTTCTGAGGGGGACAAAATCTGACAGCTGTGGAAGGAAATGCATCAGTTTATCAAGTGAATCCTGAAAGTCGAATAACCGTGAGGGAAGGGCGGAGTTTTTAAGGACGTGGGCGCCTGGGTTTGATCAAGAGGGGGGGGCGGGGGGCGGGACGGGCGGGGCAGCTCAATCTGTGCGTGGAAACTATAAATCCTATCCTGCAAGTCGTACAACCAGTGAGGAGAGGGCGGAGCGTTCAAGGGGGTGGGGGGGAGGGCGGGGGGGGGGGGGGAGCGAAAGGGTTTTAAACAACATTTTTAGGTCACATAGATGTAGGGGTTTGCTATACGCGTGGTGCTAGGTCTAGGCGATGGTGCGGGTGGTGGGGAAGGAGGGGGCGTTGGAAGGGGGCGGGGGCGGGGGGAGAATTTGCAGCAGAGGCATGGATGACTCTAGAAAGATAATGAGGTGATATCAAGTGCGTGGAAGTGTGTATTACTCTGGCAGATTTCGATGTTAGGTGGGGCGTTTGAGCAAGAGGGACCGGGAAAAAAAAAAGAAGGAATGGGGCGGCGGGGGGGGGGGGGGGGGGGCGGGGAAGGTTTTCAAGATATTTAGGTCACATATAATGTAAGATACACTCCAGCTGTGAGATCGAAGATTTGGTCGAAACTCATCTTTGCAAGCTTGTGTGTGATACTCCGATCGCGCGTATTACGCATATATGTAGGGGTTTGCTATACGCGTGGTGCTAGGCGATCGTGCGGGTGATGGGGAAGGAGGGGGCGTTGGGAGGGGGGGTTAATGAAAGCTACGTCATGTATGGCTAGAAAGATAATGACGTGATATCAATTGCGTAGAAGTGTTTATTACTCTGGCCGATTTCGATTGTACGTGGGGCGTTTAAACAAAAGGGCGGGGGAAAAACAAGAAACAAAAGGGGGGGGGGGGGGGGTGATATCAGCTGGCTGGTAATGTTCACTACTCTCAGGCAGACTTTGATTTTAGGTGGGGCGTTTGAACAAGGGGGATCGGGGGGGAGCGGGGGGGCGGGCGAGACACTTCAATATGTGCGCGGAAACTACAAATCCTCAAAGGGGATAAATCTGACGGTTGTAGCAAGAAGACATCCCTTTATATCACCTGCCTGGTATTGTTTATTATTCTAGAAGATTTGATGTTAGATGGCCAGAAAGATAATGGGGTCATATCAGCCGGCTGGTAGTGTTTACTACTCTGGCAGACTTTGATTTTACGTGGGGCGTTGGAACAAGAGGGGTTGGGGGCACACACACTTCAATATATATTGATAGTAAAAAAAAGGAGACGCGCGGCACCGCACGGCGCTGCGCTGCGCTGCTGGGCTATTTATAGCTGGGCTGATCTGAGCTAGGCGTGCATTGTGATTCAACACCGTAGTACCTGGTATGTACAAACCTAGTACAATAGTAACGGTACGTGCTATTGATTTTTTGGGGGGGGAGGAATCTGAAAAAGGCTGAGGAGCGCGTGTTTCGGGCATCCGAGCCCCCCGCTCAGCCGTCCGGACAGGAGAATATCTTAAAGTTAGTGTGGGAAGAACAACAAAGGGAGGCCGCTCAGGAAATAGATATTACTTGTAAGTAGGTATGCAGGACTATCCACTAGACCACAGAGTCAATGTGACTTTGTGGACTAGTGGATAGACTGTCTGCGGCTATATATAGCCGGTCGCCCGGTGGCGTATCAGGTTAACCTCGAGCCTGGTATAGGTCAGTTTCGTGAGTTCGAGTCCCGCCGAGGGCACACTCCTATAAATTCGTAGGGAATTTTTCTTGTCCACAAAAGGACCTGCGGAAAGCGCGAGAGCGTGAGTTAGCAACAAATGTTGTTAAATTGACGAGCAGTGGGATTGCTGAACCCTATGCGCGACAAAAATTGAAGGCAAGAACCAGGGGGGAAAAGGGACGACACCTGTGACCATGGCTTGTCCGGAAGCTGGAAAGTAGAAGCGTGTGAAAAAAAAAGCTGGGCTGATCTGAGCTGGGCGTGCATTGTGATTCAACACCGTAGTACCTGGTATGTACAAACCTACTGGTGTAGTAGTACCGATACATGCTATTGAACTTTCTTTGGACAAAAAAGAAAATCTGAGAAGGGCTAAGAAGCGCGTGTTCCGGCATCCGATCCCCACGCTCAGCCGTCCGGAAAGGAGAATATCTTAAAGTTAGTGTGGGAAGAAAGAAAAAGGAGGCCGTTCAGGAAATCGATACTATTTGTAAGTAGGTCTGTAGGACTATCTGCTAGACCACAGAGTCACTGTGACTTTGTGGTCTAGTGGATAGACTGTCTGCTTCTGAGCCTGTAGTTTGCGTGGGTTCGAATCCCGATGTCATCGAAAAAAACATAGATTGATACTCAAAAAAACAACATTGATAGTATACTCATAAAAGAAGGAGACGGTGAGAAGCGCTGAGAAGAACACCGCAGTCATTGTGACTTTGTGGTCTACTAGTAGAAAAACTGTCCGATCATGAGCCTGGTGTTCGTTGGTTCGAACCCGGGTGTCATTAGAAAAAAAAAGAAATGATCCTCAATAAAAAAGCATTGATTCAGCCGTCCGGGGAGGAGAATATCTCAAAGTTAGTGTGGCAAATGGAGGCCTCATAAAAAAGCATTGATAGTAAACTCATGAAAAAAGGAGACGGTGAGAAGCGCTGAGAGAACAACACAGAGTCACTGTGACTTTGTGGTCTAGTGAATAGACTGTCCGCTTATGGGCCTGGCCTTTCTTGGTTCGAATCCGGATGTCATCGGAAAAAAAGAATGATCCGTCACAGACCAACTATGTACGTATCATGGGAAATATTGTCAGCGATTGTTTCTCTCTTTAACAGGGACCTCCGACGCCAAGAATAAAAACCATCCAATATGGGACCAGAAATCATCGTTATTTCTGGGTTCAGAAATAATCTAGGCCAGAAATCAGCGGATCTGGTGATTTCTGAGCCCAGAAATAACAGCTCGTCCAACCTCTCAGAACTGAGATTAGTTGACTTTTGAATACTACCTCGTACCAAGTATCACATGTCACCACTGCCTATACTGTACCTGGAATGATACCTGTCTGCTGTACACGTCACCCATCACCCACAACAAAGAATCACAAACACACCTACGACAGCATACCGCACTTGTTGTGTGCGAGACAGAGCTTCGTCCATACACAAACGCGACGCAGCAGCACCACCACCATCGAAACCACCACACCAGCAGCACACCAGCAGCACAGCAGCAGCACAGCAGCAGAGACAGCAGCAGAGGCGGTGGTGACCTAACGTCGCCGAAGACAGTGTACGTGCCATATTTATTTCAAAAACAAAGGCAAATGGCAAAACAAGACCTACCAATTCAAAATAAAACCACTTTCCAAAAATCAGAAGCCATAATGGACGCCCCTTGTTTCTGATGCATTTTTTACCGGAGCCTCAAAACTACAAAAACAATCGCCAGAAATAATCGCTCAAAAATTTTCCATAATAATAGTAGGTCTTTACCTACTATTATTATGGATTGCTATCATTATGGATTATTTTTGAGCGACTACAAGAGCCCCGCATGGGTAGGGCAGGGCAGCACTTCGAATTGTTCGATTCAATACTTGGTAGAGTAAAAAAAGTCACCACACACAATCATACCTCGTAGTCTGCGCGTACAGTATGTAAGGTAATGCCAAGAATTCGATATAGACTAACAACCATAACAATGTACTAATAATACTACTGATAGCTACCGTTTTTTAAGTGAATCCGATTCCGAGCTTCATTTATTTATCAGATTTCGACTGACCCTTTAGTCTGGCGACGAAACGTGTCGAGTGCGTTTCTTATGATATTTTTACTCTATCAAGCATCCGGGTCCAGTAAGGTGACTGGCCTTGTCCGCTGCGTGTGCTCTTCGTAGCCACTGAGAGGCGCGCACTGAGCCAGCTTCTGAAATATACAATGCATGATATAATAGTATCATCTAGATCCGAGCCTCCCAGATCGACTGGCTGTGTGTTGCCTGATCGTGGAGAAACGTGCTGACGTTGTTCCAGGCGCGAAACACGGTGGTATGGCTGCCTTCGTCATTCAACTCCTCGAATGCTATTGCAATGCTGCTGCTTGTTGCTAGCTGTGTGGATCGCTTACTTCTTGTACATACAGTACGCGACCGCAGCGCTTACGATTTTCGCAGTCAAGAATTTCAGACTCTAGTTTTTATAGACGAAAAAAAAACATGTCATTTTTTCTGATCGCTCATTGGCCAGGATTCATACACAAAGTAGGCGTCACCCAGGCACGATAGGGTCACATGCCGGGATCGGAATCCATCCACACATCTACAACTCCGCCAACCCGGGGATGAACACGGATATCATCCGGGTTGATACCTCCCCGCACGGTGTGGAAATCCCAACCCCACCCGCCGATTTTCTGATTGGCCATGGTTCGTATGTTGAGCCAGCTCCACCTCGGGAAGATATAAGGTCCCATCCCCGTTCCAGAGGTCGTTCTACATCTCTACAACTTTCATCAACCGGGGAAGCAAACCGAGCTTTCTCCGGTCGACACCACCCTGCACGGTGAGAAAACCCCAATCCCGTTGGCTAATCGATGATTGGTTCAGCTCGACAGCGCCATCTTAGGCGGATAGAGGCCCATCAACGGGGGGCATTTCCGTCAAACACGGGGAAGATAGGGCCCCATCCCCGATTCATGAATCCCCCGAATCTCTACGGCTCCAAAAACGCGGGAACAGTAACGATGACCTCCCGTGTCAACACCACTCCGCACGACGTGGAACCCCAACCATATTCGCTTACCGCTGTGATTGGCTGGGGCTCGGACATAAGGGCAGCGCTACCATGGGAGGAAATAGAGTCCTGTGCCCGTTTCAGAAATCCTGACAAACCGGGGACGATAACCGATTTCTCCCGCGGGTCGACACAGCCCCGCGTAGTGGTGCGACAATCATCTATTCACATTGGCTTATCGTTGATTGGCTGTGCAGCTCGTAGAGCCAGAGACATCCGGGGAGGAGATAGACCAGCAAACGGGTGCGGGGCGTTCCGACGCACCCGATGAAAATAGGGCTCCCCCGCCGGTCCAAAAATCCTTCCATACCCCATCAACTCCAACAAACCGGGGACGAAAAGCGACTTCTCCCGGGTCGACACCACACCGCACGGTGTGGAAGCCTTAGCTAGCTGAGGTTCGTATACAAAGCCAGCATCACAGAACAGGGTCCAACCCCGGTTCAGAAACCCTTCAAGGTATTTACAACTAGAAAAAAATGGGGCAACTCGCGCTACTGCTGAATTTTTATTCGTATACCTTAACCCCGCGGTGCGCGGACATTTCATTTGACCCCCTGCCTCGATACCACCCCGCACAGTGTAACCCAACCTTCGATTGATCGGCTCGGCCGGGGTTCGTGGATAGAGGAAACCACCACTCACTAAGAAGTTCAGCAAGTTCAATGACCATCATTTGATACTGGTCTGTGATTAGAGAAGTTGTACATGGACCAATTGCATAATGCAGCAGTTAGTCCAGATGGAGTCGATCGGTGCAACTTGCTTGGGTATGGTATTATTACAGCAGCAGTAACACACTTCACTTCTTTTCTTTTTCCTATCCAGTTTATTGTGATGCTCGCACTACTCTCGCCCTTCCAGTAGTATAACTCAGATCCGGGGCCATATAGCGGGCTCCCCTCCCCCGTCCCCACTACGGTACATGCCCTAATTTTCATCACGAGAAGAATTCAGCATTTTCATCCCTCGTCGATTCGCGTCGAATTATACCTACCCACGCTGCTAGGCGATTTCAGCAGTTAGTTGATCCTTTGTTTCCTATTTGTTTCTGCAAATATATAAAGCCAACAAAGCTCACAACGAACGATGGTTATTTAACTCAAGGACCAACGCTAGAATTATTGATAGTGTAACCCTACTAGACCACCGGAGCGACCGGCTTTATATCACTCACTGCCCCGGTGGCGGATCAGGTTATCCTCGAGCCTGGTATATATCTAGGTCAGTTTCGTGAGCTCGAATCCCCCCGAGTGCGTACTCGTATACATTTTCGTCTTGTGCACTAATTGACTTGCGGAAAGCGCGAGAGCGTGATTTAGCAACACTCGATGAAAAATCGACGATCAGTGGGTGCTGAACCCTATGCGCCAAAAAAAATGAAGGCAATAACCGGGGGGAGGAAGGGACGGCACCTGTGACCACGTCTTGTATGTCCAGAAGCTGGAAAGTAAAAGTGTGCCAAAAAAAAAAAACTGCAATAGAAGAGATGATTATAATCAGCAATCAGCAGCAAGGAGCATGTCAAGTACGAAGCAACGCAAACTTATTTGTCAGTTACGTACTAACACGACCGCTTGCACTTGACCGGCAAACGACCACAGCAACGGAGTCAGGGACCACAGCAACAACAAAGCACGCCATCCACACACCGCCTATAATTATCCAAAGAGTCTCCTCGGGGAAAAAAACACGAAACGATGCGATACCGGGACGAATGCATGCCACTGGTTTCTTCCGTAGATACTGTCTATTTACTACGACCTTCGCGTGGCGCAGCCTAACAACAGGAGGAACGACTTTCCCCTTGTTTTTTGTGTCGAAAATGTATTAATTCCCTGTTTTTTGGTACACCCTCCCCCCATGCCATATAATAAGTCACAGACGAAAATTATGTGTGTGATAGAGCATTGCTGTGTGTGCTCTTACTGGTACGTACCTATATTACTTGCACGAGAGTACAAACCATGTCGATTCGCCCGAACTTGTATACCGGCAATACCACCCTCGAGGCCCCGGGGACGCAGCCACTCGCAATGCTGCTGTGTGGCTTTTTCTGGCGCAGTGATCGTAATCACTACTACCTCCTTGTTTATCTCATGCGTGCGCTTGCCACGTCTATATCCATGTACGTACGTGTACCTACCGAAATTCAATAAACAAATGCACTACCAGTAGTAGTGCATTTGTCGTCTTTATTGTTGCACCCTGCAATGCAGCAAGATTGTGTGGCCTGGCTTGTTTTAGTAGACTTGGATGGATGGCAATATACCTGAATAATACTGACGGCTTCATCCGAAACTGGGATTTGCGTAGAAATACTTCATGCCTGGTACAAGAAGTTGCTGTCTGGTTGATTGATGTTTCTGGACGCTATGATAACTTACGATCGGAGTATCTGGACGAGAGAGGCTTTCACGCAGGAAGCGGCAAACTTTGTTGTGTCATTTTCGGACCCGCGGATCCCCTTTGTTGTGTCATTTTCGGACGCGCGGGTCGGATCCGCGGGTCCGACCCGTAAGGCGCCGGCACGACAAGGACCCTTCGACAGGCAGCTATGTATAAATTTGAAGAAAAAAAAAGCGAATCTGCAGGCCAGATCCGCGGGTTCGACCAGCGGGTCAGCCGAAAACAACTCGCGGGTCATGATGGCTTGACCCCCGAGTGACCCGTATCTGGCGGGTCATGATCCGACCCGACCCGCGAGATTTGAAAGCCTCTTGACCCGACCCGAACCGACCCGCGAGATCTTGAAACCTCTTGACCCGACCCGACCCGACCCGCGTGATTTTGAAGACCTCCTGACCCGACCCGACCCGACCCGCGAGATTTTGAAACCTCTTGACCCGACTCGACCCGACCCGTGAGATTTTAAAACGTCATGACCCGACCCAACCCGACCCGCGAGATTTTGAAACGCCCCTGACCGGACCCGCGGGTCGGGTCATGACCCGTGAAAAGCCCTGATTTTTACGGAGATTTCTTGCCTACCTCACAGATGATGACAAGACACCAAACAAAATGCGGGAAGCACGACGCTGTGTGTACGACCCTGCCGCCCAGCAGCAGCAGCAGCAGCAGCAGGCAGGGCCATGTGCGTGTGCCCGATCCTCTCCATACTGCGGCGAGTGCGAGTTTCTTTTGTCATAGCTAGCCTGCCATGTATTGTCCTCTTGCTCCCTCGTTCTCAATATGTGTTCCTTTACTTATTTTCTACAGTATTTATAAGCCACATCCCACGCCATCGGTGTGGGTCTGTCACCCCCCCAACAACACGTGCCGCTTCCTGGCGCTCCCTAAGTAGCTGGAGTTCGAAGCGTGGCCCTCTCCTAGGAATTATCCATTCGTATATCCTACAAACGGTCTAAACTTAGACTAAATGTTGTGTTTTAAGAGTAAGTCTTTTCTCAATAACGATATAACAGATCGCGGTCATGGGCAATCGAGTACCCAGAAAGTGTAAAACGTACTGCTATTGAGTACACCCAAGAAAGTACTGGTTAAATGCCAAATCGTTATTTTTTCGGGGCAAGTTTTCTTGTATGTACAATAAGTTATTATTACATCAAAGTGTTCAGATAATTATTGGTATGTCAATTGGTTATGCATGATAGGTAACATAATACAATGCCAAATATTTGATGTAATACAATATAAAATGTCTCATGTATGTTAGGTTTTGATTTATGAAAGTTACTAAAGACGGGCGATCGATTTAGTACGCAGCTTACAAAGATGAGTATCGACCCTAAAGTCGTCGAACTCACAGCTGACGTCGTTACATTATTTTGATTAAATAAATGGTCATCGCGTCCGGTAGTGATACATTTGAATGGCGTCAGCTGTGATATATGCGTGTACCACCTTTGGGTTACAAGTATTTATTTGTGTTTTTTCCTGTGGTATTCCTCAGCTCCAGAGTGACTGAAGCCTGTCCTGTGACCACGGACTTAATTATGCGAGTTAATGTGAGAACAACAACAGCAGCAACAACAACAACAACAACAACAACAACAAAAACAAAAACAACAACAACAACAACAACAACAACAACAACAACAACAACAACAACAACAACAACTATTAATGATGTGTCCTTGCGCCACTCCCCCACGAACTTCCCGGAGGGGGACCTTGTATTATATGCTTATAGTCTATTGGCAGAGCTCACCGTTTCAACTCTCTTGCGCAGCCCCCCAGTAACCACCATCTTGGTGTCGCGATATCGGTTCGTGAAGGCCACCTGCTCTTCGAGGCGTTTCTCGAGGTCGGCAATCTTGGCTGTCATGTCATCGGCCTCCTGTCTTTTTCTGTCGTTGTCTTCTTTGGAAGCAATGAGAACGGCGTTCATCTCCGACAGCTGCGACACCTCCGACATTATTGATGAGCTTGTAGCACTGTTGTCTGTAATCAACGAGTCAATGCGGTGCGGTATATATCGTGTTGTGTTACCGCATGGCGTCGGTTGTGATTTCAGGCGATATGGTGTTGTTATGGTGTTTGTTGTGGTATGTGTATTTTCGACGCGTGCTACGGTAGAGGTAGCACTCTTCGCGTGAAAACATTTCTGAAGGACGGGGCTCCTTACCCCAAAATCGTCGGAAATCGGCATTTTTTTTGCGTGATTCTCGTCCTATACCTTGACCATCTACCTGGGATTTTTCAACCGGTATGTATGGTAGCAGTTTTTTTGATTTTTCTCTCATCAGTTTTGGGGAGAGGTCTTAACCTTCCAAATTGATGAACCTCAGAAAAAAAAGTGGTGGATCTCTAACTAAAGTAGCACGCGTCACTCGAAGTCTAATATTCTTATGACGGTAACAGAAACAAATCTTACTATCATACTGCTGTGCCTGTACAGCATTCGTGGTCCCGCGTTGGGGCGGCGCCCTTTTGTGCAGGGCCTCAGTTTATACTTGTAGTGCGGTGATAAACGCTTGTCACGACCTCGTCCTACAGAGTACCGCACTATCTTGGGCTAGTTCGA
The DNA here is from genome assembly GCA_012845835.1 of Undaria pinnatifida. Classification (NCBI taxonomy): domain Eukaryota; class Phaeophyceae; order Laminariales; family Alariaceae; genus Undaria; species Undaria pinnatifida. Next base: position 11,936,568 of record JABAKD010000028.1, read on the forward strand.
GGTCCCATCTTGGTGCGGATATTATTATCTGGCAAGGCACCGCACCATCGATGGACCACGACTGCAGTAAGTAGTACCGGTAGCAGTCTACGAGTGGTTGCTCTGTCTTGTCCTACGGCAGTAACCGACGGATAGAAAGACATAGTCTACAATCATCGTTACATGTCAGAAAAAACACGAGGGGCACGAAGTACCTCAGCATTCCAATCCAGAACTACTCTGCAGCCACACGGCAGATCGCCCGTGGACAGCGAGTGTGTAAAGGAACGTGTCTTAGACTCGTGTGGACTACAGGCAGAAGAGTGGTCGTGGATGATCATATCATACATTCATGCTGCCCAGATCAGTTTCACATCTATCTCGTCTCTCGTTCAAAAAATCTCAAGCAAGCACGAGCGACGCCCAGGGTGCTCTTCTTGAACAAGGTTGTACAAAGAAAAAACGACACTGCGCACAACAGCAGTGGCCGTCTTGGAGCTACCACATCGGCACAGACATACGGTGGCCGTTGTTTGGCAAGCGGTTGCGTCTCTTAGCTACCACTGGCCGTAGGCCTGGCGTTGCATGCTGGTTACAGCAACAGCAGTGTCTCGCGGATCGTATCGTTTCCTCAACATGCTGATCATTATTTGTGCTCGTTCCCACACAGGATAGTCTAGTCTAGTCTACTACTACTACAGTTACTACAGTCAGTATACTGCTGAATATTTGAATTTGGAAAAAGAACAAACTAAAGCAGGCAGGTCTGCGGCTCCCACACTTCTACGGCAGTGTACCAGCTACTCATGCACGGGCACACCCGCTGCTGGTCAACGCCGAAGACGTACCTCGTTCTCACGCTGTGTCCTCGCTCCCGACGTGTGATGTCGATGTGACTTCGGGCGGCAGAATAGGGGAGCGCAGAGGCGCAGAGCGGGTGAATTCGGGAAATAAACTGGACCAGAACGTACGTATCGATAATTGATTGCGCTCTTCAGCCTGCGCAGCTGCGCGCAGTTGCTGCTGTAGGTCTGTAGGTATACGGACCAGCGATATCCAGCATTATTTGTATTCGTACGAATTCTAGAGCTTTTCGTTGAATTTCTGCAGAAAGAGGAGAATACTCATACACCTGTCACCAAATATATTGGATTAAATAGGGAAAGTCTGGAAAGTTTATTATTGTGGATGGTGGGATTTGAACCCACGACCAAAATAAACCATGTTCTGTCTTCTGTCGACGACGCCATTTATTTGTTAAGGTATATATTACAAGGGCTCCGCTCCGCGGGCGGCTGACGCCGCCCGCTACGCTCGCGCAAGGCAAGGAAGAATGCAACTAAAAACAAACATGTAAAGGGGGCAGAAAGAAGAGGCGTACGGTTTGGTGCGAACAGCGATTTGATAATGCCAAGAGCTTCTTGTGCAGAGCAAATTGCCTTGTTGTTGTGCTCAGCTGTGCTGTGTGCTTTTTGAACGAAAGTGAGTACTCTCCGAAGACCTGCTCAATTGGCAGACCTGCAGGGGGCACTCTGTGTCCCCACCTATTAATCTCACATTTTGTTACCGGCGTTACGTTCTGATCGGCAGAAGTAGTAGTAGTAGTGGTATTAATAGTAGTAGTAGTGGTAGTAGTAGTGGTAGTAGTAGTGGTAGTAGTAGTGGTAGTAGTAGTGGTAGTAGTAGTGGTAGTAGTAGTGGTAGTAGTAGTGGTAGTAGTAGTGGTAGTAGTGGACTACTAGTAGTAATGGACTAGTGGTAGTAGTGGACTAGTATTAATAGTAATGGACTAGTGGTAGTAGTGGACTATTAATAGTAGTAGTGGTAATTCAAAAATTAAGTAGTGGTAGTATAAGTAGTAGTATTATTTAGTAGTATTAGTAGTAGTATTAGTATTAGTAGTAGTAGTAGTACTAGTACTAGTAGTAGTACTAGTAGTAGTAGTAGAAGTAGAAGTAGCAGTAGTAGCAGTAGTAACAGTAGTAGCAGTAGTAGTGGTAGTAGTGGTAGTAGTAGTGGACTAGTAGTTAGTAGTGGTAATTAAAATAATAAGTAAGTAGTGGTGGTAGTATTAGTAGTAATAGCAGTAGTATTAGTAGTATTAGTAGTATTAGTATTAGTAGCAGTAGTAGTATTAGCAGTAGTAGTAGTAGTAGTAGTAGTAGCAGTACTACTGTAGTAGTAGTAGTAGTAGTAGTAGTAGTAGTAGTAGTAGCAGTAGTAGTAGTAGTAGTAGTAGGAGTAGTAGTAGTAGTAGTAGTAGTAGTAGGAGTAGTAGTAGTAGGAGTAGTAGTAGTAGTAGTAGTAGTAGTAGTAGTAGTAGTAGTAGTAGTAGTAGTAGTAGTAGTAGTAGTAGTAGTAGTAGTAGTAGTAGTAGTAGTAGTAGTAGTAGTAGTAGTAGTAGTAGTAGTAGTAGTAGTAGTAGTAGTAGTAGTAGTAGTAGTATAGTAGTAGTAGTAGTAGTAGTAGTAGTAGTAGTAGTAGTAGTAGTAGTAGTAGTAGTAGTAGTAGTAGTAGTAGTAGTGGTAGTGGTAGTGGTAGTCGTAGTAGTAGTAGTAGTAGTAGTAGTAGTAGTAGTAGTAGTAGTAGCAGTAGCAGTAGTAGCAGTAGCAGTAGCAGTAGCAGTAGCAGTAGCAGTAGCAGTAGCAGTAGTAGTAGTAGTAGTAGTAGTAGTAGTAGTAGTAGTAGTAGTAGTAGTAGTAGTAGTAGTAGCAGTAGTAGTAGCAGTAGTAGCAGTAGTAGCAGTAGTAGAAGTAGTAGTAGTAGTAGTAGTAGTAGCAGTAGTAGTAGTAGTGGTGGTAGTAGTGGTAGCAGTAGTGGTAGTAGTGGTAGCAGTGGTAGTAGTAGTAGTAATACCAGTAAGTAGTAATAGCATTAGGACATACCGGGGACGAAAGCTGAGTTCTCTCGGGTAGACACCGCCCTGCACTGTGTGGAAACCCAAATCAATGCCAGCCGTCATTTAGGTTGGTGTCGTTGATGATCTGCTACCGTGTGGTCAGCCGGTCGGCCCATGGTACCTCGTACCGCTTAGACCATGTCGTCGCCGTGTAATTGGTCGCTAGACGTGCAATTGCTTCTGGATAAACTGGACGGGAAGGGCCTTGTCGAGGTAGAGCTTTATGACAGCAGTGATAAGTGTGCATTGACATGAGGGTGACGCCGACGAAATGTGTTCCTGGCTTGCTCGTGCTCGCTGTAACTGGTAAGCCCGGTAGGTTGCTGCTGCCACGCTCCAGTATACTTGCACCGATGCGTTGCTGGCCACCTCGCAGCGCCCAATGGAGCACAAATACATCCCGGCAGCAGGAATGGATAAATGTGCATTCATCACTCCCCCTCGGCGGCCGACGTATTTCTGACGAATTACTTCGGTCCGCGTGATCTAGCTGTCTGCACCAGGCCACCCCAACGGCGGACGGGAAGCAACTGGTAACTGCTGCATTCATCACCTCACCCCGGCAGCGGATGTTTTTCTGACGATTTTGTTCCGTTCGCATGTTCTTGCTGTCTGCACCAGGCCAGCCTTACAACGGACGGGAAACAAGTGGTAACTGGCGATAGACTGAGAGCAGACATTTATGAAGCCGTGGATGCTGCTGGAGGAAGGGCATCGTCCCCTCAGTTAGCGGTATGACTTCACATGATTTGGAGTGGCATGTAGCTTTTGGCGAAAAAGATTGATACTGCCGTGTGTCATCTACCCACAGCAGTAGTAAGTGATTCGCACTGCTGTGAAACGTTAATAAAGCAACGAAGCTGTTATGAATAGAAGGCCGGTAGAGGTCGAACGAGGTGCAATTAATACGATTGATCGAGGTCAAGCAGTCAAGCTTGCAACGTATTGTAATCAAGCACATTGCACCTCTACCAGGTAGAGGTGTTACCCTTTTACCAATTCCCCGGGTGTTCGCGAGTATTAGGGTCGGTCTCAGGTGTCCGTCCAAACGAGGGGAAAAAAACAACAAAAGCATGTCCATTGCAAACGACATCCCCAAAAAAATGAAAAATAGCTAAAAAATGTTATCTTCCCCACTATAGGCCATTTCTTATGCAGTCGGATTCCGCCAGTCGAAAACGGCCCTTTTCGACTGGACTTGTTTTCGACTGGATTTTTCTGGTCCTTCTTCTTATCGTCAGTCGAGTTGATTTTATAGTTTTTGTGCTCTTCCTAGAGGCGGTTGGTGTCAGGGAGTACTGCTGTACAGCAGGCGAAATCGGTTGGCAGCTCTGTGCTTCGCGCTGTCTCCGCGAGCAACGGCTCGACGAACCTTCGTCCCAGCGAGTTGGTGGCTTTGGGCTTAGCCGAAAGCCGCCAAAGCTACGTTCGTGGAGTTTCACTCAGCCGAAAGCCGCCAAAGCTACAGCAGGCGCAGCCATTGTTGGCAGCGTGGGATCGAGACCGCGCGCTGCTGCCGTCGTGTGATACACGCTGCTGGCGAGCGGAACTAGGAATGCGCCACGCTGAGTTGCTGGGAGAAGCAACAGCAGGGATAGCCAAGCCAGCGTCAGCGCCTTATATGATACTGCAGTGTGGTGCCTGGTATGGGTGTGTGGCCGTGTGGCCGTGTGGGTGTGTGTGTTGGTGGTGGGATGGGCGATGCGATCAGTTCAAAAAACACGTGTAAAGCTTTTTCGACTGAGTTTTTCGACTAGAAGATCCAGTCGAAAAAGTCGAGTTTTTCGACTGGATCCGCCAGTCGGAATTCTCAGTCGAAAAAAGTTGAGTCGAAAAAGCCCTTTTTCGACTGCGTAAGAAAGCCCGATTCGGGCTTCAGTCGAAAAAGGCCGTTTTCGACTGAAAAATACGACTGCATAAGAAATGGCCTAAGTCCATTTATTACACAGTCGGATCCCGCCAGTCGAAAACGGCCCTTTTCGACTGGACTTTTTTCGGCTGGATTCTTCTGGTCCTCCTGCTTATCGTCAGTCGAGTCGATTTTATAGTTGTTGTGGTCTCCACAGAGGCGGTTGGTGTGAGGGAGTACTGCTGTATGGCAGTCGAAAATCGGTTGGCAGCTCTGTGCCTCGCGCGTTCTTCGCGAGCAACGCGTGCTTCGCGCACCACGAACCTTCGTCCAAGCGGGTTGGTGGCGTTGGACTTAGCCGAGAGCCGCCAAAGCTACTTTCGTGGCGTTGCACTCAGCCGAGAGCCGCCAAAGCTACAGCAGGCGTAGCCGTTGTTGGTAGAATGGCATCGATAACGCGTGCTACTGCTATCGTGTGATACACGCTGCTGGCGAGCGGAGCTAGGAGTGCGCCACCCTGACTTGCGGCGAGAAGCAACCGCAGTGATAGCAACGCAGCGTCGGCGCTGTTGTATGGTACTGCCGTGTGGTACCTGGTATGGGTGGGTGAGCGTGTGGGCGTGTGTTTTGTGGTGGGATGAGCGATACGATGGGTTTAAAACACAGGTGTAAACGTTTTTCGACTGAGTTTTCCACAGGCAGATCCAGTCGAAAAAGTCAAGTTTTTGGACTGGATTTCCCAGCCGGAAAACTCAGTCGAAAAACGTGGAGTCGAAAAAGCCCTTTTTCCACTGCGTAAAAACTCCCGATTTGTGCTTCAGTCGAAAACGACTTCTTACACGGTCGGATTTGTCATTCGAAAACGGCCTTTTTCGACTGAAGCCACCGTTTCCGACAAAGTCAGATTTGTCAGGCGAAAACGGCCTTTTTCGACTGAAGCCCAAATCGGGCTTTCTTAGGCCATTTCTTACAGTCGGATCCCGCCAGTCGAAAACGGCCCTTTTCCACTGAACTTTTTTTCGGCTAGATTTTTCTGGTCCATCTTCTTGTTGTCAGTCGAGTCGATTTTATAGTTTTTGTGCTCTTCCTAGAGGCGGTTTGTGTGAGGGAGTACTGCTGTATGGCAGTCGAAAATCGGTTGGCAGCTCTGTGCTTCGCGCGTTCTTCGCGAGCAAAGCGTGCTTCGCGCGCGACGAACGTTCGTCCAAGCGGGTTGGTGGCGTTGGGCTTGGCCGAAAGCCACCAAAGCTACGTTCGTGGCGTTGCACTCAGCCGAGAGCCGCCAAAGCTACAGCAGGCGTAGCCGTTGTCGGCAAAATGGCATCGATAACGCGCGCTGCTGCCGTCGTGTGATACACGATGCTGGCGAGCGGAGCTAGGAGTGCGCCACGCTGACTTGCGGCGAGAAGCAACAGCAGTGATAGCCAAGGCAGCGTCGGCGCTGTTGTATGATACTGCTGTGTGGTACCTTGTATGGGTGTGTGGGCGTGTGGGTGTGTGTTTTGTGGTGGGATGGGGATGCGATGGGTTCAACACTCCCTGGACAATCGGTTCCAGGCCAATATGCAATCGATAGGATTCTACTTCAATAGGAGACCTATTGTTGCCCGCGATAGGTATCGATGGGTGCTTTTCGTAGCCTATTGGGGCCAACAATGGGTATCGATAGGCATCTTCAATGATCTACTGTTTGTCCAATAGCCTGTTGTACCCATTTATCTAAACATATTTTGATCAAACAAGTAGGTATCGATATACAGGTTCAGGACGGTGCTGTTTGGGCGATAGGATATTGGCGCTGAGAGACGGAACCTATGGGTTCATCCGATAGGTATCGATATAGTAGCACGACGTGTACTTGTATGATACGTGTTGCTTGCTCAGTAGACATATATTAATATATTACAAGGGCTCCGCATGGGCGCCGGCGATGCTTCGGGTAGGGCAGGGCAGCACTTCGACATCTTAAGGTATAGCTGTTCGATTTGGCATGCATTGAACTTTAAGGTAATGCCAAGAGTTTAATACGAACATGGGATCATGAAAGTCATGATTTGACAGAAAAAAAAACGTAATATTATACAACAAAGAAGGCAAGGATAGGCGAAACACACTATTACTATGTTAAATGCGCCGTCAAGTACAAGTTGGCGTCTATCAAACAAGAATACCGAAAAAGTATTATTGAGAACCTGCGTCGCCTCTAGGCGAAACGAAAGAGGCCTTAGCATTAATGAAGAGACTGCACTGCTGTCCCCGTGGCAATGGAGGTTCGAAGTCGACAGGATGCAAAGTCGGTTTGCATCAAACGTCGACATGGGGCCATGTCAGCCGGCGAGGTTTTGGAAGAAGATTGCTTTGTTTGTTACGTGAAGGCTGTCGCATTGATCGGTCTGCGTGGTTGCGGGCGAGGAGGAAAACGAAGAAGAGGAGGGCGATCTCCCGTTGCGTCGGCGTTGTCTAAGATAGGTGCGGGGGTGGCTTTGCTCGCACGGGAGGTTGGCGTAGCGCTTCTTCTCTGTTTTTTCTCGAGAAGGCGGGATATGTGTGTCTGCTATCTTTGCTTCGTGGGCGCTTTCACGTTGTCGCAATCGGACGCGTCCCCTCAATATATAATATCCGGAGTGTCTCTACCATGACGACTGCTGATGGTGCCGTGCGTATTTCCCAGAGACTGACATATTTTTTACTTGTAGAAATAATCATATAGCTTTCTTTGCAACATTTTTTTTCTTCATCCCATTTATCATCCCGCACCATTCTCGCGCTCCCTCCCAGTAGTAACTCAGATCCGGGGTCACATAGCGGGCCCTCCTCCTCCCTCCCCACTTCGGCACGTGCCTTCATTTTTACCGCGAGGAGAATCGAGCATTTTCTTCCCTCGTCGACTCGCGTCGAATTGTACCTAGCAGGCGCTCTCAGCAGTTGATATCTTTTTTTGATTGCATTTTTGCAAATTAGGTCATATTCATCGTGGTGGGTGTCGAACTCAAGGACAACCAAACGTTGGAGGTATTCGAGGGTAAAACCACAAGACCACCGGGGCGGCCGGCTGACAATTGATTAAAACAAAACAGGATCTTTGCATAGGGTTCAAAATCGTGTTGGCAGAAAAACCAAATTTGCAGGAAGCAGCTGAAAGGTCAAGAAAAAGGCAATATTTCAGTTGTTGTTGTTCTCACATTAACTCGCACAATCCAGTCCGTGGTCACAGGACTGGTTCCAGTCGCTCTGGAGCAGAGGAATACCCTAGGGAAAAACACAAACAACCCAAGGTGGTACACGCATATATCACGGCTGACGCAATTTATGCCTCCACCAGAAACATATAAAAGTGAGATCGGGAGTCAGTATACGATGTGCCAGGTCCATACCGGTGCATACGTCTCATTACTCGCGCCTGGGAAAACCGACTATACCGCTTGCCACCCAAGAAAGACTACCACGTATATATCACACGTAGTATCTATCACTACGCATACGCACAACAGACGCAAGTCAATTGGAAAAAAGAAACAAAGAACAAAGAAGGGAAAGGAAAGGAAATGGGTGCATGGGGCCAAGAAAAAAAAGAGAAAAATAAATTTTGGGGGGTCTACTGGCGAGGCTGCCACCAGAACGGGATGTCACATGTCACGTGGTCTTTCGACGGTCTACAGCAGTAGTACTACGAACGACTTCCGATACACCCACCGAAGCACGGACTACCGGCCAATTACGCGATCGACAGCTGGCCGTGGTTGTCACGTGTCTCTGTGTTGAGGGCCCCTGCCCTGCCTCTTGTTGGCTCTTGAGAGTGATGCGTGTACGACTAAACTTGCCAACGAACGGCACTCGCACTGCACTTTGAGCTATCTGCTGTAGTTCTGGTTGCTACTTGTTGCTGCATTATGTGCTAGACGTTTCGCCCTTCGGCTACTGCTGTACACCTGCTGTTGTGTGTTTGCCAATGTCGTCAGTTGGCGTTCATGCTCGTCGTACATACTGCTGTTCTCACCGAGTACGTGCGGGTTTCCTCGTACCTCAACCGTACGACGACGAGCTCAAAACAGAAGGGCGGTGACATGAAATGGCATGGACAATGGCCACATAGAAGCGAGCACAGCGGGATAGTTCGCTGCGAATCAACCGCACTTGTTCATGCCTACAGCAGAGGCTGGCTGGAGTGTCAGCGGCCGTGCTAAAGCCAGGGCCAAAGGCCGAAGAGACGGCTCTATCTGCTTGGTTTTGTCTCGAGATTCTGTTATATATATTGGACAGAGTGATGCGTGTACGACTAAACTTGCCAACGGCACTCGCACTGCACTTTGAGCTATCTGCTGTAGTTCTAGTTGCTACTAGTTGCTGCATTATGTGCTAGACGTTTCGCCCTTCGGCTACTGCTGCTACACCTGCTGTTTGGTGCTTGCCAATGTCGTCAGTTGGCGTTCATGCTCGTCGTACATACTGCTGTTCTCACCGAGTACGTACGGATTTCCTCGTACCTCAACCGTACGACGACGAGCTCAAAACAGAAGGGCGGTGACATGAAATGGCATGGACAATGGCCACATAGAAGCGAGCACAGCGGGATAGTTCGCTGCGAATCAACCGCACTTGTTCATGCCTACAGCAGAGGCTGGCTGGAGTGTCAGCGGTCGTGCTAAAGCCAGAGCCAAAGGCCGAAGAGACGGCTCTACCTGCTTAGTTTTGGCTCGAATTATGTTACGTGAAAGTATCATGATTTGGGAGTTATTTTGTCATGAAACGTCTTGCCGTCGGTAATTTGTGTCACGAAGTTGTTGGATATCGTCGGTAAGTTGTGTCACGTTTTAGGTGAACCCACACTAAAAAATTGAATTTCCAGCTGGCAAAACGAGCAGAAACAAAAGCAATAAAATGCCGAGCAAGAAACCGAACGAACTAGTAAAAAAGTACAGCAAACTAACGCTCGAGAGTATGCCACCGCAAAATTCCAAACATTATCACGTACCGTTTGGAAATGATGCCAATTTTGTAAATCATTCAGGCGTTGCAGCCATTAAGATTCAACAATTTTTCCAAAATTCCTCCTCGACACTCGCTCGTCTCGCTCGGCACCCGTCCGCGTTCACGTCGATGTGCGGAACGGACACGGCAGGGCGAGGGGCGTTGGAGCCGCCCCCCGAAGGCGGCGCCTGAACCAAGCCATATTCGACCGAGAATTCCAGTTCCGCGAATCGCATACTTAGGCCGAGACAAAAAACTCCTGACCAAAGTCCATGACACCAAGGAATGACTCGATATTCAAGGAATGATTTTATATATATTCATGTGTGTGATGCGTGTGTCGTGTGTCTTGTACTACGACAGCAGTACTAATACCGTTTTCGAGTTGTTACCAAGCTTGTTGCCTCCCATTGCATGTCCAAAAACTAATCCGGGTGCAATTTTCGAGAAGGGATTTCATCCGCAAATGGAGCCCTTTTTCGGGTGAAGCCCGACCCGAAAACTATATCCGAAAATGGAAGCCTGAAAACTCATCAGTTTCGGGTCTATAGGATAGACAAACCGGTGTTATGACCCGAAAACGTCCTTTTTCGCATTCAGAAACGGCGTTGTAAAAGATGGCCTAATTTTTTTTTTTTTTTAGAATTTAATTCAATTTCTTGACAAATACACGAAAAATTCCAGGGCTCTTCACGGGTCATGACCCGACTCGCGGGCCGGGTCATTAGGTTTCTAGACTCTCGCGGGTCGGGGACGGAGGTCTAACGGGACGGTTCGGTTCGGTTCAGGAGGTCTTGAAGTCTCACGGGTTGGGTCGGACCCAGGAGACCCCTAGAGCCTTAGCCTCCTAGCCGCTGCCGGCAAAAAACAATCTGCCGCTAGCCGCGTCGCTCTGGGGAGAACGCGAGCCATCGCTCGCCTCGGTCGTTGGCCACGGGTGTTCGTCGACCCTTTTACGTTTCTTAATACTAAAACACATTACGCCGTTTCACGATAAGCAGAGTCGTATTTTGGAGGTTTTTCACGGGTCAGGCCGGTTCTCACGGGTCGGGTCGGATCACCCAAAGAGTGAGCATGAATGCACCAAGCATGTTGTACGAATGCAAGGACTCAGCTCCAAGAAACAAGCTACGCACAGCTACTACGCTGCAACCTGAAAACGAGCACGACGAGTTGTACATACGAGTACATACATATATATATAATCCTTTTTTGGTGTCAGGTATTTGGTCAGGAGTTTTTTGTCTCGGCCGACGTACGCGATTCGCGGAACTGGAATTCTCGGTCGAATATAGCTTCGTTCGAGCGCCGCCTTCGAGGGGCGGCTCCAACGCCCCTCGCCCTTCCGTGTCCGTTCCGCACATCGACGTGAACGCGGACGGATGCCGAGCGAGACAAGCGAGAAGTTGCAAAAATACCGCATGTCCAGGAGGAATTTCGGGAATTTTGGTTGCATCTTGATGTCTGCAACGCCTAGATGATTTACAAAATTGGCATCATTTCCAAACGGTACGTGATAATGTTTCGAATTTTGCGGTGGCATGTGCAACTTAGTATTGTTTAGTCACAGATTGTGCACCAGGTGTTTAATTGCACGCGCCTGGATGATTTACAAAATTGGCATCATTTACAAACGGTACTCACTTGATAATGTTTCAGAACAATAGGTACTTGATAATGTTTGGAATTTTGCGGTGGCAACTAATTATTGTTTGGTCACAGATTGTGCACCAGGCACTCGAGACGAGACGAAGCAAGGTTTTTAGCCCCGTCCCGTCCGAGACCCAGAGCAGCGTAGGGCAGCAGCTGCCAGGGGTGTGAGACGAGGCATGCACGGCATGGGCTAGAAAACGTTGCCTGCAACAACTGCCCGCCACAGTATAAACGCGCGGAAGCCGCCATGGGTCATGATTCGAGTTTTGCTTTACGTGGTTACTGCTGTTGGGGTAGCTTGAACGAACGCAGGCAAGGGGGGTTGACATAACAAAGGAATAACTGACTGCTGTGCTCCAGCTAGCTACTGCTGTGGAGTGCCCTCATCATCTGAAACCAAGCAACAGACACACATCTTGCCCGGGCTCGAGAGCAGGGGCGCCGGTCTGTCAAAGGGCTAATCCAGCCGTCGCGGTGATTCGTTATTCATGGTGCCGCGCTGTAGGCTTCATACGTGCAGCGGTTGGTTGCGTGTGTGCTGTTGAGCTGTCATGTGCTGTGTGCGTGCTGGCCATGTGGCTGAAGGTGTGGCTGCAAGACGACACATACATGATACGTCCAGAAGAGCGCGTGCTATACCAGTAGTAGTAGATCGCTCTAATAATTCGTCTTTTTACATTATTGCGTTTGGTGCTGTTGGAGTGTTCATCATTTTGAGCGTGCTTGGTCTGCAGATACAGATAGGCTCAAAACCGTTCCTTTGCGCGACCTTACGCGAAAACATTCAGCAGGAGGAGTTACTGTATGAGGAATGTGTATAACTTCGTCGGGTGAATACGCACGTGAAAAAATTGCATCTGCCACAGTCTGAGTGCCCTCATCAACTGAAACCAAGCAACAGACAGACACACATCTTGCCCGGGCTCGAGAGCAGGGGCGCCGGTCTGTCAAAGGGCTAATCCAGCCGTCGCGGTCGTTCGTTATTCATGGTGCCGCGCTGTAGGCTTCAGACGTGCAGCGGTTGGTTGCATGTGTGCTGTTGGGCTGTCACGTGCTGTGTGCGCGCTGGCCATGTGGCTGCATGTGTGTGGCTGCAAGACGACACATACATGATACGTCCAGAAGAGCGCGTGTTATACCAGTAGTAGATCGCTCTAATAATTCGTCTTTTTATATTATCGCGTTTGGTGCTGTTGGAGTGTTCATCATTTTGAGCGTGCTTGGTCTGCAGACACAGATAGGCTCAAACCGTTCCTTTGCGCGACGTCGCAAAAACATGCTGCAGGAGGAGTTACTGTATGAAGAATGTGTAGACTATAACTTCGTCGGGTGAATACGCACATGAAAAAAATACATCTGCTACAATGTAATAAGATATTAGTGCAACAACGACGGACAACCTACAAAAAGAAAAACCAGGTAAACAAATAACGCGTGAGCAATGGCGTGCTTTTCGTAGACGAATGTGCATACTTCGACGTCTGCGAAAGGTTTCCTACGGCCAGCAACGAAAGCGGGAATACAACTTTATTACGAAGCAAAATCAGACGGACACCCTTCACAACAAACAAATAAAAATCCCTAGACAACGTACATGACGCAAATGACCAGCCGAATTGCGACCGCGCAAATAATTGCGATCTTAGAGTTAGTAAGGTTCGACCCAATAGGCCAAGACAGACACACATCTTGCCCGGGCTCGAGAGCAGGGGCGCCGGTCTGTCAAAGGGCTAATCCAGCCGTCGCGGTCATTTGTTATTCATGGTGCCGCGCTGTAGGCTTCATACGTGCAGCGGTTGGTTGCGTGTGTGCTGTTGGGCTGTCACGTGCTATGTGCGTGCTGGCCATGTGGCTGAAGGTGTGACTGCAAGACGACACATACATGTGTCATGATACGTCCAGAAGAACGCGTGCTATACCAGTAGTAGTAGATCGCTCTAATAACTCGGCTTTTTATATGATTGCGTTTGGTGCTGTTGGAGTGTTCATCATTTTGAGCGTGCTTGGTCTACAATAGGCTCAAACCTGATCTGTCATACGGATTAAGTTGTTTTGGGGCCTACCTTCCACAGAGTCGGCGGCTGTTAGTGATAGTGGTACGATTTCATACCGGTCTAGGAATATTTTTCTATATCCCCTTTAGGGCTCCTCTCTAAGTGAGTTCTTCTGACATTGTGCAAGTAAGCCCGGAGGACCCATCGTGTATCTCACGCCGAGTCGGCGAGCTGTTTTGTGTCTATGGTACAATCAAATATTGATCTGTCATACGGATTAAGTTGTTTTGAGGCCTACCTTCCACTGAGTCGGGGGCTGTTAGTGATAGTGGTACGATTTCACACCGGTCTAGAATTATTTTGTTTGTCTTGTGTGAGGCTTGATTATCCGCCTTTTTCCGTTTAGCTTGCCATTTCTCTGGTGTAAGTTCTCTGCGTTGAAAGTACCAATTGGAGCGAGGGCATTTCTATATCCCCTTTATTATTTATTGGATCGAGGGCATTCTATGTCCCCTTTAGCGCCCCTCTCTAAGTCTGCATAATTCGTTCTTAAATTTTGTATATCTTCACCGGTGTAAGTGCCGCGTACATTGAAGTAGCTACTTGAGGGCATGCAGTGTCGTCTTTTTTAGTTATTTTCTGTGAGTGTGTTCTTCGCATATTTTGTAAACAAACATGGTAAGTTCTTCGTCTACTGTGGGAGTAAACACCGAGGGGTTTTCGAAGGCACAATCAAGGGCGCCTTCCTTTTTCTCTTGCGTAAATTAAAGATTTTCAACCATTCATTCCGTCCGATATCATTTTTATTGATGACATCTCCTCTTTCCTTTCGCCTCGAAGCCTCAAAGCCAAGCAGGTTCTCAAATTCTCCTTAAGGCATTTCTGGCCTACTTTTACCTGGCGACGGTTTTAATAACAGTGTTTCGCCTATGCTTGCTTCCTTCGTTTATATGTTTTCCTTCCATCAAAGTGAACCTTTAGAACCTCATGTTCGTATTAAACTCTTGGCATTACTTTAAGCTTCAATTTCTTTATTACTACAACTTATTTCGTCGAGTGCTACCCTTCCTCACCCAAAAAATGGGCGCCATGGAATGTCAAATTATGATCTTTAGAACCTCATATTCGTATTAAACTCTCGGCATTACTTTAAACTTCCAATAATGTCGGATCGAGCAGCTACAACTTTTTCCCCTTTTTTTCCTCGTCCGAGTCCCGCCCTGCCCTACCCGAAAACATGGGCGCCGGCGAATGCCAGCGCCCATGCGGAGCCCTTGTACATATATATAAAATCATTCTTTGGTGTCAGGGATATGGTCAGGAATTTTTTCTTGTCTCGGCCGAAGTATGAGATTCGCGGAACTGGAATTCTCGGTCGAATAGCTTCGTTCGAGCCCCGCCTTCGGGGGGCGGCTCCAACGCCCCTCGCCCTGCCGTGTCTGTTCCGCACATCGACGTGAACGCGGACGGATGCCGAGCGAGACAGACGAGAAGTTGCAAAATACCGCATGCCGAGGAGGAAATTCGGAGATTTCGGATGTATCTCTATGTCTGCAGCGCCTAGATAATTTACAAAATTGGCATCATTTCCAAACGGTACTTGATATTGTTTAGAATTTTGCGGTGGCATACTCTCGAGCGTTAGTTTCTTTGCTGTACTTTTTTACTAGTTGGTTTGGTTTCTTGCTCGGCCTTTTTATTGTTTTTGTTTCTGCTCGCTTTGCCAGTTGGAAATTCAACTTTTTAGTGTGGGTTCACCTAAAACGTGACACAAACTACCGACGGTATCCAACAACTTCGTGACACAAATTACCGACGGCAAGACGTTTCGTGACAAAATAACTCCCAAATCATGATACTTTTACGTAACAGAATCTCGAGACGAAACCAAGCAGGTAGAGCCGTCTCTTCGGCCTTTGGCCCTGGCTTTAGTACGGCCGCTGACACTCCAGGCAGCCTCTGCTGTAGGCATGAACGAGTGCGGTTGATTCGCAGCGAACTATCCCGCTGTGCTCGCTTCTATGTGGCCATTGTCCATGCCATTTCATGTCACCTTCCTTCTGTTTTGAGCTCGTCGTCGTACGGTTGAGGTACGAGGAAACCCGTACGTACTGGATGAGAACAGCAGCATGTACGACGAGCATGAACGCCAATTGACGTCATTGGCGAACACACAACGGCAGATGTAGCAGCAGTAGCCGAAGGGCGAAACGTCTAGCACATACTTCAGCAACTAGTAGCAACCAGAACCACAGCAGATAGCTCAAAGTGCAGTACCATTGCCGTTGGCAAGTTTGGTCGTACACGCATCACTCTGTCCAATATATAACAACCGTTTTATGTTCATATTGATGAAGAAAAAAATATTACGTTTCCTGTAAGAATGATGCGTCGTACGAGCGGACGTTCTGGTGTGCTGCTGCCGTGAGACCATCGAGCACACCGCATGTTTTACTTAAACAAGAGCGAACAAGAGGCTCGGCACAAGGGCCCCCAACACAGAGGCACGTGACAACCACGGCCAGCTGTCGATCGCGTAATTGGCCGGTAGTCCTTGCTTCGGTGGGTGTATCGGAAGTCGTTCGTAGTACTGCTGTAGACCGTCGAAAAACCACGTGACATCCCATTCTGGTGGCAGACTCGCCAGTAGACCCCCGAAATTCCTTTCCTTTCCCTTCTTATTTGTTATTTGTTTCTTTTTTCCAATTGACTTGCGTCTGTCGTGCGTATGCGTAGTGATAGATACTACGTGTAATATATACGTGGTAGTCTTTCTTGGGTGGCAAGCGGTATAGTCGGTTTTTACAGACGCGAGTAATGAGACGTATGCACCGGTATGGACCTGGCACATCGTAGACTGACTCCCGATTTCACTTTTATATGTTTCTGATGGAGGCATGAATTGCGTCAGCTGTGATATATGCGTGTACCACACCTTAGGTTGTTTGTGTTTTTCCCTAGGGTATTCCTCTGCTCCAGAGTGACTGGAGCCTGTCCTGTGACCACGGACTTGATTAAGCGAGTTAATGTGAGAACAGCAACAGCAACAACAACAACTGAACTTTTTCCTGTTTCTTGACCTTTCAGCTGCTTCCTGCACATTTGGTTTTTCTGCCAACACGATTTTGAACTTTTTAGCGATTGGTTCTTCCTTTTTGTCTAGTAAGTTGAAATTCCATTCCACACCCGAGTCATCGAGGGCCCAAGACTCGAGACGAGACGAAGCAAGGTTATTAGCCCCGTCCCGTCCGAGACGCAGAGCAGCGTAGGACACCAGCTGCCAGGGGTGTGAGACGAGGCATGCACGGCATGGACCAGGTAACGTTGCCTGCAACAACTGCCCGCCACAGAGTATAAACGCGCGGACGGACGCTGAGCGAGACAAGCGAGAAGTGCGTTTTTTTTTGCATTTGACGCGGTATACGCCAGAGCTATTCTTGGATCTTGGCATATGCAGAGCTTGAACGAATAAATGAGGGACACCTTTTCCAAATTGGCATCATTTCCAAATTTGAATCTAATTTTTTTGCCGGCATCGCTTTTTTCATGGCGGTCTCGAAGAGCTGTTAGTGTTCTCCTGGGTACTACTAACTACTGTAGTACGTGGAGAGGGGAAAGCTCCGGAGATCCCTCTTACGAAGTCGGTGAGAATAAATTAACAAACTCGAAAACGTATTTGGTTGGTATTTTAGGATAACCCACTACTGAGTTACTGAGTCACGTCCAGTGGGTAGTGCTGTGTCGTGAGTTCGATTCTCACCGCCTTCATATTTGTCGTTTTCGAGCGTGCGCGCTGACGACATTATGAATGGTTATTCTGTTGGTTTAACATGTCATGTAGCACTACTCACAGTGAGAGTCAAGTGATTAAGTAGCTCAGTGGGCAGTGCTGTAGGATTTCTCGGTCAAGTCACTATGTTCGAAGGGCGCTGCCCAACGCCTTCCATATCCGTCCCCTATACCTGATCGTGAACGCGTACTACGTACGGGAGGTAAGAAGCACATCCGAGAATAGCAGGGGCGATTTTGGGTTTTGGATTCCTGGGCAGTTATTTTTCCGAGAGCGGGTCAACGCGTGGCGTACTAATCAATGACACAGCAGCAATCTAAAGTATAGTAGTAGTCAACGATATATACCTCGCTATTTTCAAATTCTGAGCTTCAAGAGCAGCAGTAATTGTTGTTGTTGTTGGTGGTGGTGTTGTTGTTCTCGCATTAACTCCCATAATAAAGTCCGTGGTCACAGGACACAGGCTCCATCAGTAAATAATAATGTTGACTGACACCACATAGGCAACACCTCTCTGGGTACGTAACGCGGCGTCAACCATCGTAATATCATACAATATGGGGGAATGTAATCTCTATGGAAATATCCTGTTTTGTTTTAATCAATTGTCAGCCGGCCGCCCCGGTGGTCTAGCGGTTTTACCCTCCAATACTACTAACGTTTGGTTGTCCTTGAGTTCGACACCCACCACGATGAGATTTGACTTTATTTGCAAAAATGCAAAAAAAAAAAAAGGATCAACTGCTGAGAGAGCCTAGCAGCGTGGGTAGGTACAATTCGACGCGAGTCGACGAGGGAAGAAAAGGCTGGATTCTCCTCGCGGTAAAAATGAAGGCACGTGCCGAATTGGGGAGGGAGGAGGAGGGCCCGCTATGTGACCCCGGATCTGAGTTACTACTGGGAGGGAGCGCGAGAGTGGTGCGAGGTTAATAAATGGGATGGAGAAAAAAAAATGTTGCAAAGATATAGTACTACTACCAGTAAATAATATGTTGGTCTCTAGGAAATACGCACGGCACCGTCAGCAGTCGTCATGGTATAGAGACACTCCGGATATTATGTATTGAGGGGACGCGTCCAATTTCGACAACGTAAAAGCACCCGCGAAGCAAAGACAGCAGACACACATACCCCACCTTCCCGAGAAAAAACAGAAAAGAAGCTCTACGCCAACCTCCCGTGCGAGCAAAGCCACCCCCGCATCTATCTTAGACAACGCCGCCGCAACGAGAGATCGCTCTCCTCTTCTTCGTTTTCCTCCTCGCCCGCGACCACGCAGACCAATCAATGCAACAGCCTTCACGCAACAAACAGAGCTATCTTCTTCCAAAACCTCGCCGGCTGACATGGCCCCATGTCGACGTTTGATGCAAAACGACTTTGCATCATGTCGACTTCGAACCTCCATTGCCACGGGGACAGCAGTGCAGTCTCTTCATTAATGCCAAGGCCTCTTTCGTTTCGCCTAGAGGCGACGCAGGTTCTCAATACTCTTTTCGTTTTTTTTGTTTGATAGACGCCAACTTGTACTTGACGGCGCATTTAACATAGTGTGTTTCGCCTATCCTTGCCTTCTTTATTGTATAATATTACGTTTTTCTTCTGTCAAAGTATGACCTTCATAATCCCATGTTCGTATTAAACTCTTGGCATTACTTTAAAGTTCAACGAATACCAAATCGGACAGCTATACCTTAAGATGTCGAAGTGCTGCCCTGCCCTACCCGTAGCATCGCCGGCATTCGCCGGCGCCCATGCGGAGCCCTTGTAAATATATATATATATATATGATCATTCTTTTTTTATTCGGTCAAGAGTTTTTTTCGTCTCGGCCTCAGTATTATTCTCGGAACTAGAATTTCTCGGCCAAATTGCTTCGTTCGAGCGCCGTCTTCGGGAAGCAGCTCCAACGCCGCTCGCCCTGCCTGATCCGCTCCTCGCCTCGACGTGAACGTGGATGAATGCTGAGCGAGACAAGCGAGAAGCGCGCAAAATGTTGTATTTTGAGCGGTACTCTCGAGTCTTTCGTTGGATCGTGATTTATGGAGAGGTTGATAAAATAAAACTTGGCAAGGCATTATTTCGGAATTGGCGTCATATTTTGTCCCAAAGCAAATACTGGTAATATTTACTTTTCAAAAAATCCAAATGGTACCGCTGTAGGTATAATATCATAGTAGCAGTGCATTTCTTTGTTGAATTTCGGTGGGTACGTACGTACATGGATAGACATGGCAAGCGCACGCCTGACTAAAACGAGGAGGTAGTGATTTCGATTACTGCGCCAGAAAACGCCACACAACAGCATTACGAGTGGCTTCGTCTCCGGCCTCGAGGGTGGTAGTTCGGGCACATCGACATAGTTGTACTCGTGCAAGTAATATAGGTACGAGTAAGAACACACACTGATGCGCCCTATTACACACACGCTTTTTGTCTGACTTATAGCAAAGGGGAGGGTGTACCAGAAAACAGGGAATTACTTTTCGACATAAAAAACAAGGGGAAAAACCGTTCCTGTTGTTAAGCTGCGCCACGCGAAGGTCATATAGCAAGTAGTAGACGGTATCCACGGAAGAAACCAGTGGCATGCATTCGCCCTGCTATCGCATCGTTTGGTGGTGCTTTTCACGATAATACTCTGTGGAGAAGTATAGACGGCGTGGAAGGTGTGCTTTGTTGTTGCTGTGGTGCCTCTGCCTCCGTTGCTGTTTTGGTCGTTTGCCGCGGTCAACTGGAAAAAGAGCGGTCGTGTTGGTACGTAACTGACAAATAGTTTGTGTTGCTTCCTTCTTGACGTGCTCCTTGCTGCTGATTGCTGATTGGTAATCTCTAGTGAGTTATATAGAGCCGGTCGCCCCGGTGGTCTATCTAGTGGTTACCTTCGAATACTACTAGCGTTGGTCCTTAAGTTTGCTTCCCACCGTTGTGAGATTTTACTTTATCTGCAGAAATGCAAAAATAGGATCACCTAACTGCTGAGAACGCCTAGCAGCATGAGTAGGTACAATTCGACACGAATGGACGAGGGATAAAAATTAAGGCATGTAGTGGGTAGGGGGCAGGAGGGCCCGCTATGTGACCCCTGATCTGAGTTATACTACTCCTGGGAGGGAGGGCGAGAGTAGTGCAAGAGGATAAATACGAGAACAGCTTTTCAGACAAGCTACACCAACAAGTAATTACATCAGCAGTACACAGTGGGGGTATTCCGATTCAATGTCCCCCTGTGACAAGCCGAAGCAGGCGCTCATCTTGCTCTTATCTGTTGTGGGCAATAAATGGCTGTTAGTATGCCGGGATATGGCGATTTGACCCGCTTTTACATCCCGAATGGCTTCATCTTTAACGCTCTGGGTACCAACCAACTCTATAGATTCATCCTGAGGTCGAGCGTTTGGCAAGAATGGCAGTGTCGCGTGGCGAAATTTTGCCATACCCGAGTAGTATGCAAGAAAACTCGCGAAAATATACTAGCGAGCTTAGGTTTTTAGGATAAGCGCATGAAATCGGGATTTTCAGCATTTTCTTTCGGTTTCGCATAAGTGACAAAGAGGTGATTATAGTATTCCATGACTATTTGACCATTATTACGCGGGTCGAATACGCACTGTCTTGGCCTCATTTCAGGCTTTTTTCCACGATTATTATGCTCGTGTTGTGCCTGTGTTAGTTCTATTTATTAAGTCGTTTTGCTTTGAACACCCCATTTTTTTGTGTTTGGAATTGTGTTTATAACCGGGGGGGCCTGAACCCTCTATACAAATCGCTCTAATTCGTTCATTTATATATTGCGTTCGGTGCTGTTGTTGCTGTTGAAGTGTTTCTCATCCTCATTTTGAGCGTGCTTGCTCGGCACGCCAACCTGATACGGGCTTGTAATCGTTTTTTTGTGCGATCTATCGTGCAAATAGCTGATCGAATTGCGCTCGCATTGCAAATGTTTGCCGTATACGGAAGTATGCGAGAAAACCCGAGTCGGTCCAAGGGCGTCCGGAAAATAAATTCCTGGACCCTCACCCTACCCCCCCCCCCCCCCTACCCCCCCCTCAACAGTCCCTATTTTCATTTTTGTTTTCCCTCAAAGTAGACATGTATTTCCCAGGCTTGTAGGGTTTTAAGTCGTCATTTGATCAGCAAGATGTTGTGGAAACAGTGCGCACAAGCCCAAACGAGCCATATATCCTCCGGGGGCTGCTTTGTGTGCTTCTCAAACATGCGTTTGGATTGGGTTGGATGCTGCATTGTTGGAGGTGTGCTGGAAAAGGATTGCACGCAACGAAGGTGCAAGTGAACCTTGCATTTCTCGCAACAATAGTGGTTTCCGCCGCTATCGTCTGGGTACTTGCACCCCTTGAAGTACCCACACTTCACCATGGGCGCAGCAACTCTTGCACGCGTCTCCCGGGGTGTACGTTGAACTCTGTGTTCGCGCTATCGCCCGGCTCGGCAAGTCTTCAATCCCGCCGCATTATCGACGGTTTCAATTTTTTTGTCTAGCCCAATCTCGCCGCATTTTCTTGGTTGCCCCACTACTGTGTTGCAAGTTGGTTCGTGTATTCCCAAGGCGTTCGGGTACTGGGCTCTAGTCACCCGACTCACTTCGGGGTCGGCTACATAAACTTACATAATGTCTGCTAGGTTTCATGATTTTATCACAATACATTTGCATGGACCCGGCCGTTCGGTTCACCCAAGTTCACCTACATACACAGAGCTTGCTGCTGTTTTTGGCTAGGCCCTACATGTCGCTTATTCTGCTTGCTCTGTGCTCTGCCACTGAGTATTCACCTGACCCTATGCCTGGATAACACAGCCATGGACTTGTTCCAGTCATTCATTGAGTGCTTATTGTATAGGATTTAGTATGGAGGCACCCACCCCCCCCCCTACCCCCCCTCCAATCGGCCTAAAATGTAAAAATGTGAGTGAGGGTCCAGGATTTTTTTTCCGGACGCCCTGGTCGGTCGACATAATTGTGAGCTTATTGGGTCAAAGCCTACCAGCAAATCACGAATAAGCCAATGGGGTCGGGGTTGACACACCATGGGGGGAGGTATCGACCCGGGAGATCATCGTTATAGTTCCCGCGTCGTTGGAGCTGTAGAGGTTCGGAGGATTTCTGAACCGGGGATGGGGCCCTATCTCCCCCGTGTGCGACGGAACTGCCCCCCATTGGTTGGTGAGCCTCTATCATCCTCCTAGGGTGGGGCGGCGCTGTGGAGCTCGAACCAATCAGCGATTTTAGCCAACGGAGTGGGGGCTTCCACAGTGACGACCGGAGAGAAATCGGTTTTATTCCCCGGTTTGTCTAACTTTTAGATATATAGAATGACCTCTGGACCGGGGATGGGACCCTATCGTCCCCGGGTGGAGCTGGCTCTATATATTCGACCTCCAGCCAATCAGAGATCGGCCGGTCGGTGGGGTTGGGGATTTCCACATTGTGCGGGGAGATACCAATCCTGGTGATATCCATCCGTGTTTGTCCCCGGGTTGTCGGAGTTGTATATGTATGTGTGGATTGATTATGATCCTGGGATGGGACCCTATCGTCCCCAGATAACGGTTACTTTATGTGCGATCCCCGGCCAATAAGCGACCAGCGATCAGACAAAAAGGCCATACCAGGTATTAATAAACAGTATATATGTTTGTTTTTTTTCGTCTAAAACTCGAGCCTGAAATTCTCAACTGGCATATTTTTAGTTCAGGGCTATCGCGTACCACTCAAATACTCTTATCTGCCAGCTAGCAACAAGTAGCAGCATTATTAAAATGGCATTCGAGGAATTGAATGACGAAGGCAGCGACACCGTGTTTCACGTCTAGGATATCGTCAGCAAGTCTCTCCACAATCAGACTATACACACAGACAGTCGGTCTGCGAGCCTCGGATCTATACTATCATGCATGGTGTAGCAGAAGCTGGCTCAGTGCGCGCCTCTCAGTGGCTACGTAGAGAACATAAAGCTTAAATGGCCTCTCCCTTGCTGACCCTAGATGCTTGGTTGAGTCAAAATATCAAGAAACGCACTCGAAACGTCTCTTCGTGGCCAAACTATTAATAGAAGGTCAGTCTGCGTGGGCTCGGATTTATCCGATCGAAATATAATATTATGATGAAGCTCGGAATCGGATTCGCGCAAGAAATGGCACAAGTAAGTAGTCCACTGTTAGTCTATATCGATCTCTTGGCATTATTTTACCTTCTACACGCGTAGACTATGTGTTGCGTAGTAACGGGTTTTACTCTAGACTATCGGATATTGAATTATTGAATCGAACAAGTCGAAGTGCTGCCCTGCCCTACCCGGGGCATGGGTGCCAGCGAATGCCGGCACCCATGCGGAGCCCTTGTACGTTTATGAGTATTGTTCCCAGTGGTGGATGGCGGGTACGTACGAGTACTACGCGCTATGTGCAATACTATACAGCGAGCCAATCCGTGGCAATCTACCTCATCGCGGACAGCAGCTCGGACGCGTGCTGAGGCAATGTTCAAGTCTTCGTGCTGCACATCGCAGGCACGCTACTTGTAGTGATTTCAGACCTCAGCCACCTCACCCAAAACTTACGTTCCTTGTAGCCATACTTCCGTGCGCGGACGGCAAAGTCTTCCGCGAAGATGTCAATGATAGTTTGCGAGCAAACTCGATGCCGATGATAGTTTGCGAGCAAAACCACGCTGGCCTTTCCATGGCTGTTGCCCGACACCAACCTACGAGTATCTGTTGTTTGTGTTGGACGGCTGTACCTATGAGAAGAATTGAGAGTAAATCTACAACAGCAAGCAGCAGTGTTATAGCAATCGACGAGTAGAATGAGATGGCAGCGTCGACGTTCACCAGACTACGTGCCGCCTGTCTGCGAGGCTCGAGTCTGGAGGCTAAAGAAGCTGGCTCCGTGCGCGCCTCTCCATGGCTACGCAGAAAACATGCAGCAGACAGCGTTCAGTCAGCGTGCTGGCCCCGGATTCTTGATTGAAGTCGGAATAACAATTAAACGTACTCGATACGTATCTTCGTGGCCAGACGAGAGAGTCAGCTCGGACTACACGTAAACACGTACCAGATAGTCTATATACCTGTCGGTATACCTGCCGGTATGATATCATACTACCGAGTACATACTTGTTTTGCTTGAAAGTCCGATCAAACCTGAGGCTCGGAATCGGATTCGCATCAGGAATGGCACGAAATAGTCTAATGTCATTATTAATAGGTTGTATTGAACTCTTAGCATTACTTTATATACTGCACGCGTAGAGTAGACGTTCTTTTTGTATTTATCGTATCATTTTTCACAAGCTGTTGTATTGAATCGAACAAATTGAACTGCGGCCCTGCCCTACCCGAAACGTGGGTGACGGCAGATGCCGGCACCCAAGCGGACCCCTTGTGCTTGTATCAAAATGAACGAGGAGGCATTACATCGCACTATTTGTGGGACAGTACAAGGGCTCCGCTCAGTGGGTGGCTGGCCCCGCCCGCTTCGCTTGCGGAAGGAAGAATACAATTAAAGCTTGTAAAGGGGGCAGAAAGAACACGCCCATGATTTGGTGCGACCAGCGAATTGATAATGCCAAGAGCTGCTTGTGCAGAGCTATTAATAGTTGCCCTGTGCTGTGCACTGTGCTTTGTGCTTGTTGACGATGCCACATTCTGATCAGCAGTGCGGGTGTCATTTGCGGGGGGGGGGGGAACATAGGGACCGAGAGAGGACAATCAACTTTGAAGGAAGCTGAAAGACGATTACAAAGACACGTAAATACCGATACCTGGTACCTGGTACTTCGCATCATATACCTGGTGCTGCTGTGTGTTCGAAAGAAAGCACAGCGACGGCGCCCATCTCGCTCAAGGAAGAATACAACTAAAACCTGTTGAGGGGGCAGAAAGAACAGGCCAATAATTTGGTGCGACAGGCCCATGATTTGGTGCGACCAGCGAATTGACAATGCCAAGAGCTGCTTGTGCAGAGCTATTAATAATTGCCGTGTGCTGTGCACTGTGCTGTGTGCTTGTTGGCGATGTCACATTCCGATCGGCAGTGCGGGTGTGATTTGCGGGGGGGAGGGGGGACATAGGGACCGAGAGGACAATCAACTTTAAAGGAACTGAAAGACGAGTACAAAAACACGTAAATATCGGTACCTGGTACCTGGTACTTCGCATCATATACCTGGTACTACTGCTGTGTGTTCGAATGAAAGCACAATGCAGCATGAAACAGCACCGCGGGGCAAGGCACGGCACCGCACGGCACGGCGCTGCGCTACTGTGAGCTATATAGCTGTGGGCTGAGCTGGGCTGGGGGGGTGCAGTCTTATTGTGATTCAACAAAATGATACTTCGAAGTAGTAAAGTACAGTAAAGCACTCACCGCGGCACATCACGGCACAACACCGCACAACACCGCACAGCATCGCACAGCAATACCGCACCGCACGGCAGGGCACGCCAGGGAACGGCACTGCACGGCGCTGCGCTGCTGAGCTAGCGCTGCTGGGCGCTGCTGGGCGGAGCTGACCTGATGATGTGATGAGCCAAGCCGAGATCAGCAGGATGGGCCCTCTTCTGGTATGAAGAAAGCTTCGTGCAACCACAAAAAAAACGTGAATCAAAGAAAAGCTGGACCGTCCCGCAAGTAACGAGAGGAGGCCTGGTAGTATGTGGCATTCCCCCAAAACAGGAGTTTCAAACTTAGGGAAAGCAAAATTTTACTTCCAAAAAAATGAACTTTTAAACTTGAATTTTGAAAAATAAGATAAACGCGCTGAAAAGCGCTGTTTCAAGCATCCGAGCCCGCTCAGCCGTCCGGAGAGAAGAATGCCTTAAAATTTGTAAAGAACGCGAAAAAAATGGAGGCCTCTCAGGGCCTCTCAGGAACTTGATAATTGTAAGTAGTTTTATTACAAGATTACTACAGGTGTAGAGCATTTCTGTAGACGGAGCGGGTGCAATAGATACCCAGGGTCAGCTTGGAGGGTTCAGGTCCGGGTGGGTATCAGGTCGACATGGGGTGAGGGTACCAACGAGAGCAGGATGGTTTAAAGCAGACTGCTGGTAAGGAATCATATTCCCAGAATAACTGCCCTTATAAACACTTACAATCACTCTACTCTGAGCGAGCCTTGAGGAGCTCTGCGGGCTCCACCTAATAGAATAGTGACACGGTCTGTAGAATGTAGAGGGTCAGTGCATAGAGGAAGATACGGTGATGTTTTCTGGACGAGAAGGTGGAGAAGGCCGGTCACCTTCGAGCATCTCTCTGTCTGCTTCGTGGCGCTGTCTCTCTGCTGCGTGTTCAGGCTGCCATCGGCGTGGATGAGGCCGCAGTTAAAACAGCACTGCGACATGTCTGCGCTCAGG
Organism: Undaria pinnatifida; assembly: GCA_012845835.1. Lineage (NCBI taxonomy): Eukaryota > Phaeophyceae > Laminariales > Alariaceae > Undaria > Undaria pinnatifida. The sequence goes on from JABAKD010000028.1 coordinate 11,963,074, forward strand.
ACAAGGGTGTTCGATGTGTGGAATGTCTAGACAGCTGCGAAATTTTGACGGGGGCGTATATAAGCACCCTGGCCCATGAGGCAGAAAACACAGCAAGGGAACGAGGGCGAATCACGTTCGCGGAGTTGTCGTCAAACTTCAGGCTACCGATCCACGTGAGTATGCGTCGGGGATCCTGTCAATTCGACACGTTACAATTCATCGTGATGCCGGCATGCAGGACGTGTACTACCGGTACATACATAGCGGTTTCACAGTGGTACGTACTCCGACAGTGCCACGTGCCTGTTTCATCTGCAAAATTCCCCCAAAGACCGCCCTTCGCTCTTTCCATAAGCTATATGCGTGTGCGAATGTGCAATGGATCACAGTATGTATAACGTGAGAATGCTATCAAGTGTCAAAATGCATTCTTTGGTAACGGTTCGATGGTTTTCCACAGGTCACGGAGGAATTTGTTTCTACCTGGACGCATGACCCGTCGTATGGTACGATTAAGCTGGTCAACGGGGCCTTAATGACGAAATCGTACGAACTTGGGAAAAGAGCTGCGGTGAGAACTCGTGGCGACTGTACGAGCACGCTGTACGAACGCAAGAAGCTAAAATATCGCGTGAAGCAAGTTGGAGGTAGCCTATATGTACATTGTGGGACGAGGGATAGGATATCTAGACCGTGATGTACATCGTGGGACGAGGGATAGGATATCTAGACCGTGGGACAAGGGGCACGATAGTCACATGGCGCGGCAAGGGATACGATAGCGACATGGTGGGATAGGGGGTACGCTATCTGCATGGTGAGTCGTTGGACAACGGGAATGATATCCACCCGCACAGTAATTATGTGCTGTCGCAACGCCCCGGTCTTCTTGAGGGGAAATCGTCCGTGCGAGGTGTCGCGCGGTGCTAAGATCTTACGTCCGAGCGCCGACATGTGTGTTTTCGTGTTTTTTATTTCTCTCCTGATTATGTTTGACTATGCAGTATTACTCGTGCATGTACTTTGCACCAAGCTTACTTTGCATCTCGTTTTTGCTGTTCTTGCCCTTCTCGCACACCACTGCCTTCTTCAAGTTGTGTGCAAAATGCCGTACAGCAACCGAGCCTCTTTCCGTGGAAGAACTGATGCGGGCGTGTGATTTGTGTGAGGAGGAGGAAGAGATGGTCCTTGAACTTCTGAGAGACTTGACAAAGGTGAGGCGTCTAATCCTCGAATCCTATTAATACCCGCATTGGACGCGTGCCACGTTAGGGATAGCACTTTTCCTGAGAATGTTCATGACTGACTGGGATCCTCAACCAATGGTCAACTAAGGTGCTTGTATTGTACCCGGTACTGTTGGAACACCAGTTGTGCTTAACAGTAGGACTGTTTGTTGTACGAGCATACCTGGACCATAAAATTGTCCATCGACTTTCACCTATTTTTTTTTGTTGTTCTCAAACTAAACTCGGTATTTGTGTGAGAGGTAAGTGAAGAGCCTCATTAATCATAAGTTTTTCGTGCCACCCCTATCGTAGCTTGCGTTGAAGACCGTCCCGCTCTATCCCTGTGTCAAGGTAGCCAGTGCCATACATAGGTCCGTGGTGATGTACCTGGTACCTCGTATCACCGAAGCAGTTGTGACTCACACCCATCTGTATTTGCTTTTTCGGCGATCCCGTATTTGTGGTGTGCCCTTTAGTCTGATGAACTCCAAGGGTCGGTGACTGGAGTATGCCCCCGACAATACTTGCCGGACTCCTTCGTGGATGCGCAACACCAAGCCGCCTACAACTTTTTCGCGGTGAATGGATATCTGGACCGCGCTACCGCAGCACAAATGCAGGTTTGCACAGCAATAGTTCAGTATCCACGCAAGTCCTACGGCGTACAAGTAGACACACTCGACGTGTTTTCATATCCGAAGATCCGAATGGTGTAATAATAGCGGCAAACAGAAGGCAGGTGATTGTAGAGGAGCAGTGTCGTCGTCCGAAATGGTCGTTTTTCCGTTCTCTTGGCACAGTCTGTTCGAGGGAACGTGTATCTCAATTTGACCTTGCAGGACGTGGTGCGTGTTGTTTATACGCAACACGCCTTGTGGTGGTATCGCCTATGATACTGCAGCGTGCCTTGGATTGACTTGTCCATTCCCTGGTGTGCTCTTTTTGTATTTCTAGCTGTTAATACCACGTATTTCCTCGTGCCGAACAAAGTCCACGCAGAATTCAGCTGGATCTGGTATAGTACCGCAGTTTCGATGCCGCTTCGTATTTGAAATAGTAGTACCAAGATTAGTTTTTAGATACATTTGACAATTATATGGTTTTATATATTATTTGCTCACGAGGCGGCAAGAGAACGCAGTACCCTATTGTTTACCATGGTACATGCTAGGCGTTAGACAACCCCTGATACACACTTCATATGGGTCGTGTGACACGGTGCCAGGTGCGCAAGCTGCACGCCTTCGTGAAAGAAAAGTACCCACGTGCGGAATGCCTGGAAACGGTGGTGGTCAGCCGGCGCGCGGTGGAACAGCTTGACGCTGTTGCGGATGAGGCGGTGGCGCAGGGATCGTGGTTTGAGGTGACTACGGCGTGTAGATTAGAACGTTGTCAAATTCGGGGTGAAGTGTGGTTTTGGTTGGAGTTGCCCATGGAGCGGTCCGAGCAACGGCAGTGGGGCGGTACCCTTATTTCTTATTTCCTCCACGTACGTACCGGGCATAAACCAGTAGTGCGAGCGGCCCTGAACCTCACATACAAACGGATATTAAAACCGTTCGTTGGCGCAACGAAACTTGCAATGTCATGGCAGTGCCAATCGCAAAACTTAAAATCACAAAAATATTTGCGAGAACCAAAGGAATGGGCTATACCAGTACACAGCCACTCGCGCAATTTATCCCGAGTCGCTAAAATATCGGGCCCAAAAATGTCCCCGCGACCATAGTTTAGTCGAAGTTTGACTATGTCTTTGTTAGATTGGGGATGAAATTTAGTGTTTGTGTGTACTCGTTGTGTGGAAAGTGCGCGAGCCCTCACGCGGCTCGAAGACGGCGAGTGTTCCGCCGAGTGTGTTTTCTCGAGCGGGTGCTGTGCTGCACGTCGTGGTCATCTCGACCCTCCGGGTCTTGACTTCTGTAGCACCTCTGGAGCTTTTGTCCGGGGAAGCAGGCGTTAGCATTTTGACGCTCCACCCACATAGTGTCCTTTCATTTTGTCAGGATCAGTAAATGCATGGTACTTCCTGCTTGTTCAGCACGACTGTGCTACCAGCCCTTCCCCCAGAAGGACATTTGCATCGACGAAAAGGCAGTCGATCTCGTACCTCGTTTTACCCTCGTTGATGTTTTGATTCAGGCGTGGGAGGCTGTCCCCACCATCCTCACGGAGACCGATGCAGCCCATCTCGTGGGAAAGTGCGCTGGGTGCAAACGTCCGGAAGAGGACCCGTTGAAGATACACCAGTTGAGCGGGGTGAGGTCATCATTAACGCACGATACACACGAAAATCCGTGGAACTGCCCCTTAACGCCTTTGCAACTGGAAACCCGTTTTGGGGGACAAATTGCTGGGAGTTAGTGTAGTGGGAGGGGTTTTGGGGCTCTATAGGGGTTAATAAGTGCACCCGCGATGTTTGGGGCCAAATGGCGTGGACGTTGTGTGGGATGAGTTTAGCACTTGTATAGGGGTTAAGCTTTACGTTTAACCATCCACCGAAGGTTAATACACTAAGATAAATAACTCGTCGTTTTTGGTATGTCACATTCTGCAACGATACGAAGACTCGCGTTAATATTCCCGCAACAGCAGCGTGACTTCGGGTTATCCCTGAACGAGCGTTAACCCTCTCAGCACCGCACTGCCGTTATGGGGACAAAAACACTTGGAATTATAATAGGATAGATTTAGGAGTTGGAAAAGGGTTGACCCTTTACTTACTGGAAAAATAGTCCCACACTAGAGTTCGAGTAGTTTGTCGCAGAAAACGAGGGCAATGCTAAAGGGGCTAAGTTATATACCTCTCATTTCTTACTGTTTGACCCGAAAGGTATACGGTGTAAGTACAAGATTCATCGAAGACATGGTGAAGCGGTTTGGTGAGGATACGGCATCCACGGCGAATTCTGCGGCTCTTGAAAATGGGGGACACGGAAGCGAGATGGATCTGCCCCGCAGCAATAGCTCTTCGCGAAAGGCCAGCGGAAAATCGCGAAGCAGGAACGCTTGGCGGAAAGCCGAAAACGAGGTAGGCCCTAAGTAACCCGTCGATAACCTTCGATAACCTTCGATAACACACACACTGGGATGAATCTCAGGGTCGAGTTCCCCGAAAGCCAAGGAAGGCACACACAACGAAAATAATGGCTTTGTTGAGATCTCGGCGAGAGCTTACCATTGACGCGTCGCTCGGCGTTTGCACTCCCCGTCGTCGAGAAAATGACCTTTGAACTTCGTTCGCGAGGGTGGGTATGCTATCTTGCGTGTAATACGCACGGGAGTCGATCCAATCGGTACAGACCGCAGCGTGCTTTGTTTGACACCCTGAACTGGCTGCAACATTGTTTTCCCTGCAATGGGTGATTAGCTTGGACTGAATTGTTGTTGTCTACTTGAGTGCTTGTCGTTGGGAGCATGTGTGGCGCCTCCGCTTGCGGTTGTGGGCTGTGTATGTCATTGCATACATCGTCGATGTCATTGTATGCCCCCTTAGCCCGTTTGCCACTGCAGACTAACAACCCGCTTTTTTCAGGTAGTTTTGTCCAGTTATAAAAGGGTTGCGCTGCAAACAAACAACACCTCCAACTTCAAGTTGTTTGTCCCTAAAAAGTGTTGATGCAATCCTCCTGTAGAAGAGTTAATAAAGATCACACGGAGAGCTGGATGTTTGTATTTTCGCCAGGTGACGGAGGAAGAGGTGTGTGCTTTCGTTTGCCTGTGCAAGCCTGAGCTCAAAGATCACCCCCTGCTTGTGGCGGCATTGGGAACTCACCTGCGGCGTCCCTTCAGTGAGGCAAAAACGTCGGCGATTCGACGAGCAAGCGAAGTGAGCTCTTTCTTCAAGCCCTTTTCTGTCGTGCCGTTTCGTCCGCAGTAGTACCGTACCGTTTCGCGCCACCGCGCAGGTAAACGCCGGTGTCAGGTGTGCTGTCTCTGGTGTTACTTGGCCTGAAGTGCCGCGGTCGGACCGAATACTGCAGTTTAAAAGACAGTACAGCTGTCGCTAAGAAGATATAAATATCGTCTACTTGTGACCGTTGGTGGATCGATCGTGGTTTTAATTATTTTCATTATTTTCGGTTGACGGTCGGTGGCCGCACCAGCCATCTCATCTCGACAGAGCTTCCTTTTTTTTGTGCTGTCTAAATTGGACACTCGCACACTCTTTTCATGTGCACCACCTCCCACGGACGAACTCCCACAGGCGAACGCTGGCAACTTTCATGAGCGAGTCGACGCGTTCGAATCGACGTTTGAAAAGATGCACCTGAGTTTCCAGCTGCACTGTCGCGGAGTGCAAGCACTGAGGCAAGCGCGACGCCGCCACGCTCTACCTGGAAGACATCTTAGCAATGCTAGCAATGCTAGCCATGCTAGCCGTGACCCCGGTCCCGTGGGAAGCACTGCCGAAGTGGATACTTCCAGATCAGACACCACGGTGGACGAACCCGATCCCGGTGATCAAGCTGAGGCTTATTTGCTCGAGACGAAGGGTGCAGAGCTAGCGGAAATTGTGACGTCCAGAGAGTGCCAAAAACTGGTGAGGGAGACCAAAGCTACAGTACGGTATGATAGTAATATCCCCCCATAGTTCACGACGGAGTTTAGGCCACTCAAAAGCCGACTTAGTTATGTTTTGTTGACCCAGTGTCACCAAAAAATCCATGGCAGTGCATACTGCAGCACGTCGCAGGTAGCCTCTTGCACAAGTTGCTCAGAGTCGCTGAAAAACAAACTCTCCTGCGTGTTCGATAGCTCCTGGCTACGAGTCGGGATAGATGGTTCAGGTGCATATTGTTATTCTCCCAGCAGGTAAGGGCAGATGGGAGTGACCTCATGGTGCGTCATCATCACTGCGTAGACACACCGCAGTCAAATAACCAAATACCCAAGAATGTGCCAATAACCCGAACCGACACGTAATTGTCAAATGTTGAATAGCCAAATACGAACAATCCTACCTGGTTGGGGACACTCGAAGCGGTAACGCAGAAGACGGACGGGCAGATTGGCGGTACAGTATCTGGAAGCCGAAGGCTGTATCCTAGAGGACCTGTTACCGCTGGCTTTCTTCGTGCTCTCTTTCCTCACCGAACCAAACGGAAAGTTTGCATATTTCCGAGGCACGAAGTTTACACACGCTAAGCAATCAACTCCCACTTTTTATTCCCTATCGTGCTTCGCAGGGTATTCCGTTTGCTGCGCAGGATAGAGCAGAAGGCCGAGGACCGGAGCGCAGGCCTGCCATCACCATGGTACTATACGTGTTGCACTGTTTTTTTTCAAGGTCGCAATAAAAACCGTAAAAGACACGTTCCCCGTGTAAGTCAGCCATGTTGACACTATTGACGTCAGTGTCGTGCTGTTGTCGATATCGGCCAGGCTTTTGCTCTAGCTGACATATCATATGTTTATGTGCTGTACGCTCCCAAACCTTGGTGTACACAAAAGCAGTACCCGTTCGTCATCCTTTTTTTTTTAATCCACTGTAACTGGTGCATTTTTTGTGAGGCGTAGTTGATTCGTGTACCCGAGCTCTCTAGCTGACATATCATATGTTTCTGTGCTGTACGCTCCCAAACCTTGGTGTACACAAAAGCAGTACCCGTTCGTCATCGTTTTTTTTAATCCACTGTAACTGGTGCATTTTTTGTGAGGCGTAGTTGATTCGTGTACCCGAGCTCCGTGTTGGTTAAATATCGAATGTGCGTGCACTCTACCCTGCCTAGCTGTCTGGCCAAGCTCGGCGCTGGCTGTTACATTATGTTGTCGTGCGTGTTTGGCTTTTTAGGAGGCTTGCTCTGCTCTTAAGGAGGTTCTCCCTTTAGACGTTGGAGGAGCCCTTGCAAGTCTTTGGCAAGTTGCCATCAACGGTGGCCAGCTGTCGAGTTTCTGTTCCATCTTGGAAGATAAGGTGAGGCTATTGCAGTGCTGCCTCCAAACGACAAGTCAGTGGTATGCAGGTAGATTGAACGTTGAAGGGTTTGTTGAAGACTTGGCGTATTATTTGTAATTTAACCCTTTTGCAGCTGCAAAATTGTCCCACACCCGTAATGCCAAGTAGTTCTAAAGCAGCGTGTGTAGAGTCATCACCGGCATAGCTCTTGCACTGTAGGCAATCATGAACGTATACATCACGAGCTCAAGGGGGGGGGCGATGACTAGAAAGTGTTGTTTTTTCGTCAACCCCTGCCGCGATATGCGCTTTTATCGTCGTCTACACGTGGTTCGTTTCGATACACCCCTGTTAACCGCTCGCGCCCCCTTGAAAATGCATGTGATGTGGCAGGCGCATGGCAGCATGATAGCGCCTAAATGCATTAATAACCATGACTTAATCGGTTGTTGTCATCAAAGGTACTCCCTGCTTCTAACCTAGTTGGGCGGCGCCTCGACAAGCGCAGAGAGCGACAGCTTGTTGCAGAGGGACAACGAGCGATAAAAGAGAGGTTGTTCAAGGCAGTTTCAGGTGCGACAACAAATGCAATTGGTCTCAGACCCTTTCTAATGGCAACGCCATCTTACACAGAAAGGTTTAAATTTCAAAGATATCAGCTAGACGCTCTGTTCCGCTTCCTATGGGCCTAAACATGTTTTGAGAGTTGTTGATTGTGCCTAGACACGATACGTATACGACAACGTTTTTATGATTCTGTGGAGGTTTCCAATAGGTTTGCTACATGGTAACAGATATATCGGGATGGCGGGATAATTCAGATATTCATGTATAGTTAGCCGCCTCTTTTCCGTTTGAGTACACTCCTCGTTGTACTCGGAATGAGCAATATGCCAATGTAAAATATGCACTTTTTTTTCTGACTTGCTGTTCTGTGGCGGCCGAGGTTGTTTCCTCGCGCTTTCGGCCGCGGGGCAAGCGAGGTGTTCATCGGTACATTACGACGCATGTCTCGATCCCGGCCGAGCTCGGTGGCAGTGCTCTGAGAGTCCAACGTCACTGAGTGGCTCTTTTTTTTAAGAGGTTGCGTTCCGCCTCGCTGCTCAAGCCAGGCAGGTGCATGGAAAACCCCACATTTGAAAAATAATAGCCCCCTCCCGTCTCGCAGTTTCAGTTTTGTATTCCCTCCGCTTTCCTGCCCGCCGTACAATATCACCAGTCCAATTATCTTGCCCTATCTGCTGTCTGCTACAACGCAGCAGCAGCAGCATCACTCCGTTGTGACAGCCACGGACGGTGTTTGTGTATGAATGCGTGTGCGCTTCTGAATGGTTGGGCCGTGTGCTGTCATGTGTATAAGTGAACGATCGAGAAGAGCGGTGTTTTTTCTGCTAAAGCGGCCGCTCAACCTAGCAGCCACAAAAGCAGTACACAGCAGTAAAGCAGCAGTACAGTAGCAGCGGTATCACGGCAGCCGCCCTCCAAGCTCTCGCCTTGGTGCCAGTAGTCACGGTGAATATGCTTATGGCTGGTGCACAACAGCAGAATATCGAACCACAACGCAACAGTCGAACACACATCGTCGGACCTCATACCAGGCAAACGAAGCGTACAGCAGCAGCAAAATCACCACTGTAGCTCAAACCTGTAAGTATAATTGGAACGGCTGTGTTTCCCCTTTTCGACTTGCGACGCCCCAGGGATATCAAGCCAACCCCATCCCGAAGGGGAACCTTGTAAAGTATACATGATGCATTCATCTACAGACTGGTAACCCGCCACCCCAGCTCTGTCAGTGCAACGGGAAAGCCCGACATCCGTCAAAGGTCTAGGAAATACGGTTAATCGCGCCACTCCGATCCTGGTGGAAGCCAGGGTGTTGCGCGAACAGGACCTCCTCCTGGAAGGGAGCAAGCTGGGGGCTCTTGTTGAATCATGCTAGATAGCAACATGAATTAGGGTTATGTGGGTGTTCTTCATATTTAACTGACATTTCCACCCTGATGCTGTGCCTTCGTTACTATCGTACGAGATGTAGCTTGATGGGCGATCATTGATGACTGAGGTGTTTTATGTCAGAACATTGCTTCTATGATATATTATTTTATGATACCTGATACTTTGTTATTTGTACCGGGTACCATTATTGATGGCTGAAAAACAAGCATTTTCCACTGTACATAAGACCCTAACAACAAAGCTGCGGTCTATGCGGCTAAAACACTAACTGTTGTATAACGTAATAGGATGGTGTTCACCCCCCCCTCTTCTCATCCGTGTGTGCAGCGTGTGATGTACGATATCTGTACGTGAAAAATCGAACGAGCACGGGGGAACAGGGTAGACATGACGCTTATTTATAATCCACCGGTGCTCAACCTGTTATGTAGGCAGTATTCGAGCTTTGTGAGTACAGACGAGAATGACCAGTATTCGTGGGTTTGGTATGGAGTTTACCTGATACCGTATAATATATACGCGTTGCAGTCAAGTTGCCAGACAGTTTAACGGATTGTTACTTCTTTATCGCGGTATCTTAACGAGTAGCAACATGAATTAATACTCCTGTAGCACTGTGATACCAGGTGTCGCTCTTTCGGGAAGGAATATACCGAACAGCTTGACCCTCGACACAACAACCTCGTGACGTCTAGCGAGGCGTTTGCACTCTGATTTATTGGTACTCTGAAACAAAAACGCGGTTTGAATTTGTGCCTTGTCGGCGTCAAATAGGTACCGAGTAAACTCTGGACTATGGTGGCTTAATGGGATGGATTTGCGGTGAAATACTAATGATTTAGTACCTTAGGTTCGCTGTTTCTGCAGTCTGAAGTGATATTTCGGGTTACACTCACCTAGAATCTGGCATGGCGACGTGGTTTTGAGTAGAAATAAGAACCCCGTTGATGCGTTTACCTAACGTCTGATCAAGCCGGGGCCGGTCGCCATATACCATAGTAGAAAAACAGCAGTAGGAGTAGGAGATACCAGGTATGAACTACGCCTTTGCGGTGAGTAGCAAGAGTAGGTACAAGTAGGTGCGATGAATGAACAATCTTATAGTAGTATTTAGGGCGGCCGCAGATCGTTCAATGTAAGTATTGGATTGGATGAGGCCTCCTGCCCCGGCCGGTGGTCCCAACCACATCTTTGCGGTGAGTAGCAAGAGTAGGTAGGTGCGATGATTGACCAATCCCGCTGAAACCTTAAACGCATTATGTCAACAAACGATATTTGCGAGTCAAGGTGGTATGCAGGAAGGCATTTTCTAGGGATTTGTATGCTGATACTTTTGGGAGCGCATGATTTTTCAAATCGAAGAGTCTTGTAAGCCCAACGCGTCTTGAGAGTTTGGTATGGACAATACCAGAACGGTACCGGGCGGACAAAAATCATGCATTTAATGGAAGATTTGAACATTTGGGATTTTGATGGGTTTTTGGTGTGCACCCAACCGGCAGGCAGGTGTCTGATTCTATAGTGAGATTTGAGACTACCGTCCTAGTACACTCGTTTCGATCCTATTTCCTCACCAGCTGATGTCCGTACAATGACTGTGGTGAACTCCACGGCAAGCGAGTGCGGATTGGCTGATGCTGGAAATTTGTAGCTTCGAGCTCATTTCAACCCTGTTTCACTGAGCTGATGACCGTTTGACCGGGAAGGCTGAGTGCTGATTACCGGTTGATGTTGGAAATTTTGGATTTTAGAGTTTATATTTTGGATTTGGTTTTTGGACGTAGGCTTTTAGAAATTAGATCTTGGGTTTTGAAGATTGATTCTAGATACTGTCCCTGGATTGTGACTCTTGTTTTTTGGAGTGACTTTCAGGGACTATGGCACTGCAACCTTTCTTCCTGTCACAGTAGTACAAGGAAGATATTGATTTATTGTATTTTACATTGACTCGTTTTACTTTGAAGGAGTGATAATAATATGGTCTCATGCCGTATCAGTAACAAAGCAGGGAGGATGTTGATTGTGCGTAGATACGATGCGGATGTACGAGAACATTTGTATGATGTTGTGGATGTTTCCGTTAATAAGGGGGCTACACGGTAGCGGAATATTGGGATGGCGGGATAAGTTCCAATATGATTAGCCGCTTCTTTAGTCTTTGAGTACACTCCTCGTTGTACTCGGAAGGAGCAATAATGTAGACATGCTGCACTTTTCTATCGGCTGGTAACCCACTACCCCAACTCTGCGTGCAACGGAAAAACCTGTCATGAATCAAAGGTCTAGGGATTAGAAACCCTTTCAATGTTCAGAGAAACTGCTTGCCTGACAGAAATCTTGGGCAACCTTCCGCCGAGAAAAACGAAGCGAACTGTTTAGTTCTAAGCGCAATGAAAACGCGGCTAAGGCATGATGTGACAACAAATACGCCGGGTTCCGCCCTCAACGATATTGCCCTCTTGCTATTAGTACCAGTCGTGCACTTTTTGCTAGCAGCAGAGCCGTGCTACGGTAGCGGTAGTGCTATCTCACTTTTGAGCCCTTTTGCAATGATATTCGTTACATGCCTGGCAAATGGGATTGAGTAGAGCTTGGCTTAGATTCTTTTCTCAGAGTCGAGTGTTGGATGAACTGCGCATAGAGCTCCTCCACTCCAGTGAAGATTCTCATAAATAATACCTGGTGCCAGGTATGATACGAGGCATGATACGGGGTACAGAGTATCTTCTACCCCTGCCGTATCACGTGTCAACACGCGGTGGTCCTGCCTACCTCATCTGTTGGAACGCATTCATGACAGCGATTTCCTCCGAGAGGCACCTTGCGGTGATGTTATCGCTTCTCAACTACATGCTTCGCCGGTCGCTTTGGCGTCATAACTCAGCCACCTGTCACCAACACAAGGACGTGTGGTACCTACCCTGCGACCCTGGTAGCTGTTTACTTAACCTCTTTGAAACATATCCACGTTTTTTTGGAAAAAGTCTATTTGAAATCAGTGATTATACCTGATTGGATGTGTGTTGCCGTAGCAACAGTTAAGCCCACCAGCTCCTTCCGCCGTGTCATACTTTTTCCAGATCAGGATGTTCTCCACTACGCCACGCTGCTGGTGTTCCAGAACGCCACTGGAGGTTATATATTTCTTCCACAGCCGTTACCCCAGCCGCTTGAAGTCAGACAAGATCGCGAAGAGTTTTGGTCACGGGAACTGCTCAACGCCATTCGCGGCGATATCTCATCGGAGGCAGAGCAGTGTCTGGGTAACCTACAACGAGAAATGGAGGTAATACTGCTCTAAGTGTACATCGTCTGGTCAACCTAGAACGTGAAAGATAAATAATTCTGCTCTATGTCTACATTTTCGCGGGCAGAGGGTGTATTGTATAATTTGTCTCTCGTGTGTTTGCTTGAAGTACCGTTATGTCATCACTGCTGCTCTGCGTATCTTTTCGCAATCAAGGGGTGTATCTAGCATTTGCCTTCCTTGTTGTTGTTGTTGTTCTCACATTAACTCACATAATCGAGTCCGTGGTCACAGGACAGGCTCTAGTCACTTCGGAGCGGAAGAATACCCAGAGAAAAAAATAAAACGAACCAAAAGTGGTACACGTATACACCATAGCTGGAGTAAGTCGTACATATGCCAAAAAATATGTAAGTGGAATCAGAAGTCAGGGTACGTACGTATCAGGCCCATACTGGTATATGCGTTTCAAGATTTGCAGCTGAAACCGACCAAAACCGCGTGCCACCAAGAAAACCAAACAATGTACAAATCCGAGGAGAAGCAAATAAAAGTGGTAGGGAAGAAAGAAAAGTAAAATGAAGCAAGGAGGATAATAATTGTAATAGGTTACGTAGACTCGCCAACGGCGGGGCGGGGTGTAGCGAGGTATGGCAACCTACACATTTAGCGCTACGAAAAAACACTGTGATTACTTGAAGCATGTCGTTACTGATTCAGTCGCTTAGTTTGGGTAGCCCACATTTGGCGCGGACGAGACGATGCAACGGTGCAAGGGTGCCGTTTGTCAAGGAGTCGGGATGGTGATTTGTATCGTTTTATTTTGTGAAAACTCTTGGATGGCATATGGTCGGTGTTTCCTATGTTGCGGCTTGTCCATGCAAGGACTTTTACATATAAACCTCAATCAACATGATGTAATATGAACTGTTTCTAGTACATACGCTATCAGATATTACTTGTATGTGTATGCCACGCCTGTCTCGTAGTTCCACACTACGCTTCTGAAGGTGTTCTCAACCCTTTCTTTTCGTTAGGCGACCGCGAATGCTATCTCGTCGGGAGAAGTTCAGGGCGAACGAGCAACATCTTCGGACGGTAACATCGCGGCGACAAGTGCACTACCACCCGATCGTACGCCGACTGCCCATACACCGGACGAGAGTGGAGCCCAGCGAGATGAGGGCGGGGATAGAGCTGTGCGCCTGTTGCGTTCGATGGAAGCTGTGCGAGCGTTGGGATTGGCGTGCGGGGATTGATGGGTTGGCGTTGTGGCATTGGCGTGCTGTATCGTCGTACGGTTTCGCAAGCTGTACCGGCTGCCATTTCTCCCGAGAGCCGCACCTGCGAAAAATACCATCGAAAAAATTGATTGGGCGATGGCTTCACAGCATTTCCCTTTCTGGAAAACGATTCTGCCGACATGGGAAAGTGGACGCTCGTTTTTTCCAGCGTTTCTTGTTTTGAGGGGGACGATGCTGTTCCGAGATCGCTCCTGAGACCTGGACACGTTTAACACCTCTTGTGTCGTGGCGTAGAAGGGTGCATGCCCTGAACTACCCAGCTTGTCACGCGGACGTTGCCCTTATTTCCGCCAAAAGGAGGGGGGGGGGTGTACTCAAATTGTGCATGGCCGTAGTCGTATGACCATAGACCCTCGCATCCCTACGATGCCGGAACGGAGCACGTCGAGTTTTCACCAACCAGGCATACATTGCTTGCACCAAGCGCGAAGCGCGGTGAGGTGTTCGGCGAGTCGCATGAAGGGTGAACTGCATCCTTCCAAGAACCGATCGTAAGACGGACTTCGGCACCTTGTGCCTACTTTCTTGCTTACGGATGACAGCGACCAATGAGTGACTTAATTTTCTGGTGTGGCCACTCCAGAGACAGCAATGGGTATTACTATGTAACTGCCTCGTGGGTACCTTACCATATTCACACTACGTGATGCGATCATTCCCCTTATGCGGGGTTAGGGTTCTCCACCCCGCACAATATGATCCAACTCGATAACCATCATGATGACCGCCCCCCCCCCCAAAAAAAAAAAGAAAGGTACCGTGGTTGTCTAGTTTACGCTGTGGTTGGCCTGCTTTACAGCGTCGTTGCCAACCAACGCCAACCCCAATATACATATAATGTTTTACAGCGTCGGTACCAACCGAGGCCAACTATCATACACCTAGTACCAGGGTATATATTAAGGAGGACAAACTATTATGGGAAAATATTTTGGGCCCTCAGAACTGCGATTTTAGGCCAAATGTACCTGTTTAGTCGGCTGGACTGTCAGAAAACACCGATACATTTCTCAAGGTCCACCCCGTAGCTTACCGAGGGTTTTCTGGAGCAGCTCTCCCATCTCTAGGGTCTCATTTTGATTTTTGGCTGAACCAATCAAGTTTCAGAAATGGGAACCCGTGTTGCTGGTCAAAATTGGGGCCAAACGTAGTGAGTGGGTCTTTGAGCATTTCTGGCTAAAATCACGTCTCCAGAACTGGCAAGTTGGACGAACAATCAAACTACGATGCTGGAGAAACGGAATAAAGTACCTAAGAAAGCTCTAGGAGAACTGCGGGGAGCATCCTGACGCGTCTACCGGTGTTTTTGGCCGTCTCCCCTAGTACATCGCTTTTTATCGGCCTACCATCTCAGTTCTTTGGGCCCGAAAATAAATTCATTATAAGTTGGCCTAATAACCATTTGTTTTACGCCAAGGCCTGATGAGTTTCACATCTTTCATTGATAACGCTACACATTGATAACGCTACACCCAGGAGGGGTGGGGGGCTCATCACTTATTTAACGCTTACGGCTGAATCGTGTGTTTCATATTTCACTGATCGATTTTTTTACGCCACTGATGTAGTCATGTTTCTTAACGCGTCACCCCTCCTTGGGGAAAGGGGGGGAGGTAATAGGTTGGGTGCATTAATCTCCGGTTATGTTAACCTCGGTGAAATGCAGCCCCAACTAGCCGAGCCCCCCTCTTGTCTTGGTTTGCCCGCTCCTCTTCTGTGTCGTGTGAGTGTTGACGATGTCGCCTGACGGCGCTAAATTGGCCGATGGAGAGGGCCGGGAAGCTTCTTTACAACACTAGACTATAATAATATCATGTTGTACAATGCCGTCATACTATGCCGCCATCTTGCCAAACAGCTCCGCATCACAAACACTAGCATACATGAAAACATCGCATCGTCGTGCTCTCGACAGAGGGCGTAGAATCTCCACAACATGCTTGTTGGAAGTTTCATATATATGCACAACACCATGATGACAATGTCATGCCATTTTTCCTCTTTTTTTCTTCATCCCATTTATTTATTATCCTCGCTTTATACTCTCGCGCTCCCTCCCAGTAGTAACCCAGATCTGGGGTCACATAGCGGGCCCTCCCCTTCCCCCCCCCACTACGGTACGTGCCTTCATTTTCATCGCGAGAATAATTCAGCATTTTCTTTCCTCGTCGGCTCGCGTCGAACTGTACCTACTACCCACCACGTTGCTGGGCGATCTCGACAGTTATTATAGTTAGTTGATCCATTTTTTCTTTCCTTTTTTTCTTTTTGCAAATAAATTCAAAATCTCACCACGGTGGGAATCGAACTCAAGGACCAATGCTAGTAGCATTCGAGGGTAACCACTAGACCACCGGGGCGACCGGCTATAGTCAT
The DNA here is from genome assembly GCA_012845835.1 of Undaria pinnatifida. Taxonomy (NCBI): domain Eukaryota; class Phaeophyceae; order Laminariales; family Alariaceae; genus Undaria; species Undaria pinnatifida. Next base: position 11,979,067 of record JABAKD010000028.1, read on the forward strand.
CATGCGATATTCCCTCAAGAGGAAGAAAAAGGTCTCGCTCTCGCCGAAGCCACAGCATGAACGAGCGACAGCACATACGTATACTTCGAAGTAGATAGATAGTGTAGGGGATGTAGCCATTAACTACAACATACATACATGCAGCAGGCCCCCTCGTGCGCTACTAGAAGGAAGGCGACGCCACTGTTGCTGTTGTTATTGCTGGGGCGGAAAGCTCTTTAACCTTCGTTAACTCGACCACAGATGATATGCCCCAGCCCCGTCTGGCCTTCAGGTATTTGGGAGTTTCGGAAAACGTTGTTTGCCCCAAAATTATCTCTTCTTGTCTTTCCACGTTGTTCCGCCTCTTCGTACTACTTTTCTTGTTCCTTCTGCTCTTGCTGGCGCTTCTACTACTCCTCTTCTCTTGGTGCTGTTCCTTGTTATTATCTCCTGGAACTTTTGTGCAACCGGTCGCTCGCACGGCACGTGTTGTGTGTGCTCGGATAATTTGCCCGCACGATGCGATTTTGAAACGCAGCCGTATCTGCCCGTTTGGCCACTGTTGAGGAATTAGTGCGGTGCCAACCCGTCGGAGGCCGTATCTTAACACCACTCTATCATTTGACATCATTATTAGTCTGCGTGTACCTTCACCGTCCTCTGGACAACTTTTTTTTTGTCAAACCAGGGAGTCACGTTATCTCTGGTATTATAGCTTGAAGCGTCTTGCCCCACGGCGAAATGTGGTAATTTCATCCTGAAGGACTCGTGAGCGCATTTTGCGTTTTGCCGCGAGTCCTTACTTACTTTGTGACAGCGGTTTGCAACTAACTACGGTCATCGAGTGTTTTTTTAAACAGAAACAACTCGCTCCTCGGCGCATATGATACCAGTATTATCGTCATAACGCGCAAGGTCTCTATCTGTTGTTGAGGAATTAGTAGTGTGGGGAATTAGTGCGTTTAAACACTTTTTTTGCAAAAAGGTCAAGCATTAGACTATATAACACTTTCCCCCCTGAATCGGCGGGATAGCAGGTCTGCCGGATATACGGGCGGACCTGTCAATATCCAAGCGGTTTCATTTCCTGGGTGTACCAGGGATACATAGTATTTTTCTAGTTCGACATGGGGAAAGTCTGAAAAAAATATGTATCATTGTGGTGGATGAGGTGGGATTCGAACCCACGACCCAAAAACCCATGGTCCTGCCGACGACGCCATTTTGTTATAAGGCTTAGTTTGGGTAAGCTATTGGTTAACCTTTTGCAAGTGGTCAAACGGACTAATACCCCACTAATTCCTTAACAAATGGCGTCGTCGACAGACCATGGGTTTTTGGGTCGTGGGTTCGATCCCCACATCCACCATAATGAACTTTTTCAGATTTTCCCATGGCGAACTTGAAAAATACTCTCCCCGGTATATACCCAGGAAATGAAACGGCTTGGATATATTGACAGGTCCGCCCGTGTATCCGGCCGACCTGCTATCCCGCCGTTTCAGGGGGGGAGAGTGTTATAAGGCTTAGTTTGGGTAAGCTATTGGTTAACCTTTTGCAAGTGGTCAAACGGACTAATACCCCACTCATTCCTTAACGATTTGTCAAGGAATTCCTTATTCCTTAACAACAACAATTTGTCAAGGAATTTAGTGGGGTATTAGTCCGATTGACACTTGCAGAAGGTTAACCAATAATAGCTTACCCAAACTAAGCCTTATAACACCATGCTGCAGTATTCCGGGGTCAACACATACATACATAGCGAGGGACAGTTTGACTTTATTTGCAAAAGGACAAAAAAAGGATCAACTACCTGCTGAGAGCGCCTAGCAGCGTGGTGGGCCAGATGATAAAACCCAAAATTTTAATAATATATATCAGGTACATTTTTTTCAAGTAGGCACAGTAGTTCGACGCGAGTCGACGAGAGAAAAGAAAATGCTGATTTTTTCTCGCGATAAAAATGAAGGCACGGCGTACCGTAGCGGGGGGGGGGGGGAGGAGGGCCCGCTATGTGGCCCTGGATCTGAGTTTCTACGTGGAAGAAGGGCGAGAGTAGTGCGAGGATAATAAATGGGATGGAAGAAAAATAATAATAAAAATAATAATAGCAGAGGACAGAAGTGGACAGCAGTGAGTGGGTAGAAAAGACAATCCAATGATATATGTACGCACAAATGCTGTGTGTGGTGACGTGAGTTGTGGGACTGGACTGCCCATTTGTGGCCAGTGCTCAGCTATGTATGAGACAATCCAATGATATATTATAAAAAATGAAAATACACTCCAGCTGAGGGATCGAAGATTTCGTCGAAACTCATCTTTGCAAGCTGTGTGATACTCCGATCGCGCGCATTACGAGTTGTGTGTCCTCATTAAGGATATAGGTCGGCGACTCCCCTTACAACTACAGTGTAGCTATCAAGGTCAACAGGATGATTTTAGTCAGTCTGTGCGCGGAAACTATAAAACCCGTTTCTGAGGGGGACAAAATCTGACAGCTGTGAAGGGAAATGTATCCTTTTATCAAGTGAATCTTGTAAGTCGAATAACCGGTGAGGGGGGTGGGGCGGAGTTTTGAAGGACGTGGGGGCCTGGTTTTGATCAAAAGCGAGCGGGTTTGGAGGGGGGGGGGGGGGGGGAAAGGGGGCAATTTGTGCATGTAATAAGCTATAAATCCTTTCGAGGGGATAAATCTGACGGTTTTGGCACCAGTTTATTATTGGAGGGGGGGGGTGGGGTTGGGGCGGGGGGGGGGGGGGGGCGTGTGGGGCAGCTCAATATGTGCCTGGAAACTATACATTATTTTGAGGGGATAAATGTGACGGTTTTGGAAATAATGCATCAGTTAATCATGTATATCCTGGGGTAAGTCGTACAATCGGTGAGTAAAGAGAGGGTGGAGTGTTCGAGGGGGTAGGGTTGGGATGGGTTGGGGGGGAGGTGGGGGGTGGGGGCGGGGGGCGGGGGGGGGGGGGAGGAAGGGCTTTAGGTGAGGGGTTTGTTATACGTGTGGTACTAGGTCTAGGCGATGGTGCGGGTGATGGGGAAGAAGGGGGCGTTCGAGGCGGGGGGGGGGGGGGAGGGACAGCGGCATGGATGGCTCTCGAAATATAATGAGGTGATATCCTGTGCGTGAAGTGTTTATTAATCTGGCGGATTTCGATATTTGGTGAGGCGTTTGAGTAAGGGAGAGCAAGAGGGGGGGGGGGGGGGGGGAGATTTTTTAGGAGGTTTAGGTCACAAATAATATTCAAATACACTTCGGCTGAGATCAAAGATATGTAGCAGCTTGTTATACGCGTGGTGCTAGGTCTAGGCGATCGTGCAGGTGGTTGGAAAAGAGGGGGCGTTGGAAGGGGGGGGGGGGGGGGGGGATAATTGAAAACTACGTAATGGATGGTCAGAAAGATAATGACGTGATATCAACTGCGTATAGGTGTTTATTACTCAGGCCGATTTTGATTATGAGTGGGGCGTTTGGACAAACTAGGCGGAAGGGGGGGGGGATCGGGGGACGGGGGGGCGGGGGGGGAGGGTTGGGTTTTTTTATGAACAAGAGGGGTCAGTGGAGGGGGAGGGGAGGGGTATATGTACGCACAAACTCTGTGGTGACGTGAGTTGTGGGACTGGACTGCCCATTTATTTGTGGTCAGTGCTCAGCTATGTATGTATGATGCCGTTGTGTCATTAGATACGACGATGATACGTACGAGTGCTACTTGTACATTCGTACAAATCCTGGACCTGGCACATCGTAGACTGACTCCCGATTTCACTTTTATATGTTTCTGGTGGAGGCATGAATTGCGTCAGCTGTGATATATGCGTGTACCACCTTGGGTTGTGTGTGTTTCCCTGGGGTATTCCTCAGCTCCAGAGTGACTGGAGCCTGTCCTGTGACCACGGACTTGATTATGCGAGTTAATGTGAGAACAACAACAACAACAACAACAACAACAACAACAACAACAACAACAACTGTAACAACAACAACAACAACAACAACAACAACAACAACAACAACAACAACAACAACAACAACAACAACAACAATGACAACAACAACAACAACAACAACAACAACAACAACAACAACAACAACAACAACAACAACAACAACAACAACAACAACAACAACAACAACAACAACAACAACAACAACAACAACAACAACAACAACAACAACAACAACAACAACAACAACAACAACAACAACAACAACAACAACAACAACAACAACAACAACAACAACAACAACAACAACAACAACAACAACAACAACAACAACAACAACAACAACAACAACAACAACAACAACAACAACAACAACAACAACAACAACAACAACAACAACAACAACAACAACAACAACAACAACAACAACAACAACAACAACAACAACAACAACAACAACAACAACAACAACAACATACAACAACAACATACAACAACAAACAACGACTTGAAATATGTTTTGCTACCGACGGCAATTGAAAGTTACTTTTCCGACGAAAACAAGGTTGTTGCCGGTGCCAACCGACGGAAAAACCTGTACCGAAGACCGAAGTGCTACTGCTCTACTGCTGTGAATACGGCTCTCCCTCGGACAGCAAAGCCAGCACGCTTACACGACCAGGTCGCCATGAAAGGGAGCAATCTCGTCCTCGGTGAGTGTCATATCTACTCATCATAATGTAGCATTGAAGTTGCCTACCTGGATGGACTGTAAGGATATCTATGACCACATACATGACATGATGGAACAAACGCACAATGTTGTCAACTCAACCGAATCAGGTCTCCTTTGCCTTGACACTTTGTCCCCTCCGTACCCTCTTCATTTCGGCTACCGTGTTCATCTGGGCGCCAGGCTACCGCTAGCTATGGCACATGACACTGGGTTCTTAGAGCTACGCGTACGATCACTCGACATCATGCGTGCGGAACAATTGTACAACGAGACTGTCTGGTACTATGTCGTACTTCGTACTTGGTACCGGGTAATATGACCTGTCTGGTATGATGCTCGTGACACATGAAACAACTCGTTCTGCCATACTGCTGCACCTTGGCTGAACCAGGCCTGCTTGCCTTGGCACCAGCTTACGGCTTCCTCGCCCCCTTCCTACCCTCTTCATCTGGTGTCCACAGTACCTCTAACTATGGTACTGGATTCTTAGGTGAGCGCTGTGGATAGATTGGCGTATAGGTGTGTGGTGTGAGGGTGTGGGTGCACAGCCTCGCACCGCACATATCTCGCACCGTACATATCAGCTTGTACACTATGTGCCCACAGCAGGATACGGTATTGACTCGCTCGAAGTTCAAACATATCTCACTTGCAAGGAGCATGATCGCGCACGATAGTATCGTTCATAGTATCCGCCTATTCCACGACGGCATGCAAGCATGTGTCCAGTTGGGTGATGGGGAGTGCTCGGGTAAGTTCGATATAGGGCAGGGTGTTCGGCGAGGGTGTGTGTTCGCGCCACTGCTGTTCAACATTTATTATCACGGCGGTACTGCGTGTGGCCGAGAATCGCTTTCTCGCGGATGCAGCCATCGATGACAACATGGTGCAGCTCCAACGAAAGGAGAAAGGGGAAGAAGAAGGGCAACCCGCGAGCAGGAAAAGTCGACGGGTGGGGGGGGGGAGGAGGAGGAGGACGCCCAGGATTTGTGTGGTATTCTGTACGCAGACGATGCTGGCATCTTATCACCTTATCGCGATCATCAGGAGGGCTGGAGAGGATGATGCCGGTGGTCGTGACTGCGTGCCCGGTGCTTGGGCTTACGGTCTCGGAGGCCAAGGCGGAGACATTGTGCCTGCAGACCAAAGATGGGGGGGAGGTGTCGTTCACCGTCACCGCAGCCGACCAGGTACACAAACAAACGACCGATTTTGTGTACTTGGGCGGGGTTATCAGCACAGATAGAGGGCTCGGCGTCGAGATAACGCGGTGTCTTCAAAGAGCCTGGGCGTGCTTCCAGCGGTACAAGTTGGAAATCTGTGACCGACCGGGTGTGCGCGTACGGCTGAAGGTGCGGATGCTGAATGCCAAAGTGATCGAGACGCTACTCCACGGGTGCGCGACGCGGAGCCCGAACAACCTGACTGCGACAGGCTACGGCAGATTCACCACTCCATGCTCCTCCGACGCCTCGGCTGGCGGAAACAGAAGCGCGACCACCACACCCCCTCGTACGCCAACGCGCTTGCCAAGGCAGCCTTCGAGAGCATTGAAGCGACAGTGCGAAGACGGAGGATATTGTTCGCGTGACTCGTGGCACGTATGGGGGAGGGGCGTCTGCTGCGGAGGGTGATGTTTGGGGGGCTGGTAAGGGGTAAGGGCTACTCCGGGGGGGAATATAAGGATCGGGTGGTGCGCCTCGAGTTAGATTTGACGGAATTTGGCATTAAATTCGAAGGGTGGCGAAAGACTGAACAGAAGGCCGGCAGATGGTTTCGACGGGTCGAGCAGCGGGCCTAGGCATTCATGCGGAAAATGCATGACGCGGAGAGCTGCAGAGCTGCAGAGCAACACCCAACGGCCGCGGCAGCGCCACCCACCGTCGACACCTATACGCGGCGGGGGGGAGGGGGGGGGGGGAGGGGGGGAGGGGAGAGGGTAAGAGGGGGGGAGGGGGGGGGAGGGGAGAAGTGGGAGGGGGGGAGGGGGTGGTGGGGGAGGTGGGAGGGGGGTAGGAGGGGCGTCATGCCCAAAGAGACTGAAGCCTGGGTTTGGCCATCACAGTCCTGACATATGTGTGCCTTCCCGTGGTCGTAAGTAGCTGGCGTAAAGCCGCCCGGACTTCTTCTCCTTGCTATGTTCTCCACTCAGTGCCCTTTATGCACTTGATGCTCGTTGCTTTCTCTTCTTTTTTTTTATCTGTTTGTTGCTTTGCTCTATTTTCCAGTTGCCTAGGGTATTTCGTACCCTTGCTTACTGATAACACTGGCTGGATGGTTGATTGGTATTTTTGGCCATCCCCCCCTGCAGGCGACTTCACGTTATGTATCTCCTCTCTACGTGTAAATATATACGTGGTTGCTTCGTTCGTTTTGCCTGCTTAGATCGACGTTTGCTACTGCTGTGTATTGTTTTTTTTCGTAGCGCTGTACAGCCTTACCTCGCCACCCCCTATGCTGGCGAGCCTATGTAACCTATTACATACCGGTGCGTATTATCTTTCTTGCTTCGTTTTTTATTTCTCTCGTTTTTCTTGTTTTTCTTCCTTCCTCATTAATAGTATGGTTTTATTTTTTTCCCCTCGGATTTGTATGGTACATTGTTTGGTTTCCTTGGTGGCATGCCGTGTAGTCGGCTTCAGCTGCAAGTGTTGCAACATTTATGTATCACTATGGGCCTGTGACGTACGCTTACTTCCGATTTCACTTTTATATGTTGTAGTCGGATGTACTTCAGCTAAGACGATATGATATATACGTGTACCACTTCTTCGCTTGTTTTGTTTTTTCCCTTGGGCATTCTTCATTCTTCCACCCCAGAGTGACTGGAACCTGTCCTGTGACCCCGTACTTGATTATACTCGAGTAAATGTGAGAACAACATGTACATGGTACAACCGTTTCCTAAACGATACCTTGTGTACACTATACTGTTACAAGAACACCCCTGCACTCGTGTCCGTGTGGTACGGTATTGCATGGGTTAGGGTTAGGTTTAGGGTTTATGGTATGGTACCATACCGATGCGGTATGATGGTGTGATGGTATGATCCATGGATACATACGATACAGGTACTGCACGTATATTCCTGATGTGCCGTGCAGTAATGGGCCCTCTATAGCGCCGGATGAGTAGTTGCCGGTTGCCCTCTGTAGTGTCTGTAAAATCGCTTGACACAGATGGGAACAACCAGTAGGGCCAGTATCCGGAGCAGTGCCGGTTGCCGCTACTGTGCCGGCATTTCCCTCTATAGCGCACATACCACAGCTAGTGTAGTCTATAGAGGGGCCCTTACTGTACAGCAGTGTCTGGTACGAGCTTATTTTCAAGCTTGCCTCTTACCGCTGCGAGCACCCGCCTCCTGTAAATACGCAACTTCCAGCCAGTACCTCTCCACTTGGCGCCACTGAGCGGCACCGCTTAAGCTTTACCAGGCGCAGGGGGAGTCGTTCTCTCTCCATGCTCAAGACTGACTTCTCGAAGGTGATTTAGACTGCAGTACAGTGTTTGATGCCTGAAGAGTACCTGATATGCTTTTAGGAGTTTTGCTTGTGCTGGTGTACCACCAGCCATCCCCTATATTTGCGATAAAAAACTGGTTCAAACTGCAACACTGTTTTAGAGGCTAAATACATACCTGGTAGGTACTAAGAACGTAATAGTAACTGCCGCCGCTGCCGTATCGCAAAGCGAGCACCACTGCGCACCACTGCACTGCTGGCGGCGCTGACTCTTTTGTGCCGCGCTCCGTGCGGCGTTGGCGATACTATACAGTATATATCAAGATGTTCTAACGTGGTAGAATTTTTAACTTTACGTCGTCGGCTACTGTTAACTAGCTCATGCAGCAAGTCAATGGCGTGGTCGTACAGAGGTATTGTTCATTTGTGAAACCCAAGCCTGTTATTCGAGACGCCGCCAGATACTAACAAACCATTGTTGCACCACTATCAATGGGTTAAAGCGGTAAAACGCCTTGTTCCCTAACCGTGCTACTGCTGTGTAATGGCATCACAGACTCTGGCTACCATCCTGATCGTGGGCTCCACGGTCGGCGCGACGGCGATCCCTTTTTTGTCTAGAGGCCCGGAGGTAAGCAGTGCTGAGCAAAGGTGACTATTAATACAACCGTTGACACATTGTTCGATAAGGACGCTGTTTTCGTTATTGCGTGAACATGCTCAGTGTAAAGCGAAGGAAACTATCGTGCTGGTATGATGGTAACAATATTCTGTTGAACCCTATTATAGATGAGATGGCATGTGGCGTGTAATCACCTCTTAGCTGGGTTACGCTCGTAGGTTCGCTTTCGGATGACCCGATGAAGACACGGCCTATATATATATAATTTGAGGCAAACGAAGGCCACGGTTAGGTGAGCCTGTAAGAGCAGAGAGCTCCAGCAGAGAAGATGTTGTTCGGCGACCACAAGCCGATATGTTGATTGATGATTTATTTGCGCAGCAGCAGATGATAGCTGATGGTGAGCAAATAAGAAGTGAGCACATGTGGGCGATGCGCCTGTGCGTCGCTCGTAGCTCAAAGACACGGACCCTCAAAATCCGTTGCAAACAAAACGAAAAGGACCCTTGAAACGGACCCTCGAACAACCGTATATACTAACCCATATAATTCCAGGGTACGGATAAAAAACAAAAAAACAAGCTATGGCCCCAAGAAGCAAAAGACCATAATACGAGATCCTACAGCCTTGTTGTTTAACAGCTCGTATCTCAGGGTATGTGATCATACGACCCTGCGTAGCCTATCTTCTTACTTCAGCAACAACTCGTATCTTGAATATCTTGCTACCGGTTCCAAGAGCGATACCGAAGACTGCCCCTCTCAACGTGTACCAGTACGTCCTACATGTACCAGGTATCTGGATATGATTAGCCTGTAAACTGCTGTGTATCATGTATCCAAGATATTGCTGCTGAGACTTGTGCTTGTTACGTACTGCATCGATAAACGACAACTACCAGACTGAAAACTGTCTGTCGTACTAGCAACTTTCAATGTATACCAGATGACTGTAAGTGTTATCATGTAACGACATGATGGTTACCGACAAGTAGCATCTCTAACATATTCACTCGTGCTAAGTAAGTCCTTCGTGAAAAAACGGTGTTGAAGTACTACAATGGCTGCTGCCAGGCACGTCCCTTTCCTCGACGTTGGGAGTCGTGGACGAGTCGATCGAAGGGAAGGAATGTACATGCCGATGGGAAGTATTATTTAATGGTGTGCTGATCGGATTTCTTGCCGAGGTTTTAATTGAACATTGGTGGACTTTCTTGTTGTGCCGTAGCACAGCGGCGTTGGTCAACACGCACCAGGCCGAGCAAGAATCGCCCGCTTTCCAATTGCTTCTGGACATATTTTGTGCCAGTTCGCAACATTCTGTGTTTGACAAGTAGTTTTATAGTTCAGGAACTGCAAAATGAGCGCAATGACTAATCGGACAACGACTTCCTAATCGCCGTGATTGGCCGTGCGGGTTTTTCTCATCATGCACTGGACGCTCGAAGTCGCGCGGTCCCAAGACCGTCCAAGTCACCGACGAGGATGGCAACGTGTCTGAACGAGGTACGAGGTGTTCCTTTTATCACTCATCATGTATCACTCTTGCACCACTCATGCATCACTGCTGAGTTGTTACCTGGTATTCGCTTGATGAAGTGTTTGTACGAGTTGCGGTGCCCCCACTGTTAATATGTCCCACGTCGTATGTAAACGGCATAGTGCGTGCAGGCTGCTATTTGTGTGATCATCGGCAGCTTCGTTGCTCATTTCAGCAACACATCCTGTACGTGCGAGTGGTCGAGTTACCAACAGGGAGAACGGCGCCGCTCGACCATATGAATGCGGTCGGTATTTTGGGGTTTGTGTCTGCAAGCTGGAGGTTTTGGTTTTGTCTCCCGGCTCGTCTTGGTGGCGTTGGACATTTTTTCTAAAGAAGCACAAGGGCCGTTCCTAACTAGCACCCAAAATGGCAGGAATCGTGATAAAAAAGCGCCACATTTTGACGTATTATCGTGACATTTGTCAGGAAACCGGACTTTGAATCGTTTTGACATCTTCCATAAAATTTGATGCCAGATTTCCTGACTAAAAACGTGATTTTGTTTTTTCAAAACGTGACATTTCATAATTTCAAAATGTCAGGATTAGTGATTTGTCAGGATTCGTTGTTTTTTGCGTACGTTAAGAATGACCCTAAGGCGGTGCGTTTTGAGTTCGTGTTCGGCGTGCCTGCACCACTATTTGAACATTTTTGTGTCTCTTACGTCCGTTTACTATTGGCGCCATCCTCCGCAAGGCGCTGCGTTTGTTAAGGGCGGGGGTGGATGGTGATGAACCATCCCCGGGCAGGAATGAAAATCATAAACAGTGGAAATCTACTAGGGGTATGAGCTTGACGTATTTGAAGTTTATAGTTTTTAAGTCACGTTTGTTGCTGGGTTGCCGTGTTTCAGCCGGTTTCGCCGTATCTGAGAGGGAAATTCAGCCAAACGCACAAAGTGGGGATGGACTGAGAAAATACCCCGGGTTGATAAAACATCAGATTGAGCTGAAAAAAACTGGGTAGTGTAATGTTCGGGTGGGGATCACGAATCCGTCATCTTAGTGCCCGATTTTTCCCATGCGATCGAGTTACGGTTGTCCTAAAATGCAACAAAACGGGGATGGCAGAGGAAATACCCTCTCTGTTACATTTGACTCCGCTACACCTTGCCATAGGCGTTGAAAATTTCAGAGTAGGGTGGTTTTGGGGTGGGGATCACGCGTGCATCACAATTTGTTGTATCGTCGTTACCATTGAAACCAAGCCAAAAAGGGCCTTTGGTGAAGGATCTGGAAATAAAATAAAATACAAAGCAAATATCCCCAGCGGAGTTTTTGTCCAATCAACTTTCTGAGTAGCTATATCTCCCCTGAATCGGCCAAGCGGAACCTCTGTCCCAGCTGCAGTAATGCTCACAAAACGTTTCTTTTTTTGTTTGCCGATTTTTTTATCTTATCGGCGTTTTGGCGGTATGGAAGCGAAACGCAAAAACGTTTATTTATTTGTTTTTGAAGCTGGAGAGGGTCCGCAACGGCTTTCTGCGTTAAGAAACAATATGCACTTATTGTACCATTGTGCTACTGTATTTGTATTTTATGTCCATGTGGTATTGTACTACTGTAGTATTAATAATGTGTTGTTTTACTCTTATTGTTTTGTACTTTAAACAATGTGCCATTGTGGCGTTTGTTCCTTGTTGTATATTGTAGGAGCGTTGACGACGATGACGCGACCAGAGATCCAAAAGAAGCTTGCACAGGTGAGGACATGCGTTGTGTTGTGTGATATGCGTGTTGCATGCGTTTTGCCCTTCACGTTAAACCGTTATCTGCGCTCTTCAAAAGACGAATTTATTGACCTGGTAAATAGCACAACTGGTTGTTTTTTCTGGACGGAGGTGCAAGTTATTTGGTCACTATGACACAGAGAATCACGTGCACCGAAACATGACAGGACATTAGCGAGTGGAATTGAACGCGAAAGATAACATGACGGCATTTAATTTCAGTTCGCGTCTCGATCAATGGGTGTGACGCGAAGGCATCCAGCCGGCGTCTTCTACCAGCGTTCGATAGGCATCGTTTCTGAATTCGCCGGTATCAGGTATGAGAGGGAATGCTTTAACCCTGTCTAGCTCAACCTGTGTTCGCACTCTTTGTTGGCGGGAAGATTCCCGTGTTTTTTCTTCGGGACGAAAGCGGTGGCGTGCACGTCGACGGCGGGGAGGGTTTGTTCTTCATGTCGCCGGACGATGCCAAGGCTAAGCTCCAAGGGCTCAAGGGCGTTGATGGAGTTAAGGTGAAGAATGCACAATACGGTGTGATTAGATCAGTAACACTACTGACTGTAAAGTACCAGGTACTTGTTACGAGCGAGACGAATTTTTAGTTTACGACGACTCAAAAAATAGGGGCTCTTTTCCGGCTTTGCGTACCCGAACCTCCGTGCCTCGTGCTCCGCCCAAATACCGCAGTCTTCCGAAAGAATAGATAGATGCGGTACCAATTAATCGTTGTGTGACTACTGCTTGCAGCGTGTTCGACTTTTTCTACCAACGCACAACGCACACGGTTGGCGTCAGTTACAAACTTCCACCAGCGCGAGTTCCTAGCCAGGGGTACAGTATCTCGTCATAACGGTGGGATGGTTTGAGGTCGGACAAAGGTGCCTGTGCTTCGATGTATCGATATTCAGGGATGATTTGTTTTGTGCGGCACACTTTAATGTCCATGTCTGGTGGCCTTGGTAGCCTTGCTCGAGCACGCCACCTCCGCGGTAAACGCTGAAGTAGTTTAAAGGCGGCAAGTTGTCTTAAGGGTCTTGTGGGGATCCATGTGTACTTGACAAACCAGCGACGAGTGCGATATTATAATATCTAATCAAGCGTCTAGGATGAACGTGCATGGTGGTACTACTACTATAGAACCACCATGCTATGACCGATGGTAAACCCGTGTCGCACAGCTCCGTGCATTGCAGGTATAAATGGGGCAGTCCCTAACGCAGCGGTCTGAGACGCTTCGTGTGGTCTCTCATGTGACATACTAGTGAATTTTCCCGGGCATTTTTCGGCTCTCAAGACCCAAAGGGGTTGACCCTTTGGAGCCCCCCACAAAACCCTCCCTATACTAACTCCAAGTATTTGTCGAAGAAAACGGGTTTCCAGTTGTAAAGGCGTTAAGCAAGCGTGCGCCAGTGTTTGCAATCACCCGACCCCGATGCCGTGCTTGAAAAGTTATTGGCCCCGTTCGTAATTTCGCATGGCTTCCGTGATATTACTGACGCCGATCGTAACGTGGCGATGGCGAAGTGACGACGGTAACAACATGGCGTTTCGACACAGGTGGCAGCCACAACGCTGGATGATGTGTGGTTCCCTCTCATGAAAAAGAAGGGCCTCAGCAAGAAGCCGGTGGCGGCGCAGGCGTCGATGTCGAGCGATCTGTCCGCCCGCTACAAGATTATCCCGCGGAGCAACCAGGTCAAGCAAGCGATGGAGGTGAGTGATCAATCCGACCGGCCGGTTGCTGACCGGTGCTGCTACGACGCCCCGACATGGGTTAGGTATTGTTGGTGAATACGGTTATTAAGTATGGTATGGCTTATCAATACAGGCTGCTCAATTGAGAATCTACCTTTTGTCGCTCGAATGCCATGTGTGTGTTCATTGTTAGATCCAGTGTGCATTGTGCATTGTACCTAGGCCGAAAGATTGTTGATGGGGTTGCGTGTTCAATAAATAATAAATCACTTTTGGGGTATAGAGGGTATATAGAGCTCCTTTTACGTGAAGACCCTGAGAAGAAGTGTTGATACTTTTGATACCATCGATGCTATTGATGCTATTGGATCGATATTATTGATACTATTGATGTTATAAGTGCTATTGATGCTTTTGATGCTTTTGATGCTATTGATAGTATTGATACCTGTTACCCCCACGTCAGCGCTTGTTCAGAGGCGTAGACCGGACTCGGGTAGAGCCCTAGCCGGTGGCGTGGTAATTTCGTGGCGAGTTCGGTGTCGGGTTTTTTCCACATCTGAAACTATGAACCTGACACGCCGTGGCCGTGACGTGACTCCTCTACTACTGCCATACCGTGGTCCTGCTAACGGAACTACAACGCACACAGCATTACAGGCTCACGACTAACAAATAAACTAATAAGAAGGTAAGGGCTAATTTGGGGGAACGCTACTGACGCTACTATAAGAAAACCGCAATAAGAAATCGCGCAAAGCGGCGGGCGCTACAGTAAACCCTGCGTCACGAATGTGAGATAAGCTAATGAGAAAGTTTTGGGAGATGTTACTTATGTTACTGTAAGAAAATAAGAAAGCGCGCTCAGCGGCGAGCGCTACAGTAAACCCTGCGTAATAACCTAAGCTCAAGGTTGGTGTGACGTCAAGGTTTGAGGTCTTGCTCGCGCAGACTAGGAGTTTCTTGTTGGCAGGCCCACACTTTTGTTTTTCTTTTCCAGCTCAACTCGTAATAAATACAGGTCGTTACCCTCGGCGACCTTCTGGACAAGGTCATGGGCGCAGATGTCTCTTCTCGCTTCTCCCGTCCGGTGCTTTCCTTCATTTTTATTGCGTGTAGGGTTCATTCAGCATCCCCGCTTTTCAGCTTTTTATGATTGTCGATTTTCATCGGATTTTGGTAAACTCGCGCTCCCGCGCTTTCCGCTCACCAATTTGTACGCGAGAAAAAAAGTCCCTTTTGAGATGTGAACCTACCCTGACCTTGGCCTCAATAGTTACGCGGATTGCTACTGGACCACCGGGTACGCCGGCACACTGTATATTGTATACAAGTATCGACTACCAGGTACCAGGGTATATGCCAACAATTTGATGCGATGCTACCATCGGCCTACTACCTCTTGAAAACCCGTGCTTTCCGCATCGAACTAAAAAAAAAAACGTTTTGTAACCCGGGGCTTGGTTTGTACCTGGTTTATGGCTGTTTTGACGCGCCCGCTTTCAGACAGCCGGCTGGACCTCTGTGGGCGATAAGGATGGCGTGCCAGTGTGGGCGGCCGACACGTTGGCTTTCAAGGGAGCAGGAGCAAAGTTGAAGGTGAAAAATCGCGCTCGACAGGAGCGCACGTTAATGTTCAACTTAGCTCGCGTTCACCTTCAAAAGAGCGGCAGCAAGGTTGAAACTGAGCGTCGCGCTTGACAGGGAGGCACGTTAAGCTCTGGGTCCCGATTTGGAAAAAAATATCGGAAAAAAAGACGATTCCAGTTACGATATCGGCCGCACGGAGCAACCCTTTCTGCTGACATAAATGGGGGGGGGGTACTCGATATTCATGCATGGCCGTAGTCGTATGACCGTATGGTATAGACCCTCGCATTCCTACAATGCCGGGACGGAGCATGTTGGGTTTTCACCGACCAGGCAGGCATTGCTCGCACCTAGCGCGAAGCGCGGGGGAAGGGTGTACACGAGCTACAACACGCACGCACCATGAATGACGCTATTCGTGCTGCTGCGCGCTCCCGCTGGATGGCTGATCAGATGACGCCTGGCATAGTTTTAGTCGTGACACCTGGATCCCAAGAGGATTTCGTAGTGGTTATTAATAGCTTTTATCGCGTGTGCGGCCGCATCAGGACGCTTGTGTTGTGCCATTTTGGGAGGAAACGTAAGGACCGTTTGGGTATTCATATTCTTACACCAATGGTCTTCATATTTCCGTCCAGAGTCCAGAGTGGTGATATCATAACATAGAATGGAAATAAATCCACGCCGCTATTGATATGGAAGGTTAACGTTGGAGCTTCGATTTTTGACCTCGCCAAACCACAGGGATAGCTACTCCAGTCGAGTTGCCTGAAGTGTCTGCCGACCAACCAACGCGCACAATTTGACCACAGATCCTGTTGATAATATCAATTACGAAATATCCTGCTGCCTGGGTTTCCTAGCGACAGCTGTACTATCTTATGCGTGCCTATGGGTGGACTGGCTGACCTGATATATCGGTCGTACGTACGTGATGCCGAAGACCCTCTCCCCCTCTGTCCCTGTTGCTGTAAAAGTTTAAAAGTCTTCTCTCTGTGAATAGGTGGATCATGTATTAATGTTATGTATATGCCCTCCGGCAATGTAGCGTAGATGCCGTTGCTACAGAATTCAAGTATCCTTGCGTAATGCAGTAGTAGTATCTCTCCGATGACCCTCTGTCACTGCCAACCATTTCCCGATCTCCCTCGTTGAGGATTCCTCTCCTTTGTTGACGACTACGATTATGAATACCAACATAATATCATGTATCGCCTGTGGGATGCCGCAGATGCCCCTGTTCACGAATGTGGATGACCTGATGACTAGTTGGGAACGGCTCAAGACGGAAGCAGGGTCGGAAGCGACGTCTCCAACGATTCAGGTCGGTAGAGGGTAAAGAGTGCAGAGGGGCAGAACGTTTGTTTATTTCCGCGCGGCCTTCCTTTCTGTAATGCCATTTGCTGCTTTCTGTCACGGCGTTTGATGTGTTCTGCCCATATGGGTATTTATTGTTTTGTGTCGTAGCCTTTTCTTGTTTTCTATGAGGAGTGTGATGAGTGTGATGGGTGTGATGAGTGTGATGAGTGCTATGATACGATGAGGGCATCACAAGGGCTCCAAACACTAGTAAGAGTCAACTAATTATAACAGCAAACTACGAGTCAAGTAACAAACCGTACCCAATGTAGTTAGAATACCCTTTGTGTTTTACACCGGGTACGGTACTGGCACGGTACTTGGTGCGGTACCTGGTGCGGTACTATTTTTGTATGTCATACCTGGTGCGGTACCTAGTACGGTAGCTGGCACGGTACCTGGTACGGTATCTGGTACGGTACTATTTTTGGTTGCATGCCTCGGTTCGTCTGGCTGCAATTATCATTTTTTGACGAAGGTCACTCTTGAGCGAGGCAAGTACAGCTCCTCAGCTAGGCAGCCTCAGGAAATTAACCGTTGCCCGTATCGTAGCATCCGTGACATACGGTTAAAATGTATGAATGGGTATGTTGTTTTCTGTAATGGCAATTGATTTTTGGAGCATTTGTTGTGTTCTGTCATTGGTTCCCTAGCACGGCATTGATGTTTCTCCGTCATGTCTTCTGCAATGGCACGTGTTGTTTCCTGTCACCTCATTTATTGCATACAGGGTGGAGTGTGAACGCGGTCATGCTGTGCTCCAATTCGAGCCCGCGTCAACTCTCTCGCGGTACGATATTTTGGTGATTGGCTGAAGGCGAACGCTCCATGGCGAGTTACGGTAGATCGTTGTACTCCTACCGATATTCTTCATGAGCGGACATCGATTTGCGTGTCGCTGGCTGTGATTGTTGCTGTTTTCGTTAGGTGTCGTCAATCGGAGCTATTATCGACATGATGGAGAAAGACGGGGGGAATAACAGGTATGAATACACTGTTTATAACGCACTATTAATAATCACAACAGCTACGTACGGTATAGATACCCGCGAAAGGAGAATGGGATGGGCGAGAGAGTGGTGGATAAGTGTATGATATGTCTGTAGTTGGTGCGTCGTAGCTGATTTGAACAGCATGTTGTACGCTGTGCTACTGGATTGGTCATTATTTGTTTGTGATGGTATCAATATGTTGTGCGCTGATGTTACCGAATTGTCGTTATTGTTTATGATGTCGGGCACGTTAGCGTGTTTTAAGTTCTATAATAGGTGCCATACGTATGGAGTCAGTTTTCGTGCACGAAATGGTGTGGCCGTGATACGAAGTACCAGGTATCATGTAAATATAAGATTTTTAAAATACTGTGGGTACCAGGCCCTATCCCCTAGGTCGTGCAGCCTCGTTGCCATTATAATCCTTGAAGGCCATCCTGGCTCCTTGAGGGCACTCTGAGGTGTTCCCTCGTTGCTGGCCCTCGAGAGGAGTGCGGGTACGGGTGCTACCCACCTCGGCGTGTCTCCGCAACATCCATTTTAAGGAAGAGATTTACCTGCTGCGGGACTACGGTCCCATAATACTATCATCTGCTAAAATAGTATCTCATAATAATATGAATACTATGTTCTGACACCTTCGCCACCGCCGGATCAAAACTAGCTTTCAATGCGAGCGCTATGATGTGGGATGCTATGCTATCATGGCGTCTCCACGAGAAGGGATCGGGTTAGAAATCATGCCAGATGTCAGCATGTCAGCTTTTGCGCTACGTACCGCCGAAAAGGGACACGAGTGAGTGTTGCTTCTATATTGAAATTACTTATGCGCTGCACTTTGTCGGAAGGCAGACTTCACAAATTTGACATGATATAACACGACAAGTCACAATAGGGTGTTTGCGATGTATATATAAACCAACTTTGGTTGGGTAGGAGTTGGGGTAAAAAAGCATCCTACTTTTAGTATTGAAACAGCCAAAAACGACACGATCCAAGGCCTACCCAACGCAACCCTCGAAAAATCATCGAACAAATAGGTTAGAGACATGTTTTCCTACCACTTTTTTTATTTCTAAACTATTTCAGTCGTGGGTTGGTCGGCCTTGGGTTATGTATGTGACGTTCGTCGGTTTCAATACTATTTATAGTATTACATATTTCCAACCAAGTCCCGATCCAAAATAGTTTGAATCACACACCGTGATGTGCCAAAACTTTGGTTTAGGTTCCCGCCAACGCTTGCAGCCCCTCCTGTTCTGTGAGCACGCCGCAACATTCCACGTCCCGCTCTCACCTCGTCCGTACCTATTATTTCGTCGCCTCCTGTTTGACTCGAACGTTTGTCGTGCACAGGAACCTGGAATTTTTCGCTGACATGGACGCCATTGAGCAGGCTGAGAAGCTCTTGTAGTCACAACACAAATAGCAGATTGTTAGAGCTGTGAGTCGTCACGAATTAAGTCACCAACTAGTTACTAGTCGGACTGCTAGTCAGTCGCTTTCCGAGGGTGCCGACCATCGGACTTATTGGGTTTCCATACTTGTAGGAAGGATTGTTTTATGCGGAGCACGTTTTTTCTTTTTTGGGCGCCCCCCCCCCCCCCTCCCCGCCACCTAAGCGGGGGGAGGCTGATTGAGCCCGCTTCACTCGCGTGACTTCAGTCGACATGTCGGCTGACCATCAGCTGGTTTCACAAGCCGACTTGCTGACTAGAGTCACTTAGTTGGCTAGCGGTACCTACCGGTTAGTTTTTAGTCGTGAAATCCTGCCGACTCAGCTCTACAAATTATGCAGTTAGTTGTTGTTGTTTACCCCTTCAGAGCTTCACCCAACTTTTTGTTTTTGAGGGGCAAGCTAATCGGGATTAGTGTGGGATGCTTTTTTCAGCAGTGAAAGGGCTTAAGACACCGTTGTGTAGTGTAGTCTGACAGACTCCAGGCAACGATTCTGCAGATGCAGGAGATTGCATTGACAGTCGAAGGCCTGTAGGAGTTTGTTGTCTGTGAGCAAAGCAGCCCAAAGAACAAGTTGCTTCGCCTTAGTGGCTAGTATTGTGGAAAATGAAGGGCGTTGATATGATATGATGATGATGCTTTGTTTTAATCCCTTTGGGGGCTTCAGAGGGAAACAAATGTCGAAACAATTTGACCATTACAGTGCTCACCTGCCGCGTGATGAAAGCAACACGGGCTGCTAGGACACGGGATACTTCCTGTTATTAACTGCAGCATAAGGAGCTGTGCTACACGCCTGCATCATGGCATGGTCATGCTCGTACTGTGGTACGCTCTTCCTGGGTTATTGATAAGACCTCGCTACGGTGGTCGCATATTGGTCGGTACCTACTGCAGCTAGGCGCTTGGTAAGACCGCACTCGTTGCATTTTGGTCGGCATTGTATGGGTCCCAAATCTCAAAGAAAGCGCGTGTACTTGTACGCTTGTACACACACACCACGACTGAGCGAAGCGTTACCAACGGAGTTCATGTGTGGCCGCGAACTTTTCTTCCATCCCCGTTCCCATGACATGTGTCCCATGACATGAATCGCCTCGATGCAACATAACAAGTCAAATTAGGGACGTTTCGCTCTTCTTGTTGCGGTATGCCCTTGCCTCGTCCTCGCGGTCGAAGCGCTCTCGTGCTACTGCATCCTAATGAAGTTTACTCGGTAGGGTTTGCAGTCTCTTTTGGCCATGACTCAGACGGCTCTATTCTATTGACACGACGGAGAGCTTGTGCAAGGCGAGGTGCCTAGTAGTGTAGTATGGGTACCCGCACAGCAAGTTTTTAGTGGTCAACCCATATCTCATAGGGCACTCGAGAACCTGGGACTTTCGTGGGCGCCGATCGATGGTGGGTGTGTTGCGTGTTTGATACTCCTAGCGATATGGAGGCGTCAATCTTAGGGGTCGTCAATCTTTTGGGGGAGGGACCAATGCTGGCGTCAACTCCTGGAGGGTAGAATGGCCAAGAAAAGGTTCGACAACAATTTCGTCACAAGAAACAATCAGAAAGTTTCTCTGCGGGCACGAAATGTTCTTCTCTAGCAATTGAAACCATGAGCACTAACAGCGCAAAAATAGGACTATACCTAGCATGCTACGGTAGTGCTTCCTCTGTAGTGCCGGTCGAGTAACACGGATTGCTTTGCAGTGCCGGTGGAATCGCTTGGCACAGATGGGCACAAACAGTAGTAACAGTTTGCGGAGTAGGCCGATTGCCGCTATAGTGCAGGTATTTCCCTCAATAGTGCACACCGGCGCTATAGAGAGGGACCACTACTGTATTTACCAGGATGTGTACGCATTGCGAGGATAAGCGAAGCACGGTATAGTAGGGCACGCAGCCCTATATAAGAAGCTAGAGCGGTAGTCCTAAAACAACAGAAGCAGTCACAGCATCGCCAGACGGGTGCGTGGAGACAGCGTTCGTCAAGCGCGTAAAACAGAACAACAGTGCTATCGTGCTCGATATCACTCGCCCCCGCGCGTTGTCTGTTTTTCAAGCACAAACTTGAGAGCACCGAGCACGGTGGCGGGTTGTGCAAGTTCACGACAGGAGTAACCGGCAGAAACCAGCCTTCCTTATCACTGTCGTGGCCATACGCCCCCTTAATCGATAGAATGGATTATTCTCGAACGGGTAGTTTGCTGCCCAAGTAATTCCCGTATCTCCCTCTGGGTATTCCTTGAGCTCTGGTACACTGACTTCCAATCGCGCTCCCAGCTTCTACGTACAGTACAGATTCTTCGTGTCGTGCCCCTACACATGCTCGCGAGCACCGCAGACAAACCTAATTTACGGATCCTGCTGTCACCCACATCCGCTTGCCGATGGTACTGACAGTCCCAGCTTGAGCCATGAGCACAAGCAAGAGAAGAGGGGGAACAAGGCGACGCCACGGAATTCCGGCTAAAAAGATAATGACCAAAAAGCTAGGATAACCGGTCAAGACGACTTGAGAGCAGAGCAATATCGTTCGATTAGACTATAGCTATCGTTCGACGAGTCCAAAGCTGGCGTTCCATTAGACACTGACTGTATATAACCGTAGCCCCCTTCTACCTTCGTCGACTAAAGACAATACACCGCGGCCTATCAACATGGCGCACCACATAGCGCCAACACCATCACGCCGCGGTAGGGTCTACAACTTCAGTTCCTACCAAGGAATAAAAAACATGCGGCAAGCAAACACAAAAAGGCATAAAAACAGTAAACCCGACAATTATGCCCAACAAACAACAGCCAACCCACACAAGTACCATCCTCCTCCTGGTAACAAAAACAGCCAATCTACAGTACCATCCATCCTCCCTCTGGTGCGTACGACCGTGCTTCACACAACTTCCAACGTCCCTGTTGCCCCCCACCAACTTGCACCCTTGGTTCTTTGACCAAAAACCTTCTGGACGTCCCTGCCGCCCAACAAAAGTCACATTCACTCCTAGAAAAATGAAGAGGGCATCAGGGACGAACCCACCCCGGGTGCATCAGGAACCAATCCACCCAGAGTGAATCAGGAATCCACCCGGGCGCCGTGCACATCAGGAATCAATCCACCCTGAATGCATCAGGAACCCAGCCACCCTGAATGCATCGGAAATCCATCCACCCTGAATGCATCAGGAATCCATCCACCCTAAATGCATCAGGAATCTATCCACCCTGAATGCATCAGAAATCCATCCACCCTGAATGCATCAGGAATCAACCCACCCGGGGTGTATCACGAACCCACCATGCGCATCAAGAACCAAGTCGGGGTGCATGAGGCATCCACCGGGTGCATGAGGAGTGCATCCGGGCATTTATCGCTTGATGGCCATGAGGTTGCGGAACAACGAGCGCACCGCAGGCGTGAGCTTGGTCTTGTTGAACAGGTCACCGGCCTGTCGGATGGACTCGGCTCTGGTGGGGTAAGGGTGGATCACGCCCGCCAAGCTACCGAGGCCGACCTTGCTCTGCATCGCCACGGACAGCTCGCTGCAAAATAAACAAAAACAAAAAGAGCGACATGGTACATCGTGAGTTATGCAAATTTATCAAGATACCTGGCGCCAAAAACTAGCGAGCCCTTCGAGATCGCTGGAACAGGATAATAAGTCTGCCGCCTCCGACCCAAAAGCACGGACTGCTTTCGCCTCGTACTCGTACATACCAGGTATGATATGTCCTTCCTTCAAAGATGTGGCCAGGGGCCAAGCATCCAAGCATGCTGATACAAATTACCAGGTACCAGGTATGTCACGATATCAGCATCGACCACACCAAGCAATAGGGAGAGGGCGTCTGGTTTCAAGGAATTGTACGATACGCGCGCTCTCACACTGTCAATAGGCGGTTTGGTATAGCCCGTACGTCTGATTATTTTTGTCTCGCGTTTTGGGGTCCCGACAGGCCTACCAGAGCACAACTCGATAGACATTTGCAGACAACATTTTTGTAGACTTGAGAGTAGTTTCTCCGACTTGGCGAAACGAAGTGGACCGGACAGCAGGCCATAAATGCCCAGGAATATAATCACTACCTGGCACGTACAACACTCGTATAAAATGAAGGGATTTATTTCCTTGGTTCATGGAAATTGACAAATGACCATGTTCGCGCAAAATTACAAAAGAACATGTTCATGCAAAATTGACAAATGAACATGGAAAGGGCAAATACACGGGCCCAGATAATTAACGCACCTGATCATGTCGCCCGCACCATCGCCGACAATGGTTGCCCCAAGGATGCGGTCGGTCCCACGCTTCACGTGAATCTTCACGAACCCCTCCGTTGCTCCCTCCAAGATGGCGCGGTCGTTGTCGTCAAACTGAAAAAAACATTTTCAAAAATTGGGGACGAAACGTTTCACAGGTTACCCGGAAAAAAGGTGAGAGGTGAGGGGAACTTGGGGAATGGGTTGGCGGAGAGTAATAGAAGAGATTGTACGGCTTTACGGAAGGATACTCGACGACTTGTATCGGAATTTATTTCTCTCCATCCGTCGGAGGATAAACAAGAAAAAAAATATTTAATAACAAGGCATCTACGCTACAGGAAGGTAAAAAAATATAAGTGCAACAAATGCGAAACCAATGGATTATTGGGCTATGCAAAGATGGCGCAGTCGTTGTCGCCAAACAGAAAAAACTCAAAAGTCGGGCTCGTGAGGCTTAGCGGATGAAAGAGGAATGCAAGATGGCGCGGTCCTTGTCGCCAAAATGATACGGTTCGAAAGCCGGGGACAATCGGTTTGGTGCATGTGTTGTACTGTACCTCTTTCGTGAAGGTGTCATAGGCGATTTTGTTGGAGTCCATGTCGCGGGGGTAAAGGCCGACGTGGGCCACCTCGGGTTCCGTGAAGGTCGCCCAGGGGATGAGCAGGTCGCTGAACTTCGCCTTGCCTAAGGAAACCGAACCAAACGGGTGTCAAGGCGAATTGTGCGATTGTAAAAAAGGACGATTAGCGCTCTCCCGAGAAAGCCAAACGAACGTTAATTAGGACGGTTGTCAAAGCACGACTACTGCACCTCTCGTGGGGTATTTTGCTTGCAAGAAACAAAAGAAGCGGGTTCGACGACGCCATAAAATAAGTGGTCACTGTCCAGTCCAAGCGATCAAGCAGCTCTCACTACACACACAACACAACAAACACGTCATGCGTACAAATAGCAAAAGCTCTAATAGCAGCAACGTACGGCAACAAGTGCAAGCAACCGCACTGCTGCTGTGACAACATGATCATGTGCTACCGGTTATGGATAGGTTTTGTGGAGCATGCCCGTAGTTAACGCAAGGCGCGGCCCATACGGTATACCTGGTATACTATAGGAGGCTCACCGAAGAAAAGGGCGTTGCGGATGACGATTCTGGCCATGAAGTCCGCCGCGTGCGTGAACTGGAACTTGGTGCAGCAGTCCCCGACAGCGTAGATGGCCTGTCGTGGATAATAGAGATCGATCATTACACCGTAAGGATCACCAAAACCGATTTTAGTTGATAGTTGATATCTCTTCCATGTGTACACCATGATCACCACAAGGATCAATTTAGTAGATAGAGGTCGATCGATACACCACAAGATCACCATAAACGTCAAGTTAGTTGATAGAGGTCGATCGATACACCATATGATGAGATCACCCTAAGGATCACCCTAAGGATCGATCATTTTGTTACAATATGTCACCTCGATGGATATACGATAAGGATCAAAGTACAGCATGTACATCATATACAGCATATACATACAGTAGAGGTCCCCCATTAAGGCGGTGGTATGATGTGCGAGAGCAATATGACCGCCTTATAGAGGAAAGCCGCATTACTCATTCTAGGCTACTAGTGCAATTATTAAGTATTCCCCAGAAGCGCCAAGCGATTTCGACCGCCTTATATCGGGATACCGCCTTACTCAGACCGCACTATTGGGGGACCGCTACTACTGTGGTTGATGTCACTTCCATGGATACGCCAGAAGGGCCACCATCAAGGATCAATTCCATGCTTCTTCTGGATAATCGCGCTCTGATGGGTACACCATAAATATCACCGAAGCGATCTATTCGCTGTTCTTTTCATAGCGCGCTTTGATGGATGCCCCATACGGATCAACTTGATGCTTCTTTCATGTCGTAGCGTGGGTTGATTATACATAGCGCTGCTTCAACTCAACCTACCGACGAGTACCACGACATGATCATTTGGTCGCTAATTGTTCCTTTGGATCCCCGGCAGATTTCGCACAAGGTCGAGAGACCAAACAATAACGGGCAACTAAAACCTCGGCCGCAGCAGCAGCAGCAAACGCTTCAACCACCCCTCAATGATCCCCGGCAGATTTCGCACAAGGTCGAGAGACCAAACAATAACGGGCAACTAAAACCTCCGCAGCAGCAGCAGCAGCAAACGCTTGAACCACCCCTCAATCCGTTGAAACAAAGCGAAACGGCTTGAACCCAGAGTGGGACAATTTTTGCTGCATTATAGTGCAAGGGGTGGGCTACGTAAACGTTTCGGGGGGAAACGCAACTTGGGATTATAATTGGACCATTTTTGCAGTACGTGGCGACGGGTTGGGCGAAACTGAAACAAAACGCGGGGGAAAAAAATGTGAAGTAAATTTGTGCCTACCTTGTTGGTTGTCTGCAGCTGGTCGTTGACCTTAACGCCGTCCTTGGCGTTGAACTCCACACCAGCTTTCTCCAGGCCGACGTTGTTGACGTTGGGCTTTCGCCCGGTGGCCACCAGGAGCGCTTCGCACTCAATGATCTGGTGTCGACAACAGACCATCAGGTCCAACGAAAAGGTATTGCGTAAATATTCTTCAACACTATTTCAACTTCTTTCAGCTGTGACTTCGATCGATTGAGTGGTCAACACTCAGCGTTGCAAGCTGCGTGATATACATCAGCCATACTACAAAAATAACTCCACCACTGTAAGTCAGAGAGATGTGAGTTCGACCGTAAAAAAAAAACTGATACAGATATAATCGGGATATCATGCATTTAATTTTTAATTTGACGGTTGATTTCGAGCGCAAACCAAGTGACAGGTATACAACTCTTAATACTTTTTGGCGGGGGGGGAGGAGAAGTGGTCGCTACGCAGCTTTAGAAGCTGCGTGGTGCGTATTTTATCCCATCGGCGACGATTATTTCGGTGGCAACTGTCCAGGTCCGGTAACTACTCTGCACCGGTTTCATACCTATCCGTAGCACAACACATTTGATGAAAGAAGCAAAACGACTGCAGTCGCTGACGTTAAATCAGCCAGCTGAAGGTTGTTTTGGCCGATCGTCCGCAATAAAAACATTGCATTTTGGTGTCACCCTTAGCCGGATATATACGCGCAGCTAATTGGCAGTACACCGGCCGACGGCCGAGTACATGGCACGAGAGCCTCATCACTCGGACTTCCGACGTTGCGGTGTGGTGTGGTGTGGTGTGGTGTGGTGTGGTGTGGTGTGGTGTGGTGTGGTGTGGTGTGGTATTCAACTTACCCCCGGTGATAAGAGTGATTGTTTTCGTACAATAATAATAACAATAATAATCACCGGGTGCGCTGATGATGCGGATGGGGATTGCTAACGCATGGTGGCGTTATCTTGCGCATTTTCATCACTACTGCTGTTGTGGTTGAAGTAAACATTAATTGGTTCATTATTAGGCTTAGGGTTGCCTTACCTTCTCGACACCGGCGTGCTCAACGACGACACGAATGGTGGGGAATTCGTCATCGTTCTCGGCTTCGTCGTGCTCCACGCGGATAAACTTCAGGTTGAACAACAGGTTCATGCCATCGCGGAGGAGCGACTCCAGCACCACTGCCCTGGCGTCGTCGTCCTCCTGCTCATCACGCCACCATAACAAGCACGCGAAAGAAGCATGAGCATAACAAGAATGAGCGTGGCTTTTACAAGGTTCCCCTTCGGCCCTTCGGGATGTGGTTGGCTTGAAATCCCGGGGGGGGGGAGGGGGGGGGGGGGGGCAAGTGAAAAGTGGAAACACAGGGTTTCGTATGATACGAGGGCAATACACGATAACAAACAACAGCTGTTGGAAACTGAAAAAAAGTACGAGTAGCCTTGACGCGCAAAACCCGCGCCAGTAACATCGACCAGCCCAGACAAGGTAATAGTTTACTAGTGTAATAGTACTGTACCAGATACTTTACAACAAACATGACCATCACCAGCATAAACAAAGGTATGACAAGCAAGCGGATCACATTCCGGCTGTGTACCTCCGCCTGT
Source organism: Undaria pinnatifida (assembly GCA_012845835.1). NCBI lineage: Eukaryota > Phaeophyceae > Laminariales > Alariaceae > Undaria > Undaria pinnatifida. The sequence goes on from JABAKD010000028.1 coordinate 12,006,492, forward strand.
CATTACCACTACCATTACAACAACTACTACTACTACTACTACAGTACTATTAGTACTACATACAATTACCACGTACCAGTACATGTACATGACAGCAGTTATAGGCCATTATCGACGTTTCATATAGTTAGTTTGCCTAAGCGACTATTACTACTGGCAATAGGCTTTTTCTACAACTACAACTACAAATACTACTACTACTACTACTACTACTACTACTACTACAACTACTACAACAACTACTACTACAGGCATAAAGCAGTTAGTTACCTTAGGCATGATTTGGCCTGAGCGGATGAGCACAGTCACATCTGACCCGAAGCGCTGCATGGCCTGAGCCATTTCTAGGCCGATCGGACCGCCACCGATCACAACCTGCACACAAAAACACGTAACACACAAAACACAAATTCACGAATGGGCCATATGAGGGAGACAAGAAAAAACTACATCAGTACTAATGTTATTGTTATTGTTATTATCATTACTGATATATCATGATAACAACAACAACAACAACAACAACAACCTCTTTGGGGTCCGTTTCCATGGACCAGAAACACGAGACGTACCATCATATCATACCAACCGTTTAGCAGGAGTATCAGCATGCTGCTGTGCACGTGCCGTACACTATTCTATTAATACTAACAATACTACAGTAGCTTCTAACGTTGCGATTCGGACCCCCTCCTTCCTTCCCCAGTACCAGCACGTACCATAGCCCGGGATGCTTCGTGTGTATGGTTATGTTGCTTATGTAATCGTCACTTGTAATCGTGATTTTATCCCTACCAGATATGGTATAACCAACACCAAAAGAGTTAAAAATCGCGCCCAAACGCAGTACGAACGTATTACGAACTTGAAGAGCAAAGAGACGGCCCCTTATGTGCGCCTGATGCCGGTGCATACAAGTATGTAGTGAGCATAGCAGCAGTGTGTACGCAAGCACATATTACATGAGCAACCACATCATGTGCCGAGTACATATTCATACACACGAGGTTAAACTGCAGCGTTTGTTTCTTGGAATAGCGTCTGCTATAACAATAACGGCTAACGGCTGCACGATGCTCACATATCTGTAAACAAGTCTAAGTCCAAAATAGGAAACCAACACTTTCACCCCTTGCACACATCAAATTCGCCTTATATTGCCTTCAGTGGCACCAAAATACCACCAGGTACTTGCAGGTTTTCGTGCGGAACACTCGACTGTGCAGCCCTTGACAGCGCACTTAATTTGCACTTGACACCAAACTGCAATGCCTTAGCGTGAAGCGATCGGCCTTAAACCTTTGACCGCGCACTTGTTATGTCTTAACCCTTCACCCTTTGACCAAACCACTACGTCTTAGATGGCAACACTTGACAGTGTTTTCCCTTGCTTGACATGCCTCCTGACATTTTTCCAACTCACCATCCTTCTGGGCAGCATGGTAAGGTTGAATATGGAGGCGTTGGTGAGGTAGGGGGCCTCCTTCAGTCCGGGGATAGGGGGGAGCGCCGCTGACCCTCCAGTAGCAACGACGGCCCTCTTGAACTTGAGGGTCTTGCCGTTCACCTGAATCGCACAGAACGCCACACAGTCCAATTTCAACACATGAGTACAGTTGAGACACAAAACAACATGAGGGTTTAGCCCGCTCACCCGAAAGGCACGGGATGTCATCCAGTTCAACGCACAGCAGGCTGTCGGCCGTTCTTCAAGCCCTGCCTAAAATTCAAGACATTCTACGTACGTGTATCTTGTTTCCGATGACGGGCACCTTGCGGGGAGCGTCTTACCGCACAAGGAGAATTGGACGGGCACCACCAATATCACGAGGGATAGGCATGAGACACCATCGGAAATCCTTTTTCATTGCGCCCCCGTTTGAAAGACATGGTATGAAAAGTAGTAGAAACTAGAGCGAGACTAGACTTGTATTAATACTTTTCGTGAGTCGGGTCCTTTTTGAAGCAGCAAAGGGATAATCAGCTTGGCGCGGCATGGGCTTAACCCCTGTACAACCCCAAAATCACTCCCCATACCAACTTCAAGTAATTTTGTCCCCCACAAGGGTTCCCAGTTGTAAAGGTATCAAGTACGTACCTCGATGGTGTTGGGGGAGCTAAACTCGCCGTGGCCAATGTACACGTCGATGCCCAGCTTCGTAAAGCGTTCGGCACTGTCGTTGTGAGAGATGCCCGCTCGGAGACGACGAAGGCGCTCCATCACCTATAGTGAACAACACGCCATCAGGGCAAATTGGCATATTCATGTAATAGTCCTTTGTGGTTGGTACAAGTGCCAAGGGTCATTTCTTGTTTCCGACACATGCATGAAACCATGCCGCTGTAACGTTCATCAGTACAGCGGTTACTTGTTGTTCGTGGCTGTTGTTGGAGATTCGAGGTCGTGCGGCCGAATCTCTCGCGCGAAGGCTGAGCGCGGAGCTTTGACACAGCACCAACAGCAGGAGCATCATGTAATATCTGTGCGAGGGATAGTACGGGTACGCGCGCACGTACGAGCACCAGTATATCAGTACAACAGCAGTCACTCATATTCTGGGCAGTTTGTAGAGCACACTTCCTTCGTGGGTTTAGGTGATATTTTTACATTTTTGTGTTTGGTCGGTTCATGTTTTGGCGGGGGACCGAAGATACTGCACACACGTGTTTATGGTTTATGCGCATGTACTCCTCTCTGCACAGCAGCAGGCACTGCCACTCTTCGTGGGCCGCACGTACTGTAGTCCTTTCAACTGTTGGCATTACCCCTAACCCCAGTACAACCCTGTGAACCCTGCTATTGATAACGCAACTACCGTAACTACCATACTACCATCATGCTGCTAACATCTTCAGCATCACACCTGTCTGCGATCGGCGGCCGTCCAGGCCACCACCGAAGCCCCTTGCGTGATATGTTACTAATACCGTAAAATGCATGTAACACTAATTCCGAGTACTCCGTCCTGAAAAAAAATGGGTGCGGGTGCTCCTGTGTGACCCCATGCAGCCTTCCTATATCTATATATCACGGATCAGCTTATGGCCATGAGTTCACACACAAAACGTGAGAAAATCAACCATGGTGTGAGGGTTACGAGTACATTTTATCTTGCAAGATGTTACTCTAACCTTGCCCAAGTTGACGCTGACGTAAACCGTAAGGTCTAACGATACATACCAGGTACCTCATACCTGACGCCTGATATAAATGTTCATGATAAATTGTATCTTAACATGCTTATTGTGTTCATCGTAACATGTTCATTAATACGTGTCTTGACATGGCATGGCCATTACGAGCAATACATTGTTTGCCTAACGATATGTTTCTGTTTCTGGTCTAACCTTGCCGAAGTTGACAGTGACGTATCCCGTCACTTCCACTCCGTACGCCTCGCTGTTCCTGACGGTGTTGGCCACTCGGGCCGCGGAAATGAGGGCCTTCGACGGCACGCAGCCGACGTTCAGGCAGTCGCCGCCCATAAGGTGGTTTTCTATCAGAGCCACCTATCGAAAAAAAGCGCCGAAAAATAGCAGCAGGAAGGCGCAAACATCAGTGCAGGACAAGAGTTAGGATTGGAAGCGTCTCATAACGTGGTTCCCTATCAGAGTCACCTACAAATATATACAAAAGCAAAGATGAGTATCTACCCTACATTTATCGAACTCACAGCTGATGTGTTTAGAATAATTTTTAAAAATAGAAGAAGCGCAAACAGCATGGAAGGGCAACAAGCAGTTAGGATATGAGGCGTTGAGCTTAAGTCACACAGTAGGTTCTCAGTCAGAGCCACCTACCCCAAACTAGTGCTTGATAAAAGTGACGCATAAGGTGGTATCACCTATCTTGAATAAGAAGAGAGATAGCGCAATCAGCAGCGAAGGAAAAGAGATGGGATTGGAAGCGTCGCATAAGGCGTTTCTCTATCAGACCCGCCGATCGAATCATAGCAGTGGGAAAGCGCCAAAGCATTGAAGGGCAAGGCTGGGATAGGCATTGATAAGTTTGATCATCGCACCTTGCAAAAGTTTGATAGCAAATAGGAAGTGTTGAGTTTTTCAGTCACAGTGCACTGTCACGGGACGGATTCGCGTAGACAAGACCGTAGGATTCGCGAGCTTTGGACTCATTTCGGTACGCTCGGAATCGCGATTTCGTTGTAGGCCCAGCTAGTGCACCGTGCCCCGGATGTATGTAGGCTAGATATTTGTGTTCGCACCGCATATTGCTCTACTGTTTAGCTGATTTACCGTCGAACGCAAAAACGTGACAACCGATCTCCCTCAGAGTTAGCTGGTATGACCGACCCGATAAGTGACCCCGTGGACAAGTATTGTTGTGGCCTTGTTTATGGTTTATGCGGTGTCTTGCGCCCCGTGACGATTAGTCATCACTGACTTGCACTTGTAACGGCGAAACGGCTAACCGACAAACCACGCGCTATTGCGCACATTGGCAGGATCTTGGCACAAGGTCAATACCGGGTTAGGATAGCAGTATGCACACGGCAGCTCATCTTTGAGTACACTGGCAAGGCCAGTATCGGGGTGGTATAGCAGAACGGTCAACGAGATAGCAGAAGGGTCTACAAGATAGCAGAATGGTCAACACCGCAGCTCACCTTTGCGTAGACGCCTGCTGACCCCGCAGCGGAAACCAGACCACCGGTGCCGGCTCCGATGGCAACCAAGTTGTAAGTCTGCCCCAATCATGGCGGACAAAGGATTGGGTTGGGTTAGGTTGGGTTGGGTTGGAATTGCCCTGCATCTCTGAAAGGCAATACGAGCAGCTCAGGAAATATTACGTACCAAAGGGCGACAGATTGCATATACAACGCACCCTACCACTGCAATATGATGACCTCATTGGCGGAATCTATCACCTACATAGAATAGTGCAGCAGGCAACCGGACTGGGTGGCAAGCTACCTGTTTGGACCCGACCCGTCTACAGCGATCAAAACCAACACGATTGGCATCATATCAAGCACCTCGGAATAGCACGAAGCAGCAGTCACTACAAATAATAGCACCGCGCTGCGCGGGTGTTGTACAGCTCCCTTTCATCGCGGTTCGGACACCTCACCTACAAAAGTTGCCCGAGCTGCTGCATTTCTTTTTTTTTTTCGGCCCGTCCCAGCTATTATCTTGGCACAATTTTCACATTTTGTTTATTTTTCTCCCCTCCTATTAATCCGGGGTGACTATTAAAGCGGTCACTACGCAAGCAGGCTCTTCTTCTCCCCCCTCCTCACTACGGTGCGCGTCTTCATTTATATCGCGAGAAGACCCCAGCCCTTCGTGCCCTTGTCGATTTGCATCGAACTGTGCGGTAGTCTAAACGTCTTGTTCTCTTGACAAGTTTTCCATCTGCTGAAGCCCAGAAGCGGTAAGCATGCTACCGGTATGATATGTATATCTGACTCACCCCATCCGGCTCAGCGTCCTTCCACTTGGCGGGGTGCACGTTGTCCAAGAGCGCAGTATTGTACTCGTCGATGGGCGACACCCCAATTTCGACGAGGGTGTCGATCATGTCCGCATCGCGCGAAACCACCCCTTCGAGGTCGGCTTGTGAGAGGGGTTCGCCTCCAGAGGTAGTGGGGAAGAGGCGCGTGGCGAGAAGCGTCCAGGAATCCTGTGCGACGATGCACAGTACAGGCAAATTCAGCATTACAGCGGCCAACGCCAACGGCGGGTTATGAAGATGTTAATAGGTTGAACAAGGAAACATTGTTATCGGCGTGGGGGAGCAGTTACAGCTAGTTAGGCACAGCAGCAGTAGTTGCCTCAACAAGAAATCTTGTGTCATAGGCAACGAAGCATGACCCTTGTCAAATACGGCTGTAGCGGTTGCTGAATCTGCAGGAAACAATAATACAACGGAACACGGGTGAAACGGTCAACAAAGCACGCCCTACATACAACACCACGATTACTACACTATTAACAGCATAAAATGCTCAGTAGGAGGTGGACATTGATCACGTGACGATATTGCACAGCAACACGATACTGCACAGCATTACACAGTTACTACCAGAACGAGGCGTTGATTGTGGACCAAGCAACCCTACCATCTGTTATCACTACGACTACTGCACTGAGCACCCCAAGGGAAAAAAACGTAATACACAGACACATCGGCCGCGGCCGACACGAAACCGACAACAACAAAAAAAAAAACGTCGATCACTCAACCGGTTGAACTCACAGCTGACGTATTCGAAATAATTACGCAACATCAGCAAACGACATGAAACTGACATCGAAGTGGCATCAAACTTGAACCAACCTTTTTGCCAGATTCGTCGGCGGCGACGCCGCCCGTTTGGGCGTCCTCCGTAAATCGGTAGAACAGACCGGTGGCTTGGAAAGGATGGTCCCTCGTCACGTGGGTGAAGTAGTCCAGATCTGAACAAAACATAAAAAGGACAAAAATGACGGAGAGCTGAAGATGAGCAGGGGTCACCTTACCTTTCCCTTCCCCTTAAAATGGTCAACAAAACACACACAATGAGCGGGCGGTGAACCACGCAGCATGCAAAGATGAGTATCGACCCTTAAATTCATCGAACTCACAGCTGGCGCATTCAAAAATGATTTCAAAATTTGTAGACTAACCTGCTCACGTTCCGCACCCTGAACCACCCAGACCCGAACCCTCCAAACCGACCCCGGGTACATAACATATTGCCGGTAGGACCCACCAAGCACCCTTACCGCACGCCGACCAAAATCGAGGGTCGGCTGCAGAAGGTCTGCACAGCCAGCAACCAATTTCTTCGAATACCACATACTGTAAACTGTAAGTAGACCAACGCCCGAACGGGTAGGGTGGACCGTAACTAGAACAACCAAGTTCGGCGTCAGGCTGTTTTCTCACGGCCGGGTATTTAGTAGTGTTCTTAGTGTATGAGCTTGCGCAAGTCCCACCCTACTCGGAAGGATGACGTGCCGGGTGGCTATCTCCACCGCACCTGATCCCCAGGGATCAAGTCGGGTCGACATGCTCACGGATCCGTATACAACGGCAGCTTGCGCTGCTGGAGTAGTAACCTGAACCGCCGGTAGGGACAACTCCGCCACGGGAACTGAAGGATACGCGAGCTAGCGCTGGGTTGCGAAGACAAGTGAGCTAATTTGACACACGTCATGCATGAAAATACGTGGAAGTGTGGTGAGCTTAAGCCTTACGTTTCCCCATCCGGCGGACTTGAAAAAAAAACGAAAAAAAAAACGAAAAAAAAAGGTTCCGGTAGGATACGAGTTACGTACCCTCCACAAATTACCTCCACTATACGAGTGAGAGTATACATCCCTCCCGCTAAGCCACGTGTGACTGCGAGTATATATTATATAAATAAAAATACACTCCAGCTGTGAAATCGAAGATTTTGTCGAAACTCATATTTGCAAGCTGTGTGTGATACTCCGATCGCGCGTATTGCGGGTTGTGTGTCTTCATTAAGGATATAGGTCGGCGACTCCCCTTGGAACTACAGTGTAGCTTATCAGGGTCAACAGGGTGTTGCGGGTTGTGTGTCCTCATTAAGGATTCAGGTCGGCGACTCCCCTTGGAACTACAGTGTAGCTTATCAGGGTCAACAGGGTGATGTTAGTCAGCCTGTGCGCGGAAACTATAAAACCCGTTTTTATATATATATCGCCCCCCCCCCCCCCCCCCCCCCCCCAATAATAAACTTCGTTCTTCCAAAACCGTCAGATTTATCCCCTTGAAAGGATTTATAGCTTACATGCACAAATTGCCCCCCCTTCCCCCCCCCCCCCCCCCCCCCTCCAAACCCGCTCGCTTTTGATCAAAACCAGGCCCCCACGTCCTTCAAAACTCCGCCCCCCCCCTCACCGGTTATTCGACTTACAATATTCACTCGATAAAAGGATACATTTCCCTTCACAGCTGTCAGATTTTGTCCCCCTCAGAAACGGGTTTTATAGTTTCCGCGCACAGACTGACTAAAATCACCCTGTTGACCCTGATAGCTACACTGTAGTTGTAAGGGGAGTCGCCGACCTATATCCTTAATGAGGACACACAACTCGTAATACGCGCGATCGGAGTATCACACAGCTTGCAAAGATGAGTTTCGACGAAATCTTCGATCTCACAGCTGGAGTGTATTTTCATTTTTTATTGTGTATCAATACCGTACACCATACACCTGGTACCAGGTAACCATTCTGGAACGAAAGGTCACCGCATATCATAGGTACGCTTTTTTAGGGTGTACTTAACGCCTTTACAACTGGAACCCCTTTTTTGGACAAATACTTGAAGTTAGTATAAGGAGGGATTTGGGGGATCGAAAGGGGTTAAGTGCACAAGCATCCCCTTCGGATGTGGTTGGCTTCAAATACGGGGGGTTTCGCAAGTCGAAAAGGGGGGGCGGGGGGGGGGTACTGTTGAAAACGGAAGAAAACAAAATAACCCACCGCGCCACAGAAAGTAATCCGGCAAGTAAAAACGACCAGCCCACACAAGTGTATTATAGCCTACTGACTGCTGTAGTCATATATGATCGTAGCACACCCCTTTGAATAAATTCAATGCCGATTCTGTCGACGACCGGTGGAGTGCTATTACTAATAACGCCGAGCGACGCGTCCATGAAAAGGTGTCGACGAAAACGTCCGAAAGCCCCTTTTTCGCTTTTTTTGCCCTTGTAAAGGAGGACGTCGGCTCTTGGAATTGAATCCTAGGGGGCGTGTTGGTGTGCTCATGCACTGTCGTCATACACGGCAAGGTTGTTGAACCTGAACAACGGCCTTACTGGAGCAATCGAGCAGACGGACCGGTCGGTCTGCGTAATCCGTCGGTCGGTCTCACCCATGAGGAGATTGCCGATCGCCTCGGCGTCGGTGGTGTTGGAAATTTTGTCGCTGTTTTGGATAAGCCAATCCGCGGCGTCCTTGCCGACGAAGCATTGCTTGTACGTCTGCGAAGCGAAAGCGAAAGGCCACAGAAAACGCGCATCGTCGTGTCTCAGTAACTTCACATCGGAATATTGGTCCCTCACAACACAGCAGGGGGGGGGGGGGGGGGGTGATTGGGGCTCGATTTGCTCATTCGATTTAACTATTACCCAACAGTGGAATATAATGTGGATGTGGAATAATCAGATCCAAACTGGATGGATACGATGCACCACAAGCCCAACAACAGCAGTGGGGGAATGGCAACACTGCTGGATGGGATACAGGGGTACAGGTGCAGAGGCGGAGTGGGCGGGCAACTCGTCAAGAAACATTTTGTTTGTATTATACCAGTAGGGTCAACTCAGCATTCATGACACCCAGGTCGTGCCAAGCAATTCAGCCATTCGGCTTCAAGCAGCCCGTGAACAGTAGCAGCTATATGCGACCGTGTCGCGAGATACTACTTCGTTTCGAGATAAAAGGTCTGAAAAGACTACAATCGAAATAGCAAGAAGTGCTGAACGTGTTCAATGACGCCAGCGTCCACTCTACTGGTTGTAGTGGCTGGGTACTGCCGTATGATTCTGCCGCGGGAGGTGGGGGCGCGCTCTCTCAATGAGTACTGCTGTACATATGCGCCAGTATCAACTACTGCGGAGGACCAGCCGCGCGTCGAAGCCTACGAGGTATATCATTGCTCTAAAACACGAAAAACGGTGCAGGGCAACAGCAGCAAGCTCATGAGATATACTGGTAACAGGTAGTTTGCACCAGGTACGGGGGACCGCCGCGTACCAGAGGCAAAATACTCCACGTTCAGAAAAAGATACTATGGTACCAATACATGGGTACCGCTGGCAAGACGAGGGCTGTTTACATGGTTCAAGTTGTATAATCTGTCACATGACAGTAGTTTTAGCCATGGGCTTGGTTGGCCACTCACCCGGAGTCGGTAGGTGCGGTCCTTGATATCCAGTCCTTTGTGCATCTGCTCCCCAAGACTCTGCCAAGCAAGCAGTGAGAGGGGAAGGGAGAAAGGTCAAGGCCATACAACATGCCCCCGCCACCGCCTAGACCTATTTAATATCTAACACCACGCGTTCAGTAAGCTCCTATTCATTTATGCGACCTAAAAATGGTGCAACCCCCCCCCCCTCCATTTATGTGCCCGTGTGGCCCAACAATAGAGAGTAGGACTCACAGTAGGAGAATGTGAAATATACACGGAGGAACGGGATACGTTGGAGGAGGTGATGAGGAAATTAGACGTGCACATGTGACATGGAAGAGTGAGAGATTGGTAGACTACGAAGAGAGTAGCGAGAAAACGATCGCTATCGATTTTATATATTTGAATTGCCGTCATATTGTACCGCGAGTACGGTATGAACTCAAGGATGCTGCTGCTGCTGGGTTACCACACTGCCACGAAGGAGCCGTTCGAATGATATGTCTACCTGGTAGGGTATCATAAAAAATAAGATTAAAAAAAAAAAACGAGGTACGAGTATGCACTTCGTACAGCTGTTAGATCGAAGTTTTTTTTTTTTTGTGCAAGCCATGTGTGATACTTGTACTACGATCGCGCGTGCTACTGGAGGTGTGTGTCCTCATTAAGGATATAGGCCGGCGACTGCCCTTGTAGAACTACGGCAACTCCCCTTACAACTGCTGCTGTAGCTTGTACCAGGGTCAACAGGGTGATGTTAATCAATTTGTCACTTTTAACAACTATTAACCCGTTTTTGAGGGGGACAAAATATTACGGTTGTGGAATTCCCCAGTTAAATATCTCTATCCTGTATTCGTATGACCGGTGAGGGGCGTTTTTTTTTCATGCCGGGGGGGGGGGGGGGCTACTCATTTGTTGCTTGCCTCAGTCATTTGAACATTGACCACGCATCCCTTTCAAGACGGAGCACCGTTCCTACTCCTTCTAGAGACACCTCCAACATTTTGGCGCTCATTACGCTTCTTCCATACCTGGTATATTATAAAAATAAAATAAAAATATACTCCAGCTGTGAGATCGAAGATTGTGTCGAAACTCATCTTTGCAAGCTGTGTGTGATAATCCGATCGCGCATAAACTACTTCGAAACTGTTTGCTTATCCTATCCCCGTCCTGGTTCGCCGTGTGCGGCCACCGTGCTGTTATTAATAATACTACACTGCTGTAGGTGCAGCAGTAGGTATAAATCGACACCGACCAGTACGCATCGTATGCTTGGACAGATTTGAACCTACGGACTCAGCTCTCAGCTGTACCAGTCGCGTGATACCTGGTAAAGACTACCGGGTATACGTCGACCTCGGGTACGCACGTGTACGACGAGCAGCTAACGACGAGTGCAGCAGTCACAGCAGTTCAGAAATAATTCAGTTCAGTTGGAGTGCAGAGAAACCACGATTGCACGATTCAACACCAGGTACAGAAGTACCCTGGTGCCAGGTATGAATTTTATCCTCTTTTGCTCTTTTGACATGGCCATGATGGCGCCAAGAGATGAGATGGCGCCAAAATTTAGTTTCTTTTTCGACGGAAAGACGCTGGTAGAGCGGGGAACCGACGAAGAGACGTGAGGAGCGAGTTCACTTTTTATCATACAAAGGTTGTGGCAATTTTACATGGTGCGATTTTTCTGCGCTGCTTCCAGCGCAACATCCGACATGATGCTCCAGGTCGGGAACGTGGTGGTGTTGTGGTGGTGTTGTGGTAGTGGTGTTGTGGTGTTGAGGTGTTGTGTTGTGCCTTGGGGCCAAGTGTTTGACCGCATCGTACCGACATGTTCGCTAATCTACCTACCGCATTGCACCGCAATTCTCTCCTTCCCATCCAAAACCGTCTACGAAAAGTCATGATGCCAGCAGTACGGCACGACGAGCACCGCGCCGGGCAGAAAGGCGGGCAAACAGAGCCCGTTTCTGCCTCCCTCATGCCAGCATGCAGGCATCGCCTGGACGTCGCGAAGCAAAGCAGCCGTCTCAAGGATAGTAGCAAGAGTTTCAATGCTCATTTCGGTGCTGAGCCATAGAAGCGAAAATGTAAGGGCCGTGCTGTATTCATGGTACAACTGCAGAGAAAAAACGCCGAAAGGAACACGCACTCGCATAAAGCATGGCACGGCGAGCGCGGCGCCGGTTAGCAAGGCGGACAAATAGGGGCATTTCTCCCTCCCCTTCCCAGGCATCGCGTAGACGGCGCAACGCAAAGCAGCCATGTCGAGGATAATTGGAGGAGCTCAATGCTCGTGTCGCTAGCCACAGAAGCGAAAATGTAAGGGCCGTGTTCATCGTGAAGTTAAATTGCAGAGAAAAGAACGCCCATGGGCCTGACATAAACTAGTAACATATATATCAAGAAACACCCGCAAAAACAATCGTAACTATATTTTCGTCCACATCTGGGTTTTTACAACAATGCACACTGCCTGCAAGAATCCTTGCACCGCTGCTGCAGGCACCACTGAAATAAATAAGCAAGGAGAAGATGGATATGAGGGAAGCCACGCACCAGCATAAACCACTCGATAGGTCACACGTGCTTCTCGGCGTATGAACCCGGCTGCTGGTGCGAACAAAACCACACGCCCCTCACCAACTCTACCGAAGAAGCTCTTCGGGAACAGGAAAAAAAGCAAGACGGCTTGCCACACAAAAGCGCATAGATAGACATGTTCATAGCCCCTCTTACCTTGATCTCTTCCTCCAACAACTCATTGCCGCTCGGAGTGCCCGGAGACTTGTCCATCTCAGCGATAGTTTATTGGAGCTAGTGGTAGGGAGGTAATGAGGCAACCGGAGCGGGGTCCTAGGCTGAAGTCGAGCAAGGAAAGAGCAGTGCGCGGCGCGGTGTGCAGTGTGCAGTGTGTAGTGTGCAGCATGGGTGATGCTCGGGGTAAAAATGCGGAGTATCGGCCCGTCGGCATATCGGTGCATCAGAGGACATATCATTTGAAAAAAAACAAAATGATCGTGATAGGGTGGTGGTCTCCCTATAGTGCTGGTATCGGCATTATAAAGGACAAAATACAGCACTATATGGCCCAGAGCCAGCACCACAAAAGAAGTAGGCACTAATAAGCCAGCATTGTAGCGAGACCCGCACTGCTGTGCTGGAACAGTTGTTGCAAACTGTTTCACATACGTCAAATGTGAATTTTACAGATTGAGTGGTCAATACTGCATCTTAGATTTACTTCGTGCAATGTTTCGAATTTCAAGATTGTATCTACGTAACAGATACCTTGTACCAGAGGTACACGATACGCCAAAACTCATACCCACGACGTTAGATTCCGTGTGCCTGGAATTTTCCGCGAGAAATACTACTGGTTGCCGGACTCTGTCATGAAACTTTGTGGGTTGATGGTTGATGGGGGATGAGCTCGGGGCTGGCGATGAGGCACACCAGCAGCGGAGCAGCACAGCAACAGCAGTGCACAGGTAGCGACAGCACACCACAGCTGCCTAAGAATTTTATTGCATTTGTAGGCAGCAGCAGCAAAATCAAAACGGGTTGTGGATATCTCCCATACACGACGACGGGACTCTCTCTCCCTCTTCTCAAAACGTAGACTTCCTGCTGTTACATGGTACCGGACAACACAGCTGTAGCATAAGAGAACGAGGATTGATATTAATAGTATTATGGGTCACAGTCGAACCTGGGATACCCCAATCCCTCAGTATGTTTTGTACTTGGAGAGCTGTTGTAGCTGCTGTGTAAATACTGGTGGTATCACACCAGGTGATACGTTGTCTGATTCCTGGTATCATGTCAGATACTCTTCAGTCTGCTTCCAATCTCCACTGGGTATCTCTGGTCTCTGTTCATTCTATGATATACTCTACACCAAAGTGAGCGTACCGATGATGCTGGATCGTGTAGGAAGCCAGATTTCAAATTTCACCAGTCATACGCTAGTAGAATTATGAGCATGCTCGCGGTACAATCTATGGCTTGTTGCGTCGTCAGCAAAATGGCCACACACGGCACTACCAACCAGAAGATTACACGATAATATATATACTGATTGTTGTGTAGTGAGGGTTTTATAACTGCTTGATTCCTTCGGCGTCTAGACCTCAACGATATTTTCACCTAATTATTAATGCTACCTGGTATCATTTATTTTTGCGGTTAATGTTCCGTCAGGGTATACACTGCCTGTTTCGGTGAAGCCGCTGCATGCGGCTTTGCCGCGAAAAAAAAACACATCGCCCCTCCCCGGCTGGTGTGCGGGGGGCAGGAGGGGAGGGGGGGGGGTCGCCGGTGACGCTACGGCGAAGGCATGAAAGGAAATAGCAAACGATATAATTAATTCCGCTCCACCCCCCGATCATTAGAATCCGTTGCATTTTCAGTGAGTGGTGGTTACTGCTGTATCTACAGTAGATCGGCACATGCATTATTAACACATACTGGTCAGTATCATTAACACATGTAACAGAGGTACCACAGATACACGATGCCATGCATGCTACACACTACAGTATGTCTAAGTGGGTATCCTCTCTAAAAGTTGCGATGATAGTCTAGTCTATACTTCTAGCTGAATATTTCATGGATTGACAGCACAACACAATGGCGGCTGTAAACTCCAGAGCTATCATACATCTACAGACACACACACGCATGTCGTTTGTTGTTGTTGTTGTTGTAGTTGTTGCTTCTGCCATCCGATGATGCGCAGCACGAGCTTCAACGCGGATCACTCATGAACACACATCCTCCCAAAGAAGAAGAAAACCAGGCTGAACCAAAATTGGAAAGCTGTATGTATACCAGGTATGCGCGAAATCTGACGCCCTTCTGCATCTACTTCCGGCTTAACGTCGATCCAATCCACCTGCTTCCCTTACCCTTCCTTCTCACTACATACTTATCGTCTATATTCTGCACTTAAACCCTAAGCCACGTCCAGGCTCCGTCCCCACGCCATGGGTGTGGGTCTGTCACCCTCCCCCCCCCCGGTCCCCTTCTTGCCTTCTGTGGCGATCCAGCTAGAAGCGGGACACCCTCCTCGAAACGACGAACTATGTGATTACGGCAGACGATTCGCAGCGAGCATTCCTTGCCCGGCCCCTTCCTCGTCATTGATCCTCCGTCCCTTCCCCCTACGGTGGTCACTGCCAGCTGGTCGATGAAGGGTGCTATCTTCAAAGCACCCAAAGCTTTTCATCGCGAAAGAGACAATTTTATGGTTCCGCGCATCGAAGGAAACACGTCCCGAACGAGCGCAGAGTTGGCGCTTGCGCGCCTCAGAGGTAGAGGCAGCTTGGTCAATCATGGTTAGCGCTGCCTCCTCGCAGGCGTACCTGCATTTGAGGGTTTGCGTGGGTGATTTTCAGTAGGAAGGGTGACTTTCAGTAGGATGGACTTGTCCCGGTATTCCCGGTTCAGGGCATCCCCAAGACGTCCTCTCCTGACGATGATGTCTATCGTCAGGTTCTTATCCACCGAAATAGGGGTTCACTGGTTTTCAAGTGAAGTCTAGATCAAGCCTACGGCATTCAAGTACGTTACACACACATTTTCACTACCTAGAGTATACACGCCACCCCCGCAATTTGGTCTCAATCTCGCTCTGAAACGGGCATTCCAAAACAGTTGTCGACACAGACAGCGAGACAAACAAAATTATAGCGGCGTTGCCTATCACGACGAAAGAAAAACACAGAAAGTGTGAACCAATAGCTTACCCCAACTGCAAGCCTTATAATAGAAGGCTACATGGATAGGGTAGCGACTGACACGTGCTACGACAAAGGTGCACCACTTTTTTCTCTGAGGTTCCTCACTTTCGGAGGTTAAGACATGATACACGTATACATGTCCTTCTTAGCCCAAAAACTGATTTGGAACAAGAAGTAAACCTGCTTCTTCTGCATGAATCCTAGGTATACATCGAAAATCGTGCGAAAAAATGACCTGTTATCCAACGATTTTGGGTTAAGGAGCCCCGTCATTCAGAAAACATTTCAGACTAAGGGTGCTCAACCTCTATCGTAGCACACGTCGACTCGCGCGAGCCCTGCAGATGACCTCCCCACCGTAGCCTTGGGCATGTCAGGGTTGGGCTGCTTTCATCGCGTGACTGGCGCAGCTCGTCGGGTGTCAATAACAAGTAGTTCTAACGAGCATCAACGCGTGTGAGGAATTCCAAGTCGGTTGAACGTGCGGGAGATCGGGTGGACTCGCAGCTGGTACCAGGTGCTGGTTCACCTGCGCTCCCTCTTGGCGACAGGTGCGTGAGTTTCGCGTGTCCACGTCGACTCAAGAAGACTATGCCAAGGCTCTCTGCCAACGTGAACCTCTGTCGCCTCTTGATCCGATCGTCTGATGAGTGAGCAGGGCCAGCATATATATGATGTAGCATAGCTTAATTGCCCACAGGAGCGAGAGGTCGAGTTTCGCCGATGTCAGATATTACACTCTAACATATCCTTTGTATATGCCCTATATGCCGGTTCTACTAACCATGTCATACAATAATATCGTGCTTACTATAATATCTATCCCCCATGCGGGTTTTATGGGCAACGCCTTGTGGATGCCGGAGAAATTGCTCGATCTCCCGGGGGCAGCAGAAGAATCATCGTTCTTCGTGGACGGGTGCCCGACAAACATGTTGACCCTGCAACCCCATCAACAGGCGCAGGCGAGCCTGTCCACGGGGGCCGGAGGGTTCGGGCTGTCGTCGGCTGAAGCCCGGAGGATGTCAGCATCCGTTGGGAGCTTGGTGGCGACGGTGCCAGAGGTGCTTGCTGATCTATCCGGCGCAATAGGAAACAAAGTTCGGAGGGAGCTGCCCGATTCTGACCTCGTGCGACGCATCTGGAACAGCATCAGGGACCTGCGCGATGTGCATGGGGTTTCAGAGGAGGCCATGGCGAACATCGTGCCGGAAAGCTGGCGAGACAGAGCATTCCGAGCAGGAGAACAAGGTGCCTCAGGGCAATCAATTGCAGACGTGTTGCCTGCACACGACGCCGAAACTATCAGCTCCAGCAAAGCGCAGCATAGACTGGGTAAACTGGTAAAACGAGTACGTTATGAGAGGTACGTCTCTTCGCTGGACCAGCTCCCCGAGACGAGGCCCCAGCGAGACACAAGCGAATCTCAAGGCGAGAAGGAGACACGAGACCTGGCCAGGGCCCGGTAACGGAGTCAATCGGGATCAGGGGCTACCGCCTCCCTAAGGGCGAGACCTGTAGACTCAGCTAGAACCATCCCTGCATCAGAGGTCGTGACTGCGGGGAAGAGATTTCTGGGGATAGAAGAATTCCTCGCGGCGAGATGCCCATGCTGCGGTGAAGCGGAGGTTAATACGCGGCATGCGCGATTGTGTCACCGAGCGGGCGCGCAAGTGAACCAGCACCAACCCCTCGTGCACGCGCTCTCCCGCACCCTTAAGAGCATCTCCGTCCGCCACCAGGTGGAAAGCGGAGCCCCGTTCTACGCAGACAGGGATTTGCGAATGGACATCGTGATTGAGGCAGGTGGACTAAGAGATGCTACGGCACCGGAGTATCGCGACAAGTCGATACTCCTCGACGTGACGTATGCGGACCCACAAGCAGGGGTCCACATGCGGGCAGGAAGCGCGGATCGAAACGGATCAGCGGCTTCCACTTTCGAGGCGCGCAAGCGCAACCACTACGCTCGTCCGGGACAGGTGTCCTTCGACGAACGCAGCTACAAACTCGCCACCCTCGCGGTGGAAAGCTTTGGGCGCCTCGGTAAAGAAGGCAGCGACCTGATAGATCAGGTGGCGGCAAGCATTGTTGGAGGGACGGACGCATCGTCCCTAGCGCGGAAAGGCGTGTGCAAGGAGCGACTATTCCAAATCATTTCTGTGACCACTAAGGTCGCGATTTCGCGCAGAGTTCATCGATATAGACTATCTCTGAGGGATCGTCAGGCCGCGAGGGGAAGGGGGGAAGAATCGGGAGGACTAAGGCCACTGGCCTGGGGTGGCAATGTTGATGAGGATTAAGGTAGACTCTCAGCTATAACATACCAGGTATATATAGGGAAAGGAAATAGTAGAAGATGTGGGGAAAGGAAATGGGCGAATGGTTGGCGGAAGATACCCCTGCATTATGGTGCGATCATTCGACTTCATATTAGGTGCTACTACTGCTGCTTTAAGGAAGGATATTCGATTTATATCGGAGAGGCATCTACGCTACATTATCGGAGGGCAAAAATAATAATAATAAAAAACTAGTATCAGTGCACAGAATGATTATTATGGAAAATCGTCCTGTTGTTGTTGTTGTTGTTGTTGTTGTTGTTGTTGTTGTTGTTGTTGTTGTTGTTGTTGTTGTTGTTGTTGTTGTTGTTGTTGACCCTGACATCATCCAGGGGAGTCGCCCACCTAAATCTTTCAAGAGGATCAAATATATAACACGCGCGAACGGCCTTCCGTAAATGTTGTGCAACTACTGCGTAGCGAAACATAGATGTACCACGCAGCTTGCAAAGTTGAGTTTCAACCATTCAATCGTTCGTACTCACAGCTGACGTTTTTCAATTCTCATAATATATATAAAAATATATTAGTCTATATTATATAAAATAGTTGTTGCAGCTCATTAGTTCAGATTGCACCGCATTTGGATTAGGTCGTACCGCATTTTTATGTAGCAAACATTGTCAGATACGTACGAGTAAAGTTCTTGATTGGATAACGAACTCAGTTCTTCGTCCGGGTACACCGTAATGTTGCGACGTGGATCGTCTACTTTTCTTCTTGTTGAGACGTCTAGCTCTACGTGGCAGCTCTAATGCATTGACACAAGACGAGTGTTACCGCAGGTATATAATCGAAATTAACATATTGTAAAAGTGAAATGGAGTGAAGACACCAAGACAGGGGGGAGAGTGTTATAAGGCTTAGTTTGGGTAAGCTATTGGTTAACCTTTTGCGAGTGGTCAATCGGACTATTACCCCACTAAATTTCTTAACAAATGGCGTCGTCGACAGACCATGGGCTTTTGGGGTCGGTCGTGGATTCGAATCCCACCATCCACAATAATATCGACCTTCAGACTTTCCCCATGTCGAGCTTGAAAAATACTCTCCCCGGTATCCCCAGGAAATGAAATCGCTTGGATATTGACAAGTCCGCCCGTATACCCGGCCGACCTGCTATCCCGCCGTTTCAGGGGGGGGAAGTGTTATAAGGCTTAGTTTGGGTAAGCTATTGGTTAACCTTTTGCAAGTGGTCAAACGCACTAGTACCCCACTAATACCCTAACAATCGTGCTTTAATGATCATTCCGGTTCTCCTTTGTTGAATCGCAGCTGTGGTATCACCCGTACACACGCAGACATTTGCTTTACTGTAAGCACTTGGAACAGCCCTTGCTGGCTACTACACGCAGGTTCCACACAGATTCACATTATACCAACAACCGAGTCCCGGTTCGGCCGGTTCTCTCCCATGTCGTGGTTGAGCGTGCTAAACACGTGAAGTTCAGGCGCGCGTGTTCACCTGCCAGATGTGATTACACCTTTTTTCCCAGTTGCAAAGCTTTTCCCCAGGTCCCCCAAGTAAACGTCACCAAGTGGTGGTCCCACACACAGCTTGTTCTGATTCCATCCGTACCAAAGCCCCCGGCTGCGCAGGTTCATGTCGCCTGCGGCCCCACCTCCCATCCAGAGACGCGGGTTCACTTGGACTGCTGTTTCCGGTACGTCCCGTCTCGCATGCTGGGCTCTGCAGTTAGCCACGGGGCAGTGGAATGATGCCGGTGCCGCGTCTCTTGCGAGGACCTAAACCACACATCGAGCGTTGAGCATGTGACGCCCTTGTCCACAGGGGAAGCGTACCTCTCGGTGTCCGAGCTGGAGCGTCACACGGCAGGGGCCTCACACGTCACGTCTGCCGGGTGTCGTCAACGGAGGCACTGGGGCGGGTCCCGATCCCAACTTCCCTCCCCTATGCCTTTGGAGATCCTCCAGATGGCGAGCGACTCTCCGTCAGGTGGCATAAGCCTGCCGCCATTGATTGCGGGTCCCTTCCCCCATCCCTCCCACCCCTGTTCGTATCCCTCCGGTTTCCGACTCTCGACCACCCTCGCCATCTTCGCTGTCTCTGCTGGGTCCCCCCCCGTTTTCCCCCTCGCCCCCTCCCCGCCCCCGGCCTGCGGACGAGACTAGCGCGCTACCTCCACGGCTGTTGCTTCGTCCCCTGCTCGCGTCAGCGCCTCTTCTCGCACTGGCCCCTTTTTTTCCCCTCTCAGGTCCTCTCGGCCGGCCTCGTCTGCCCCTTGGAAAACTGACCCCCCCCGTCTCTCGCTGCTAGATGTAGATGCTGCTACCCCCGGTGTGACCGAGTCGGCGACAGGCCTTGTTCGGGGGGGTCCGGATTGTTCTGCTGTCGCGTTGTATTCCTGCTCCCCTCGTTCTGGTGGGTCTCTGTGGCACCCAAAGCCGCTGTTGTCGTTGTTTAATGACGTGCAAATAATATTACCACAGACGACTGTTTATCGATCTGTTTTGAGCGAGAAACCTCGTCGAGGTATCCGGTGATTTTGTTGTCCTACGACTCGCTCCGTTAGACGCACACCCCTCCGGGTCGTCTCCCGTCTCCGCTCTCACAATCAGGTGGCAATTCACATCGTCTCCCTCTATAATAAAAAATAGTGAATGTTTTGAAATATGATTAGACCAGTATCAAGAAATTCAACTTCACCACCCCTCCTCTATCCTTAGTCTAACGTGGAAACTAGAAAACGTCTTGAGCAAGGATGAACCAAGTAACCCCCACCACAAAATTGCCGTCTCGCCTGCCTTGAACATGGAAACCGGACTCATTGGAATAAGTTTTGGTTGCTGGCGGTTTATTACGCGGGCTCATTGGAATAGTTTTTTGTGTTCGTATAGCTCGAAGTGGCACTCGTATGTTAACACTACTTATGTTGTGGAATTGAACTGAACATTGGGTTGTCACTTGCACCGCACGTGTTTGTCGTATATATGTTGCAACACACAAAAGTGAACATGATATTGTTGGGGATGCGCCCCATCCCCGTTTCTCTTACAGGGCACGGCGTCACAGGAGTGCCGCCGCTTCCCCCCCGCCCCCCCTTTTCGAGCTGCTGTTTGACCCCCCCCGCCCCCGCTTTCCTTCTTAGCTGTTAGGATTCGGCGACGGGGGATTTCTTCCATGTATTCCTACTGCGGTTGACCCTCTTGCGCTCTTTGCACTCTCTCGATTATCGCAAGGTTCGACGCCGTCATCCTTTTATCTTCCGTTCGTGGTTTGTTTTGCGCTACCCGTTGTGGCCGATTTTGGTTATGTTGTTGTTGGCGGTGGCGGTGGCGGTGGTGTTGGTGTTGGTGGTGGTGGCGGTGTTGGTGGTGTTGGTGGTTTTGTTGGTGTTGTTGTTGTTGTGGTGTTGGTGGTGGTGTTGTTGGTGATGGTGTTGTTGTTGTTGGGGTGGTGTTGGTGTTGGTGTTGGTGTTGGTGTTGGTGTTGGTGTTGATGGTGTTGGTGGTGTTGGTGGTATTGGTGGTGTTGTCGTCATTGTTGTTGTTGTGGTTGTGGTGGCGGTGATGGTGGTGGTGGTGATGGTGGTGTTGGTGGTGTTGGTGTTGTTGTCGTTGTTGTTGTTGTTGTTGGGGTGATGTTGATGGTGTTGGTAGTGGTGTTGATGGTATTGGTGGTGTTGGTGGTGTTGGAGGTGTTGGTGGTGTTGGTGGTGTTGGCGGTGTTGGTGTTGGTGGTCTTGGCGTTGGTGGTGGTGGTGGTGTAGGTGGTGTTGGCGGTTTCGTTGTTGTTGTTGTGGTTGTGGTGGTGGTGGTGGTGGTGGTGGTGGTGGTGGTGGAGGTGGTGGTGGTGGAGGTGGTGTTGGTGTTGGTGTTGGTGTTGGTGTTGGTCATGGT
The DNA here is from genome assembly GCA_012845835.1 of Undaria pinnatifida. Classification (NCBI taxonomy): domain Eukaryota; class Phaeophyceae; order Laminariales; family Alariaceae; genus Undaria; species Undaria pinnatifida. The sequence continues at coordinate 12,028,334 of JABAKD010000028.1, forward strand.
GGTGGTGGTGGTGGCGGCGGCGTTGGTGTTGGTCGTCGTTGTCGTCGTCGTCGTTGTCGTCGTCGTCGTTGTCTTCGTCGTCGTTGTTGTTGTTCTCACATTAAGTTGTTTAATCAATTTCTTGGTCACAGGACAGGCTCCAGTCACTCTGGAGAGGAAGACTACCCCAAGAAAAATGATATTGGGTATGGTCGGTGTGTGCTCCACCGGTGGATGCCCTCTGTGCGCCAGCTGAATGACATCAGCGGCACAGAACGGTGCAGAGTGCTTGATTTAAGCTTCTTCGGCGATTTGAGCTTCATTTATCCCGCTCCCCTTCTTCCTTGGTTAGGCATGCTCGCATACATTTCCCTGCACGGATACTCCATGACAATAGCAGTGTGCGGTAAGGTGTCGTTTTACGTCCCTTCCCCACAATGCCTGTCTGGTCGGTCCAAAGCCGACGCCCTCCGTCCCGGCATTGTAGCGATGTGACATATCTATGGTCCTATAGGCTACAGCCATGCATGATACACGATGATTACCCCCCCCCTCGCCTCCGTATACCAATTTCGTTCGGCGGACGGCTCTCCCTTGGCCCATTTGGCTATACTATATGCTCGGAAAACGTTAGGTTTGCACCATGAGAAGCACTGACATGAAACACAGCAGTCAGCACTGACTGACAGTGTGGGAATATGTGTTGGCACATCTAACAAAAGCACAATCTGGGGTTCTTCCGGCTGCTAACCCTTTTAGCCATTTACCACCGCAGCCCCGACATGGGGGACAAAACATTTTGAGTTACTGTAGACTAGGATCGTTTTAGAAGTTGGCAATTGTGTTAAACCTGGACCTGGGATTCCCTCAAGGGTTACAACCCCATTGTGAATAGGGTGTTTGCGATTTTTAAAATCTGCTGGGTTAGAAAACATGTAAAAACAGTATTGAAATCGACGAATAATGTAGTACGCAGCTTACAAAGATGAGTATCGACCCTAAATCCGTCGAACCCACAGCTGACGTTGTTGAACTACTTTAATAAAACATTGTGATACAAGTAACCCAAGGTCAACCAGCTCACGCAAAAAATAGGCCGTAAGCGTGGAAAATATTCAAAAACTGGTCAAGGAAGGAAAAAATACTTCTGACCTAATGTTTCGCTGTTTTTTTTCGTGTAGTTGGGTTCGGGTTGGCCTTTGGCCTTGGATTGCGACTAGCAAAATATGTTTACCTACCCAGCTCCTACCCAACCATTTTTGATACACCGAAAATACCCTAATCAGCGCGACCGTTACGCGGAAAACGGGGTGATCAAATCTGCGATGAACGATTCGAGGAAATTACGCTGCAAGTCATAACAAATAATTGGTACGACTATGTATATTATTTTACTATTGCGCTCCGACCGTATAGCGTACATGACGTTCCGATGTATATCGAATATCCTTCCATAAAGCATGTATATCCAACATACGAGTAATCACAATCCGGGGCTGTGTCTGGGTGCTGACCCCCCTCTGTTCAACTTCACCCGCATTTTTGGGGACAAACGACTTGAAATCTAAGTGGGTATACTTTTTCGCCAGTTGTGTAAGCCCGGACCTCAGGTTTGGCACAACGGTGGTTGCAACCCCTTTCATCGGTCCTTCCGCGTAACGGCAGCGCTGATTTGTTCCATTGGAAAAATCAGAGGGAAAAATACTTGAACAAAAAAAGCGACGATTGCTTATCGGTGACGAGTGCTTATCGGCGACGATTGTGACGGTTGCAGCAGCATCGGCGACACCAAGAATCCCGGGCTGCGGAGGCAGGGCACCACAGAGATGAAACGCCCGAACTTTCAAGCAAGCAAGTAGTCGCACGACACGCACAACACTGTACGATACCACGGGCATTAAGACGATACCACCACTGCTACGGCGAGCTCGCACCACACGCGCAAAGGACTAGACGTACTTGTCATGAGGGTTGTCGCTACATCTGGACCCCAAAGGCTGCAACCCTTGCGTGTGGGGTATACCTGAGGTGCGGGCTTAACTTAAAAGCACAGAAACAGTCCGCCCCCTCAGATGATTGTGTCGACAAACAACGGGGAGGACGCAAAAACGCCTAGGGATGGGTCTACGGATTGGATATATCTCGATGGGATCGTTCCAGCAGAGCGATAATTTCCGTCGCGTGTGCCCGCCTACTGTTGAAGGTTGGGATCAAGTTGTCTCGGAAAAGAAGTGGCCATGGTAGTGCCCCCTCCCTGCCGTACAGTGTACTACTACATACCATGATCACGAGACGGGCTATTCATATTAGATGGAACGGAGTGCGTTCCTCCCATGCTCACGAACTTCGGTGCACAGATTTTTTCGTGGATTTCCGTGCAATGTATTTCATCAAACAAAAAAATCACAACCTCCCAGGTACCAGGTATGAAAGAAGCTTGACATCCACTAACACCATGCCCACATCATCAGACACCGTCACTGTGATGAGCAGTATAGTAGCACTACTACTGCATCTTCCGGTAGGTTGGTATCGTACACATTGGCCAAGACAGCTTCCGAGAGCATGGAGGCGATAGTGAGCAAACGGAGGATATTGTTTGCGGGATTCGTAGCACGTATGGGGGAGGAGCGTCTGCCACAGAGGGTGATGTTTGGGGAGCTTGTCGGGGGTAAGGGCTACTCAGGGGGGCAAGAGAAGGACTGGATGGCTCATCTGGAGGAGGATATATATGTCGGTCTTTGGAACGAAGTTCGAAGGTTGGCGAAAGGCTGCTCAGAAGGCCGGCAGATGGCTTCGACTAATGGAGGAGGGAGCCGAGTTGTTCATGCGGAATTGGCACGAGACGGAGAGACGCGAAGCTGCAGAGCGACGCGCAAAGGCTGCGGCAGCGCCATCCACCTTCGGCATCTCTAAGCGGCCGGGGGGAGGGGGGAAGGGGGGAGGGGGGGAGGGGGGAGGGGGGAGGGGGGAGGGGGGAGGGGGGGAGGGGGGGAGGGGGGAGGGGGGAGGGGGGAGGGGGGGAGGGGGGAGGGGGAAGGGGGGAGGGGGGGAGGGGGGGAGGGGGGAAGGGGGGGAGGGGGGAGGGGGGAGGGGGGAGGGGGGGAGGGGGGAGCGGGGGAGGGGGGAGGGAGGGAGGGGGGGAGGGGGGAGGGGGGAGGGGGGAGGGGGGAGGGGGGAGGGGGGAGGGGGGGAGGGGGGGAGGGGGGAGGGGGGGAGGGGGGGACGGGGGGGACGGGGGGAGGGGGAGAGGGGGGAGGGGGGAGGGGGGAGAACGGGTGGGATGGGGGAGGGGGGGATGGGGGAGGGAGTGAGGTGGGAGGGGGGGGGGGGGGGACGGGGGGAGGGGGGAGGGGGGGAGGGAGGAGGGGGGGAGGGAGGAGGGGGGGAGGGGGGCAGGGGGGCAGGGGGGGAGGGGGGAGGGGGGGAGGGGGGGAAGGGGGACGGGGGGAGGAGGGGGACGGGGGGAGGACGGGTGGGATGGGGGAGGGGGAGGGGGGGAGGAGGGGGACGGGGGGAGGGGGGGAGGGGGGACGGGGGGACGGGGGAGGGGGAGGGGGGAGGGGGGAGGGGGGAGGACGGGTGGGATGCGGGAGGGGGGGAGGGGGGAGGGAGTGAGGTGGGAGGGGGGGGGGGGGGACGGGGGGAGGGGGAAGGGGAGGAGGGAGGAGGGGGGGAGGGGGGAGGGGGGAGGGGGGGAGGGGGGAGGGGGCGAGGGGGGGGAGGGGGAGGGGGGAGGAGAGAGGGGGGGAGTGGGGAGGGGGGGGGGGGGGGAGGGGTCGAGGGGGGGGAGGGGGAGGGGGGAGGAGGGAGGGGGGGAGGGGGGAGGGGGGGAGGGGGGGGGGGGGGAGAGGGGGAGGAGGAAGGGGGCGAGGAGGAAGGGGGGGAGGAGGAAGGGGGGGAGGAGGAAGGGGGGAAGGAGGAAGGGGGGCAGGGAAGGGGGGGCGTCATGCCCAAGAGACTGAAGTCTGGGTCTGGCCATCATCGTCTTGAAATTTGTGGGCCTTCCAATGGCCGTCACAAGATAGCGTAAGACTGTCCTGAATTCTTCGCCATGTTGCGTTCTCTCCCCAGTGCCATTGATGATGCACTTGATACCCTCTATGAGCCCAATGCCGTCTTTAGTCAGTCCGTAGGGTATGCTATTATAGTATGACATTTTTTCTCTTTTCCTTCCCTTGCTTCCTCTTCTTGTCTTGTCTTTCCTTGCTTCTCTTTTCTTTCTTTTCTTTCCTTTCCTTTTTCGTTTTTCGCTTTCTTGTCTTTTCTTTCCTTCATCTTTTCTTTTCTTTGTTTCTTTTTTCCAATTGACTTGCATTCGTCGTGCGTATGCGTAGTGATAGGTACTGCGTGCAATATTTACGTGTTAGTCCTTCTTCGGTGGCAAGCGGTGCAGTCGGTTTTTCCAGGCGCGAGTAGTGAGACGTATGCACCAGTATGGACCTGGCACATCGTAGGCTGACTCCCGATTTCAATTTTTATATGTTTCTGGTGGAGGCATAAATTGCGTCAGCTGTGATATATGCGTGTACCACCTTTGGTTTGTTTGTGTTTTTTCGCTGGGGTATCCCTCAGCTCCAAAGAGACTGGAGCCTGTCCTGTGACCACGGACTTAATTTTGCGAGTTAATGTGAGAACAAGACCAACATAAATGCGTAGGAATCGACAAAAAACCGTGATGTGATCCGTTCATTATGTCATGCACCGCATGATGAATGATCATCAAACCCCAACCACCCAGCCGCAAGAGGATATATTCGCTTGACGCGCTGGGTAAAAACCGGCAAACCGCGAAAACCAACAGCGCAGCGTAGTCACTCCTCGTCGTGTCGTTTGGAATGAAAAACCGTCATGGGTTGGAAATACCCAGCAGCACACTCTGTTTATTCCGGTTTATTTGTCCTAATGGCTCGCACATAGAAGATAATTTAGGACACCTTTCCAGAAAACACTCATTATTTTCGTCCGCCGCGAGGGGGTTCGTACGCTGTACATGGGTTGCCCTGAAGCACCATCCCTGGCTCTAGATTCTTACCGTCAGCGGGGGGAATCTAGAAGCAGCCTCGAACAGAACGAGACCACCCACGCCCCTCCCACCACGCTATTTGCACGGGGCTAGTAGCTGGTACGGACCCTAATGAGGAGGTACTGCTGTAAAGGTCGTGCGAAATGTTTTCTGAATGACGACGGATCGAGCTCCTTAACCCAAAATCGTCGGAAAATAAATAAATAATAGGCCATTTTTTTTTTATGACTCTCGTTGTGCGTACACTCTAGGCCACGAGATTGTTCACCCGGTGTAATAGCAGTTTTATTTTCTCTTTAATAATAAGTTTTTGGGACAGGTCTTGAGTTCCCAAAATTAAGGAACCTCAGAAAAGAAGTGGTGCGCCTCTATTGTATCACGCTACACTACACACGCCCCCCCCATGATATTTTTCATGGGGTTAGTAGTTAGCAGTGCAGTAGTGCAGTAGTCCGCAGTAAGGGTCGGGACCCTAACAAGGAGGTAGTACAGTAAACTACAGTAAGCTTCAAGGTGGTATCCCGATGTAAAGCGGTCAAGAATCGCTTGCCGCGACTGGGGAAGGAGTTTCACTCGTAACCCGGAATGATCAAGGTGACTTAAGTAAGGCGGCTTCCCCCAATAAGCAATAAGGCGATCTCCGCACACCACCGCCAGACTGGTGGACCCCTACTGTTGTGCCTACTGTGTTGTGGGTGAGATTAGCACGGGGTCAATGCAATGGGAGGATTACTACTGTCACGACAAATGCATCCAGTTATAACGGGAGTGAGTACTATATTATTAGTGCACCAGGGATAATTTAGAAAACGTGAAACAATCAAACAAAACAGCTGGCTGCTATCAGATTAAGAATCCAGATCGCCGTGAAAGACCAAGTCATGTTGTTAATGTATGCATCAGCTCTCCATTGTTATCACAAACCCCACCCTCCTTTTTGTGACCTGATTAATAAAAACATCCCTACCAATTATGTAGGGGCTGCCAACACCCCCCCCCCACCTCTAGCCTGCGGGGCTTTCCTAACACCGTACGTACCCTGTCTGCCACCGAGCGTACCTTGTACCTGATAAACACCAGATGCCCCCCACCCCTCCAATACCATAAGTAGTACCTGGTATGCTATGAGTAGTACCTGGTAGATACCAGTTTCCCCCCGCTTCCCCTCGAACACTGTAAATAAAAACTGGCACTGCGAGGTACTGGCAGAATACCAGAACCCCCCCCCCTCCCCGAGAATAGCATTATTAACTGGTCCAGCGACAATATATTTTGGTCTCTCAACTAATAATATAAAAGAAAAACATAACATCAGGCCTCGACTGACTGAAGAGTTACGAGATCTGCACCGCTTGAGGTCCGGTGTACTCTGTCACCTATTAATAATAAGAAACAGAAATACCATCCCGGGCAGGGATTCTTATTTGGGAGAGGGTGCGTTCGTTCTATACTAACTTCAGTATACAGGCTCCCGGAGGCGCTGTGCTATCTAGGCTACTGGCTAAATAAATCTCAATTTCTACAGAGACTACGTTTCATGCCATTTGCATACACGCGGTAACTAAAAAAAAAATCGCGCCCGTTCACCAGCCAGCAGCGCACACAAAAGCTGACTACAGCAACGACAGACTGACCCGAGTCTACTCAAGAAAGTCCGAGAACACGCCTAAAAAACACCGTATGCACGCAGTTCTGGACAAAAATTCGACGGTAATCATCGTAATATTTGAAAACAATGCCGCATCTCTATCTCAACTCTAGCCTGAAGTTAATAACGCAGCATAACAGCATAAGATTGCTCTGCCCGCAAGCAATGACAACAATAGGGACATACACCACAAATATACAAGACAAAATACAAAATACGCACCAAGCACAGCATGTGGTTCATCCGATAATTAAACCACCCGTCACAAAAAAAGGCGTAAAAAGCAACAACGATTATTGGTCTCCTCAAAAAAAAAATGCTCGGCATACCAAAAAGATTGTGCTCGTAAAGACTGCACGTGAAAAAAAGACCACATCGAAAACGAAGTCAAGAAAACGACAGTAAACGAGTAGACGTGAGAATAATCACGCCACGCCGAACGAACCCCTAACCCCGGCCCCTACATGCCGACGGCGAAAAAGCCTTCGCGAGACCTCGTAACGGCAGGAGGGAACCCTAAGCCAACCATACCGGACAACGCGCAAGACAACACACCACACCCCCTTGGGGGGAAAAAATCGAGCCGATTTTCTCGGCAACGGGGAGAGAGCAAACGCCGAGCGACGCGTCTATGAAAAGATATCGACGAGATGTTCCCACGATAACTCATCAAAAGACGTGAGCGTGGAAATATCTCGATGATATCTTCTCAAAGGTGCGTCAATGGAAAGATCTCAACGATATCTCCCCGCGATATCTTCTAAAAGGACGCGTCTATGGAAAGCTCTCGACGATATCTTCCCATAACATCTTATCAAAAGACGCATTTACGAAAATATCTCGACGATATCTTTCCCCGACATCTTTCTCACAAAAAGGCATTTTATGGAAACATCTCGACAATATTTTGCCATGACATCTCAAAAGACCGCGCTTATGGAAATTTCTCGACGATATCTCCCCAAAGCCGCCTTTTTCGTTGTGTGTACCCCCCCCTGGTTTGTGAGAGTCGCCCGCGAAATCAATCCCAGGGGGGGGTGTTATCTTTTGCTTATTTCATACGGGATCACATCTCCTAGCCTTGCGCAGTTTCCGGGCGACTGATGTTGCAGCATTAGCGATGATCAACTTGGGTGATGGTCGGGGTTCTGGCCAATCTTCCGCGAATCGGTAGAATAATGTGGCGTTTTCGAACATGTGCGTCCTGCTGACGTGGGCAAATATCCCGTGGTCGATCAGGTAGTCGCCGACGGTCTCTGCCTCCGAGACATTTGAAACCAAGCCGTTCCGAATCATCCAGCGCACGGCGTGGCTGCCGATGAAGCACGATTTGTACGTCTGGCGGAACACAGGGGGAGGGGAACACGTGCAAGCCGAATTAAGAAACAACGAGCCGATACGAACAAGAACAAGAGTCAAAAACAAGAACACGATACAGCACGACTTGGGTGTCTGGCGGAACGTGAGGGGGGGGGGGGAGGGCGCATCGAAATAAGTAAGAACCAGAACAACAACAAGACCCCGATACAGCACGACTCGGACGCCTGGCGGATGGGGGGGTGTACTCGATATTCATGCATGGTCGTAGTCGTATGACCATAGACCCTCGCATCCCTACTTTGCCAGGACGGAGCACGTCGGGTTTTCGCTAACCACGCAGACATTGCTTGCACCAAGCGCAAGCGCCGTGAGGTGTTCGGCGAGTCGCATGGAGGGTGAACTTCATCCTTCCAAGAACCACTGATAAAACGGACTTCGGCACCTTGTGCCTTCTTTCTTGCTTATGGACGACAGCGGCAATGACTTTATTTTCTGGTGTGGCCACTCCAGAGACAGCAATGGGTATTACTATGTAACTGCCTCGTGGGTGCCTTACCATATTCACACTACGTGATGCGATCATTTCCCTTGTGCGGAGTTAGGGTTCTCCACCCCGCACAATATCATCTAACTCGATAACCATCACGACGACCGCCAAAAAAAACAAAAAACAAAAGACAGTACCCTGGTTGTCTAGCTCACGCGTTGATTGGCATGTTTTATAGCGTTGCTGCCAACCAACGCCAACCCCAATATACACACAAATACTTACAGCGTCGGTGCCAACCGAGGCCATTAAGACTTACTTAATTTTGTCTTTCTCAGGGATTGCCCATCCCTGGCCTCTCAGAGCTCCCTCCAACTTCCATATTACTTGCGGAACCTTTCCAGCTTTTCTTTGATTTCCAGCTTCGTTCGACATACGAAACGCCAATATAATAGTACATACCGGTACTACTACACCAGGTTTGTACGTACCATCAGATACTACGCTGTTGGATCACATGCAGATCAATCCGGCTATATATGGCCCAGCAGCGCAGCGTAGCGCCGTGCGGAGCCGTGCGGAGCCATGCGGTGCGGTGCCGTGCCCTTCGCTGCGGTGCTGTGTCGCTGCGCTGTGTGCTTTCTTTCGAACATAGAGCAGTACCGGGTATAATGCGTGTGTTGTTGTGTACGGAGTACTACTTTTCCTCTTTTTTCTTCTTCTATAGACTATGTATTCGATCTTTCACGGCCCCCTGTTTTTCCCCCACGCAAATTACCCCCGTACTGCCGATCAGAACGTTACACCGGTAACAAAAGCACACAGCACAGCTGAGCACAACAGGGCAATTTGCTCTGCACAAGCAGCTCTTTGCATTATCAAATCGCTGCTCGCACCAAATCGTGGGCCTCTTCTTTCTGCCCCCTTAACATGGTCTATGTTTTTAGTTGCATTCTTCCTTGCCTTGCGTGAGCGTAGCGGGCGGCGTCAGCCGCCCGCGGAGCGGAGCCCTTGTATATATATATACTGAGTATATATTTAGGGCGGGACGTCTGGCGGATTAAGGGGGGGGGGAGCGGGCGCATCCAAATAAGAAACAACGAGTAAACAAGAACAAGAAGGTCGCGTCGGAAGGCGGCGGCTTGCCCTTATAGAGACATTACGGGGACACTTACCTCGAGCGAATTAATGCGAATAGGATGATGCAAAAGAGGAGTGGGGATTGACAACCCTCAAACTTATACACAAGAAGAGGGCGAGTTGTTCCTGATACCTTGATGATACCTTGATGATACCTTGTTCATGTACCTTGTTGATTCCTGATACCCTGCGGCTGCTTACCTTGTTAAGCGACAAAACTACACTTACTTGAGGATGGCAGGTGTTTTAACTGTTTGTTGAAATATACGGCGAGCATCGAGAGACTACCGCGCTACAAACGGCTTCGTACCAGGTGTTCATGATTTACCTGGTAATTGTTACTGTGATACTGCACAGCTGTTGGGGGCAAATCACAATCTTATGAGTGACCCCACGAGCGACGGCTGCCCAACGGGACGCTTGGGTTGAGACTGAGGTTAACAATAGCGTCGGTACCATATTGATAGAAAACCCTGAATGGCCGGGCTCTCACAATGAAAATCAGAACCACCCTGCACCAACATAGCATTATTAGATCTAATGCTTTTCTGAAAAACATACGCGTACAGTATTACAAAACATTTACCTGCAGGTGATAAGTGCGATCTGCAATCTCCAGCTCCGATCTCATGCGCTTGGCCAGTTTCTGGATGCAGGTCAAAGAAACCACAAAAAAGCAGCAGAGTCAGAAGTCGTGCATGGGTTGTAGATATTTCCCAACCATAGCCGGGGGCAAGAGGAGTCATGGGGGGAAGGGGGCGCCTACGTATGATAGACGGGATGAATGCCGTGTTCCGCACTCGGTAGTCAGTGTGTACGGCGCTATTCTCTCTCTCTCGATACACAACAATCGAGTGCGAATTCGAGTATTCTTTACCGGTATTAGCTATCAGCTATTCGTAGTATCACATCAGAAGACAGCAGTCACCGAATAGACTCGAGTAATTTTGGAGCCAGTCGTCTGCCTGTCAGTACATGCCGCAGCTCGTTGGGTACTCTGGTGATTGCAAGAAAATGGTTTCACGAATACAGCATTAGTTCCTAATATTGTAGTGCTGTTTGTCGCAGCTGTAGACCAGGTACTTCGTACGTACAGCAGTATACCAGTACGTGGTAGACTGCTGTAGCGATGGTTGCCTTGTCCAGGGCTTCATGGGGCAACGACAGGCCGGCACCCGGCCTCGATCAGCACCAACACACCCACACCGCTACGAGTACTACAAGGTATTAATAGTCGTCCTTATCGTGAGCGGCAGGGGAACGGCAGGCGCGAGGCGACGCAAACAAGCGGCGTCGGTCTTCACATGTCGTTCAAGTCTTTGAATGTATCAACAGTACTTGTAAACCTGTTATATGTGACGACATATACCTCCCCTTGTCGTTCGTACCGGTATCATAACTACCTGTGGTCCTGTGGCGCCATAGTATTAATACTGCGGTACCGCCGTGTCGTGCTGTCGCGGCCGAGGAGACGAGCGAAAAAGTGTTCCTGCTCGAATCTCGCTCGAACAAAAATATGTTCTTGTTTCTTGGTCTCATATTTAATTATTTGATAAAACTACGTCAAAACACGCCAGCTTTTTTACACGATATGTTCCATTTGCCAGGAACCAAGAGACGAGACACGCACCAAATCATGGCGGTCGAGGTGACAACACGAACCACGCAGTTCAATCATGGCGGACGGCGTGAGCTGACAGAAGCACAGGCTTTCCCACATTTGCTTTAAACTCGACACGATGGGATAAAATCAGTACGACCATCTACGAGTACAGCAGCACCAACCACACGTGCGTGCTCTCTGTACCATACCAGCTATGACATCGACACGATATATTTATATATTCCAATAGCAGCATGGAACGCAGGCACGAAACACCCATCAGGGCACCACGCCACGGCTGTCGAGGTGGCAAAACAAACACAGCCAGAGCATGGCGCTCAGCGTAGGGTGGTCAAAGAAGGCTTTCACATAACCATGTACACGTAAGACCTCATGTGTACGTAAACGCGACACACCCAACACATGACCTGACAGCGAGCGGATATATCGATATATCCGCCAAGTAAACACGACTGATTTACCGAAACTTAAAACACGACAGCATTCTCATTCCTTCATCACCGTCAGTCAACCAAGACAGGCTACGTACCCTGAAGGCCTGCTGTACGTACATGACGAGCTTCGCATCACTGACACGGCGCATAGGCTGCTGTGGCTCTACGGGTGGTCTACTGTCTACTGGTGATAGTGTGAGTGCGTGGGCACCATTTGTGTCCCGACACAAACCAACTTTACCTGCCAGGTACTGCTGTACTATCTCTCGGTGGATTACCGGTATCATTTTTACGAGTCCCCCGCCAGGAAATAGTGTGGACGATTTGCTGTCATACCGAACATTCTCAACGATTGGACCGGTTGCTTTGAGGTTTCCGTGTATACACACGTAGCACCGTGCCCGGCCGTCTTTGCTCTGCCAGTCTACAGCAGCAGCACCACTCTGCCTACCAAGTGTAGCTCTGCTGCTCTGCTCTCTGCTCTTTAGACTAGAGTACTACTACGTCGTACTATCATATTCTCTTCCTTTGGGCTCTAAAATCGCTTGGTGTCGAAGCATTTGTTGTTTGATTCATACCGGTTGCAGAAACGGAAGATAGACTACAAAAAAACACTCACCATTACGTCCACACCCATAGCAACACCTTGCTGTGATCGCACCACCCGCAAGCCTGGAGAAGTGCGTGTGTGACCCCGATCCAAGAGTGTAGTACTGTCGCTACAGAAGCTCGTAGGGAGACGGACGGTGACCCCCGAAGTAGAGCAGTAGACTAGCAGGAGGTTGGGTGTCGGGTGTGCGTGTCCGGTGCGGTGTGCGTGACTAGGCGAGGCAGGTCAAAGATCTCGGAACAAATTGGGAAAAAATAGTACTGCCCGAACTAAAATATAGAGCCAAAATACAAACAAAAAGAAAGAGCAAAATATTGAAAAATAATTGAATTTAATAATAGAGCCGATATTTGTTTTCCCTCCGTTTTTCGTATCTTTACGAATACTTCTTGTACCTGTTATGTACGTATCGCGTATGGTTGAATGTATAATACGCAATACGTGTGTTTCGCACCGCATGATCTACGTATGGGATCCTTTCACGTATTCCTGTGGGGCTTTGCCGAAGCTAACAAAGCAAAGAGCAAAATCTTGTTGGCCATTATTTACCATCTGTTCCCGCGTACCCAAGACGTACGTAGGAATCGTGTGTGGTGCAGGCAGGCGTACACCTAAGATTCGCAGTACAGGCGCACCTGCGATCGAACACATCTTGATTGTTACACATTTTACCGTACCTGGTGATGATATGCACACATGCAGCATGCAGCAGCAACAAACTACATGAATAATAATACCTGGTATATGCGGCACAATAAAGATCGTCGGCGGCTATACCGGTGCCGATGATATATGACAACAACGTACAGGCTCTAGTCTAGACTACATACAAGAAGAAGACACGAGAAAGCTGTCTGTACGATATACTCTGTTGTTCAGCAACATGCACGTTTTGGCGTGCCATCGAGAATGCTCGCCGTCATCCGCGAATTCCTCGACGGCATGCAAGCATGCGTGCGGTTGGATGATGGAGAGTGTTCGGATAAGTTCGACGTGGGGCAAGGTCTCAGGCAAGGATGCGTGCTCGCGCCACTGCTGTTCAACATGTTTTTCACGACGGTACTGCGTGTGGCCGAGAAACGATTCCTCGCTGATGCAGCCATCACAGACAACATGGTGCAGCTCCAACGAAAGAAGGAGAAAGGCGAGAAAAAAGGCACTTCACGCACAGGCAAAGTCGACGGGCTGAGGGGGAAGGAGAAGGAGGAGGTGCAGAGATTGTGTGGAGTATGCTGTACGCTGACGATGCGGGCATCATATCGCGATCATCAAAAGGGCTGGAGAGGATGATGACGGTGATCGCGACTGCGTGCTCGGCGTTCGGGCTTACGGTCTCCGAGGCGAAAACAGAGATCATGTGCCTGCAAACCAAAGGCGGGGGGAAAGTGTCGTTCACAATCAATGCAGCCGGCCAGGTATACAAACAAACAATCGAGTTTGTGTACTTGGGCGGGGCCATCAGCGCATACAGAGACCGTAGCATTGAAATAACGCGGCGTCTTCAGAGGGCCTGGGCGTGCTTCCAGCGGTAGGTACAAGATGGAAATCTATGATCGCCCGGGTGTGCGCTTGCGGTTGAAGGTGAGGTTGCTGAAAGCCGAGGTGGTCGAGACACTACATTACGGTTGCATGACGTGGAACCCGAACAAGCCTGACTATGACAGGCTACGACGGGTTCACCACTCCATGCTCCTCCGATGCCTCGGATGGAGGAAACGGAAGCGCGACCGCCACACCCTATCGTACGCCGACGCGCTTGCCAAGACAGCTTCCGAGAGCATAGGGGCGATAGTGCGCTAACGGAGGATGTTGTTTGCGGGATTCGTAGCACGTATGGGGGGGGAGCGTCTGCCACAGCGGATCACGTTTGGGGAGCTTGTTGGGGGTAAGGGCTACTCAGGGGGGCAAGAGAAGGACCGGCTGGCTCATCTGAAGGAGGATATGTCGGTCTTTGGAATGAAATTCGAAGATTGGCGAAAGGCTACTCAAAGGCCGGCAGATGGTTTCGACGAGTGGAGGAGGGACCCGAGTTGTTCATGCGGAATTGGCATGAAAAGGAGAGACGCAGAGCTGCAGAGCGACGCGCAAAGGCTGCGGCGGCGCCATCCACCGTCTGCATCTCTAAGCGGCCGGGGGGAGAGGCGAGGGGGGGAGGGGGGAAAAGGGGGGAGGGGGGAGGGGGGGGAAGGGGGGGCGTCCTGCCCAGGAGACTGAAGTCTGGGTCTGGCTATCATCGTCTCGAAATTTGTGGGCCTTCCAATGGCCGTCACAAGATAGCGTAAGACCGCCCTGACTTCTTCGCCATGTTGCGTTCGCTCCCCAGTGCCATTATGCACATGATACATACCCTCTATGAGCCCAATGCCGTCTGTAGTCAGTGCGTAGGGTCTGCTATTACAGTATGACATTTTTTCTCTTTTCCTTCCCTTGCTTCCTCTTCTTGTCTTGTCTTTCCTTGCTCCTCTTTTCTTTTCTTTTCTTTTATTTCCTTTCCTTTTTCGTTTTTCGCTTTCTTGTCTTTTCTTTCCTTCATCTTTTCTTTTCTTTGTTTCTTTTTTCCAATCATGGACTTGCGTCTGTCGTGTGTATGCGCAGTGATAGGTACTACGTGCAATATACACGTGGTAGTCTTTCTTAGTGGCAAGCGGTATATTCGGTTTTTCCAGGCGCGAGTAGTGAGACGTATGCACCGGTATGGACCGGCATTAATTGCGTCAGCTGCAATATATGCGTGTACCACCTTTGGTTTGTTCGTGTTTTTCCCTGGGGCATTCCTCAGCTCCAGAGTGACTGGAGCCTGTCCTGTGACCACGGACTTGATTATGCGAGTTAATGTGAGAACAGCAACAACAACAACAACATCAACAACAACAACAACAACAACAACAACAACAACAAACGGTATAATCATCAGATCATGGGCCTTGTCTAATCTTTGAAGTAGGCTGACTCCCGATTTCACTTTTACATTTTTCTGGCGTAGGCATGAATTTTATTGCGTCAGCTATGATATGCTCGTACGCGTTGTACATACCACTTTTGGTTTATTGCTTGTATTTTTTCCCTGGTGGGTGGGGTATTCCTACACTCCAGAATAACTGGAGGAGCCTGTCCTGTGACCACGTACTTGATTACGCGAGTTAATGTGTGAACAACAACAAAAATCACACCACACAAACACCCTTGGAAACCATTTCGGGGACAAAATTACTTGAAGTTAGTATGCGGAGGAATTTTGGGGCTCTAAACGGGTTAAACACCACCACCCTGGTGCGCCAGGTGTTCATTTCAGCCACGCGCTTGTCTTCACGTGTGTCACACCCGCCGCCTGTACGCCAGGCTTGTTTCACACATTATAATTGGTCGTGTGTGGGACCCGATTTAGGGATTCCATGTTTATTTTTCGTTTTTATCAGATCAGATGTGTACTGAGCTTGTATCAGACAGAGATCCGGGTGTGGGAGACAGATAGATAATAGATGAAGAATCTGGACGGACCCCTATGTATGTCGGATATGAGGACCAGAGGACGGACACAATAATCATGGGGGGTAAATGCTGTGTGCTGCAGGCGAGCCCCAATGGTTTATGATGGTGTCGTTGGACCCGCCATGTTCTACCTACGGGTAGCGACTAGCGACCCAAAAAGACGAAGATGATGCGCTCGTGATACGTTCGATTTGTTACACGAAGAAAACATCAACCGCCGCTAGAAAAGCGGCCGACGTAAAGCTCAGATCTTCCGCCGAAAACCGCGACCGGTATACGTGGGAAGAGAGGGCGTGCGGGACAGACATTAGCGCAGAGCTCTTTCTTCAGGCTGCGCGCGTGTTGCTCACCTCCCTGTGCTGCAAACCGGGCGCATCTTTGACCTACCCCGGTAGCCCGGGCTGCTTCATCAAGATTCAGTGTGGTCCGTTCCGTGTTCGTTCGTCACTTTTTCGACACGTTTTTCGCTTTTGATTGAAGTTTCAAGGACAACACACGCATGGTGACTCAGCAGAGACTCAGCAGCTCCGCTGCCTGCCAGAGACGCCAATTATTGTGAATGAACATGGGGAATGAGTGCCGGTAACAGTTGCCTGCCTGGTAAAAAGAAGCAGCAGTGTGATAGTAAAAAATTATTAGTACGAAGTATTCTGGTTGTTATCCTTGCTCACACACGTAGACTACATGTACAAGTCGTACGTACGTACCGGTATACACATGGACTAGACTATTAGACTATAGTACACTTTTTTGTTTTATCATCACTTTTTTTGCTCTCCAGCTCAACTCGTATAGTAAGAGGTTTCACCTCACTCACCAACATTATTACGAGTGAGTGTGGACAAGCCGTCCATACGCGTGAGCCTATGCCTTGTGCCTATGCGCCTCCGTGCTGCTAGTATTTGTATACTGTATGACATGTAATACGATGTGTTTGTTGTCTTCACATTAACGGTTAATTCCACGAATCCAACTCAACCACTACACAACGCCATGATCGCTTCAAAGCAGAACACCCACAGCAGCAGCAGTGTTCATTCCGATTCTTCGTCCCAGAGAGATACAAAAGTGGTCGCAGACTGCTTGTGAAAACAAAGAAACTAAACACAAATAGTCAAAAGTGAATAGAAGACTAGAGGAAAGCAAAATGAAATGTCGGCGTACCGGGTACGAATAATGTTCACAAACAACAGCAAAAAACACCCGCAGTGGGCTTTGGGCGAGTGTATGCGGTGCATCACCAACAACACGAGAGGCAAATAGATAGAAAGAGGACGAAAGAACGAAACAACAGAGAAAATAAGGGCAAAACGCTAAAACACACTACTCGTACTCTAACCACGGAGGGGAAGCACGAGAGCAGCATAGTTTTCGAGCTCTGTTACCTACACGAGCCTGCAGGCTAGCCGCACGGTCTGCCACCTCCTCCTTATTCCCCTCGACAGCGGCCTCCGATGTAAGCGTTGCCGCTGTCGCCCCCCCCCAAAAAAATGAAGGCAAACAAACAGAAACAAATGCCGAACAATAGCCAAAACTCTCTCGAAATCGAATTCGACTTCGGGGGCAGCAAATAGATACAGTAGCACATGCTCCATATTTGAATCAACATTGGTGCCTTGCTACACGATTTGCCAGTTGTTTTCTGATTTCATTGACAGCGAGGTGTCCCCTCCGCCCCTGTTTCTCCCCCCCCTTCCCTTCTCCTTCTCGTCGTTCTTCTTGGCGTCCTGTTTTGCATGCCGTAACCAGCTCTTTTCCGCCTCTGCCCTGTGCCACCTCGCCTTGAAACCATCGACCGCTTTGACAACCCCCCGGTACCACTTGCCGGTCTGTTTAGACGCCGTGGTCCATAGCACCGTCCCCACCCCGAACAACAAAGGGGGGGCTTCCGTCGATACCTCTTTGGCTAAATGCCGCGATGTCGTCTACCAGGCATCGGACCCATGTATTTCCTGGCCGACACGGTCCCAGGTTCCCCCCACCGGCCATCGTCGTCCCGAACACCACCCGCCGAGTTTTTAGTCGCTCAGGCTTTCCCCGCTGTACGCCCCCCGCAAAAAAGAGACGCGCCGTTTGCGGATAGTCGTCTCAACGCTCTCGCATTGTGCCTTTTTGAGGGTGTTGGCGTACGACATGCGGCCGTCGGTGCGTTGTCGGCGATGGGAAAACCTATGATCCGATGGAGGAGCTTGCGGTGCGCGCTGCATGGCATGTCGTGATGTGATCTTACGTTGTACCAGGTACTTCTTAGAGCTTTCGTTTGTTTTTTTCGCTCATCGCGTCTATTATCTTAGAGGCACGTTTTTTCTTGTTGTTTTTCTCCGTCCTATACACGTAATTCAGATGATCCAGGGTCACTAGTCTTAGCAAGCAGGCTCTTCTCTCCCCTCCCCACTACGGTGCCTTCATTTACATCGCGAGAAGATTTCAGCATTTTCTTCCCTCTCGTCGACTCGCATCGAATTGCGCCAACTACTGACGCTGCTAGGCGCTTCTTCAGCAGTTGATTCCTTTTTATTTTTCGTTGTTAAACTGTTGCAAATTAACTCAAAAGCCCGACCCACGTGGCATTCGAACCCCAGAACCGGCTCTATTGATGTTATTAGTAGCATTCGAGGGTAACCACCAGCTGGTAACCACTACCTCGGGGCGACCTTTTTTGTATATACACGCTGATACGCTGATGTTAACCCCTTTAGAGCCCCCGAACCCCTCCCTATGCTAAATCCAAGTAATTTTGTCCCCCAAAACGGGTTTCCAGTTGAAAAGGGGTTAATATGAAAAAACTCAACGAGAGCTGCCACGATTCAATCGACTATCATTATTAACTATAAATAGTGGGTAGGTACCACACCAATCGCCAGCAGTGTTGGAAACACCACCATATATATAGATATACATCTCCGGCGGGGATACTGAAGCCAACATGAAAACCAACGCAAGAAATGGACGTACTACAACATAATGTGTACAGCAGTGAAGTAACTAGTACGGTATGCATCGTCAATCTTCACAGAAAAGTTAACCCGGGCTTCATGCTTTTGTACTCCCCTTCCCGTTGTTGAACGACGCTCCTCCCCAGAAGTAGCAGCAGCAGCACACAGGCAGAGTAGAGTAGTAGTATCGCGGCGATCTTTCTTTCCCACGCCCGTGAAGTGGTTAGTCAGGTGGATTATGTTGTTGTTGTTGTTGTTGTTGTTCTCACATTAACTCGCATAATCAAGTCCGTGGTCACAGGACAGGCTCCAGTCACTCTGGAGCTGAGGAATACCCCAGGGAAAAACACACACACAACCCAAGGTGGTACACGCATATATCACAGCTGACGCAATTCATGCCTATAAACGAGCCTGGCCGTTCCATGTTCTGCTTGTTCTTGCTGGCAATGAGATAGATCATTGATTGATTCAGCTCATTTCGTACTGTAAAGTTGTACGAAGTAGTACTCTAACCAAATCAGGTACAAGTTACATTTTGGCCACAATAAGAAAGGCGTTGTTGGTGGTGGCATGTTTTTCATGCAGTAAGCAAGTACCAGGTACATGTCTGTACCCATATTGCACGCTCCCGATGGGCGATGGAGCTTGGAGGGTTCGGCTAGCCTCTCGCTATGTACGCACGCGGTTGTTCCGGAAAAAGGCAGTATATATACTACCTGGTAGTGAAAATAGTAGTGTACTGCAGCCATAGCATAACGCATGCTTTCCACTACAAATAACAACATTTCCCCGCAGCATATCCAAAGCTTCAACACGGCAACACCACCAACACCTCAAATCAGTCCGCATCTCTACGCGCAGCCCACCCCGATGAGCGTTGTATATCACATGTATGGGATAAGCACTTCTGACAATGGGTTGAAGATACAATACGTCGTATTGATAGTAGATGCGGTTGTGTGTTCAAATGTTCAAACCCCGCTCACACATTACATAGCAAGCCTATATTATTACCATGTTTCTTTCCACCCGACATTGTGCAGCGAGTGGTGGTGCCAATCGCAAAATATGACAAACAAAAATTGAATAAAAAGGCACCACGCTACATAATAAACGCAACAATATTATTAAAACCCAAAACCATTTGACGCAGAAAAAAGCCTCCCAAAACTAACACACTCTGTAGCTCTTCCTTTAAGCAGCCACTGAGCGCCCCCCCCCCCCTAAGCACTTCCAGCGAAGCATCAACCAAAACCCGGTGTAGTCCAAAGCTTATATATATAGTCAGACTAGATATAAAGAAAATGTGCGTGGGACCTGGTAGTATTAGATAGAGCGTGCAGAGCACGAACAAGTAGATACACAATCAATAAAACGGGACACACACACGTGCGTGACGTCTGATGATGTGCCTCGCAGGGGGTTAGACAATACCAAACAATACCGCTATTAATAGCTACTTCTAACAACAGCTTTCGTGCGGCGGTGACACTTTGGTGCGGAGTGGGTGATTATATCTTAGTTTTCGTACCGGCGATATTTGGGGGGGGGGGGGGGGGGGTAATATATCTTAGTTTTAGTGTCGGCCATGTTTGTTTTTTGCGGGCGCCATGTTTCGGGGACGGGGCGGGAGATTATATACTAGTTGTAGCACTGGCCATATCTGGGGAGGGGGGGTGATATATATTATAAAAAATAAAATACACTCCAGCTGTGAGATCGAATATTTTGTCGAAACTCATCTTTGCAAGCTGTGTGTGATACTCCGATCGCGGGGGGTGATATATAACTTAGTTTCAGCACCGGCGAAATTTCGGGGGGGAGGGGGGACGGGGATGATGTATATATAGATTCTAGTTCTAGCGCCGGCCATATTTTGGGGTGCGGGAGATACATCATGTATTTTCATACTCCAAAGAATATATCATACCTGGTATATATCTCAAGCCCTAACCCTGCGTAGCCCCAACCACGACCCCCCCCCGCCCCCCGAACAACAACCGCCGACACAAAAAGGCCATAATTACCAGAACACTTTGGTTACACCATTTCATTGTTGTAAGTCTTAGTTTGGGTAGTCAATGGGTTAACATTTTACCAGTGGTCAGATTGACTAATACCCTTTAATTCCTTAGCAAATGGCGTCGTCCGCAGACCATGTTTTTTTGGGTCGTGGGTTCGAATCTCACCGTCCACCAACTATAAACTATCGCAACTTTCCCCACATGCATGTCGAACTTGAAACATGCTCTCCCCGGTATTCCCAGGAAATGGAACCGCGCGGATATTGACACGTCCGTCCGAATATCCTACTGACCTTTGCTATCCCGCCGTTCCAGCGAGGGGAGAGTGTTATAAGGCTTAGTTTGGGTAGTCAATCTTAAAACGGACTAATATTAACACCCTGTAATTCCTTAACAAATGCCATGGGAGGCCTCCGCGGGGGGGGTGCAAAGTTACATATGCGACCCATACCCCCCCCTGGGTACAAGTACTATATCGGTAGGCACGCCCATTACACACACACGTCTGTACTGTACCTCTTAAAAACTCTCAACGTATATGAGGCGAAGGGAAGTCTCTTCGTCTTACGAGATGGGAGTAAATATATCGTTTCTAGTTTCTGCCTACGAGTGAGGACATCACATACATACATAAATACACATACATGTACACACAGCGTGCTGCACCAGCACAACGAACGGTAGTAGCATACGTATAGAAAACGAGATTTTCCGAAAATTTAGGAAGCAGCCATATACCACACATACATGCATGACACAAAAACAGAACTAATGAAGGTACCCTGCCACTGGAGGAAGGAAGGGTTAGTAACGTGTCAAAAAGAACGTTGCGGTGCTGCTAGCGCGGAAACAGATCAGATCATATATACGTACCAGTATGCTATAACACATTAGGAAATACGCACCAGGGTAACAAATATATTTAGACTACGATATTCGAAGTATGTGACAAATCTGCGCGATGCGGTGCACTGACATCTGAAATGCCACACGGCCAATCATACTACTATTAATATTGCTATATTTCGTATGATACAACAATTGACCCAAGTTACGCAAGGGATAATAAGAAAACTTAGCTTCGGTCACAAAAAACAAGGAGGGAGGGAGGGGCGCCAGAAAAAAACTTATACCACTGTACCAGGAGAAAGATAAAGTGTAGTAGTACATACACGACATAAAATAATAAGAAACCGGGCAAAATGAAAAAAAACAGGCTGATTTTCACAGAATAAAACAAATCCTTTATTTAGCAGTTAGTAGACTGAACAAAAAAACGCACACCCTCTCCGAAATACAAAATCCACAGCCTGCATCGTCATTCTTCATCAGTATTTTTTTAGTTTCTCATTTTATTATTACGTCGTATTATAGGTGTGCTGTACTGCTGTAGTAACGCGGGGGACACTCATAGACTCGACTACTACTATTAATATGCGTCATATGACCCATATTATGAACAAAAACAGCAACTCGCTCGCAGAAAGAAAAGGAGGGAAGAGCCTCGCCCCACGCCGAACCCTACGTACCAAAACTAAAAACCTTGAGGGTTTTGGTTAAAAATCTTAGTTGGGGTTTTGTTTAAAAACCTTACTTAGGGTTAGGGCGGGGGGCGTGTCAAAACGGAGGGGCACCCATACTACATGTATGTGTTGTCTTCACATTAAACCGTTCTTTCTACCCAACGACGTCATCATCAGTACACCCACAGAGCCCGCGCTGATTCTTCATCCTCCTACGACCTTCGTACGAACACGGAATATATAAATATTCGCATAATCGCGGGAGCGAGAACGCACGACCAGGAGATTATACAGCTACAGTTCAAGTTCATATCTGTGCAATAGAGTAGGCCCACCAGCATCACAACAGTAATAAATACTGAATACGAGTACATACAGTTGTGTACAGAATAATCCTGTACGGAACACTGCTGTTTTTATATACACGGCCCAAATTTTGGACTAAATGGTTGACAATTGCACACGGACTCCTCGTCAAATACAGTTCGGAGAATTTTCTCTGGCGTTCAGGGTTAAGGCCGTTCCAGATGTGTTTAGATCCTAGCCATAAGCATTACGAAGGCTTTTTGAGAATGTTAGAGTTTAGTCTCAAGCACGTTGTTTCAATCTTTTTGTCGGAGCTGGGCGAATTCTCTAACACGGCTCTTCCGAAAACTGACGCGCTTGTTGCAGGGAGGCAAGTCTGAGGCAGCGGATAAAAACAATTCAACGCCCCAACGCCCGAACCAAAAACACCTGGACCAAGTGTGCGTGCGTGTGTGTGCGTGTGTTCTTCACAGTTTGAACTGTTTGTCGTTTCTATTCATCTAGTCTAATACTTAGTAATATGCATCCAGTACAATCAGGGTCCGTGCCGAGGCCTCGTCCTAGAGAGAGAGTGTTAAAATTAGTGGGTACTAGTGCGTTTGACCACTTGCAAAAGGTTAGCCAGTAGCGTACCCAAACTAAGCCTTATAACACTCTCCCCCCCTGAAACGGCGGGATCGCAGGTCGGCCGGATATACGGGCGGATTTGTCAATATCCAAGCGATTTCATTTCCTGGGGATACCGGGGAGAGTATTTTTCAAGTTCGACATGGGGAAAGTCTGAAGTTCGATATTATTGTGGATGGTGGGACTCGAACCCACGACCCCAAAAACCCATGGTGTGTCGACGACGCCATTTATTAAGGAATTAGTGGGGTATGAATCCGTTTGACCACTTATTGCAAATGTTACTCAATAGCTTACCCAAACTAAGCCTTGTAACGAGAGCAAACTCTGTGGTCACAAACTACGAGACAGGGATATACGTTGCAAATGCAGCAAGGTGGTTTGGGCCATGCAATGGAAAACGTACTGAATACGAAGGCGCAACATACACAAGCCAGCCCACGCAGTACACAAGACAACTTTCAGGGGCGAAGCATAATCGTTACAAAGAAAACAAAGGAAATAGTAGGCGAAAGAAAAATGGGAAATGATCAACCGGGGGCATGTGCCCGGCCTTTCCCCTTTTCAGCCAATCGGGGGCATAGGGAAAACGGGCCCGCGGCGGGAGCACGCCGTGCCCCAACCTGCCTCAAATTAAACTCTGAAGCATAGGCAAAACGCCTGCAGCCCATACTGAGCGCGCGTATACACTTGTTTCGCGGGCACGTTATTGAGGGTGGCGGCACCGTGGCATTGGAGGGGACAGAAGGATCCCTGCGTTATTTCCCCTTTTGACTACAAACTGGGGGGGGGGTATGCCCCCGAAAATAGCTCAAAATATTTGCATCCCACCCTTTCGTGACTATCATTCCTCCCCACTTGACCGAAAGCGTGCCACTTTTTGACCACTTCGGATAGCCCGAAAAGTACATGGGTGTCAAAACGAGGTATACCCTCTCCATTTTCGGCCACAAGGTGGCTATATTGAAATGCTGGATCGCGCCGAAGACGACGATGCTTGATCGCTCCAAGCACACAGAAATGTTTAATGAGTGTGGACACCGACAACATTGGTCGATGAGTTAAGTCGGCGTAGGTGGCTGCGACTTAAACGACGGGGCAGCCGAAACTTCGCGACGTCTTCAGCAAGGGAAGCACTCGTAAGTTGACGCAACACGAGGGACATGTGTTTGCTTAGAAAACGCGGCGGTGCTGAGTCGAAGGGGTTGCCGCGTACATTGAGCGACTCAAGGGACTCGGAAATGACGGCTCATGTGGTAAGCCCGATTCTATTTTTGCGCCCTGCCAAGGACTCCACTGTGCCCTGCCTAGAGGTGGAAAGATAGGTACAGAAATGACGCGCACGTGCACGAAAGGGGTACAATACCTTTTTTTGGCTAAAAACGTTTCTGACCGACGGGGTTGCTTAACTAACATTCAATTGCTAAATAGACCAACACACTAAACGTAGTATCGCTGGATGTACGGCATATCGTAACGATATTTTTCTATGTTTAACACCTATTATAGGCCATGGGTTGTTGCCGGGGTGAAGCGTGCAAAGGTTTTTTGATCGGGTGAAGCGTGCAAACTTCAGCTTTAGGTGATATACACACGACGAGCCTAAGAAAACATAGGTGCAGCCCTATTGCTGTATGTACCTTAATCTTGCAATTAGTAGCATGCGTCAAACTGCTTCAGAGTCATCCCACAGTAAGGGTGCAGGTGAAGGTTCTAAGAAGTTTCTGAGCTCCTACGATGAGGAGCTCGATATTTCACCCACCCGAAACATGCCTTCGAAGGCATTCGTTCGCGCAATCCGACAAAAACACTTTATGCGCCACTACTAGTCCTGTGAAACCAATATTCTCTTGAAGTATCAGACTAACCGGTAGCTCCTCGCTTGAGGAGGTCAACCGGTATCATAGATACACCATATGGCTCAAAACTGCAACTCCTACCATTAGTACCGTTACTACCGCACTTTTCTTTTTTTTTCACACTTTTACTTTCTTCCAGCTTCCGGACAAGCCATGGTCACAGGTGTCGTCCCTTCTTCCACCCGGCTCTCGCCTTCAATCTTTATCGCGCATAGGGTTCAGCAATCTCGCTGCTCGTCGATTTTTCATCGACTGTTGCTAACTTACGCTCTCGCGCTTTCCGCAAGTCAATTTATGCCACAAGACCAAGTCCCTACGAATTTATACGAGTATGCACTCGGGGGGGCTCGAACTCGTGAAACTGGCCTATACCAGCCTCGAGGATAACCTGATACGCCACCGGCGCGGCCGGCTCGCAATATAGAGGGATGAGTCCTCAATCGTATCATGGCACGCGTTAAACTACCTCAACCGTGCCATACCATGCGTCAAATACAAGACCTGTCGAGTACCGGGTGGTGCGAGTGTTCATCGAGTCACAAGAACGAACCGGAGCCACGTCGTTTACGCGTCTGGCACGACCGATTCCACGGTGGTGCCCTGACTTTACCGCCTAGAGCCGGAAAAGCCGCCAAAAAACCTAAACCGGTCTAAAGTCGGAAAACCCACAACAAAAAACGCAACACCGAGTTACAGGTGATGCGGACATTCTCTCAGTCACGATAAACAGTCAACAATATTCGTGAGTCTTGCAGGTCCGATTCCCGCGGGTCCGACTCCTTGGAGCCATGCCGCAGCGGCAACAAACTTAAAGGCGGCGTGGTTTCCCCCTCTGATCGAACGTCGTCGCAGGTAAGCGGTTGCAGAAGCTAATTGCGTATTTATCCTTGCGTTTACCTGAAGACCCTTGATTCATTCCTGAGGAGTTGCTGTAGGACAGTACAGGGCACCGAGTAAAAAACAGGGTAATAAGACATGCCGTCTGATATTTTACAGGTATATAAGAAATCCGGGAGCAGTTATACTGAAGCTGGTGTGGAATACACCCTCTCCCAAACAAGAAACCCGGCCTGTTTCAATTTATCTTGTTTCTTACGTGTCCTGTATACTGTAGTAGCGGCGCTATGATGTGGGGGTCTGGTATCGTTTTTATTACGGGCGGTCGGATGAAAAAAAACTTTGAACACAGTGTGTCTTCTTGCCGCGGCGGCTGCGTCATCCGCATATACCGATCAATGCATTCGTCGCAGGAAGGGAGTTTGAGTTAGCATGGGTGCGACGGGCAAGCAAGGGCTGATCAGCTCTACACACAAACCGAACGCCTTGGCAGCAGCCCAAACGGGGCAGGTGTATAACGCCGAGGTTTCTTCGCCTGGAGGCGCGGGGGCAAGAAGGTCCGGCTGCGCCACAGCGTAATATTTCCAGGACGCGAATTCCTCGCTGCGCCAGCAGTCAGGATATTAGATTCCCCGGCCAGGAAACTGGACCTGAACAACATCCTGGTCGCGACTTCACCGCGAACCCCCCCACCCTCCCCCCCTCCGGCTGGTAAAAGGACCACCCAGTGAGGCGCCCGGCCGCAGGCACGTTTTAGCGCGATTTGGCCTCACGAAAGTTAATAAATCTCACAGATGCGTTAATTTGTGGCCCGCATCTCGACTGTGAATTTTGGCTCAGGGATATAAGGGATGCAGATTGACTCACAGGAAAAAATTGTTCCCACAATCTCCCTTCCTCTCCCTCTCCCTTTCCCTCTCCTTTTCCCTCTGTTCTCTTGCTTCGTTCACTCCACGTGCGTGGTAGCTCCAAGGCGAATCTTGACGAGTTTCCGTTGCATTTTGAAGAGTTGCTGAAGTTCGTCCATAAACAGTCAACGTACTGGCGTCCTGGCAGCTTTCTCGGTCAGGAAATATGTGCTGTCAGTAGATCCTGGCCCAGTACCCTGTCCTACCAGTACCAAACGGTGTTCGGTCAATTAGCCAGTATTTCACGAGGAAATTGCACCATAAGCGAGTTTGGGACAAAACACTTGGAGTTTGAGTTGGAACGTTTCTGAAGTAGAATAAAAATGAAGGTCCGTGTCCACCCATGAAATAAAACAACATAGGCTTCCATGAAATATTATGCCCCCCATGACATCGCCATGGCTCTGCCGCGGCATTGCCACGAAAGCCTATGGTGCAGCGCCATGGCACCCCGTGGCACTCGATAGCATGCCACGTTACGCCATTGAGACTGCAAGGACGCTTCATCAAAAATATTAAGTCAGGGAAGTAAGGCGACGGCAAGGAGGGATTACGCATCCGAGGTATTGAATGCTTCACAGGCAGTAACAATGCGCACGAGAAGCCGCGTTGTGACAATAGTGGCGACCACGGGATTACTTGATGGAGTTGTAGCTCCACTTTTGTGGTACGCGCGCGTTATAGGGTGTGCGAGCGCCGGAGTGCGAATTTGCACGGGGCGGCGAAGTGGACAACGTACGTTGTTGCTATTGTTGTTGTTCTCACAATAACTCGCATAATCAAATCCGTGGTCACAGAACAGGCTGCAGTCACTCTGGAGTGGAAGAATTGTTGAGGATAGGTGTTTTAGATTACCACCTATCGAGGCAATGTTCACTAGCATTGGTTGATTCATTGCTATACTCGTAGTCGCAGCAGAACTACTGTAGAAAGTAACGTATGAGCGTTACAGCTGACACGGAACTTCCTTGGAGGAAATGTTCAAGAAAAGCGGCGGAATTACCACCTGTTCGACTACTGCATTATTTTTGTTCAAGAAGATCGTATCGTACCAGGTAGTCGAGTTCTCGAAGTCAGAGGCTTCTGGAAGGAGCAGTGATCTGGACGCTGAGACAGACGACGCGGGTGGCCCCACCCCTTTCACTCCTCACTCTTCTCCCATCCTTCTATTCTCCCTCGTCAGTTTTCAGTGTCTCCTGAACTCTGGACACAGCAGTCCATTGCTCTCAAGTGTTTCTTTTGTCGGCCGAAAGCGTCCGTTAAAACATGAATATATTTCTTCCTCGTGCATCTTGCACGCTCCTTCGGTTAGCCTAACTGCTCTCAGCGCCAGCCTCTGCGACCACGCCAGGTCGTATCGTCACATACGCCAATAGGTTATGAGCCTCGTCTACAGCGCGGCGCGCACAACAGGAGTCTTCGGGGAGACATGTTCGAGGGAATCTGCAATCTGGAGCAGCAACGGGACTGTCAACAAACAAGGGACTGTCAACTTTGGAAGTTTGAAAAGTGAGTAGAGTAAAGTTTTTCGACAGCGGCTTGGATTAGATTGATCATCTAGGTCCAAGATACTTTGTACTGGTGGCCGAGTCCGTTTCGGTCGTGCACTGCTTTCAGGAAGGACAGCATCGTATCTACGCGCCGATATCGCTGTCGGGACATTGTATTTCGCGCTTGCTTTTCTTGCACGGGTCGAGTAGTGCGGCGTAATTACCGTACATCTTGAGACGTCGCAGATTGCATTACGTCCGCTTGAGCCTGCACCAGCTGCAACACTGACGGCACAGGTAGTGCACGTCAGTTATTTGAACACGGGTCGAGAAAGGACTCGAGACGTTCAGTTGAGCCTCCACCGGCTGCAGCATCGACAGCACAGGTAGTGCGCGTCATTGGAACACGGGCCGAGAATAGACTCGAGGCGTTCAGTTAGCCTGCACCAGCTGCAGCATAGACGGCACAGGTAGTGCACGTCAGAGGACCACGCTGCACCAGCTGTAGCATAGACGGCACTGGTAGTGTACGTCAGTACAAGAGGGCACAGACCGAGATTTGCAAACTCGGGGAGTGGTTTTTGAAAAGCCTGCACAAGGATTGCAGCAAGGTATTTACAAACCCTGACGTTCACTGCTAAGCGGGAGGACCCATTGCCATGGACGGAGCAACGAACCTTCACGTTGTCTTGAAATAAATGTCGAAATTCGACGGCAAAAGGCGGACGACTTTCTTGAATGGAGTTCCAAGCTTCGTGCCAGTCTCAGCATCTACAACAGAGCCATATTTTACATCCTGCGGGGGCAAGAGCGACCGTCGGAGCGACGACAGTCAGGCCACTGCCCGTGCGGTGTGGGGTGTCGCCAACCAGGGTCTATTCAGCATACTGTTATTTTCGACGGGCGGCTCAGCCTTCTTCGTCGTACGAAGATTCGAGGGCAGCACACTCGAAGATGGAGCAGGACAAGGACAACAGGCGTGGGCAGCGCTGCGTGAGAAAGTCCAAAGAGAGTTCGTGCGAAGCAATTCGCGCGGAGCATTCAAGAATGAACAACACGCGAATGCGTTGAGACCAGGACCTGGACGAGTATCTTTACATCATGGATAGCTGTCGAGATCGCCTTAACGCGTGTGACCCACTAGAGTCCCACAGATCGTCAGTATGAGGATATTTTACTGCAAGCTCTACCGCCCAAATATAAGGCAGTTCGTCAAGCCCACCCAGAGAGAGAAGGCTTCGGGCTAGTCGATATCCCGCGTATGATGGTGGCCATTTACGCAGATAACCTGGCCCGTTCACGTTCCGATTCATTCAGGGGTATCGCGGGACGTGGTGCCGCCATGCAGGCAATGACCCGCGATCGCAATAACACCAAGTGCCATTTTTGTGGTCGTGTCCGTCACTTCAAAATTAAGTGCCCCCTACGCGGTCAGCAAGAGAATGATCGACAGCAATCGCAGAAGCGCGAAGAAAAAAACAAACACCCACGCAGGCAGCATCAACGAAACCGTGGAGGCGGGCGAGGTCCCGTGTGGTGCTCATACCACCAAACAACCTCCTATAGCGACGCCGACTGCCGCGCCAGGAGGCGTAAACAGGCTGATGGCAGCGCTTACATTGATGCAACCGGGTCTTCGCGGATAAAAGGAATCTGCAGCGCTTTCGATCTTCCAGAAGAGGACGATCAGCCGGAACGCGCCTTCATCTCCTTCACAGCGACGGAGTTACATTCCACGGCGGCAATTGCAGCGGAGCTCGATCTTCCAGAAGAGGACGATCAGCCGGAACGCCCCTTCATCTCCTTCACAGCGACGGAGGTACATTCCACGGCGGCAATTGCAGCGGAGCAAAGCCACAACGAGGAAATGTGGCCGTTCAGCTCACTGTCAGCATCGCGTCCTTGGCCATTTGAGGAACGCGCCAAGCCCGCTATCTCTTTTGGAGTTCAGGAAAAGTCGGACTTCTCCTACATGAATGGGGAGACGGACGGTGACGGTGGATCGTTCTACGGTATGGCCCCGGTGGAGCCAGAACCGGCTGAGATCGAGTGCAAACCGGACGAAAGCGGTAATGTTACTGTTCTAGTCGACAGCAGAGCCTCAGGCCACTACTTCGACGATACCATCATCCCCGATCTCAAACATCATTTACAGGACTACACCTCCCTCAGAGCGCTTCGCAGGATTCTTACGGCTGGAGGAGCTCTTCTGGACGGCACAGCGGAGGGTGTCTTGTAAGGCCTTATCACGGACGACTACGGAGAACAGCACCTCGCGCGGATCGCAATCCTAATCGTGCCCGGTATTGGGCGCATTATTTTCTCGGTAAAACAGCAGCAAGAAAGGTCATCGTTTCGGTTTTCGATGTCAACAAACCCATGCTGGAGACGGGCGACATTACCGTGCCACTTCGCGGAGAGAACGACGAGCTCTACTCCTTCAAGCTAGACCTCAGTGCGGATGAATACGCAGGAAAGGAGCTGGCCATGAATACGGTGACCAATGCCCAAGTGTGGCACCGGCGGCTGGGCCATCTCAATAGGCGCAGCCTGGAGCTCATCAACAGGAAGAGCTGCAATGGGGTCGAATTTGACGTTTCTTTTGCGGACTGTGACGTATGTGCGGTGGGAAAAAGCCATCAGCTGGCTCACCCCAAGAAAGCCAACCACGCCGCCATTAATGCGCCCTTTCAGCTCGTGTACGGAGATCTCATGGGCCCCTCCAAACCGACGGCTCATGGTGGATACAAGTTTGTCAGCAAGATCACCGACCAGTTCACCAAGTGGACCACAGGCTACCTTCTCTGCAGCAAAGACCAAGCCCTTGCCTCGCTCCAGCTGTTCGTCGCTCCAACCGTAATACCTCTCGGCAAACGCGGCATCAGATGGTGTGCCGACAAGGCAGGAAAACTTACGGGCGACGAGTTCAAGGAATGCTGCCTATCAGGCATCACTTAGATATTCGCCGTCGCCAACACACCACAGCAGATCAGTGTATTGGAGCGCACGCTCCTTCGGTTAGCTTAATTGCTGCCAGCGCCAGCCTCTGCGACCACGCCAGTTCGTATCGTCACATACGCCAATAAGAATACCCCAGAAAAATAAGAAAATGTTTTTGTACTAGATTGCAAATTGTGCGTCCGCCTTCGTAACGTTGGATTCCGCCAATGTGTGGGGCGGAGCTTCCGTAGAGTGAGCTGCGTAGGGGGCCGGTATCCGTATGCTCTCGGCGCTTCTAACGGCGGAAGTTCTCACCTTTCGAGCACCGACATGCTCCGACGATCGGCGCCGCAAAAAATCGTCAGCAGTAGCACCAGTCACTATGTTAGACCCGTACAGCACTGCTGCTGTTTACTGTGGCTGTGTACCATTACGTTCTTTTATCTTCTTCCTGGGGTACAATGGGCACCCACACTCTTAAGAAGTACTCTGGTAAGAAACTCAAGCTGAGATTGTTGAAAATATAATAAATTGGGGGTTGTAAACAAAGCTCAAACCGGGCAAAAAAGTAAGTACTCGTTCATATAAGTTTCGTTTCTTTTTTACGCCCACCCAATTTAAGAAACCGCGTCGCCCCGACGCGTGGCACGGGATAAGAAACACCAAAGAAAGATGGTAAAAACGTTCCAGCAGTAGGCGCATTCAAGTCTCTCATGAGACGCTGCCGATTTTCGTTTGTATCTTATTAATAATAAAAATAAATATGCCAGCACGCGTGAAAATATAATAAAATGTCCCGTGCCGGCCAAGAAGGTGCGAAAACCCGTGAGGCAAAAAAGCAAATCGAATGACGAGAGATGCTCTCCATTGCTTTGAAACCATCTGGTGGGCAGTGGGGCGTGTGTATATAGCGCTGTATACGCTTACGCTTCGATTGCGGCCGACCTGTAAAACGTCAACGTGACGTGGGGACTCGCGGTACGCATGAAAAAGTAAGAAACAAGAAACTCTGAAAACGGTCGAACTTGGACCGAGACAAATAAGAAACCACCATTTAAGAAATCATGCCGGTGATGCCGGAGAAGGCGCAAGATATCACTTTGCGCCTAGACGCCAAATTGAAGCGCTCACTACTCTGTATCGGTATTCTTCCACTCCACAGCAGACTACTGCTGCTGTAGCCTGCCTGTCCCGTGACCACGGTACTGCTGTAGCCTGTTCTGTGTGACCACGGACTTGATTATGCGATAACAGCAGCAACAACCTGGTACCTGGTAGGTGGGTAACACTATCAATACAGCGACTTGTCAGTGCATTCGTACAAAATTAGTAGTAGCAAGTAGTAGTCGACGCTACCTGTGTAAACTATGGCCGATAGCCGAGAGCTCCGAGACTTCCAAGCATCTTATACCGGTACTGTACCTGGTAAAGTTTCCTATTTCCTCTCACAGGCACTGCTACGTCCAGCGCACGAAGAGTTCAAAAGAGTCGCTCACCTACGTACTACATGCTTCACCATCGGCACTTCCACCAATTCCTCAGAACATGCGCGCGCGACCGACGTGTCACGTGATCACATGCCTCACAGCAGCTTCGCATCGTTTTCTCGTGCGAGACATCATACTGGCGTGACGGTCGTGTACATTTCTCTTAAAATTACAATACGTAAGATGTGAGTTCGAACAATTGGGTGGTAAATACTCACATCAGATCTAAACGATCCGGAAAAGAAGGTGACAGTCCCGCGCAGCTATTGAGCCTCGAGACAAGATTCGCCCGAGCTGCTGCTGGACTGGACTGCTGCTGCCGCTGCTGCTATGCTGCGCTCCCGCCCGTGACTTCTTAGCAGTGCAACACCAGAGCCTTCCCCTCCCACACTCCACCGAGCCCATGGCATAGCTGTGCCCACTCCCACAAGGCTGATGAGCCAAGCTGCAGCCATGTGTGGTAAATTTATGCGGCGAAATGCGTGGTATGTGCTGGTGCGTGACGTGAGCGAGGTCTCCTGAGCATTTTCTCCGATTTCTCGTTCGGTTCTCGCTTCCAGCTGCAGACTAATTAAACAACATATTAAAACCGGTATATTTGCTATTTTGCCGATGTCCCGGTTTTCGAAAGTCCATTTCCGTTCGATCATTCTGTCTGCTTGTATCCCCAGCTTATTTTGCACCACACCACACACCAAAAAGCACACAGCAAGCACAGCGAGCGAGCGCGCATCATCCATCCATCTAGACTAGAGAGGAAGCGTTTGACGGGAAACAACAAGCTACACCAATGAAAAACGAAGCTACCTCTACTCCCAGCAACCAGGTGTCGGCTTCTGGGCATGATATTACTCGACTCAAGTCCGGAGCAGCGAAACTCGCCAAGGTGAACTCTTTTCTTTTTTGCTCTCGTCGAGCTGTGTTGCTTGCTGTGCTTCGGGCATGGGTGAAGATGGGTTCGCCCACCCTGCCCACTGCTACGAATATGCCCCCAAAGACTAAGAAGACAGCCGTAGCACACAGCTGGAACACTCTCTGAGCAACAAACAGCTGGTGAAGTGCACACCAATGTGCAAGGACGAGGCTCTTACCTTGCTACTGATTGAAGGATGGCTCGGGTCTGTTGGATTCGGTGTATATCGATCGTAGACGACGCGCATCTACAGCAGCGGTTTAGATTGATTGTGTCACATCATATCATTTGGTACGAGTGACTGATCAGGCTTGCGCATAATGTACCACCGGTAGATAGGTCTACAGGCGCTCTCCTGCCAGCACGTAGTAGTCGCAAATGCCACAAGCACGGCGATAGAGAACAAGGACAATAAGAGGGACATGGGGCAGAAGACAGCTGTGATGATGGATAGTGCAACGAACGTATCAAACTGGCTAGATCTACGAGCAAATAAATGAGTCATTTAGATCAGTAGATTGATCTCCATTCTGTCCATTCGCAGAATCGCGGTTCATCTCCGGAATGTAGCCAAACTACCAAACTTCGTATTTACCTGGTATTAGTCGAGACTAATCATTTTGTGCAAAACACCAGTTTGTGCACGACACCACCTGAACACGACAAACAATTACCGCGCTCAACTTGCTCTTACGTAGGTCGAGCATCGAGTTGAAAACGACATGACGAGTAACAGCATAACAACCGAGATCGCCATTGCTATCATCATGCCATACGCACCGGTACTGCTGTGACCATCGACAAACGTCTCACCTATATCAATAGAGTATCCCTCGGTATATTACCGCGGAAGTCGATCCGTGAAGTGCATTTTGCCCTGCACCCCCCCCCCTCCCTCTGCCCTCCACACCCTCCACCCTCGCCCCCCCCCCCCTCGCACGCCCCTCCCACCTTCGAATGCTCGGTTGGAGCAGCAGTGACTGCTCCCAATTACAGCTGTCTTCGTATCATTTTCTTCTTCCCCACCGCGTCTGGATGTTTTGGCGACTACACCCTTCCCCCCCCCCGCTGCACTCCCCCCTTTTCCCTCCACCCCCACCCCCCCTCTGACTGCTCGACTGGAGCAACAGTAGTGAGCCCTCCCGATTACAGCTGTGTCGGCTGTGTTCATATTTCCTTCTTCCCCACGGAGTTTGAACGTTTGAACCACATATCGAACAGCAGTATAGGACATACTTGGTAATAAGAAACAGGCAGGCTGACATTTACAGGAATATAAGAAATTCTAAAGCCCTTCTACTGAAAGTTATTGTAGAACGAACGCACCCTCTCCCAAACTAAGAAACCCAGCCTGAGGCAGCATTTATGTTTCTTATATTCATGTATAGGTATACTGTATTGTACTCACTCTTATCACACTTGCCCCACCCGACAGGAGAAGAAGCTTAACATGATGCAGCGATACGTTGTCGGGGGGGGCACGGAACCCCCCTTCACGGGGCGGTATGCGAACGGCTTCAAGTACAACACCAAGCGAGCCGGGACGTACAATTGCGCCGTGTGCGGCCTGCCGTCGTACTCTTCGAAGCACAAGTTTGAGAGCGGCACAGGATGGCCCAGCTTCTTCAAGGTGAGTTGGGGAGAACATTCCATATATGACACTGCTTGTTGTATACCAGGTGTCTCAGATCGCGCGGCGTTATGATTGGTAGAGCTCCCCTGCGTTAGTGTTGGAACGGTTCGACTGGACTGCTGCGGCGGCTACAGTAATTGTGCTTGGCGCGGACGCCTACTTGTCGTCCTGCCAGATAATGGTACAGATGCACATACGTTCTTCAATTCTGTCTACAGTCTGTACTACAGTCAAAGCGAAATGTGGCCAGTTTGACGCCCAGAAGCGGAGAATCAAAGCGAAAGGACGCTATTAGCACCATCGTGCCATACAAGAACAGTAGTCACTAGTAAGCTAAATGGAGGAACCCCCTCAGCTCAGCTCTCTTGGCGTTTACAGCGTGTAACCACAATAGTGCTAACGCATGCACGCATGCATACTGACTACTATTTATTGTAGCTGTAAACGGCTGATATTTGAAACTTATCTTGTACGAAGTCCGCCGCTTACAGGTACAGTATTTGTTTTATCCTGATTACCTTGCAATTACGCAGACGATCGATCCGGCTCATGTTTGGGAGACGACTGACGTAACGCATGGGATGGTGCGGAAGGAGGTTTTGTGCGTTCGCTGCCACGCTCACCAAGGACATGTGTTCAAAGATGGCCCAAGACCAACAGGACTAAGGTAAGCGCTTGTTTCATGTTTGCACGTACGTGTGCCGTGGACGTTAGAGAGATCGCTGTCGATGCTACTGCTGTGCTTTGAAGTGGATGCGATCACGCGTTGCGGCATTGGTCCAAAGTCGTGCCCATGCCGTAGTAGATTATGCGTAAGCTTCAGTCAGACATGGTGTTTTCAATGCAGTCGTGGTCTCGCGTTAGTGCGGTACCCTTCAGTGCGGGGTACCAATTTAATGCCGTTACAATCGCGTATTATAACTTGTGGTCGCCAGAGAACATCCGGGGTATATCCCCGGGTTTCCCATTATTTTGATTTGCACCATGATGGTAAAGCGGGGACGATCATAGCCCTCGTCCGAGATAGCACTCCAATTTCCCGGGACAGTGCGGGGTTCCACTCTACTGCGGGTATGTCATCTGGCAAGGCGCCGCACTAATAAGGGGCACGAGTGTGGTATTATTCTTCGTTTTCCGTTACAGGGTAGCTTCGGAATAGGTCACATCGAAAGCCGTGGAGATGTATGGGATGGAACTCTCAAAGTGCGCTTCTCTCGGACCCAATGAGACCTTTCTTGCAACACCGCGGTTCTGCCTGTAGGATCATATAGTCTAAAGTTATATACAACACCAGGATTTTGCCGTAGTAATGTCTGACTCCTTTTTTCGATACCCTGCTTCTACCGTACTCACATCTAAACTATTATCTTACCACCAAGTAATCACGATTTCTTCGAGACAGGCTGTGTTTTTTACCTCGCGCTTTGTGCTCTGTTTTGTTGCGGTGCTCCTATTTTGCAGGTATTGCGTGAACGCAGCCGCGTTATCGTTCGAGCCGTCACCGGGAGAAGGCGACGAATCCAAGCGTGGCCTCGGCGCGCATTTGTTCCACTCCATAGCCAAGCGCCTGCGCCGAAAGAAAAACATGGAAGAAGAGGCACAGTTGCCGCCCGCTGCGGCATGACGACTAGACCGCGGGTCTCTTTTTGGGTGGCATCCATCATGCCGTGCTATTAGTGGTACTACAGTAGTTGGGTGTAAAGCAA
Source organism: Undaria pinnatifida (assembly GCA_012845835.1). Lineage (NCBI taxonomy): Eukaryota > Phaeophyceae > Laminariales > Alariaceae > Undaria > Undaria pinnatifida. The sequence goes on from JABAKD010000028.1 coordinate 12,065,283, forward strand.
GCCACAGCAGTGGGTCCCTTTTGTGATTTTTATTGATGTTTGCTGTGGTGTTCCTGTGCTGTGCTATCAATGGTACAAGTACAACTTTACAGGGCGTAGAGTAGCCCCCTCTGGCCCCGAGGCTACTGGGCATGCTGTCCGACGAGCATTCGCGGCTCCACTCTAATACTAGGGTGTAGACTAGCCCCTCAGGGTCCTGAGGCCCTTGGGCGTGTTGTCCAACAAGCATTCGAGGCTGTGCTGCGGGTTGTTTAAGGCTATTTAAGCGCTGCTGGTTGCTTGTAGCGACTTGAGCACTGCCCACAAAGACACCCCCTCGGTGCAAGCAGAATCTGCCTGGTCGGTGATAACCCGACGTGCTCCGTCCCCACGCTGTAGGGATGGATGCGAGGGTCTATGTTAAGACCACACCCGTGCAGAATAATGAGTACACCCCCCCCCCCCGACTACAGTAGTTTGGAGTGTTGTCGGTGTCGTTCTATGCAGGTCTGAATCACTGTATGGTGGTCATGTGTGAGTTTAAGTGTGCTTTTGTATATATTCGAGATGGGAATGGCTGTACTCTGCACACCTGCCGCTTCCGGGATACTCGTATTGGATAGGGATAGTTATGGTCGAAGTAGGTTTTATGATTTTTTCGTGCGTCGTGGGACCAGCGCATTGCATCAAGGGTGAGGACATGGTTCAATGGTGAGAAGGCATCAAACGTTTTTTTAGGTCAGGCGGCATGTATGTAGTCTACCTCGCTAGTATTGAAGTACCAGTAGCGGTTACTCACAACAAAATACAATATTGCGTTATAGCAATTTGCATGCGATGTTTTCCATTAATTTATACCTGGTACTTCGAAGTATGAGATTATCGAAGGGAAAGCAGGTGGTCGAGTTCGAATAGTGAAAATGGCGACGAATTGGCTAAGGTGTCTTCGACTCAGGATGTCTGCCCCCGTACACGTGTCCCAAGCTTGACGAGTATTGCCTCGATGTAGGCAGTCGACCCTGACGTTGAGGCATCGTCGCATTTCACATCAGGCCACTTCAAACATCATTGACATATATATAAAATTACCTTTGCGTGAGGGTGCTGCTTCGAATACCGAGCATGACGTTAAGGCGTCGCTTGCGGAGAAGGCCACTTCCAACATGATGATTTTATTTTCACTTGCTCGACGCGCGGTTTGGCCTTGGCCTCAAAGCCAACTGAACGATTGGGGTCTCCATATGAGGCTATGCCTCAATAATGCTGTGTTTAGTCGTGCCCTTGTTTTGGCGAACAATGGGTTGTACACTGGTACTATTGTAGTTATTGGTCAATGAACGGTGTTTTGCACGTCGATAACGTCCATGTGCCAGGAGAAAACAACACGCGCGCTGAAACCGACCGATGCGTGCCGCGTCCATATAAGCGCGCATCTTTCAAATAACTTTTAATTATCGCTGCGATGGCCGGGTGTAACCTACCCAAGCCAAGCCAACATGTGCGATATCCCGTCCAGTTTAGCGGAGATATTTGTGGAGGAAAGTCCCAATGCGTCCGATCAAAATGCTTCCGTCTGTATGAAAATGAGTGGCATAAACACTGTAAACACTAACGAAATTAATCAAATCCATCATAAATAATCAACACCAGCATCACAGCATCACATACACGTCAAGCATCCACATCTCCCTCACGGAAACATAATGTGTCTCCTGTTGCGCGGTAAAGGGTTCATAATCGAGACGAAGAAGCCGGTACTGAGTCCGGCATGATTACCCGGAGTCTAATCAAACCGGCACATTTGGGGACGGGCCTCTTATTCATAGTCAACATGGTCTCTTTCCACAAGCTCGCTTGTTTGTATATGTCTGAGCGAAGTTTGCGTGCGTGCATATTGCGAAATGGTTTACCCCGCCGTCTCCCGTAATCCGTGTGGATTTATATCCATCCGCCTTTACGGCGCGTGCTGCGCCCAACACGTGCCGCTGCGCGCAACATGCCTTCCAGGTCATGCTACGCTTCGCGCAACAGCAAGGCAGCTCTAATTAACGCCCTGCTATGGACGCGCTCCGCCGAAATCTTGATTAAGTCGTCGTGTCTCCCAACCAACAACGTTGTTGTTGTTTTTTTGGGTGATCGTTCAGGAGTGTGAAGCGTTCGCACGTCAAGATCGGCGAGTTGCGTGGTGGATTAGCTGACTGTCTCATTACAGGGTGGTTGCAGTAAGCTGTTCGATAAGATCCTGTAACCTCAGGGCAGGAAAGATGCCCCCTGATTAGATGCCCCGAAGGGCAAGAACGGCTCAATTGTCCATGCATTCTTAGTAGCACCTTCTGTTAATTGAGTATACGGGTGAGGGCGTGCAGAGACGGACCGAGCGATGGCGCGAGCGACGCTGGTGGTGCAAGACCGCTAAGTACTGTCAGTACTGTCAACCGAGCGGTGAGGTCGATCGCCCGACCGACCGTGCGATCGAGCGAGAAGAAACCGAACAATCCAACAAAAAAAAAATGTACCAGGTATGACCTAAATCATCATCAACAACAACGACAACAACACTGACTGGCAATATCATCATTTTGTTTTATACACAGAGGTAGTTGTTACCAAGGATGCCCAAGTTCCATGTGTTGTAATCGCCTGTTGAACAAACTGATATGCTGAAGGGGGGGAGGGAGAGGGGAGGATAACGGACGAAGCTTCCTCAAGGCCAAACCTAACCTTTTCACTGAATTAAATAGACCGGATAGTGCACACTACTTACTGTAGAGCTACACAGAAGCGACGTTCTCGCCGATTGTACAATACATTGTATTAAACATCATCCTCGCTTTCGATTGGACGTCAAACCCAACAGTCACTCGTGCCGCTTCTTACCTTAACCCTTTTAGCACCGCACTCCCGACTTGGGGACTAATCACTTGTAGTTAGACCAGCAGGTGAAGTTTAGGAGTTGTAAATGGATTAACATCATAGACTATACTTTGTTTCCCCCGTAGACTCGTATCCTTCAGACATGCCGGGCTGTATTACGTAGTATATACTGGTCTTGGGGTTTACCTCTTCTTTGACTGTAAAAATATCTGTGCAACTCCACTATAACAACGCTGTTTCTACGTTCATATTTCTACATTCATACCAAACCGTCGTCAGCTCGACGACAGACGAAACATAAAAGTATGTAAGTACGCACGCACCCAAAAATGATGCTAGCCAAGGCTACTGACCTTTAGTGTACACATCTACGTAGAGCACTCCACACGTGACGTTTGTGGCGGCTAACCGGTAGCTTCCGAGTTGGGGACAAACCTAAACTTGTTTGGTGACTGAGGCTACGGTAGGGACCCGGGTATCTCCATTTTCATTCGTACCGAGCGTAGGCCATTCAAAAAGGGGCTCGATTATTTTTGTTAGCGCCATGTAACATCAAACCACCTCATGCGGGTGCATATCGCCGAATCGAAAAACACAAAAGAGGTGGCCACTTACGCGAGTGGGCCTGAGCTGCTGAAAGAAGAAGCCCCAAACGTGACTCCTCTGCGAAGGTATTAGCTGTGTAGGCAGGCGATAACGCTTGCCAGAGGAAATGAGGGGACACTTGATATAGATCAGAATCCCGCAACGGGGGAGAGGGGATATCATAACACCTCTACACCAGGTGACATTAGACTATGTCAGTTATGGTCACGAACTACTGCAGAATGCACCATGTCGTAGCTCTGTGTGTGTTATGGTCGGCAGAAAATGGCGATACTTCATGAAAAGCATCGCACATCACATCCGATCAGAGAGTAGTATCCATACTTTATAGCTATAGCTTACTTAGTTTTGAGTGGCATTTTCTTTGGTTGACTGCTACTACTACTGTGTTGGTAGTCGGTTGTGCTGATGTGGTTGGTCTGCTGTTGGGTACTACCAGGTACAGTATGATAATATGATACCGGGGGGGTACTAAGTAGTAACTGAAAGATCTCGCGCCAAAACACCCCGTGTGGTCAAGAAAACACGTAGTTGATTGACGGGGAGTCGATTCTTCGGGGGTAAGATATCTGAAAGCGAAGCAGTACGAGTACGACCCCACAGCGGTGTGTAAGCCCTTCCTGTTCCTATCCAGGGTACTATATACCATAGTCTAAAGCTTTTCGGGCCATGTGGCTATCACCGCTGCTGCTGTGCACGAGCTTTGCAAGATCTTTGGGACTTCAAACCCTGCTTCGGAAAGAAAAACTGTCGGAAAAACTGACGATTTTAGCATCGACCACACAAATCAACCCCGGCCGCCGGGATATTCATTGGTATATCATAGGGGGGAGGGTCCGAACAGCGCAATGGAGTGAGCAGTACCACACGCGCGTAGCATGGTGATTGGTGATACTCGTTCTGCTGCACGCTCTTCCTAGAAGCATTTTGATAAGATCGCTATACTACGTAGTATCATCGTCGTTTCTTCGGTCGCTACTTGTACACGGGCTCGAAAAGACCCAACTGCAAAACCCAACCCTCCGGAATGTGTTTTGGATTTTGGATCTTGTGCCTGATGTTTGACAATTTGTTCCCGCCTGTGTTCGGCCTCCAATCTAGGTTGGAAACCTGGTCAAAATTTCAAATTTTGATCACTGCTGCTGTGGTGAGCGGGCAAGCCTTTTTGTCGTCTTTGGATCGGCAGGAACAGAGCTGTGGGGCAGGAAATTCCATGGAGAACGAGCTTCGGCGATGCTTGAAATCCAATTGGGGCCATGAAAGGTTCCGGCCATATCAGCTCGAGGTACTGCTTTACATGCCTGGTCTTTGCTATATTCTCAGGAGTTGTCTTCATGTTGATTTGATCTCACAGATCATCTGTACTTGATTTAAAGACGAAAGCTTGGTGAACCTCGACCATACGACGAGACATCGAGTAGCTCGTGGATGGTCTGTCTGGGAATTGAGACAGAGCCATGATCGTGCCTTCAGTAAGGTATGTATGCTATGTTTCCAAGGTCTAGAGTGCGTCATGTAGGACACATTGCTCAGTCAACCTTGAATCCTCTGCAGGTTCTTTGGAGCGAGTTACGAAATTCTCAATGCACGTACAATATTCAGCATATTTCAAGCCGGATTTCAGATTTTCGAAAATTGAAAATTGAATTTTTATTTTTTCACACTCCGGACAGCTCATGAGCAACAAGTAGCTCATCTGTCGTTTACCTGTTAGACCTATACCTCTCGCCTACAGAACATCAGTGCAGATGAGCTATTTCCTTTAGCTTAAACCAGGGAAACACGTGTAGCTCATGCAGCTCCGTATAGCTCACCCCGGTGAACCATGTGCAGCTCATGAAGCTCTTATGGCTCACCCTGGGCAACTATGGCATATGACTATATCTTATTATAAAAACTAAAAAACACTCCAGCCGTGAGATCGAATATTTTGTCGAAACTCATTTTTGCAAGCTGTGTGTGATACTCCGATCGCGCGTATTACGAGTTGTGTGTCCTCATTAAGAATATAGGTCGGCGACTCCCCTTGCAACTACAGTGTAGCTATCAGGGTCAACAGGGTGATGTTAGGCAGTCTGTGCGCGGAAACTATAAAACCCGTTTCTGAGGGGGACAAAATCTGACAGCTGTGGACGGAAATGCATCAGTTTATCAAGTGAATCCTGTAAGTAGAATTTCCGGTGAGGGGAGGGCGGAGTTTTGAAGGACGCGGGGGCCTGGCTTTGATCAAAAGGGGAGCGGGAGGGGGGGAGGGGGGGGAGGAGACGGGTGGGGCAGGTCAATTTGTGCGTGGAAACTATAAGTTCTTCTTGTGGGGGAGGGGGGGGGAAATGTGCCAGGGGGAGCGGGGGGCGGGAGGGGAGGGCTTTAGGTCGCATAGATGTAGGGGTTTGCTATACGCGTGGTGCTAGGTCTAGGCGATGGTGCGGGTGGTGGGGAAGGAGGGGGCGTTGGGGGCGGGGGTGGGTGGGAAATGCAGCAGCAGCATGGACGGCTCTAAAACGATAACGAGGCGATGTCCAGGGCGTGGAAGTGTTTATTTCTCTGGCGGATTTCGATATTAGGTGGGGCGTTTAAGCAAGAGGAAGCGAGGGAAAAAAATAAAAAAAAGGGGGGGGGGGGGGGGGGGTTTAAGAGGTTTAGGTCAACCAGATACAGCTCAAGCTTCGAAAGCATGAGCAGATGAGCTACGTTCTACCGCGTATATTCGTAATTCAACCCGGGAAAACATGTGCAGCTCATGTAGCTCATATAGCTCACCAGTGAGCTACCCTCGAAAGGAGCTATTAATAGCTCGAGCTACGGTGAGCTGAGTAGTCCGAAGTTTTGAGTATTCCACACGTCGTGCAGGTTGTACCAGGTATGTCAATTGTGGAGAACCAAACAAGTACCCAAACGCACCACCTTCTGCTCAGCATGCGTGTTTGTCCAAAATCCAACAAAATACGCAAACACGCCACCTTCTGCTCCAGCAGATATTTTCAGCTCGTGAGCTAGCTCATCGATCATGTATAGCCCACGCGTTCATTACAGGTGCAGATGAGCTACCTCCTATAGCTCATTCCGGGGAAACACGTGCAGCTCCTATAGCGCACCCTGGGCAAATATGTGCAGATGAGCTACCTTCTATAGCTCAAGCTTATAATTATTGCCCTCCGACAATAAAGCGTAGATGTCGTCCCGATACAAATCGGATATCCTTCCATAAAGCAGTAGTATCTCTCTCATGACCCTCTGCCAACCATTTCCCCATTTCCTTTCCCCACGTCTTTTCATTATATTAATAGCTATTACTTCGTTCCCCCACATCTTCTCATTTTAGGTAACACCGATATTGTCTACCCTAATCCTCATCAACATTCCAACCCCAGGCCATTGGCCGCAGTCCTCCGGCTTCTTCCTCCCTTCCCCACGCGGCCTGGCGGTCCGTCAAGGCTAGTGGATATCTATTTACTCTTCGCGAAATCGCGACCTGGGTGGTCACAGAGATGATCTAGAAGAGGCGTTCCTTGCAGACGCCTTTCCGCAATAGGGGCGATCCGTCCGTCCCTCCGACTATGCTGGCCGTTACCTTTGAAAACAAGTGCAGATGACCTACGTCCTATAGCTCAAGCCGGGAAAACAGGTGTAGTTCATGTAGCTCGTATAGCTCACCGGTGAGCTACCCTCGAAAATATCTAGCTCGAGCTGCGGCGAGCTGATCTGTCAGGGGTGTGAAAGAAGTAGACTAACAAGCTATAAACTCGTTTGGCCTGGTCGATGTTACTTGCCGAGTGCGGTAGCTAACTTGTTATCTTCCCCGGGATTTCAAGCAAACCGCATCCCGAAGGGGAATCCTGTTCGTAGATCAAAGAAATGTATACCGTAGTCTAAGCCTAGACTACACGACGATCATTCCCACGTTCACGTTTAGCTGGGGCCTAATCTATCTACGTACAAAATTAATACGCTTTCTCGGGCTGCAGTATTGACAGCTTCAGCCAGTAGAAAATATACTCTATATTCAACACAGTCATTACACCAGTATACTGGACAGCGCCAGTATACGGTACTAGATCGCAGCGAGCAACGCCTTTCTACCGCCTGGTTTATGCTCGTTTGCCATTATCGCTGGAACCACGAGTTCGGGGATCAGGCACTGACCATTGCGGCTTGACATCCTGGTGTGGAAGTCCTCTATAGGCCTAGGCCAAAATTAGAGGAATGACGGAGGGTAGATGAGATGAAGCCCATCAGACTAATGATCACAGGCATATTTTATGTAGAAGTAAAGTAGCACCAGGTATTATACGTCCTGCCTCTGAATATCTGGTGCGACATGTTCTCGGTAGAAACATGCCAGTTGTCTCCAGAGGTACTCCTAGATCGTTATGACAAACTCAACTCTCTCGTAGGCCTCGTCCACTCAATCGGCCTCCCTGGTGATACACTCAACTGATTTTCCTGGTACCTGGTACTGGTATGTGTTTTTATATCAAACTAAAAGCACGCTTCAGCTGTGATGTCGGTGGTTTTGTCGAAACTCATATCTGCATGCCGTGTGTGTTCTTCGATCGCACGTGGTACAGGGTGTGAATGTTCTCATGGAGGATATAGGGCGGTGACTCCCGCTTGTGCTATTGTAGTTAGTACCAGGGTCAACAGGGCGATGCAGTCATTCAGCCTTCCACCATTCTGTGCATGGAAAACATTGTTTTATGTCATAACGTAGGTGATCGAAGCATCCTTGGAGGGGAGGGATGCTTTTGTACTCATGGCTACGGGCTCCGGGAAGTCCGTTTGTTACCAACTTCCAGCAGGCATGTATTATACACTATATCAGTACAGGCCCTCTCATATTAAACCGAGATATTGGTTATTAGGCGAGAAAGGCTGTGTCCTACCCTGCAGTAAATTTAGTATAACAGTTGCTGAAGCTTTTTCCCCATAGTGTATAGGCTTAAGTTTGTTGTGGGACTGTTTCTTACGAGAGGGCCGGTTCGTAGTGTATTGTACCCGTGCATGCTTGTGTCGTGCAGCGAGTTTGAGAGTTTCGAATTATAAAAGTAGTAGGACTGTGTGAGTTGGCGGACTATACTGTGATGCTGAGTATCTGTGATGGTAAGTCGGCGACTGGTGTTCAGTTGGCTAGGTATTGCGGCAGTTGATGAAATTGCGTGCGGAAATTTGCGGAGTTCTGCATGCTTGCATCTGATTGGCGCGTTTTTAGGACGACTACTAATTGTAGTGATTTTATTGATATTGACCACAGTAAGTCAGTTTGTTGTGTTCATTGATATCGACTAAGTCTGCTCGTGGTGTTTATTGATATTGACTAAGTCAGTTAGTTGTGTTTATTGACACTGGCTAAGTCAGTCAGTGGTGTTTATTGACACTGGCTAAGTCAGTGGTGTTTATTGATATTGGCCAAGTCAGTTGGTGGTGTTTATTGACATAGACTAAGCCAGTTAGTGGTGTTTGTTGATGTTGACTAACGGTAAGTCAGTTAATGGCGTTTATTAGTATTGATTACGTCAGTTAGTGGACTTTGACTCCGCCACCAAAGTAACAAGTAGCACGGTGGCCGTCAAGTCCAACTGGCTTGCAGCCCCCTATCAAACTGTCAGCGGTATTCCGGTCTAAGGTATGATAAGTTACGATACATTCAGCCGAACTACGTTTAGACCTACGATACACACCTTCAGGGACTGAAAATTCGTGCAAGGGTCATCATGGTCTTGATATTGTGGGGAACGAGTGTGCCGTGCCTGTCAGGCAAGCCGCCTCTCGTCAGGTTCGTCACATACTTGAAAGTACCTGGTATTCGGTTGTAGAATGTCGCATTCTATACCTGGAAGTATAGGTCATCCTTTTTTCATGTCAGGGCTGACACTAAGATTTGCGTCGAAACCCGCCTTCCCCGCTTGTAACAGTGACTCAACATTCGGGGCAGACTGGCCCTGTGACGGTGGTGGTTAGCCCCCTCATTTCTCTCATGGAGGACCAGGTGAGGGGAGGAGGTGTCGGCCGATAAGCAGGCGCTCCATCAGACCCCGTTGTATTGTATTTTCGCCGGGTGGGCTAATGCAGTGGGTACTGCTGTACTTCTTGTCGGGCTTTGCTCTTGCTAACCCTAATGAGACTCCAGAGGGGAAAACGTGACGGCTGTAACTGAAGATTACAGCCTCAGCCACACGAACTAGCCCAGGATCCTGGGGTGAGGGATGACTCCGAGGTAAAACGTACCAGGTTCGTGGGAAGGAGCTGCACAGCACGCACGAAGCAGAACCATCCTAGTGGTGCTCGACGCTCTTCCTGCAAGGTCGGTAACGCCGCGCATGTCGTATTTTTGGTATCTATACACGGCACCCAAAAGGTTAATAGTCAATACCTGGCCGCGCTGAGGGGATGTCAGCAGTAGTGTTTGGTGCCTGTATACGACATCTCTTGTTGTGATTTTGCTCTACCTGATCGCGTTTGGACAGGACTCCAGCAGTAGCAGTGTTGCCCGGTGTCTCTTTAAAACACGTTCTATGTATTGAACCTCGTGTCGCACTTCTCTATCTGGTTGCGTCAAGAGTCAGTATCGTTTGCAATGAACCTCTTGCTCCGCTTTGCCCTACCTGGTCGCTTTGGAGGTACTACAGTAGTACTGTCCGGTCCTGGCCGCGTTGAGAGGACTAGTCTATAATGGAGTTTGGTACGTTGCTAATAGCCACCAGGCCGTTGCTACACGTCACCATTCTACAGCAACATTGTCCGGTCTCTATAATAAACACACCGACAAGCCACGTCCACACATATCCTTGATAATTTGCGCAAAACAGACTGCCAGTTTGGATTCGCGCTTCGCGTTCACGATCACAAAATATCTTTGGCCACGGCTTGGTCCTTGTCCTGTAACGGGATATCGGCATGCGTGGTCGGCGGTGCGTCAGAGATGAAGATGTAGTACGACGCCATTAAAGGCCCACAGTCCTTTGACACTATCTTTAGAATTTCGCACATACAATACTAGTGCCCTCTCCATAGCGCCGGTTGAGTAGTACCGGTTGCCCACTATAGTGGCTGTGAAAGCGCGTGACACAGGTGGGAACAACCAGTAGTGACAGTATGCGTAGTGCCGGTCGCCGCTATGGTGCCGGTATTTCCCTCTATGGTGCACATTCTTGCGCTGTAGAGAGGGACCACCACTGCTTTTACTGACAACCTTGGTTTCACTGTGTGCTATATACCTGTAATATATTTGGCGAAGGTGCTTTCTCTGCGCAACAACGGGATATCGGCGTGCATGGTTGGCGGTGCGTCGGACACAAAGACAGAGGACGACGCTATTAAGGGGCGATTCCCCCTGGTTTTCGTCACGCCCGAGAAGGTGATTGGGTGGTTGATTGGTGGAGATCCAGCCAATAAGACTGGTCTAACTGTCGTGCTTGTGTTGTGCCTCGTCGGTGTAGATTGAGCCAATAAGGTCGAGCGGACTGCCGTGCTCGTAAATACGGTGCTTTCGATTTCTGATTTCTGTTGGGTTAGCAAAAAAATGTAGTAATAGTGTTGAAACCGACAAACGCCGTATAAAACCCAAGGCCAACCAACTCGCGAACAATTTGAGTTAAACCTAAAATATGGTTGGAACACATGTTTCTAACCTATTTTTTGCCTTGGGTTATGACTTTCGACGGTTTCAATACTGGTACTACATATTTTCCTACCTAACTCCCGCTCAACCATTTTTTTCATCCCGCAAACACCCCTCACCCTAATACATCTTATCGCGTACTTCTAGGACCTTGATTTTTGGTCGTTTAGGCTTCCATCTCATGGAGCATTCAAGGAGGGGAAGGTTTTTGTGAGGGGGATGAACATGGTGTCGCGCCTTTAACTGCTGGTATTGACGTGGTGTAAGAAATTGCCATTGCAGGCACGGGGTGCTCAGTATATTGTAAATTGTACTCATGCGCGTGTGTGTTTTTATGTATTTGTGGTCTGCTGGGTGTTTTGTTTTGGAAATGGAGCTCCGCTCAGCGAGCGTAAGCGTTGACCGAAGCGGCGAGCTGCTGACAACTGTTTTTTGTACGATGTTCTCTCGCGCGGTACTGCGTTGTCTATGCAAACTGTCCTCGTACGAGGTATTCGTAATCTTCTCCTGTCGGCTCTTTCAGGTGCTGCCAGTACCTAGCCCTGTTGTGGGCACTGCCAGTGCCAGTGGCAGTGCCAGTGCCAGTACCAGTGCCAATGCCAGTGACGGAGTGCTTTTGTTATAGAGGTGGCTGTTTTTTTTCTGGCCGAAAACACCGCTGAATGACGAGACGCCCCTATTGTGGAATCTAACCTAACCTAAACTACCCAACATGGTTCGAATGGTTTGCGATTCACGTTCTGTCCCTGTGCCTGTTGGGTTATTTCACGGGTCGCGCTTTCACGTTTCCCGAGTCAAAGGACGGGTGAGTTAGAGACCTCTTCGTGCTATTATACCATATTGCACGAGGAGCCGCAGACAAATTCGGGGCTACTCCTATCGTAACAGCTAACTCTGTGGGAGACGCATGTACCACGGCAGAGGCGCACCTTTTTTTTCTGAGGATCATGATCACTTGAGGAGTTCTGCACCTCGCCCAAAAAACTGATTTGGAGAAGAATAAAAATTCTAGGCGATGAACAATTTCTATGGCCTAGGCATAACAGCGGAACATGTTGCCAAAACAGGAACGAAATTCTGACGATTTTTGAATAATAAGGAGCGTTGTCCTTGAGAAACAAAACCGTTTCAGCCAAAAAGTGCTACATCTAGCCTAGCACGCGTCGGGACCGATGTCCATACGATAGCGTCCCTAAAAACGACGATTGAGATCTAACCAAGCGCCTTGGAAGGGCGTGCGGCTGTTCGAGTATCACCATGTTGCACGCGTGACGCACAGCTCCTAGTTTTGCAGTCAGGGCACATCCTCTTCCCCAGCAGTCCGGGCTCCGTTCATCATGTCACATGGTCGATGCAATCGTCGTCAAGTTGTCCCTCCCCCGCATTTTCCCTCTGAATTAGTTAATCCATATTTTTTTATGAACGAGACCAGCCTCGTCTCTGTGACTCAATCCCCTCTGTAAAACCAGTTTCCTTGCGTGCGATCCCCTGTGTCCAATTCTCTGCATGCAACCCACTCTGTTCAACCAACCCTTCGTGCAACCCTCCGTGCGGTTCGTGGTGGGGAAGGTGGCGACATGGGGACACGCACTAAGGAACATGGAGAGTGGGCCGGGCCTGGCGTTGTTCGCGGTGGACGAGAGCCACTGTGTCGCCGAGTGGGGACACGACTTCCGGAAATCATATATGGAGCTTCGATCCCTCAGGCAGATGTTCCCCAAGGCAAGCGTTGCTAAGATATAGGGGTGTTGGCTACCTGTTGGGCTATTCCAGTTGCGTGGCTGAAGTAGGCCCGCAGGTAGGGTTTCCAACTAAGGAAAGGCTACATGAGTCACGTAACCAAAATAGCCCAGTAGGTCAGAGGCTTCTGCCTAACAAGGGGTGGCGCTTTTTTGGGCCGTTGTTTGGGGGACGGATGAGTCTCATCCCGTTGTTGTCATCGCCTTAGCATCAAGGTATTTACCATTGTTTTATGACCCCTTCATAACCATGCCATCGTCACGCTACCATCCCATTATTATCACGTCATGATCCGATGCCGACCTTGTACCCGATGGTTAAAACGTTAGTGTTTGTGCTTTGCGTCTGATTCTGTGCGCAGGTGCCGATCATGGCTCTCACAGCTACTGCCACTCCTCGAGTCCAGTCCGAGATTATGGCCGGCTTGGGACTCCGCGACCCCTTGGTGGCCAAGACGTCGTTCAACAGATGGAACCTACACTACGCGGCGAGTCACCTCCACCGAACAACCGCCCATAGCCTTTCGGGATTCCAACCCAGCCAGTCACCTGGAGTATGAACCGCCTACAGAGGGCGTTACTTTCGAGCGTAGAATATAGCGCCGCCAGCCGGTGATGATGGTGACGATGATGGTGATGAGGATTTTATCACATTAGCTCATTTCCATGAAATCTCGCCGGCGTTCACAAAGAAGGTTAAAACCGGTATGCTGCGTTGTGTCGACCTCCAGTCCTGATGGTCACGTTGGAATATGACCGCGGTGTAACTTCGTGGTAGGGCTTGGTTGTTTTTTTGCGAGCGTAATGCTGATTGGAGCATGATTCAACTTGTCGCCCACTCGGCGTCGTTTGCGGGCTTTTCAGATGCCTTCGCCGCGTGTCTCGATAGCACCCTCTGCTTTGTGAAGCGGTGCTCCGTCTCGAAAGGGATGCGTGGTCAGGTCAAATGACTTAAGGCAGGCAAGCAACAAACTAGTACGCCCCCCCCCCCCCCCCCCCCCTTGTGGAACGCAACCCACAGATCAAAGTTGTGAACTTTCAGAGCCGACAACAAGAGCTTTCCACTCTGCTCCGCGGGCTGGAGGGCAGCGCCATCATCTACGTGTTGACGAAGAAGGAGGCCGAAGAGCTCACTGCCGACGTGAGAAAACACATCCACAACCACGCTGCCATTATGCATGGTGTACACGTAGCTCACGAGTAACCCGCGAATGAATGCGGTTCGACCTGACAGGGGCTAGCTGTAAGCCACTTCGACAGCATAGTTGAAGTGACACACGACACAAACGCGGAAGTTTGACGAGCTTACGCTTCGTTGTTACTCGCCCGCCGGAGGATAAAATACACCTGGTACCAGGTACCTGGTAGTCGAATACATTGTCCCTACCAGCGGTTTGGTCATGATCGTCCGTTACGCGCGCTCTCATCACCCCTCTGATAGCCATGCTTTTTATATTGTTGTAGCTGTCGTTGAGCTTGAATGGGCAGTGATGCGTTAACCTGCGTGTACCGCTCTCCGGGAAATGTAAGTGCACCGTTTGGTGTGTTGAAATGAATAGCAAACGTTGCTTGCCTTTCTGGGCAGAGTGGTATGTCATGAAAACCTTCCTTCGTCGTGCTCTTTTCTTGAATGTTTGAGGTTGAACTGTTCCACGCATCGTGCAGAGCACGATCTAGATAATTTTAGATCATTTTAGATCATTTTAGATCATTTTAGATCATCTGTATCTGTCGACGCGTGCTACGCAAGAGGTATTCAGGTATACCGCTTTTTGGCAGTTTCTTTTTTCTGAAAGGCGCGGTTCCTTCACCCTCCTTAACGGAAAATCGTCGGAATTTCATTTTTGTTCTGCGATGTGTTGCATGAATGTTTTATTGTTGTGCCGTGCAATGGGTTTGGTCATCGGGTTTCACTTTTAGTTATTACTCAAAATAACGTTGTTTTGTGCGTAAGGTATGGAGATTTTTCAAGTGAAAAAGCCTCAGAAAGCAAATGGTCGTTGTGGCGCCTTTACCGAGGCACGTGTCTGTCCTTGTCCTTGTCCTTGTCCTTGTCGTGTACTGTGCAGGAAACATGCCGTACATATCCAGCTCAAGACATATTTGATATTGTAAATGACGCATATCATACGGCTCCCACCTGGAAAACATGGTCTATGTCGTTGTTGTATGTTGTGTATGATAGGAAGTGTGCGGTACAGATCCAGCCCAGGAAATATGACATTGCATGTGCCAGATGATGCAGATCGTACGGCTCCCACCCGGAAGTATGATCTAAGCCATATACAGATCATGTATACCATGAATATATTTGCTCTGGATGACAGATGATGAATGGAGATCTGATCCGTCGGGTGTGCGAATTGCTCAACAGGTAGCACGCATCGTGGGGGCTAAGGGGGCGAGGACTTACCACGGCGGTATGCCGCACGGCGAAAGGAGGGCTGTGCACCACGCCTTTATCCGAGACGAAGTACAGGTGAGATGCTTCTTTTGTACTACCTGGTAATATACTATGGCTTCTTTTCTACTTAGGTGAAGCCGGAGATCCGCACTGCCGGACCAGAAATCTCCGATTTTTGTAGATTTTTTGTTTTATGTGCCCTCCAACAGCTCCAGTTCACTCAATAGTAGTTAACAACCGTAACAAGCATCAACGAACGCGAGTCCCTTTCGAGAGGCACGCTGTCTTTTTCGCAAGCGTTGACAAGTCGAGTACCGCTGCGGCGTTTGACGCTACCGACAGTAGTATCACCGACAGTGTCACCAACATTTGTCACCGACAGCAGTGTCATCTACAGTTTTGCCGACGGTGTCACTGACGGTTAAGTTGTCACTGACAGTGTCACCGATAGTGTCACCGACAATGTAACTGGCCGTATAATTGACCGAGTTACCGATGGCGTCACTGCTGCCGACGGTGTCGCTGACTGTTAAGTTGTCACCGACAGTGTCACCGATAGTGTCACCGACAATGTAATTGACCGTGTAATTGACCGAGTTACCGACGGCATCACCGACAGTTTTACTGACAGTGGTGGCACTGACTTAGTCAACAATAGTGTCACCGACAGCAGTGTCACCGACAGCAGTGTCACCGACAGCAGTGTTACCGACAGCAGTGTCACCGACAGTGTCGCCTACAGTAGTATCACCGAGACATTTTCACGAACAGTATAACCGAATGTGTCACTGAGAGTGTCACCGAGTGTGTCACCGAGAGTTTCAGCGACAGTGTCACCGATCGTCGGTGTCCCAGACAGCAGTGTCACCAACGGTGTCACCGACCGTGCTACCGACGACAGTAGTGTCACCGACAGGATCACCGACAGTGTCACCGACCGTGTCGCCGACGGCAGTGTCACCACCAGCGTGACTCCCAGTGTCGTCGACGGTGTTACCGACTGTTTCACCGAGAGTAACGCCGACAGTGTCACCGAGAAGGCCACCGATGGTAGTGTCGCCGAAAGTCTCACCGACGGGCTCCGACGGTGTTACCGACACTGTCACCGATAGTGTCACCTACAGTGTCACGAGGCATTTTCACCAACAGCATCACCGCATGCGTCACTCAGGGCACCGCCGAGTGTGTCACCGAGATTATATCCGACAGTGCTACCGACCGCAGTTTCACCGACAGTGTCACCGACTATGTCACTGCCTATGTGGCCGACAGCCAGTGTTGTCGACGGTGTCACCGCCAGTATGAAATCGTGTTTTGAAGAAATATAATCTTGGAACTGAGGGCGGACGCAGCCGCTCCAACCACTCCTTCAGAATGGACCCATATGCGCGCTAGATCGGAAGCATGCCGTTGAGGTGTGCCATGCACAGATTATGTATGTGGGGATACATTTTTTTCAAATTTAATATGGGGGCTGATTAATTAATTATTTTCGAGATCCAGGGAGACGATAAGATGACATGATTAGGTACACATCTGGCTCCGCCTGCCCGGTTCAGCGTGAGTGGAGCAGGTAGGATTGCGTTCTACATCTGCTGACCGTAATGGTATGTCGTTTCCCACCCTTTTTCATTGCTTGCACGTCCGTGTCCATCTCTTCAGGTAGTGGTGGCAACAGTGGCGTTCGGCATGGGAATAGGTGAGCTTGTCCATCGTTATGCTAGGATTCTATCATTTGACGCTTTGTTTGTCTACCCCAGTACGTATTTCCCGGTGTTTACGCTGGGACTTCTTATTCGGAAAAGGCCCATTTGTCCGTCTCTCTGTCGCTCTGTCTGTCTGTCCGCATGTCCGCTGTTCGAAAGGGTATACAAGCACTTGTATGGAATGATGGACTGATACCCACGCTCACGACATAAATCGGCCCACGGCTATTTGTCTGCCAGCAACAATAGGAATGGATTGAATGGATGGACTGATCCTCACGACTTACCGCTGTGAACCGTCAATGTAGTCCAAAGCCACGTAAAGAGGGTGGCGGCGATTTTCTTTCACTCCATTTTTTTGCTCATTTATTTCGAGACTACGTGAAAATACAACTAAAAAAAAAAATGTCACTTTCTCGATTCGCCCATTGATCACAGTGTCCCCCGGTTTGTTTTCCGTCGTGAATTTTAAGCGTGTTGTTTACCGTTTTTTCTTTTTTTTTTTGTGGCATGCCCTCGTTTGTTTGGACTGTTTTTTGTCGAATACTCTGCCGCACATGTTTCGGGACATACTGGTCTCGAAGCCCTCGACTTACCGTAGGGATGTCCCGAATATGGCCCGTTACACAGACAAGCCGGATGTCCGGGTGGTGATCCACTGCGGATTGCCGAAAACCGTGGAAGCGTACTACCAGCAGACGGGCCGAGCGGGGCGAGACGGGCTACCGGCTAAATGCGTCCTGCTCTTCTCTCGTGCGGACGCCATGAAGCAGAGAAGGCAAGTGGGCCCGGAACAGCTATATGATACAGTGGTGGACCTGGCCTCCCTATAGTGCCGGTGTGTTCCAGCCTACAAAATCGGCAGTATCGTGGACACCGGCACTGTTGGCTATCTGTACCGATACTTGAACTATTAATAGTATACCGGGTTCCGGTTGTGCCAAGCGATTTCACTGGCACTGTACCGGCAACAGGCACTATTCAACCGGCACTAGAGGGAGACCCTTAGTGTGTATCGTAGACGCGTGCTATTTTTACGATAGAGGTACACTAGTACCTCTTTTTGGCCAAAGCGATTCTGGCTGGCGGGGCTCCTGAAGTGAAGACGAGTGCTACGACAGGGGTACAGTACCTCTTTTTGGCCAAAGCGATTCTGACTGGCGGGGCTCTTCAGCTAACAATTTATCGACGCGTGCTACGATATAGAGGTACAATACCTCTTTCTGGCCAAAGGGATTCCGACTGGCGAGGCTCTTCAGCTACCAATTTTTCCGACGCGTGCTGCGATAGAGATACAGTACCTCTTTCTGGCCAAAGGAATTCCGATTGGCGAGGCTCTTCAGCTAACAATTTTTCCGACAAATGCTGTGATAGAGATACAGTACCTATTTTTGGCGACAGCGATTCCGACTGACGGAGTTCCTCCACTGAGGAACGACGTTTGCTACGCTAGGGGTACAGTACCTCTTTTTGGTCGAATTATTTTTGGCAGACAAAACGAGGGACTACCCAAAATCGTTGGAAAGTCTTTCTTGTTTTCATTTTTTTTTTTTTTCTGATATACCTACATCGGCCATGGGATTGTTCATCGCACAAGTTGTCTTTGACTGACAGACGATGTGCTACCTAAAATATTTGGAACGTCGTTTTTTTTGCTTTTGTATTTTTTGTATTTTCGGAATGTCTACTATTAATAGGCCATGTTGGATTACTCATCGCGTTGCACTTTCATTTTTTTCTAAAAACGTCGGTTTTTGGGTGAAGTATAGAGCTCCACAAGTCAGGAGTCTCGGGAAACTCAGGTGTATCTCTTTCGTACTTATTAGTAGCACCCATGGAAATGCCCTCTGTCGTTGGAACTCCCCTGACGTTTTATTCTATATATGATATAGGGGTATTGCAGCACTTCTTGGCCAAAGCATTTCCACCTGACGGTACCCAAGCCGACGAGGCCAAGTGTGGGCAGTGCCGCTGACAGATTATCTCTTGTGTGGCTTGGTGTGGTGTGGAGGGCACTGCCGAGGTGGGTCGGTATCTCGGGTCAGCACGGAACGGTGGTGTCTGGGGGACCTCTGGTGACTTTGAAGTTGTGTGCAATGAGGCATTACTGTCTAGGGGAAGGGGACCTGCTATCCACAGCATGATACTAATAAATTCGATCAATCAGGCTAACGAACTACCCCACGTTGTTGGAGAGTATTTTGTCTTCAACTAGGTGATAGGGGTATGAGCTGGGCAAGGCAAGGCCTGTTTTTTTTGGTATTTTGGTCGCGCACATTCTCAGTTCTTTTTTTTCGAAAACTGGACTCACGCACATTCTCAAGTCCTTTTTTCTCGATTTTTCAGCTGAAAAATGGACAAGTGCTTCGCACTGCTTTATTTGTTTCGGGAGCTAAGGCACATTTTTTTTACCCGAAACTGAGGGAAAACAAACAAGCATTAAGTGGTGCAGTAAGGACTCCCTTTGTCTTCCCCGTAAGAATGACACATAAAAATCCCAGGCCAAATTAATACGAGCTGGTGTGATAATCCCACATTTACTCGCGACTCCCTCCGAAACTGGAGGTTTGCTGGGAGTTTGCGGGCAATTGGTATTCCACGGCTTGAAAAAAACGGTTTCAAAAGTACCTTTTCCGCTGGAAAGGCTCAATAACCTCAACACCGAATTGCACAAGCGTGCCCAATCAGCACACAACGTACACGTGCATGACCGTGTTGATTGGCTGATCAACAGGATGCGCTAAGCTCCGGCTACTTCGTCGTTGTTCATGAGATATGAACGGACGAACCAAAAAGCTGTTTTTGGCGCGCCCAGCTCGTATTAATAATGGCACTTTTTGCCAAACACGATCTGACTGGTGGGCTCTTCGACTGAGCCACTGTAAGTAACGCCTGATATCGTTGGAATCGTTTTTATGATTAACGCTGCGATTCGTTACAAGTAATACGTATGCCAGAGGATAATCGTTCATTGGGCATAGCGTACATTTTTTATCGAATGCGGTATTTGGTAGAGCTGTGATTCGGCAGGATTTCACGACTACTAACTAATCGGTAGGTGTTGTTAGCCGACTAACTGACTTTAGTTGGCAAGTTGGCTGGCGAAGCCAGCTGATGTCCAGCTGACTTGCCGACTTAAGTCAGGCGAAGCGAGCCAAATTAGCTCCCTTCGGCCGGGGGGGGGCGCCTAAAAAATGAAAAAAATGCGTCCTACATTAAAGACCCCTTCTACAAGTATGGAAATTAAAACAAGTCGGGTAGTCAGCACATTCGTGAAACGGCTGACCATTAGTCCGACTATTAACTAGTTGGTGACTTAAGCCCTGCGGGCTCACAGCTCTAGTATTTGGATTCCTCGAAAGTTAAAAAAAACAAAGTCCCGCTGAATGAGCTGAACGGCTTGCCCACGACTTTGCAATCATTTGTTGTGTTTGCGATCTCCCCCCCCTTTTGGTTTTGTCCCCGCCGGTCTAACAGTATCATGGCCATGCCCACTAACGGCGAAGTC